>OW028690.1:16982500-18182500 GCA_932294315.1 Epinotia nisella
AAGAATTGGGAATGGATGAAATTTTTATAAATGCTGATTATTTTTTTGGTGATAGCCTTCCACATCAGAAAAAGTTTCAGATTTTTCGGCTGCGTCAATTATTTTTGAAAAATATAAACAGTTTCCTCACTTACGTTTTAGGTCAGGGATGCCACTTTCCTCTGTCGGTCTCATATTACAAAAATATATTTTAAATATCTGTGGTAAACTGTCACTAGCAATGATATTGACAGTTGCAGCAGCTATATTTGTGATTACCACAGATATTTAAGATATTTTTTGTAATATGAGACGGATCAAGGAAAGTGTCTATTGACCGTGCTTGACCCAAATCGTAAGTGAGGAAACTGTTTTTTCAAAAATAATTGTCGCCGCCGAAAGAACTGAAACCTTTTTCTGGTGCTAAGGAATGTTATTTCTAGCGCAAAAAAAAATAATCAGGCATTTCAAAAATTTTAATCCATTCCCCATTAATGACACGCAACCTTTCATCAGACAGAAAAAGACTGTGACCATTCTCCTTCCGTTGTATCTTGTAAGCCGCCGTTGCCGCGGCAATCTGGTGCTTATGCTAATAGAAATAGCGTACCTGGTGCGCGGGCGCGGGGCTGGCGCGCTCGTCGTCGTGCGAGATGTGGAAGCGCCGCTGGAACTCCGTCGCGGCGGTCTCCATGCGCTCGTTCTGCGACTCCGTGCTCATGTTACGTCTGCCGGTAACATTTGAAAATGAAAATGAAAAATGATTTATTTGTTATCTTAAGTACTAAGTTTTGACATGTGACCTGTGATAAGGGGCACCGCTCTTCCAAATGTAGGTATATAGTAGTACAATATATTTTTCATCACACTTGCTCGTCAATGGCGTTATTACTTGCGAGCGTGCAGAGCAGTTATAGCCGTTTTACCTCCCACGGGCTGTTAAGTTTAGTTTTAAAATAATAGAACCCTCTGATTGGCTTAAGCAAATCTGGTTGCTGTGTGATTGGTTGAATAAAAAAATCTAGTTGGTCACGACGCCCCGCCCCGCAAGAATACTGCTCTGTGATTGGTTGAAATATTGAACTGCGCGCTCTACTAGCACTGATCTGGAAGTGAAGTTGTCAATTTTGATTGGTGCTGCTGTATGAAACTTACATTTTTCTGTCTTTTGTTGTTATTTATTTCCTCGCAAATGTGATGAAAAACATTGTGTATAACACGGGCGTAAGAATATTGCAAACTCGAGTCATCAAAAGCCCTCCGCCTTCGGCGTCGGGCTTCTGATAGACTCTCGTTAGCAATATTCCACTTACGCCCCTCGTTAAACAATGTACTATTTTTAAGCTATTCTAATGAATATGAGCTATTGTTTTACTAATTCTAAAAAATAAAAATATATGTTCAAGGAGTACTCAATTGACATCAAGGTATAGCCCAGAACACATTAACAATACATATAATTATACACATGTGTAGTGCAAGTAGGTGTGTATGTATGTACGTGTGTAAGTGTGTGTGAGTGTACGTGTGTGTGTGTGCGTGAGAATATCAGTGTGTAGATGAGATTGTTTTACATTTAATTATGCATTTATATATGTGCAGTTCCAACTTGAATCGAGATTTTTTCTCTAAATCTCAATATCATTTATTCATTATAAAAAAAAATACTTAAATACAATCACTACAATGATAGAATCCGCAACAGGCTTCGTAAACAATACGTACTAACCTAAACTAACGAAAAGCTTTGAGCATACATAACTGGAGAAGCCTCTCAGTAACTTACCCCTCTGTAGAAAACCATGCACAATGTGCAAAAAATCATACAAAAACAATTTCACAATCGATTAATGGTCATTCACAAAATCGCCTCGCAAGAGAACACTGATCCTAAAAAAGAATTTTCGAAAAACCCGACTGCTTTTTGACAAATATTATAGCCTATGTCACTCCCACGATTAAGAGGAATCCAACGACACCTCATACATCAAAATCCATCAAGCCGTTTAGGCTACAGGAGGCCACAAAGAAACAGACATACATACATACATACTTACATACACTCGAAAAACATTACCCTCCTCCTTTGGCAGTCGTGTAAAAATGCCCGCATGTTGCTGTAAGCACTTGATATTATAAACGTTCAACCACTTCCAAGCTTTCAATATACAATTGAGTTTCAGTATCCTATTAAGATGCTCCCCCCCCCGCCCCCGCAAAATTCGGCAGAGATTTTTGTACGCAAATACGACATAAGGCTACTCCAGTTATGTATGCTCTAAGACGAAAAGGACCACCCCAGATCGTTGGTGGCCCAAAAGTTCCCATGACACTGGCGTTACCACGCTGAATGGCCAAGGAAATCTGTTGAGCCAGGAACGATCCGGAACGAGGATCGTAGCCCCTATCCCTTCGAGATTGAATTGAAAGTGAACGAAGTTAATTGAAATTGAATAGGTGTTTGGTTCAAATTGTATTAAAACTGAACTAATTAAATAAATAAATAAATAATAAATATAGTGGGACAATTCACACCAATTGATCTAGTCCCAAACTAGGCAAAGCCTGTACTATGGGTACTAGACAACGGATAAACATACTTATATAGATAAATACATACTTAAATAGATATTAAACATCCAAGACTCGAGAACAAACCTTCGTATTCATCATACACATATCAGCCCCGACCGGGGATCGAACCCGGGACCTCAAGCTTCATAGTCAGGTTCTCTAACCACTAGGCTATTCGGTCGTCGAATTCAATGTGAGTTTCTAAAATATATTTTAGGAACAGCGTTTTAACAGATGCCTAGAAATGACGTTGTGTCCCCCAACTAGAATTATTTATCAAAATCGGCACAAGGACGCCTTACAAGTCTGATACTACTATCGCATGGGTACATAGGACTTCAATCTACTCTAATTATTTTGAAAACATCATGTATAAAAAATTATAAACCTCATGGTGCCTGGTGTAAGCTAAGTACTCACGTGAAGGCGAGCGTGGGCCGCTCCCACTGCGTGGACCTCGCCACGTGGTTCACATAGTACGTGCGCCCGTTCGCGTCCTGCCGCTCCTCCCAGCCGGGCGGCAGCGGATCCCCTCCGACCACCTCATGGTGCCTGGTGTAAGCTAAGTACTCACGTGAAGGCGAGCGTGGGCCGCTCCCACTGCGTGGACCTCGCCACGTGGTTCACATAGTACGTGCGCCCGTTCGCGTCCTGCCGCTCCTCCCAGCCGGGCGGCAGCGGGTCCCCTCCGACCACCTCATGGTGCCTGGTGTAAGCTAAGTACTCACGTGAAGGCGAGCGTGGGCCGCTCCCACTGCGTGGACCTCGCCACGTGGTTCACATAGTACGTGCGCCCGTTCGCGTCCTGCCGCTCCTCCCAGCCGGGCGGCAGCGGATCCCCTCCGACCACCTCATGGTGCCTGGTGTAAGCTAAGTACTCACGTGAAGGCGAGCGTGGGCCGCTCCCACTGCGTGGACCTCGCCACGTGGTTCACATAGTACGTGCGCCCGTTCGCGTCCTGCCGCTCCTCCCAGCCGGGCGGCAGCGGATCCCCTCCGACCACCTCATGGTGCCTGGTGTAAGCTAAGTACTCACGTGAAGGCGAGCGTGGGCCGCTCCCACTGCGTGGACCTCGCCACGTGGTTCACATAGTACGTGCGCCCGTTCGCGTCCTGCCGCTCCTCCCAGCCGGGCGGCAGCGGATCCCCTCCGACCACCTCATGGTGCCTGGTGTAAGCTAAGTACTCACGTGAAGGCGAGCGTGGGCCGCTCCCACTGCGTGGACCTCGCCACGTGGTTCACATAGTACGTGCGCCCGTTCGCGTCCTGCCGCTCCTCCCAGCCGGGCGGCAGCGGATCCCCTCCGACCACCTCATGGTGCCTGGTGTAAGCTAAGTACTCACGTGAAGGCGAGCGTGGGCCGCTCCCACTGCGTGGACCTCGCCACGTGGTTCACATAGTACGTGCGCCCGTTCGCGTCCTGCCGCTCCTCCCAGCCGGGCGGCAGCGGATCCCCTCCGACCACCTCATGGTGCCTGGTGTAAGCTAAGTACTCACGTGAAGGCGAGCGTGGGCCGCTCCCACTGCGTGGACCTCGCCACGTGGTTCACATAGTACGTGCGCCCGTTCGCGTCCTGCCGCTCCTCCCAGCCGGGCGGCAGCGGATCCCCTCCGACCACCTCATGGTGCCTGGTGTAAGCTAAGTACTCACGTGAAGGCGAGCGTGGGCCGCTCCCACTGCGTGGACCTCGCCACGTGGTTCACATAGTACGTGCGCCCGTTCGCGTCCTGCCGCTCCTCCCAGCCGGGCGGCAGCGGATCCCCACCGACCACCTGCAACAAGATATAGAAGTTAATTAAAAAATATAAACCCCGAATATTTAAACCAATTGTCCAATTATCCGAAACAATATCCATCTGTGGACGCATAAATTTTGTCCTGAAAGATGTTAGACACACTAATTTCTATCAAACACCTGTATAGACGTAAGCTAAAACAGCCTTCATAACACCGTTTGGTAATTATGAATTTAAAAGCATGCCTTCGGTCTAATTACGACACTACATGCTCAATATTTTAAAACAACAAACTATTACAATGTTTGAAATCAAAACTAAAGGCTTGGCTTCTCGAGCACACATTTATAGTTTTGACGAATATTTAAACATTAAATTATAATTAATATAACTTCCAATAGAATTTGTATTTTGGACTGAATTAATTAATTACCAACCAATTGGTTGCATTTAATATTTATATATTATATCGGAATAAATTGACATGTAATATTAATGATATCATCAATAAATGATAATGAATATTACGAAATATAGACATCAATGCTTTCAAATAACTACGTTTTTATATGAATTTGGAATTTTTTTGCATTATTTTATATTTGCGACACATGAGAGACTTTGAAAACGTCATTTTGACAGATGCCAAATATCTTACAGCCTAGCCCAATGTGTAAGACATTTGTCTCTTTCATAGATGCAGTCAAACACAGACAAACTTACAGATATTATTAGTAAAAATGCAACATTCTGGTTATATTAGCAGGTTATGATGGTTAGAATTGTTCACAGAAGAAAAAAGCACATTCATCCAAAATTTATCAACTGGGGCACATTTTATAAATCTACCACATACAATTTTCTGTCAGTCTAAGACTGGTCAAAATGGCTTGACGGTATAGAGTTATAAATTGGTATGTTGAGCTTTACAAAACGTGCCTCTGGGCACATTGTCGTAAACCGCATCAGATCCATCACCCGGCCCTTACATAAGTAACTGACCTTAAACGAGGGCATGACATGCACTTTACCTTGGTCTATTTATGATTGGTCCTCTCACAGACTGGCGCGGCCTGCGGTGGCGCCCAGTTGTATACTATCATCATCATCATATCAGCCGAAAGTCGTCCACTGCTGGACATAGGCCTCCCACAATGACAGGTCCTGCGCCACCCGCATCCAGCGGACTCCCCCGACCTTTACCACCTTGTGGGGGGCCTACCCACGCCGCGCCTTCCAGTACTCAGTATAATCCTATTAATTTAGACACACGCAGCCTTGATTATTATAGTATCATACAACTGGCCGCCACCGCAGGCTGCGCCAATCTGAGAGAGGCTTTAAGATTTTTATTCCAAGATGTTTTATGTGCATAAAGCGAAAGTCAGCCACCAAAAGCGTCAGCCCCATTAAAAATTAATGCAACGTACAACGAAATCGTCATCGTAGTCCTCAGGGTATTGGACCAGCTCCCAGGGCTCTCCCGTGGACGAGGCGACCATGATACCCTGCCGCGAGAACTTACGTCAGTTTGGGACCACTATCTAGTGGACATTGGACATGACACTGGTTTTCAGCGACCTTGTCTGTTATATTTTACTGAATACAAAATGTTTTGTCTAGGGAAATGTAATTCCCATTTTGCTCTATTTCTTTTTTTGCGACTGTTCCATAAGAACAATATGAATTGAGAAATTAAAATGAGCAGTTTAATTAGCGCACAAGATTCGTCTCATAATGGGGAATGGATGAAAATTTTAGAAATGACTGATTATTTTTTTGGTGATAGGAATAACCTTCCTTAGCACCAGAAAAAAGTTTCAGATTTTCAGCTGCGTCAATTATTTTTGAAAAATCTAAACAGTTCCCTCGCTTACGTTTTGGGTCAAGGACGGTAAATAGACACTTTCCTTGAGCCGTCCTATATTGCAAAAAAAAACTTAAATATCTGTGTTAATCTGACACTGATAATGACAAATATAGCTGCTGCAACTGTCAATATCATTGCCAGTGTCAGTTTACCACAGATATTTAAGATACTTTTTTGTAATATGAGACCGATCGAGGAAAGTGCCGTCCCTGACCCAAAACGTAAGCAGAAAAATCTGAAACTTTTTTCTGGTGCTAAGGAAAGTTATTCCATCACCAAAAACTAAGGAGACATTTCTAAAATTTTCATCCATTCCCAATTGTGCTAGATAATTGATCAAGCTGTTGTTGTTAGTTTCTATTGGAATAATGTACTATGATCTAGTTATAGTCACAAGTATAGTAGTATATTTATTTTTAACATAACAAACGTATAATAAATAACTGTAAGTACATGCATGATTACTGTACATTAGTAAATATGTTGTTTTTGGGCAATAAGGTACCACTTTGTCCCTAGGTAGTCAATAAAGACGATCATCTAATTGTATTTTTATTACGATACTGGAATTTGACAACCGACAATGTGATACCTATTGCCTAAAAAAAGACACAAATGATGTCAAGTAAAGTTCAAAAAGTTTGTCTGTATTTAACTGTTATAATACCATTCTACACCTAAGAAGTAAGAAGCAGTTTAATGATATAGATAAAAATAGGTATTTTTATACTCCTCGACTTTAATGTTTGAATTAAGACTTCGTACTAAACTTTAATCACATACTTTTTTCTATAGAGCTCCCAACTCAACTGAAAAAAATATTTCATAACTGTTTAGACAACTAAATTCGACCAATCACGTGGCGCCTTTACTGAACTATAATAAATTTGACCAATGGCACGTCACGTTGGGTACAGTACAAAAGACATCAACGACGTTGAGCTCTGACTTGCACCAGCACTTCGTTTCAGCAGGGCTTAGATTTAGGGCGAGTATATAATTCAGCGAGAGAATATAATTCAGCTGTTTAGCCTGTTCATGAACACAGACGCCGTGTTTACATTAAAAATAAAAATAAACTTCCCGGCCTATGCCTTCAATTTTGCATGAAATTCCTTTACAGTTCTCTCGAGTTGTTCCGCCCGAAAGGTGATACTTTGAAGTCTGTTATAATTATAACGCACGTAATGACGACATTTAATTGCATGTTTGAGAAAAGGCACTTCCCCAGTCGGGCGCCAAATATGCGCGAGGTGACATTTCGCTGTGCCCTAGCTCACTTGAAATGATGATAAGATAAATTGGTACCACAGAACACTAAATACTATAGAAAGGCGATGTGGGCGTGGCACGCGCGCCACTACTTCGAGCATGCGCTCTTAGCTTTCGCGCCAACGTCACCTGATAGCCGTGCAGTCGCTCACACAGATGTAGGCGACGTGGAGGGGATGAGGCGACACCGGTCCAATAGAAACCGCGCTTGATACCCCTTGTATAGTATTTAGTGTTGTGTGGTTGGTACTGACCGGCTGCACGTTGCCGACCTGCGGGCTGGGCTCGACCATCTCCCAGTCCTCGGCGGGGCGCTCCTCCCCCTCCCCCTCCCCCTCCCCCACGCGCCCCACCAGCGCCGCGTACACTTCGATGTGCCCCCGGACACGGGAGCGCGCACTGAGGACCAACAATTAAATTCCATTTTTCAATTCATTTATTAATTCAGATAACAAGATCCATTACTTGTTAGTATTATCCTTAGAAAGACAGTGTTAGTACTTGGAATAACAGCAATACGATATAAAAACTAAAAAGAAAGAACTACATATTTGGCTTCATTGAGTACGGCGCATGTAACCGAATGCAATGAAGCAAGTACGGGCGGAAAGTTTCTCGAGTGGCGACCACGTACCGAAAGGCGCGGCGTGGGTAGGCCCCCCACACTGGACTGATGATCTGGTAAAGGTCGCGGGAGTCGCATGGATGCGAGTGGCGCAGGACCGGTCATTGTGGCACTCTTTGGGGGAGGCCTATGTCCAGCAGTGGACGTCTTTCGGCTGATATGATGATGATGATGAAGTAGCGGCAGTCCAATCTGCCCCCTGTCATCCTTAAGATGGTGTTGGGGCGGCGCGCCCCCGACGCACCAGAGATGCAGCTAGGCGCATGGTGGCGTAAAAGCAATCCACCCTAGCTTCTGCAAACATCCCTGATGCGCTACAGAAGCGCGGCAGCCCCACCAGCACTCGGAACGCGTTGTTGTACTGGACGCGGATGGACCCATAGGGAACAAGGGGTCAGATTAGGTCCTCTCCTAGCTCGGATGGCATCGTGATGCCCCCCCTGAACGGCAGTGAGGGTAGACGCCGCAGTGGTTAAGTGGGTATTCTCTCATAAGGGCGAGTCCCACATCCTGGACCTTCACCGGGTCCGGGGGGATGCGTAAAGGCATTCCTCAGCGTCAATAAAAAAAGTCTCCTAATGGGGAATGGATGAAAATATCCGAAGTGCCTGCTTATTTTTTTGGTGATGAGAATAACCTCCCTTAACACCAGAAAAAACGTTTCAGATTTTTCAGCGGCGTCAAATATTTTTGAAAAATATAAACAGTTTCCTCACTTACGTTTTGGGTCAAGGATGGTCAATAAGACACTTTCCTTGATCCGTCTCATATTACTAAAAATATCTTCTATCTGTGGTAAACTGACACTGTCAATGACAAATATAGCTGCTGCAACTGTCAATATCATTGCCAGTCAGTTTAGCACAGATATTTAAGATTTTTTTTGCAATATGAGACGGATCGAGGAAAGTTTCTTATTGACCATCCTTGACCAAAAGCTCCAAAAAGTCTAAGGATATCATTTTCACTAAGCGGGACTTAATCGCATCTAATTAAATTCATTTTTACCTCAAACACAGATAATCCTAGTTTGTGCTCTTGTAATTAAAATGATTAAGCCAATATAGTTAAGCTCAATAAGGCTTAAGTTATGGGTACTAGACGATATATTTAATAAATATAAATACTAAAATACATAGAAAACATCCAAGACTCAGAAACCAATATTCATGCTCATCACACAAATATATACACAAACATATAGTCATACGTAAGTAAAATAAGTTTTCAATAAATTATTTTTATTCCTATTTACCTCAAAGTTACGGGTATTGCAGAATTGGGAATCTTTGTTGCGAGAAGGCATATTATTATATGTGAAACGTATGAAAACGCAAAAATAATAACATTTAGGAAATAGCCATTTAATTTTACTTCTTCATGTCTTTTACAAAGTCATTATCTGGTATTTTAAAATGAAAAAGAGTCAAAAAACATATAAAAAGGTTAGTCGGTCGGCAACGTGAGTGCCGTTTAGTAAAAATAAAAATAATGAGTTAAGATCGTGAAGTTTAAATCAATATGTCGTTATTTTACGATACACATACACACACTCACACACACACACGCGCGCACACACAGACACACAGTTTGCGCATGCGCTCTTAAATGTATAATGCTTTTTATTACTTTCTTCTTTTGAGTTCATTCTGATTCCTTGAATAACTTCATATTGTTTTACGAATTGCACTCCAGGGTCCCAAGATACAGGCTCAGCCTAGTTTGGGGTCCGCCTGGCATCTCATTTTATGTAAACATGTGTATTGTTAAGCGAATAAACGATTTTGTTTTTTTTTTCTGATATATTTATGAATCCTAATTTTATAAATATATACATAACATACATAATATTTATGTCACACAAGCAAGAAATAAGAATTTTCAATAAGTCTAGAATAAATTAACCTTTTGACAGCGAGGGTGCAAAACAAAACGGTGCCCAACTGTGGCCAAAACAAAACAATAGCCAGACAAAATATGAATAAAATGAAACTTCTGATAAATATTGTCTTGTCAAAAAGACAATATTTATCAATATTATCATGTGGCCGTCCGTGGCTTCAGTGGCATGAGTTTTCGTCCGCATCCACAGTCGTCTTTAGCTCTCAAAGGGTTAAAAAAAACATAGGAACCACGATTATGTGACAACTAGATCACACCAAGATCTAACTATTTACATCAACTAAATACTTAACATTGAAAGCTTACATCTAAAAGACACCAGAAATCAGTATTTAAAAGGCAGGGGACATTCATGTCACCGACATCGACAATAAGTGCGCGCACTTATTGTGGACGTAAATAACAGTCACAAGAATACTGTAACGTGATTGGTTGAAATATTGAAGCTGCGCGCTCCACTAGCACCGATCTGGAATTGAAGTTGTTAATTTCGTCAATTAACAACATTTAATTTTTCTGACTCCTTAATTTTGTTTAGGCATTTAATAGTATATGAAAAGTTAGGAGACATGTATTTTTTCTTTTCATTTTATTTTAAGTTAAACCCCCTTAATTTGGGTGTTTTAAACTACCACGTTCGGACACAATGACAGGATAGAAGGAGTCAAATAACTGTCAATGTCACAAAAAAATTTTTTTTCTTTCAAGATGCATAAGCACAGCTATGGAATATCCGCATTCAGCCTTTAAATGGCTTCTTCAAAGTAATTTCCAGTTTTCTCAAGAACTAGCGAATATAAAAATCCATTATTTTTTATATTTACTCAGCAAGCCCAAATCTCTAAATGGTTTTTGGTTTGAGCCGCTATGAAAAAATGAAATGTTGTCAATTTAGGATTGGTGCGGTCGTACGAAACTTAGATTTTTGTGTATTTTGTAGTTATTAATTTCCTCGCAAATGTGATGAAAAACATTGTGTATAACACGGGCGTAAGAAAAATGCAACCTCGTTAAACAATACACTATTATTTATCATATTAATTAGAAATTAGAAAGCGATAAAGAATTTAAGATTGCGTTATATGACTTTTTAGCATCCAAAGTACATATTACTCAGTACAAGAATATCTTAATGACATAAATTCTTAGTATTAGTTATGCATGCGATACACATGACATCCTTATACATTTGCATGTCCTTGTGACCAAACATGTAGTTCTATTGTATTTCTTTTATACCACCTATTTGTACCATGTTTAAGCGAATAAATGACTGATTACAGATTACTGATATTATCGTATCTAGAGGTCGGGGCGAACGTAACGCAAGGCAACCAAAAAGGAAAGCGTCCATACTTACACGGACCTGCGCGGGCGCAGCGCGTGCACGGCGGGCGCGGGGCGCGGCGCGCCCGCCGACTCGTGCGGCGCGCCCGCCAGCGGCACCTCCACCATGCCGAGGAAGTCGTCGCGCGTCAGCCGGTTCTCGTCGAACACCTGGATCAGCAGCTTGTGCTCTTGCGGCTTCACCTGGGGGGGGGGACATCGGACAATAGAATAGAGGGACTCGCGCACACATACGCACGAGTGACAAGGATAGACAACAGAAACACGAGTGGGTAGATACAATGTCAAATCTCCTGTCCCTCAGCTCGTGTAGGCGTTTCTTGTTTGTCACCGCCTGTCAAAATATTGTACTGAAACTGACGCACATACGCACGCATATAACACAACTAAATTATAAACGACATTAGACGTCAAAAATGTATTAGTCATCTGATACTTCTCAATTATCCACAGCAGAACCGAGGTAACCGATATAGCCCTCCGAATCGCTAAACTTAAGTGGCAGTGGGCGGGGCACATTGCACATAGAACCGATGGCCGTTGGGGCGGAAAGGTTCAGTCGCAGGTCGCAGGACCGATCATTTTTGCACTCTTTGGGGGAGGCCTATGCCCAGCAGTGGACGTCTTTCAGCTGATATGGTGATGATGATGACTTCTCAATTTAGTAAGGTTGATTTACCATGGTCCCTTTCGTGCAAGGCGCTATCTATTAAATCTGGGGGGGAGGGGTTACAACAAGGTTGGGCGCCATTAATTAAAGAGCCCGTTCACACGGATACATCCGAATTAGTGGCAACAGTATTTCAATGCTTGTATTCACAAAAGCGCGAACAAGAATCCTGCAAAAGACCAGATCCGATAGTTAGTAGCTCCGACAAAACTTGACGCCGTGTGAACGGGCTCTTAGATATAGCCCTTCGCGGGGCTGCCGCCATTTTGAACATTTCTAGCATATTGTCGCTGCTGCCAGCCAAAATAAATAGCGCGCTGCGGGGTAGTATTTAAGCGCTCTGTTTTCATTTGAATATTAATTGCAGTTTTTCTAAATAGTATATTCTAGAACGAGCCTCGCCGATCCTCTGCCAGTTGTAACAAAATACGCAAAATGGAAGCCTCCAAATATATAAATTGTTTCACTGTCCCGCTGCAGGAACTGCAGGACTGGTCGACGTAAGTATGAAAATAATTTCATTGAATTTTGATTTGATCTGTAGATTCTATCTTACTTCACCGTACTGTAGTGTTGTTTATGACTATACCTAGATATTTTTCTAGCAGGAACAACATTTATTTAGTGCTTGCCACAATAAAAATATCGACAATCCTGTTATCGATAAGCACATACTACTTCAACGACAATACGTACATACAACCACAGACATATATTGGCTACCTACCTAGACGCCGCGTGCACCTACACTGTAACCATATACACAGACACAGATTTGTTTTGGGACCAAAAATGCGTCTGGGAAAAACTACATGTGACATGCTGCGTCGATTTGAAAGACAATTTCGGTGTGTGCGTGTGTGTGTGTGTGTGTGTGTGTGTGTGTGTGTGTGTGTGTGTGTGTGTGTGTGTGTGTGTGTGTGTGTGTGTTATGGAGTGACTTAGGGGATAATTAATTCAGTGACACGAAGAAAGAAAGTTACGAAAGTATTGCAAATTGTTTTCTGAAGTATGTAAAATATAAATAAATTGATAGTTTTGTTATTATTATCAATTTTTTAACGCACTTTATTACCCTATATATATTGGAATTTATTTACCTCTATGACGTTGAAGTGGTACTTATCGATAACAGGACTGTCGATGTTTTTATTTTGTCAATCACTTACAATAAGTCGTTCGTGCTAGAAAAATATCTAGGTATATTTATGACTAAAATTAGACATCTAACGTCGTCACTACATCTTCTGGTTTTCATTATTCGGAGGAGAGACAAAAAAAGTCTTTGAAAACTTACCCGAAACAAGAACTCCTGATTCCATACTGGATTCAACGTCTGAAATTAAACAATTTAAATAGTTTATTAATTTTAATATTCAGCGTAGTTCATCATCAGCAATCACCATCATACGTGGGTATGATAGTAACGTTACCAGACCATAATCATTAGAAACTAGCTTCTGCCCGCGACTTCGTCCGCGTAGAATTCGATAAAAAAATCCCGCGGGTCGTAAATTATATCCTATTAAATAATTAGATAATATCAATTAGAATATTGGTCAAGTGCGAGTCGGATTTTAGTTTTCCCATACATTTTGAGACCCAGCGCCTGATGAAGGCAACGAGCAATTTGGTCTCCGTACAAAGTTTCATCCCCTTTTTCGTCCCTAAAAGGGATGAAAATTGACATAAATTGTAGCCTATGTCCTATTCTGATATATAAGGTACATAACCTGGAAAGTTTCATATAAATTCGTCCAGTAGTTTTTGAGATTAAGTGGAACATACATCCATCCATCCATCAATACATCCAAATTTTCACGTTTATAATATTAGTAGGATTCAGACATCAGAGAGGTGCCTAATATCAGAGTAAGACCAATACCAATGAAATCAAAAGAATTTTCGAAATCGAAAAATATAATATTTGTCAAAAAGCAGTCGGGTTCGGCCTATGTCATTCCCACGATAAAGAGGAATCCAACGACACCTCATACATCAAAATCCATCAAGCCGTTTAGGCTACAGGACAGGAGGCCACAAAGAAACAGACATACATACATACATACTTACATACACTCGAAAAACATTACCCTCCTCCTTTGGCAGTCGGGTAAAAATTAACCGAGGGCCGTCTACGAGTGTACGGTCATGTCATGAAGCCCAACCATATAACGAGGATGATTTTGGAGATGAGTGGAAGGCCTACGAGGCGCAGAAAGCGCAAGAGGTTAGAAACCGGACAAGTGCGAGTTCAACTCGCGTGGTGTGGGTTCCGAAAAATTGTAAACTCTTTAAACGTTTTATTATGGCGTCTACGGAATTTCAGAAGCAAGTGCAAAAGTAAAAATTGCTATGCTCTAAGCATCAGGCACTCCATACAAAATACACAAAAATATTGAACCGTTACTTTGAATACTCAACTTCTTATAGGTTTTCCTGTAATCTTTAGGCAAGGAACTATTTTCCATATTTTTTTCAGAATTTTAAGCCTAGTAGTTTCGGAGATAAGGAGGGGATGGTCAATTTTCGTCTTTCTTCCTAAATTACTTCAAAACTCTTTTTTTGATAAATTAAAAAATATATATATCTGAGATTCTTACAACAACCCCTTTTTGCGTAACTTTTTTTTTAATTTTCCAGTTTACCGCCCAAAATTTACTTTACGCGTCCATCTTTGGGTCACCAATATACATATCTTTACCAAATTTCAACTCAATCGGTCCTGTAGTTTCGGAGCAAATCGACTGTGACAGACGGACAGACAGACGCACGAGTGATCCTATAAGGGTTCCGTTTTTTTTCCTTTTGAGTTACGGAACCCTAAAGAGCCCAAATATCACCCGAGACTACCCAGGACAGTTCCTGGCGACACCATACTGGGACAACCGACTCAAGGAGATGGGTCAAAGTAAATTCGTACCTTTTTCTTGGTCTTGGTAAGAAACGTCTCTATGGTGACGTCACCGTCTACCTTCTGCAGCTCCACGCGCACATATGGGTCGCTGCGGACAAATACATAAAGGTCAAAATAATATACAGTCGTGTCTATGGACAGAAGATTTGCCATTCCATTTTGACGTACTATACGGGATGTGTCCCGTAATAGGAGCAATACATTAAAAGGAGGCTTCAGTAGTAACCCCTTTTGTTCATTTCTTTTCAAATTTTTTTAACTCGGAGAAAAATTGATCTAAAGTTATGACCTCCGAGTAATGTATCTTGGCACCACGAGATCATAGCACAGTAGTCAATGCAGATTTTGAGGTAACATCATGTAGTGAGTCATAATAGTTTTTGCATTTTTGTTTTCAAAAGATATTTTTGTGATTTTTTCATTTTTTTTTGTGTTTTAAAAAAAAAAAAGTTACTTATATCACTCCAGAAAAGTAAAAAAGTACACTAAAACTTATGTTGAAGAAAAAAAAACAGTTTTTTTTTTTTTTTTCAATTAAAACCACTTTTTTTAAAACACACAATTGATCACAAGCTTAATAATCTACCGTTCAATTTATTGCTCCTATTACGGGCCACACCCTGTATACGGGGTGTCACAGAAGTACCACGTCACAGTGACACCAGTACCAGTTAGTAGGTCAGCTCAAGAGGAACCTAACCAGCCTAACTTGCCCCAGTAAAAGTTGCACGGTTTTCGAGTTTACGAGGCCCACACACCCCGTCCACGGACGGTGCGTCAAAGTCACAACGTAAAAACCGGACAAATGCGAATTCAACTCGCTTGGTGAGGGTTCCGTAAAATATTGAGAATTTTCCCGTTACTTTGAATACTCAAACTTCTCATAGGTTTTCCTGTAATCTTTGGGCAAGGAACTATTTTCCATATTTTTTCAGAATTTTAAGCCTAGCAGTTTCGGAGATAAGGGGTATGCTCTTACAAGATAGATCTTTTTAACAGGTTGTCCCAGAAGTACCATGTCACAGTGCAGACACCGAAGGTAGGTCAGTTCAAGAGGAACCTAACCAGCCTTTTTTAGGTTTCCGTACCTCAAAAGGAAAAAAACGGAACCCTTATAGGATCACTCGTGCGTCTGTCTGTTCGTCTGTCACAGTCGATTTGCTCCGAAACTAGTGGGCCGATTGAGTTGAAATTTAGTAAACATATGTAAATTGGTGACCCAATTTACATATGTTTACCAAATTTCAACTCAATCGGCCGGTTGTTGTAAGCATCTCAGAAATATTTTTTTAATAATTTTAGCGAAAACAGATTTGAAGTAATATAGGAAAAAAGACGAAAATTGACCACCCCCCCCCCTTCACCTCCGAAACTACCAGGCTTAAAATTCTGAAAAAAATATGAAAAATAGTTCCTTGCCTAAAGATTACAGGAAAACCTATGAGAAGTTTGAGTATTCAAAGCAACGGGAAAATTCTCAATATTTTTGTGTATTATATACGGAACCCTCACCAAGCGAGTTGAACTCACACTTAAACAAATGAAAGTATAATTGGCGGACTTAATGCCATCAGGCATTGTCTACCAGTCAACCATTATCAACGTAGTGTGGTTAATGATCATAATAACGATTTTTGGAAATGTACTACTGAATGGTGACCCGCCGCGTACACTGCACTGGAAGCCACATTTTACTACCGTATACATACGTACACGACACGTCTACAAATAATTATCTAAATCCAAACTTATATCAAAGGCGTTGTGGGTAGTTTGGGTCATGTGAATAGGAGGGTAGTCTTGATGAAAATAAAGACAGTCTGAGCAATGCATTGGTGGTGTTAATTATCTCCCTGCCCATATCTAGTACGTTACATGGCGCAGCCGGTTTAAAATATCAGTGAATGGATTAAAATTGAAGGGAATTGTTTACTTGAGGGATTTAAAGTGGAGTGTGGTGAAAAGTTCATTGTGGCGAACAAAAAATGGATACAGTTCTGCGGCCGCCCCCTCCATTTTGTTTCGAGAACAATTTGTCGAGTGTCACGTCGGGCAATTTGAGTAGGCAATGGCTAAAGTGGAAGAAATCTTTTGAGATTTATTCAAAAGCTTGCGAGCTTAATAAAAAAACTGAGGACGTGCAAGTGAGCATTTTATTACACGTCATAGGGGAGCAGTGCCGGGATGTCTACGAACAGTTCACAGATAAAATAACTACAGTTAAGGTGTTGCTGGAAAAATTTGACAAATATTTCTTACCAACAAAAAACCTAACTATTGAGCGGCATAAGTTCTTCTCTAGAGGACAACAAGAAGGTGAATCCGTCGAACAATATACTTTTGAATTAAATAAATTCGCCAACACATGCGAATTTAAAGACTTAAAGGATGACCTAATTAGAGATAGATTAATATGTGGATTGAGAGAGGACGCACTGAGAGAACGTTTGCTGCGGGAAAGCGAGACCTTGACCCTACAGAAAGCCATTGATATATGCCGCATAGCCGAAATGTCTCGCATGCAGGCAGGACATATAAAACAGGAAGTTTCAGGGGAGCACAGCGCTTACGAGGTCACAGCTAAGGAGGATAACCAGCAGCTGTGTGATGTACACTGGCTACGTCGGTCGGCTACTGATCGCGCGGCGCCTAGCCGCGAGTGCCGCTGCGGAGCGCGCGCGCTGCCGCCGCCGCCCGGCCGCGCGCCGCCGCCGAGACCGGGTGCAGCGGTGACGTCATCGCGCAAGAATGTACAATCGCGCGTAAACAACCGTAGACAGTGTGATTATTGTGGATCGGTACATGATAAATTTAAGTGCCCTGCTTATGGTCAACGCTGTGCGAAATGTCATAGGTCTAATCATTTTGCAAAAGTGTGCCGTGTGTACGCCGTGCAGGAGGACTCCACGGATCAGGTACGTCTCATTAACACTGTTACTTCGGATAAGGATTGGAACGTAGACCTTACAATTAATGGAGCAAGCATAACCTTTAAATTAGACACAGGAGCCGATGTAAACGTTCTGCCTCTGCGTTTCTTATCGGAGATTGGTCATAGTGTAGGTGATTTAATACAAACTCGTGTCAAATTGACAGGATACGCGGGAAATCAAATACAGGTTGTGGGAAAATGTCAACTGAAAGTAAAGCATAAAAATGCATTCTATATTGTACGTTTTATTATTGCGGATGTTAGGCTTGCCTGTCTCATCGCAGAGAGAATAGCAGAGAGCCTATGACGTCCCATTGAGACCATGGTCAAAAATAGGTGCGGATATATTTCATTTCGCGGGATCATCTTTTCTAGTTGTCATTGATTATTTTAGCAAATTTGTAGAAGTAAGTAAGCTAAATAACATGACGTCATCGCATGTTATTGATCGGTTGACAGATATATTTTGCAGACAGGGTGTTCCGGAAATAGTTTTTTCTGATAATGGCCCCGAGTTTTCATCAAACTTATTTTATCACTTTAGTAAAGACTGGAAGTTTAATCACATAACATCGTCGCCGAGGTACGCCCAATCTAACGGGCAGGTCGAGAAAGCGGTCCAGACGATAAAATCAATTTTGAGGAAAACTTGTCATGATAATACAGATTATAGAATGGCATTGTTGGAGTTCTTAAACACGCCGATTAGCGATAAAATAGCTTCTCCTGCTGAAATATTAAACAATAGAAAGCTAAGAGGCATTTTGCCTTGTTCACCTGACTTATTGAAACCAACGAACATAAATCACGCTCAACTAAGACAGGAATTCAAAATACGGCAGGCAAAACAAAAACACTACTATGATAGAGGAACCAAAATTTTAAAGTCATTACAACCAGGGCAACCAATAAAGGCGCGAATCAATGGTAACTGGGAATACGCAACGGTGGATAGTATGGTGAGTCCAAGGTCCTATTTGGTACGACTTCAAACAGGTAGGTTGATCCGCCGAAACCGTCGTCAGCTGATATGGGACTCGCCGCGGCGCCCTCCCGTGGATACTTTTATTCCCCCTGACCCATTCTCATACGAAACGATAAACTCGCCGGTAACAGATCCAGAGCACGGTAGCGCTGAGGACAATATAAACGCAGAGGCGGACGTTTCCAGCGGTTCCACGGTCCCACGCATCTCAGAGTCTAATAATAATAGTAATTCAAGTAGTAACTATGTGACACGTTTTGGCAGGATAGTGAGACCTCCTGATCGGTGGGGATGCTCTACAGAGCCCGGAGTACCACAACGCAACTTCTACAGCTAAGTGTAGAACCTTTGTAATTAATGGTAAATATGTAGCAATTGAATTATGGATAGATAACTAGGTACTTAGTCATTAACTAGAATGAGCTAAATGTTTCCCAACACTTCACAAAATAGTTCATTAAAATAGGTACCTACCTATCTAATCAACTAGGTACACTAATAATTATAAACAAACAGGTATTTAAAAAACAAAAAGTTGCATACTCCTTGCATGCACGTTGAACATTGTTTCAGAATCATAACTTTAGTTATTATCTAAGTACATATTCTTAATATATCAATGCTTGCATGTAAAAAAAAAATAAAAAAAAATACGTAAAATGAAACAAATGAATAATTAAAATGTTTAATAACGGTAAGCTAAACGAAAGCGATATTTCAAATCCCTTATGTAATGTGTGTACTTACTAGTTTAAGATATAATTCGAAATGTTATAATAAAAATGTAAATTTATTTATAAATTAAAATGCCCTAATATTTTGAATATATTAGATACGGCATGTTCGATTTCATGTTTCTCAAAGAAAAAAAAATAATATAATAATAATAATTGTTGTATCGGTAATGCATGTCAGTTTTATAAAAGAAAGGGGTTGTGGGTAGTTTGGGTCATGTGAATAGGAGGGTAGTCTTGATGAAAATAAAGACAGTCTGAGCAATGCATTGGTGGTGTTAATTATCTCCCTGCCCATATCTAGTACGTTACAGGCGTAAGACTCAAAATTGTGTACATATTTTTGACCGCAGCAAAGTCTGCGCTGCTTGATTGTGGGTATGACGCACGCTCAAATTTATCCTGATTAAATTCCGTGACCTTTATGAACAAAATATTTTATTTGGAGATCGGGACAGGCGATGAAGCAAGGATTGTGCACGTTTTACTTATATTCGTTCATCATCATCAATCATCATCATTAGAATTAGAACACCCCTGTTCCCTATAAGATAGTTTTACTTAGTTTAGGGCACTGGACAGATCCTAGACTTATCTAAAAATTTAAAAATATATAAAAATCTAAAAATATTAATCTAAATGCGAAAGTTCAGATGTTTGGATGTTTGTTACTCAATCAGCCTTAAACGACTGAACCGATTTGGGTGATATTTAGCACGCAGCTAGTTTATAGCCCGGAATAAAATATAGGATAGATTTACTTGGTCCGTAACTAAATTCCTCAAAATTAACAAAACGGGAGGAGAATTATGACCTATATTTGCCACTTGTCAATAACAAACTTCCTCTGAATACTCAACTATATGATGTGAAGTAGTCAAATGAAAAACATGGCCTTCTTTCGCACCAAACTTGGTCGAGTATTGTTATTCCACTGCACTGCCTACATATAACAGACACTTACTAATACAATATCGCCACTTCACGGATTTCAACATCAACAATTGGCAAAGTAGGTATGTGACCAAATAATTAGTTACACATTTAAGTATCTGCAATAAGGAAAAATTTGCATATCCACGGTTATATCCGAAACTCGATTTTATAATTCCAACCATTGACTAAGCCCTCGAATCATCGTCCTTCTAGCGTTATTCCCGGTTGTGCCTCAAAGGAGCCGTCCGCTTTGACACCTAATCACATTGCATAGGCACTAGTTTTACGAAAGCGACTGCCAACTGACCTTCCAACCCAGACGGAAAACCTTATTGGTCCCAAGTCCGAATTTGATCCGAATTACTCTTGTATTCTTCTGCGATCCTAGTACTTCGGTATCACATGGTTACGTCATGGCGCATTTGATCGCAACCCGACCACTTTTCATTCTTAATGCCTGGCAGCGCACGCCGGCGCGACCGCGCGGGGCCCTGTGATTGGTCGATCGCTGTTCAAACTGTCCAACAATTACATTGTTGGACAGTTTGAAGTCATAGATAGCCTGTTCGTGCGAGGTCCAACTAACCCCAGCTTTGAAGCCTGAATTCTGACCATCAGTGGCGTGAAAAGAGTATTTGTATTGTATGCATTTTTTAAGCTACCCCTAGAAGATGCAGTTCCATTGCTCATGCAGCCTTGCATTTACCTTATTTTTTATATTCTTGGTTTGTCCAATACGCCTGCCCCCCCTTTAATCCTAGCTACGCCCATACGCCTGATGGTAAGTGATCACCGTTTTCTATGGACACTTGCAACTCCAGGAGCCGTAGCATGGTTGGCCTTATCACGCGATAAGTGATAGGATAGAGCGTGCGTCACTGGCTGACGCCGTTCGATAGAACGAGACGACGCTCTTATCTTGTCACTTGTCGCGTGATAAGGCCAACCATGCTACGGCTCCAGGGTTGACACATGTGCGTTTGCAAACCACCCTCGATTTGCTCATCAAGTGGGTTTAATAACCTCTAGACAATGATCCTTCAATACATAGTACACTATTATCTAGTCTACGATTAGGGGTAACCCCGCGAATGCTTCGCTGAACAAAGTAATGTGATTACGTGAGTCACTTGGTTATCGCCACCTTTCCGGATACTAGATAAACAAGGCCGTCGTGACTCAAGGCGTCATTAAATTCCCATAAAACGTTGAGTTCCATGGAATAGAATATAAGATGGAAATTGTTTATTTTCCGTGGTGGATTGATGATTATACCGATTTCATTAATTCCGAAGGAGGCGGTACCTCCGACAAGCGTATAGACGACAATCCTTCACAGACCATAAACAACGACCTTGGTCTGCACGATCCCTGTCAGAAATGTGAGTGCTTTAAGAGACCGTCTGTGCAATCCTTGCATACCTCCATGATGGAGATGGATCTCAAATTGCGAATTGAGGCAAGGAGTTGCAAACTTTAAAACATGGCATAGTGCATTTTTAATTACTTGAACACAAATAACATGTCCTGCGTACGAATTTGAGCGGCTCAGCCTGAGGCATGCTCGCCCCGCGCGGCGAGCTGCTCGCGCGCCAAATAGTTCCACATAAACATGCGCGGGTGAGGCAGCGTGCTGGCGCGAGCCGACATTCAAAATGGCGTCGACACGATGACAGCTGATTGATTTCGGAACCCACAACACCTTTTGCTTTTCATGTTTTTGTATCAATAATTGTTCCAAATTTACTAACAAACGATTACAAACGCACGGCTCAGCCACTTGCTCAAATTCGTACGCGCCTAGCGCACAAACAAGTTCGTTCATGTCGCCCTGTCCGCGGCATACACGTCCAAGTTACGCGAGGCACGCACACTGAGGCGCCTTTGAGCACGGTCAAAAGACAGCGCGTGAGCGCGTACGAATTTGAGCAAAATAGGTGAGCTGTGCGTGCCTCAACCAGAGGCTGCTCTAATTCGTACGCACCTGTAAATACTTAAATATTTCTTAAATATTCATGTGCTGTAACTGTAACAACAGTGGCCCATTACACAAAGTTAAAAGGTGCAAGTTTGCAGGTTGCAATTTAGCAACACTGGGTTGCTTGACTAATAACAACAGAGTTCAATTTTATTTGTCAAGGTTTTGGTTTGGTAAGATTTACCTTTGAATTTTTGAATTTTATAAATATTAGGGAACATTCTTACACAAATCGACCTAGTCCCATATTAAGCTCAATAAGGCTTGTATGGGTACTAGACGACGATATATTTAATAGATATAAATACTTAAATACATAAACAACATCCAAGACTCAGAAACAATATTTATGCTCATCACTCAAATATTTGCCCTTACCGGGATTCGAACCCTCGACCTTGACCTTCAGTCTTTATTTATACGTAAGGGTAAACTTTATTTATACGGAAGGGTAAACTTTATTTATACGGAAGGGTAAACTTTATTTATACGTAAGGGTAAACTTTATTTATACGGAAGGGTAAACTTTATTTATACGTAAGGGTAAACTTTATTTATACGGAAGGGTAAACTTTATTTATACGTAAGGGTGAACTTTATTTATACGTAAGGCTAAGGATATATGAGAAGTCATTAAGATGATATAAATAAGTCGCAATTCTATTGTATAAGCTCACCTGGCCCCGAAGATGTCCTTTTTGGCCAATGTATATGCTCCTATGATCTTCAACCGAAGCAAGAAGCTGTTTTCATCAGTCTGAAAAATTAAGACAATCAATCAATATCTTGTGCCGTACACTAGGTACTTAATTATATGTAATCATCATATCATCATCATCATATCAGCCGAAAGACGTCCACTGCTGGACATAGGCCTCCCCCAGAGAGTTCCAAATTGACCGGTCCTGCGCCACCCGCATCCAGCGGACTCCCGCGACCTTTACCAGGTCATCAGTCCACCTTGTGGGGGGCCTACCCACGCCGCGCCTTCCGGTCGCCACTCGAGAACCTTTCCGCCCCAACGGCCATCGGTTCTACGTGCAATGTGCCCCGCCCACTGCCACTTAAGTTTAGCAATTCGAAGGGCTATATTATATGTAATAGAATACCATAATTATAGGTAATCATTGTTGAGTCCGATTACCTACTAAGTAATCATATACCTCTACTTCTTTTCATTTTGCAATAAAGTTTAAATATAGATGGGCCAATCATTTTTTGTTGCTCGTTGCCATGGTTACGTCCCCTGGGTCACTCTTTAAATGTATGATTTTATGGGGCTCAAATCCACTAAACACGTATTTTTGTTATATTGGTAAACCCATTCCATGGTGGACCAACTCCTTACCATGATAGGAGCCCAATTTATAGTATTTTTTCTAAGAAACTCTGTCACTGTTGTCTCTTGGCTTACCGGGACAGAATAACAACAAGAACAAGTTGATTGACCCAGATAATACCTAGCAGTCAGTTGTCCAAAGCATATTTATTCCGAATTTCATACTTACCGCTGAAGAAATTTCTGATTCTAATATTTCAGGATATTACAATAACCTAACCTATTATATATACATAAATAATAACACCTAACCACTACCAAATTTTTGTTTAGAAGGTAAATCTTTCTTTACATTCAAACGATTTTTCGGAAATTTTGTGTTTCCATCCAACATAAATAAATAAATAAAAATAAAATAGCCTTTATTTCTACTGTAACATGTTTACATTTTTCCATGCCTGCTTAATTAATTCGTTCATTATAATATTGATTAAATAATTCATTTGTGATTACATTAATTGATTCATATTAATAAAATATAAATATTCGATTTTATCATGCAATTATTGATTTTTATATAATTATGGCAGTCGCCTCTTTGGCGTAGGCCTCCCCCAGTGCTTTCCAATTTTCTCTCTCTCTTGCCAGTCTTGTCCAAATAGCTCCACATCGTTTCTTAAATATATCTGCCCATCGTTTTCTTGGTCGACCTCTCTTTCTCATTCCTTTTCCATCCAACATACATATTTAAAATTCCTATTACTTGCTTTATTTTGGATTTGTATAACGTATGCATTTGTTAAACTTGTTATTTTGAGATTCAAGGCCATCAAAAACATATTAATTATGAAACCAAGATTAGAATGTAATTGGAGGTGACAATTTTGCTATATATAAATATGTCAAAGTTTATATGAACTGGCAGCTATTCCAGTCACGATAATAGGCTTGTGTCCTATTTATTTTTTTACGATGCCATTCGAACCAGTTTTTGGTGTGGAACAAATGTTTGTATGGGAGTAAGTACAATTAAAGAACATAAATATCCAAAAAATTGAGTTAAAGACGGACCTCGCTGGCGGTAGCCGAAAACGTTCCATACTCATTAACATTGAATCATGACGTCACAGGGTCATATTTGTACTAGTCGTTATATGGAAAATCAAGTAAATTGCTGTTTCGGTTGCGAAATACTGCGTTTAGGACCATAGTTGTCATACAATGTTGTTTCTATAAAAGCGTAAGGATTCTATTGGTAGCTTTAAATTAACTTTTGGCCAATAAAAAAATGCATATTTTTTGTAAACTTTCAAGGGCCATATCTTTTTATGATTTTAATTATATTTCGTAATTTATACTTAATTGCATTTATTTTAAGGTTTACTATCAATTTAGCAACACTGCGCTATCAATTTTAACATGAGGACACAACCCAACACTATCATATTCATGCAAGGCCTTATTTATGGCTTATAGGATTGTTAAAGGTCCCCGGCACAGTTGACTCTCCATACAAACACAGTTTGGTTCTCATTTTAAAACGGCATGCTGGAATAACCTGAAACTTTGTATACACAATGGGATCCCCCATATCTAGGTCGGAAACTAGTTTCTGTTGCTAGAAATTATAATAGAAATGTATTAAAAAAAATTAAGTGATTAGAGACTGTATGAAAAATGTTCTACTCACTCTATTTTTTTTATATTTCAATTTCTAGTCCTGGCGACCCTAAAGGCATACATTTGACGTCTCTAGACGTATGAATGTATGCCTTAACAACTTTTGTAAGCTGCCAGGTGCCACATAATCAGGGATCGGAATCGGTTTTTTCAAAAATCTCCGAAGTAGTCTAATATTCTCTGAATTATTTTAGGCTCTTAACGTAGGACTCTATCGTGTATTTAGGTAACATATTCGTATTATTAGATTGCCTGATCAAAAATGATATAATAACCAAGGAACGAAATAATACCGGTTTAATTTGTATGGAGAAAATACTGGTATCCGATCCCTGCACATAATACTGACCATGGTTCTGTAACATCTGATATTGAAGTAGTTTCACTAGATATTAATATATGAATATTAGGGGAGGCCTATGTCCAGCAGTGGATGTCTTTCGGCTGATATAATGATGATGATGATTAGGGGACAGTCTTACACAAATTAAACAAAACCCATAGTAATTTCAATAAGGCTTGGGTTACAGGTATTGATGGCATTGACATGTAAGTCACAACACTATACATATACAATGAGAAAGCTTTTTTCCTATCAAAGTCTTTAAGACAGTACATAGAGCAAGATTTTTTAACTATACCAAACAAAACATGTACTTAATATGCTTGACAATTGCGACAGGAAACTGTTAGACACTGGATATGTTAACAGTATTTTGTCTCTACCTATATCGGATGAAGCCGAGATTATGTATAATTTAACTGAAGTAGCTTTAAAATCTAGAACATAAGTTTCTCTTTTATGTAGTTATTTTGTTGCCCTTATGGGGTGGTATCGTCGGGTGACAAGCAAAAGTCACTAATTACACGTAAGAGATAAAGGAAAACTCAACCTTATTACTACTTCAACATAGTTGCTATTTCTTAAATTATTTTACTGCATTTACTGAGTTTTGCTTGTCACCTGACGGTATGTTCGTTTGGCGACAAGCCCCTTTTTCATCAATAAATTTTAAAAAATGCTAGTTAATTTGTGCTGACATGCAATCAAAAACTTGTCACATGACTTCCATTAACACTCATAGATATGTTATAAAAGGAAACAATCTATGATTTGCAGAACATTACAATACTGTAAAAAGTAGGTGAACACCTTTTATCTTTCAAATATTAGCAAAACAACTATTCAAATGTCCTTGAGTCCAGAGTTGTATCAACACAAAAACATAAATTAAGTCAGTTTCTTGTAAATTCAATGATAACATGAATTGACACCAAGGTCATAAAAAATCTTTGTTAGTAAATAAAAAAACAATTAGTCCTATTCTAGCTATTCTTGAACATAGCATGTCGTTGACATTAGAAAGGCATGGACAAACAGCTATAGCTTTAGTAAAAATACCGAAATTAGAGGGCGAATCCCATTATTGGCTTAGCTAACACCTACACACACTTAAGCTTAAAAACACCAAATAGGATAACTTATATATGATTGTTTTACTAAATAGGTTTTCTCACGAAATCATTTAACTAAATTATATTCCAAGATGTTACGAATATATTTATAACACGTATATATGCCAGTTGATGACAGAAACGTGTTTACAACTAATAAGTTGGTCATTAAAATCGTATCTACATTTCCTGTTTGTATTATAGCAGGGAACACTTTCACAGGCTACTTACACGCGTGTCCGATTGCCAAGCCATCACCCATGTGAAAATAAACTAATTTTCAAACGGAATGAGAAATATTCCACATTCCTTGTAAGTCATAAGGTTGGAAGCAATCTGTTTTATGACACGTCGTTTGATCGGCAACTCCTCACAACTCGGTTCACACGTTAATAACATATGAAGTCAGTTAATAATGATCAAATGTAAGATCTAAACATCAAAACTGCACTTATTCTCAACAGAATCATGTAAAAATACAAACAAAAAACTAAAAAATCGTGAAAATTATTCACTCTTTCTGACAACCGAATGACAGAATATTTTGTCATTGTAATTTTTTTACGCATAACGTTCCGTTTCACGAACGTTTTCGATTATATCGAAGCACAATCAAGTTCTAGTGACGTTCTCAAATGTTTTTTAATACCGTAAAAACACTTCCTTTCATCTCATAAGATGTTTGTTATAGGTGGATATACCAAAGCTGGCGAAAATGAAACGAAAACCTTGTAATACTTGTGTAAGTGTCCTATTTAAGTTTAATGTATAGTCAAACCATCATTCGTATCCGTAGCAAAAATATACCCATTATAAACATCCAATCCGATTCGCCCTGATTTTATGTAGTATTTTTTTGAATCCTTTATAATTTGAGCGAAAGAGTGTGTCTGATGAATTACTCACGTCCAAAAATTCAGAGCTTATTTTGGGGTGACTGTCAGTGTGTTAAATAAATGCTCTCGGCTACTTTGCTACTGACCTGGTATATAAACTATGTCTATTTGAACAGATTTTTACCAACGTTACAAGATTACTCGTTTTACATATAATATATGTGTACATACACACAAATAATGAATGTATATATGTGTATATACACACATATATATATATGAGTGTATATTTTTTTTACATATTGTCTATTCTATTCCAAGGTGAGTCTACCCGCCGCTTGACAACGGGTGCTGAATTAAAAGGCTCAAAACGTGGGTATGTATATATTTATTAATAATCGTGGTGAAATCCTTTTAAATACAAAAACAAATTGAAACATAGTTAACTATGAATCAATTTCGTAATTATATGAAATCGTTTCATAATTATGCCCGAATATTCTTTGAATGGTAAGTGCCTATCCTAAATCACACACGTAGCAACAAAATCTACAGTGCTCATAATCATAAATCTGTCTATTTGAGAAGACGTGATACAATTTTCAATCAAACGGGGGCATTATTGACTGGTAACAATTTGCATTGCCAAATTTTGTAACTTCGTGATATTAAATCTTGACGCGAGATAGTTCTAACTCGTAATTAGACTATGAATATTCTGTACTCGTGCGCTGTGACGATAAATCACAACATACTTATGGGTGAGACAATGACTCGCGTTACCCTGCGACTACGTTCTCTATTTATCTTTAATTGCTTTGATTAAATACTTGTTGATAGCTGACTCAACTAATTGCAACAAAAAAAAACGTATTATTTCATACTCAGTTTTAAAGACTCTATTCATAAATATAGAGCTGTCAATATCAATGTCATGGTTTGATTCAATTTGTGATATGTGTACTAATCACATCAAAATTCATTTAGACTAACAATACAGGGTAATATAATAATTACCTACATATTTACACGCAAGCAAAATTGGAAATATTCATATATGGGACTATGATTTTAATTGCCCTCCAAAAGTATTCATTTTCCATTATATTTTCGATGTCAATTGTTTTACGTTGCACCGGTGAGATTGATTTAACCTTGTTATCCAATTCATGTACCTGATGCTGCAAGGAATACCGAGGCTCAGGCCTAGGCAACCGGTTCGGCCTTCGCCAGGATGACCAGGATGAAGAGCGGCTCCGGTGCCCCTCCACGCCACCAGACATCTCCGTGAACCTTGCAGCATGCATCACTCCAGCCAGATCACTCATTTTGCACCAAATTTTAGTACACTCCACAAACCAAAACTCAAGCACTGCACCATTACTTTCAATCACAAAAAAACTATTTCCAAGTAAGACAATGGACTTGTGTTATAAATTGTACGTAAAACACTCTTGAGGTGCAGAGTGAACCATATGACTGCTGATATCTTATCAGGACAAGAAATGGGCGCGATAAAAGAAGTCAGCGTTTACAATTAGCATTACAGTGATAAATTTATACATCGTGTCTAACCGAGCAACCGATTTTGAACCATATTTTTTAAGCAAAAAGTCTAAGTTTTGTTAGATAATATACTTGGACATATTTTAACGATTGTTTTCGTCTTTATGGCCGATTGTAGATGAACAGAGAGCGGGATTTTCTTTGGTGGAAAGTGTAAGCTAACCTCCCGTTAGGCACAGCACAGATCACAAATATGCGAACGAGGGTAACAGTTTCTTGGTATAAATTATATACATACATACATTGTTTTTGCTCTGTTCAAACACGCTTTATAGAATTGCAATTTAGCACTTTGCTTTAAGGAACAAAAATAAAATAACACTGGTCCTTAACAGAAGGTGTGTAAAAGTGCTTTTTTTTCTTTTTTGGTATTTACATTAAGTACCTATTTATTACAATAACAGGTTTGAATTAATCGATTTGTTTATTTAGAGCGACACCCAGCGGTTTATTTGAGTTCGTATTGGTTGCCATGGCCACACACTCGTAATACAAGACTAAACTTACCTGAAACAATTTATATCTTTTCCATGGTTTCGTTTGATTGTATTGTTTAGTTATCTGGATATACAAATTAACAAATTATATATAGTTCAATTTGAGTTAAGTGCTAAAGTCCACGTAAACCAACACAGCCGTGTAAACGAAACAGGACCTTTCAAATACCTTTCCTTAAATATTATGATAACTATGGTTTTAGTATTTTTTTTGGCATGGTACAGTCAGCAAAATAAACATGTATACCGTTTTTCAACCTAATGTCTAAGTAATAAGGTCATAGAATGTATACATGTTTATGATGCTGACTGTACCTTTTCATATACTTGTCGAGTGAACGAATTTACTCTAAAGTTAAACAATAGGAATGTAAAGTAAGACTGATATAAAAGAAGTCACATTATACTTTTAGTAACAGTGTTCCAAAATGTAATACAACAATACAATAATTTACAATCATAATGTCTAATATGCTCCCAGACCATTAAACCTAAATATAGGAATGTAAATTAAGACTGATATAAAAGAAGTCACATGATACTTTTAGTAACAGTGTTCCAAAATGTAATACAACAATACAAAAATTTACAATCATAATGTCTAATATGCTCCCAGACCATTTTTTAAAACCATGACGTTTGCTGCCGTACGTCATCAATTTAATGATCTTTTGTTTTACTGTTGCCATTTGCTATGACTTTGGATTTAGTTGGCTTCATAGCTCTTTTATACAGTTGTATAAATGGGTATTCTACCATCAGGCATAAAGGTATAGAAAATATGAATGTTAACACCGACACGCTGACCCCATCTGCCATCTGGAAAATGAAAATATTTATCGTCAGTTATTTTATTATACTAGAGACAAAGAAGAAAGAAGAGACCCAGTTTTTCTCCCTTTATCTATGTTTTTAACATAATCGAATTAATTATTATAAAAAGTAGTGTATTTAATAATTATTTGTATTTTACGTTAATAATATTGCCAAAAACTACTTTGGTAAATATGGCTAAATTCTTTCGTACTCTTAAATTAAGATGTAAAAATATTTTATTAACAAGTGTAACAATAGTTTGGGACCTGACCTTCTATATAATATAATTGACAGTCCCTGGGCAACCGAGCTCTGTTTGGGTAAAAATATGAAGATAACGAATTTTCCCAGACATGAGACCTAGCTAGATCAATTTATCGCCCCCAAAACCCCTCTATATTGCAAATTTCATCGAAATCGTTATAGCCCTAATATTATTTATTTATCTATACTTTTTAGAACAGTAATTTGCAGTTTGCACCAGTAACATGTTTATAATAAGAATTACATAATGTAATGGTATTTAAATTATAATATATAGTAGGTATGCAAGGAAATAAACAAATCGCTTACCACATTTGCTACAGTTGCATTCAAAGGATACAATCTATTTGATACTAAAATCCTGTTGATGATTATATGGATCAACAGGGCAGAGAGAGACAGTCTACTTAACACTATCCATCCTTGCCATTCTATAACGTTGCGGCATATATCTGAAAAACGCAAAATATACGTGACTGTTTATAAAGTATTTTTTTGACTAATGTTATAAAACTATTACGTCACATTTAGACACAATCAACAATTTGGCGCCTTAATCTTAATGCATGATTTTTTATCTCACCCCATTTTACTTGCTGTCATTTTATTTTTTGCAAATTGGAATAATAGTCTTGCAAATGTAAGTATATTTCGAGACTTACTTTACTGGGTTGATGATTAACTAACTGAATTAAGATAAATGCATTGTTTGGCATCTAGCCTAGGCTAGGAAACTGGGTTTCTAAACCAAGGGCACATCGTGTATTTATTGTTAAAGTTTTTACTTGGTCCTTATCCTTAATCTAAAATGATAGTGACGATTTTGGCCAAAAGTATACATTTAATTTTAAGAAAAGTGATGGTGACGCAGATGATTGCGTTAACTAATAACGTTAAGTATCAATATTCAGTAACAAGTGTTATACCAAGCACGCTCCTAGTTATGCGAAGTTATTGATCAAATCATAGATTTATAGTGCCTCGTACTTGAACCCATTTTGAACCTCGGCTAGAGCCCATTTTGGGATGTAACTTGTGTGAGGACTACGCACGTGTTTTGCTTACTAAAATTGTGGTAACACATCATTAGGCACATATCTGAGACTTGCTATGTTTCTACGACACAATGTAAAACAAGTTCCCTAGTTGTGATATTATCAGATTTTGCATCGCATGGGTCATCAGGTCAAAATTATTTTTATGGAGTTAAAAAAGTTTTTAGTAACTTTATGGACTTCTATTTAATATAATACATTTTTTATTAGGTATGTTATTGAATACTAGAATTCCTTATCAAGTCCACGTGTAGCATTTATGAATTAATAGGTACTAAACATAATAATATTTTTTTAGCTCACCATCAATCTGAAATATGCATCCTAAAATGAAGATGCCCATAATAATAGCATAGGCCGGCTTATCAAAAGTAGCGTAAAGTGACACCGTCAAATGTGAAGTCATAGAGAATGTCAAAAAAATACCGAGCAACGTGTATAAAAACGCCGTGGGTATCGACAATTTAAAAGCGATTACGAATAGCTGAAAAAAATACAAAATGTGTTAGTGATTCTACCAGGGACAAGATAAAAAAGGCAATAATAGTTTAGTGAATTAAGAAAAATAAATAATAATAATAATATACAAGTTGAATATTTGATTAAACTCAAACTCAAAAATTCATTTGTTTACGATATGAAGATTTAAAAATTGCAAATCAGAAAAAATGGTTTAAACATGTTAAAGGCATACCTTATAATTCTTCAGATCAAATTTAGAGGATTTAAGACGCATGTAAATGCACGCCGTGAGTATACCAATTATGGCCGAGGGTAAGTTGCCCCACAGAGACTGGTACAGCAGGTGGAAAGACTTTTCAAATTTAAAACTGGTCAGAAGATTCCTAACAAAGTAAAGAAAAGTTTAAATGATTAGGTTAGGTCATAAAAATTTATATTAAAACAAAATTATATGATAACACACTGTATTCGTTTCATATTTAACAGTGTTAAAATATTTTATATCAACACTTGTACTGTATTCGCTTGTATATGATTCGCGTTTGAAGGGATATATGTATTTAATTTCAATTCTTGAATAAAAGTTTACATGAAATAGAATACACGAATGAGTACAGATAATTATGAGGTAAATACATTTCATATCTCATTATTTGCTTAAATATTCACACTGCATGTATTTACTTACTCTGGGTTCATTATTTGTAAACTCGGCTTCAGTTCCAGGAAGTAGACGATAACAAATACTAATGCTAACGACGCCATGAGCAAATGGATTAGAATTTTTCCAATCTCATTTTTTTTTCTCACTATATAAGTGGTAATTATTGTCGTTATTAGGTACACTTGAAAATCCACTGACAAATACCTGTGAAGAAGAAAAATGTGGTATAGATTCAAATAAAAAAATTTGAAAGGTGTAATCTATTTGTTCCTATTTAATACTAAATGTTAAACTAAAGTCACCAAGTAGTTCAAACTAAAAACTCATCAGACTTAATTTTTCAACGCATGAAAGTTTGAAGCTTGAAGTAGAATTTTATTATACGACAGATAAAGTATGTCGATAAGAAAGCGTACAATTATGGAGGAACTTCCTAAAGCAGTAATAGTCATAGAAGATTACATACCATGCTTGAGGATGGCAGCTGGGTGGGTAAAGATTCTGCGTAAGGAACAATTGGCGCCAAAAAGTGTTTCGGCAGAGCTCTGCCTCACCCTCCACGAGTTTTTTCCACAGTGGGCCGTCGCTAAGGTGGGGCACGAGCGTCGCCGACAGGCCTACAGCGGTTATGAATACCGGGCTTATTCTGAAAAATCAATCATCATCAAATTAGCCTTCATTAAACAGATCTTAACAAAAATAAATAAAAATATAATATTTTTACGTCATAGTCATACCTGGCTATAAAGTAGGAAATACCGCACGCTACGCTTGCGGAAAATCCCACTTCCTGGCCAGGGAGATATGTAACATTTTGTTCTGACCACGGGCGGTAATAAAGTAAGCCTCAGATCGCACACTTATCGCCCTTGCCTTTAGCTCGGGCGTCAAATACCTGCGATTTGAGACATTCTTTCTTTTACCGCCCTAGGTAAGCAATGTACTGTATATTTACTCTGCAAATAATCCACGAGTGCATTTCCACATGTCAAACGGTAATTTACATTTCAAAATTGCAGATTAACGGCCGCCCAACGATTAACAAACTAAATATCACTAAATAATTGCAAAATATTATCCATTAGATACCATATAAGGGCTTGTCCATATAGTACGTCATCGGTTGACCCCCCATACTTATTGTCTAAAACTTTAAGGAATTTCGAAATATATAACATAATAACTAACCTCTTTTGGTCAAAAGTATTTAGTTATCAAATATTTTCATGTTTACAATGTTTTTCAAATTTACCTGACGTATCTATCGATAACAGCTTCTATGATTGTGCTGAAGCCCAGTTTCCCATGATCCGCCTGCCCAAACGTCTTCAAAGTTCTCAAAAAGCTTGTGATCACAATAAACGTTTGAATAATAACGGTGCCGTTAAAAAATATCACAAATTCAGGTCGTTCGCCAATCTGCAAATAAAAAAACAAATCCTTAATAGTTATTAGAAAGAGGTAATGTGTTAATAAGAGACACGTGAAAGAAAGGAGATGTTCGAACTTATGCAAAAATTATATGAGCCAGTCAAAATCACAGCCCAGAAATAAGGAACAGATTCCAAATAGTACAAATTGGACCATAATTGTTTGTTGTTTTGATCAATAAAGTTATATAAATGCAGATATATACGTTTTTTATAATGTGATGTAATTTCACGAATTATCTAGGCACGTAGGTGGTTAAAAATGACATGGTTTTTAACAGTTTAGCGTAATCAGCAATGCACCGACGAGAAAATCTTAAAGTTGCGAAACATTATTTATGAGAACTTTTCGGTAACTTCTGAGAATGTTCTCGAGAATGAGAACTTATCTGAATAGTTTATATACTTGTAATTTATATCATCGAGACTAATGGGTAGCTTAATTGTAGTCATTATTATATCTTCAGTTCTATTATCTACACTGTACTTCGCTAAATGAGTTCAAAGTTTTTAAAACATAACTCGTATTTGTCAACAGTCATTATGATAAATTGACATAGTTTATATATATACCTCAATAAAATAAACACGTACCATCGCCATTACAGTTAACTGATCATCCATGCACTTTATGTGTATTGTAATAAGGTTCAATATAAATAAAGGATGGTCAGTTAACTGTGTTGGCGTTTGTATTCTATAGTATTTGACATTAGTGCTTAAATCAAAAGGAATATTATAAAACATAAAAATAAAACAAAAATACTAACGTCATCAAGAATCGAACCCGGGAATGTTACTCTCAAATGTATGTAAAAGAAGCTACCAATCGGCCATTGTATGTCAATGACAATGTTGTGAAAATATCGTTTTATTTCAAAATGTATGCCGTACGTCATGAGGGTTTTAATTCCAATGTTTCATGATAGATATCGCTCTAGTTTAATTTTTGGGCCCTCTGGTTTTAATTTTGCATAATATTTTACCATAACCTACATAATACTGATGCTAGAAAAATTCTGTTTGCAACTTTCTCTGAAATGTTCTCGGAAATTTAATGTGAATTTATGAAACTTTATACAGGTATACTTTACTTACTAGGAGGTCCCAACCTTATATGATACAAAACTTGTACAGTTTAACCTAATAAACATTTTTCATTAGCAACTTATGACTTGTCAACAAAATAATGAATTGTAACATACTAAAACATGCACAGAATACTGAATATCTGTAATTATGTTCTTATAATTTATATTGTAAGAACAAACATTTTTAAACGATAAGTTTGATGTTGCAAGAATATTCTGAGACCATTCATGAAAAATTGTCTGCGTCATGGGAATGTTCTGCAACTTGTACATTGCTAAGCGTAATAATGAAAGAAAATGTTAGTATTTTTTTTACGATTATGGTGAGAAGATACGAGTCACTGATGAATTTTAAAACAATGAGAGAGGTAATAACAGAATTTGGATGCGGAAACAATAACACATTGCTGTAAAGAATAAAACTAACTAACAATTACAAATACACGCTACGAAATTTCTCATATCATTGATAAATGTTAGCGAAATACACGAGACTATTTTTGTCTACCATGGCTCGATAAGTAAGTAGATGCCGGTGCATTATTGATTGTGGGCATTGTGGCTTATAAATGTATGTATGAATTAGTACCAAGGCATAAAATAAAACGATTATAAAAATATATGAGTACCTATATTTTTTTTAATTCTCATACATACATACAATACATGTATGTCAGATGTAAATAAGTTCTATCAGCGTTACAATTTTCAACCGCTTTTAATATTTGGTCACATTATTAAATAGTCCCTGGCCAACCGAGCTCAGCTCGGGTGAAAATACGGAAAAGAGGAATTTTCCCAGATATGAGACCCAGCTAGATCAATTTCTCGCCCCCGTAAGCCCCTGTATCCTAAGTTTCATAGAAATCCGTAGAGCCGTTTCCGAGAACGTAATTGCAAATATATATAGTAGGTAGGTATATATATATTTATATACATAATAATATTGCTCGTTTAATAATAGTATTTTCCCTTCTCACCATTTTAACTAATTTAAAGTTATTTTCTAGAAATCCTAGTGTTCTACTATTATATTCTTATTTTTCGAGACCCTAGACTACTTTAATTTAACATTGTAAAGCGGCGTCATATCCTTATGCTCTGATTATGAACATTCGTTATTTGTGGAGTATTAATATAGATAGGCTCTCAAGTCAAGAAAAAATATTGATGTACACTTGCGCTGTACTTACCAATTCCACGAATCTTGGATTCGGGATGAATCCTGCAATAAGAGCGATTGTTGTATGTGCAAAGTGTACTAAAACAGTTAATATGGCCCTGAAAAGAGAAAACGCTACTGTAAGAAAACAAGCAGAAGAGAAGACATATAATAATTCTTATTCTATTAATAATAGTTTAAAGGTTAAGTTTGAGGGTGGAATGAGGAAGTTTTAAGAGAGGTAGGGTACAGCGGGTCATCTCGCTCATATTTGGAGCAGTTTAACTGGGGAAGTACTCTAACTTACAGAAGACCACAACCATAATTACCCCACTAGCTCTGTACTACTCTGTAGGTATGTGTTATTTACTCGCTCGTGCGCCTCACCCCATGCGTCACACCTAAAGAAACTAGACCTCTACCTACGCGTAGTTACTACGCATCGCGGTGTCAAGATGTATTTGTGGGTGAGCGTTGAGGTGAGCTTAAAACAAGTTAGCGGGGCAGGTGTTGAGTAAGGACAAAGCTGCCGAAGATGGTGTTGTGTTGAGAGTTGAGAGTGAGGTATCAGCGTCTCAAGCTATCAACACAAGGAATCATCAAATCAAGAAAGGGTTGGCAATGCGCTTGGGATTCTTCTGGAATCGCAAGCGTCCATAGGTACGTTTACCACCAGGCAGACCGTATATATACTTGTCGCCGTCGTATATAAAAAAATTAGAATAAAATACAATTTTGCGAAGGGCTGCTGGGCACTTTGAAATGCATAATAATAATAAACATCAATTTTACCTCATCCCATGAAAGCACATAAAATTCTGCCCCGGTTCTTCCACTTTGCCTGTGAGCTTTCTCCAATTCTCTCGCAGAGAGAACGCCAGTAACCACGAATACTCTGTAATGCAAATAAGATTTATTACGAGACAATAATCTAGTAATGTCAGCGAATACAGGATATTTTCATTTTTATTTTCATTGACTTATACTGTATAGAGAAACTAGTAAACTGGTTCTGTTTTCATTCAAATTAGATCTAACTGGTCATCTTATTGCACTTATTCATAAATCATAAACGTCCATAAAACCTACTTTAGTTAAAATACCGTTGAAATGTCTATGTCTTTTTCTATCACACCAACACTTAATGTTTGTGAGAAAAGGATAAAACACATTTTAGGTTTGTTAAGTTTTATGAATAATGGGGTAAATCTTTAAACTTAGAAATATTTTAGCCGGCTAGGTGTAATTAATTATGTCCTCGTCTTGATCTGTGACCTGGATACCGGAACAAATTTACATTTAATCGATTATCGCTGTTTACAACTATACCCTACTAAGGCTACAATGCAATACAAGTAATTGTCGTTGAACTCAATCTTTGAACTTTTGGTTTTTCCTATTAAAGTCATTAATAATGCACTTAAACACTCACCTTTTGACATTCCATCCTTGCGGCACACGTCATAAGTTGTGCCAATAAAGTTGAAGAGAAGTATTGCATAAACATACACAAAAAAAATATGGTCTATCGTATCGAATTGCCTTTTGTCTCCACGATGCTTGCAGTAGTCGAATTCTGATAGATGAGCACGAAGACCAAATTCTTTCTTGATGTCTTGGTCTATGCAATTTTCAAATGACTTTTCCAGTGGCATGGTTTTATTGATAGGACATTTGCCTATACTACCTAAACATACGCCACGATATAACCGTGTATGGTTAAAGTTGATAATTGTATCGTCTGTAAGTTTCTGAAAAAAAAATGTTCAATACATTTATTTTCAATATATCACACTTTTATTAAATATTTGTCTTTTGGCTGATTATGCTGATGATGATAATGATATTTTTAATTGTGTGATGAATTGGTGATATCTAAAAAAAACCTCACAAGTGCGAGTTCGACTCGCGCGGTGAGGGTTCCGTAAAATTCCTTTTCTCTAAGCATTAAGCGCTCCATACAAAATACACAAAAATATTGAGAATTTTCTCGTTACTTTGAATACTCAAACTTCTTATAGGGTTTCCTGTAATTTTTAGGCAAGGAACTATTTTCCATATTTTTTTCAGAATTTTAAGCCTAGTAGTTTCGGAGAATAGGGGGGGGGGGGGATATCTGAGATGCCCCTTTCATTTGATATGTCACACAATATAGTTTGCGAAATTTTTTTTTAATTTTCCAGTTTACCCCCCAAAAGTGGCCCCCTTGTTCAGAATTAATTAATTTACTTGACGCGTCCATCTTTGGGTCACCAATTTACATATGTGTACCAACGGACAGACGGACAACCGTGTGATCCTATAAGGGTTCCGTTTTTTCCTTTTGAGGTACCGGAACCCTAAAAATACAATAAAACAAGTTACCTATGTACAAAATCGCATACAAAACAGAACTTTATACTCGTACACCCAATGCTCAGTTCAATAATATTACATGAATATTATTAAATGACAAAAATAACATGAAAAAAATAAGAAATAATATAATAAAATACCTTTAGAGTATCGAAGACCTGAGACGGTTGCGATGATTGTAATTCAAAAGAACCCACACAATAAACCGTATCTTTTTGAGATAAGCATTTTTCATAGTTTTCTAAGGTGAATAGTTCTGGCAACTTGTAATAGTCTTCATCTAAAAAAAAATTTGTGGTAAATATGTTTATTTTGCCCGCGATTTCATTTGCGTAAACTTTCATGTCAAACAGGTAGCATCTTATTAGAGGATCTGTCCCGGGTAATAAGTTACAAATAAAAAAATTAAGATACTAGAGGACATTATTACACAATTAGACCTAATCCCATAGTAAGCTCAATAAGGCCTGTGTTATGGGAACTAGACGATGATATATTTATAAGATACAAATACTTAAATACATAGAAAACATCCAAGACTCAGAAACAAATGTTCATGATAATCAATTGAGCATAAACATTTTGTTTCTGAGTTATAACTCAAGTGATACTTTTTACCTTCGTAACTATAATATAGTCAAGTGTAAAAATATGGGTGCATACGACTTACACATAAATATGTCCCATCGCTCTTATGACAGCGGATTAAAGTTTCGGTACATATATATTTATGAGAGGATTAAAACGATTCATATTTTTGCACTTGACTGTACCAAATTTCATATAAATTTATTGAGCGCTAGTTTTTTTGCGTCATTGAGTAGTAACCGGACTAGTCAATGATAATGATAAGGTCTGCCAATATATATTTATCAAAGTCACGTTCCTCTTTCCTGATAAATAATTTTGGCAGGACTTTTGTTACGTTCTTTTTGAACGGAATATGATTCTTTATACCACGTTGGAGGCAAACAAACATATCGTGGTAACTTTTTTTATTTGTTCCTACAACATAGTATCTTAATAATGTGAGATATCATAATAGTTAGTAAATAATTATTTATTTATTTAAATATAGCATGTCATAGTAATAAGTTACCTACAGATACAAAAGGCGAACCCAATGCCATAAAGAATTCTCTACCAGACAACCTTTAGGCCAACTACATACAAAGGACAAACTTTTGGAATTTGTATCAATGAATTAAAAAGATACGTTATATAAATATAATGAACAGTAGATAATGTTTATTTAATTGAACTTACCTGAAATTTCGTATAAGAAATTAGAAGTAGAATTTTCCTGCACACACGCACATATAAGTAAAATACCAAATATTATTCTTTTTGCAACTCCCATTTTTTTATAACTTATATTTACTGAGTACTTTTTTATTCGAATAATATATATTATAAGAACTTGTTAGAATCTTGATTGTTTTTCTTAGCTTACGTGCTCTAGGATCAGTGAAATGATTTAAGTTAACAAGTCCTTTGAGCAAGTTGAAGCGTTCGGCGCCCGCACCGGCGGTTGGCAAGTAAACATAAGGAATCAGTAATGTGTCTTCAAACTCAAAGTCACGCGTCGCTTTGTTTATTTTACAAAATGTTCATACTAGTTGGTGGCTAATGCTTACCCCGTATAATTTTGTATCCACTTATATATTGAGACGTGGTACCTACCCTCTTAAGAGTTTCCGTGCATTTAATAAAAAATTGTGAAAGCTTAGTCTAAAGCGTCCATTTCAAAGCAATGGGTCATGTTTTGTTGGTTAATCTCAAAAGATTTTTCATATTCTGTTGTCAAAAAACTCAGAGATTTAAGCTAAGTTATATCTTAGATAAGTCGATCGATAAAACTGAGCTATATTTGAATATTTTAAGGTTTTCCCATAAAGATAAAGGTAATCAAACTAGGGACTTATACCAGTGTTCATTAAAACAACTTTTTTTTTTAAATTCGTGATAATTTTCGGTATTCTAAACTTATAATTAGGTAATGACGCTAAAATATTATACTATAATATATAACATACATTAGTTGTCGCTGAGCATACTAAAATATAAAACAATAAGCGTGATATTTTAAACCGATATTTATTTATTATATATAAAAGTATACCGGTATACGGTCCCCGAATGAAATAACTCCTTTTTATAATGTACGAGAATTGATTTGAAATCATTCGAATACGGTTTCACATAATCGAGACATTGGACATCACTATGCTCGCTTGTCCGAGCTGTTCAATGACATCGCTTGTCATGATGACATATTGTATTGGGTGGGGTAATTTGACGTTTCTTGCATTATTTTTTTGTGTATTATAGTCAAGCAATTAAAAACCTTAAGCTTATTTATTACATGCGAATTTCCAAAAAGCTTCTGTTAAGTACTTATTTAGCGACAAGCGTGATTTTCAATAAAAATGTTATTCGTTGCATGATGTTATGTGAAATGTTTAATGTTTATTGTCCTAGCTTTAAGGATTTAAACTGAATCTAGAAATTAAATACTTTAGTAGTTATATTACGACTGTAATAATGACGCAGCAGCTAATAAATGAGAATAGCAAATACATATTAGAGTGAGTAGACAAGCTCCTAATTTGTTGAAACATCTGATCTTATTTTGACGGTTTTTCTCTCGTTCAGTTTATTTTCAGAACAAACAGTCGATCAGCAGAGCTTGGACTCAATATGTGCTCAAGTGCAAAAGCGGTTCCCAAAATCGGAGCATTTTAACTGTAAGTATTCAATTTAGTAATACTAAATACTATGAAGGTCTTACCTTTTAGAGTGTACTTGCGTGAATCAACTTACTTTTGTCACTGGTTGCCATGGTTGCTTGCTGCTGGGTCACTTTTTAAAACAGCGATTTAACGGGATTAAATCCACCAAATTTTTATGGGCCATTTTCTAAGTACCAAAATACGTCCACTGCTGGACATAGGCCTCCCCCAAAGAGTGCCACAATGACCGGTCCTGCGCCACCCGCATCCAGCGGACTCCAGCGACCTTTACCAGGTTGTCAGTCCACCTTGTGGGGGGCCTACCCACGCTGGGCCTTCCGGTAAGTGGTTGCCACTCGAGAACCTTTCCGCCCCAATGGCCATCGGTTCTACGTGCGGTTGAACAACACAAGAAAAAGTTGATTAAACCACTTAAGCCTAGTTGGCAGAGACCCTGCCTATGAAGCTGGTGGTCCTGAGTTCAAATCACGGTAAGGGCAATTTGTTTCTGTGATCAAACTTATGTTAATCTTGAACAGTAATCAAAACCAATTAAACTATATATGCACATACATCACCTATTACAGACTATAGAAGCTGTGTTAAGGTGTTATATCTTCTATATATTAAAAAATAATATCTTTATTGCCACATACTTAATCTACACATTACAAAAAAGAGATAGGAGAGATAAGACATAAACTTAAAATTAATTCGTCCCAATCTCAGCACGTGCTAGCGTAGGTTAATACCCAGCGCTGGTTTTCAGATTGGTCCCTAGGAAGAGGCTTAATGTTTAATATTCTTTCCAGTAAGCCTCCTCCTCTCATCCCTCATCACCGGCGGGGACCTGTCTCTCCCGGGACAGCGGGTGGTAGCCCTGGCGCTACTCTACGATGTGTACAAGGTGGACAACCCGTTCAGCCCCCTGTTTCTGCATCTGTTGGAGTCTAAGCCGGGCCTGACTCCGCTGAGTCCGCAGGAGAGATTGTTCCTGGGACAGTTGCACGGATTTGTTGCGGTTAATGTTAGAGATGTAAGTGTGATTCTCTATTCATTATAAAAATACTTACTTACTTATTCAAAAACCTTAGCAGACCTCGGTTAGCTAGAATTTGATAAAGTGACAGATAAAGACAAACAAATTAGAACAGTGTTTTAGCTAAATTGCACTTGCCAGACAGAGAATGAATCACTTTGGTAACGGCTATCCGCAACCAAAGGTATTCAAGGTGCTTCTGCTGAGCTGCATCATCGGCTTTGTGAAAATGATGGAGAGAGCTTGGGAGTAGGTATAAACGTGAGGGCAAATACACAAAAGATCTCACGGGTTCGAAGTGTATCCGAAAGGACCCTCGTCTAGATAAGATAAGATAAGATAGCTAAAGTAGGTTTGATGGATGTTTAAGAATAAAGGTTTGCGGCGTCCAAGTGTTGGAATGATCTCCCTCCACCTATCCAAGGAGCGTCTAGCAAGTATACCTTTAAGCGCCAGCTTAAAGGCTATTTGTTGACGCTCCAAAAATCCCAACCCTAACCCATCCAGCACTTTTAACATCCCAACCGTGTCGCGTTTTGTCGTGCTACTGTTTTATAATTTTTTCATTTCAATATTTTACATTAATTATTTATTTATTATGTGTCTACTTACTTTTTATCTAATGCTGTGTTGCGTTCCGTGGGCCACTTCCACTTGCGGTACTGTCTGAAAAGCAGCGCTGTAGGTGTCTGTCTGACACCTCGGCACAATGCTGAGACAGCGACCGTTTCACTGCCGCGAAGACACACAATATGTGTCATTTGTATTGTATGTCTACTCCCTTTATCTCTGTGTGTCTTTTGTGTAGTGAATAAATGTCTCCTTTTCTTGTTCTTTTTTTTCTTAAAGTTTGTCTCTCATTAGAGATGCGCGGAATGCGGGGTTTGCCAACCGAATATTCGGCCGAATTATTTTGTTCAAAGTAATGCCTTGGGCCTTCATCAGCCGTTCCAAAACAGACTATTTTTTTAGTGATAAAAACGTTGCTGATTTTTAAACTAAAATATTTACAATTGAGTTAGTTAAATGGGTGATTTCACGACCGTTCCAACCGCCGTCAGTCCGCTGATCGCATTATTGTCAAAGTTCTTGCAGAGTTGGATCCCCTTTTTCCAATAATTTTGTAGGAGTCCTCGACTTGTAAAAAATACCTGAAGATGCCATGCCAGTTTGCCGGTACATTGACAATAATGCAATCAGCGGACTGACGTCGGCTGGAACGCTCGTGGAATCACCCAAATAACAATTTAGAATACTAATTTCACAAGGCATGACTGTTACAATCTTGCAAATTGCAGACAAACACCTGCTAAATAGGCTTATAACCTCATGTTAAAATTGATAACGTAGTGTTGGTAAATGGGTAGTAAATTATTGTAATAAAGTATAAATTACGAAATATAATAAAAATGATAAAAACCTTGAAAGTTTAGAAAAAATATGCATTTTCTTTATTGTCCAAGAGTAAATTTGAAGCTATCAATAGAATCCTTACGCTTTTATAGAAACAAAATTGTAAGACAACTATGGACCTAAACGCACTATTTCGCGACCGAAACAGCAATTTACTTGATTTTCCCTACAATGATTAGTTCAAATATCAAAGTGTGACGTCATACTTTTGAGTCAATCAGCGTTTCGGCTACCGCCAGCGAGGTTCGTCTTTATCTCAATTTTTTGGGTATTTGTGTTCTTTAATTGTAGTTGCTCTCATACAAACATTTTTTCCTCTCAAAACTGGTTCGAATGGCATCGTAAAAAATCTTAAGTCACAACCCTATTATTCGGTAAATATTCGGCATTTGAACCGAATAATTTGGCTGAAAAAAAAAACATAAAAAACATTGTCGGCGTCATATATAATACTCATAATAGAAGAAATCTAATATCTGGTATTTTACAAGCTTTTATTTACTTTCACCTGACCGTTGTCTGTAATCAACTCTTGCAAGTAAAATTTGATCCACTTCCCGGTTTCCGATTGAGCTGAAATTTTGCATACATGTGTAAAACGCGTGACAATGCAATATTATGATGACATGGTGCTGATTTGATGATGGAGCTGGAACTTGGCCATAGGAACTTCGCAGTGAAACGACACAACCTCATCGAGTTTGGGCTCGTTAGAATCGTCTCAATGAGTAGTTGATGACGGTATACAGAAAAGTACAGGTCGGCAATAAAAGCTTGTACCAAATTTGTTTTGAGAGAAACTTAAATACCTACCTACACGTATCCATTATGTACTGTGTAATTGACACAACAGGATGTAACTTTAGGAAGTGTTTAACGTCCAAGCGCTCAAAGTTACATATTATTTGCGTATCCGTGCTCGGCAAACAGCCCGCATAAACACGTGTGACAATGACACACTTGGCAAGGACAGTGTGTGCACTTTTGACACTGTTTCATAATGTTTGCTGTTTCCTTACGTGCTCTTGAAATTAATTTTTTTATTTGCATACATATATCTTGATCAGGCCCAATTACTTAAGCGCCGCAAATACTCTTCTCTAGTTCAGAACTACGAGTTTGCGGCGCTTGCAGTTGAAACGATGGGACCCTGGTCAGCCGACATGAAGACCTTCATGAGAGCCCTGTCGTCGCGTCTGGTCCACGCCTCAGGGGACCCCAGAGCTGGCGCGTACTTTTCCCAAAGGATCGCTCTCGCGGTCCAAAGGGGAAATGCCGCCAGCGTCATGGGGTCCATGCCGCAGGCGGAACTTTTAGACGGTCTTTTTTTTTGTAATTAGTTTTAAATTTTTCGTTTAGTTTTTAGCTTATTTTATCCTTAGTTAAGTATACTTAATTAATAACAACCTATTAAATATTGGTAATTTCAATTTGAAGATTTAATGCCATTTATAAAACTGAGATTTGGACTAAAGCAATTTTACGAAATTTTTAATTTGATTCGTTAATTGGTTTCTTACCAAAAAGCTGCTCAATGTTCTTTTAAAAAGTTCTGAAAAGTTGATACTGTGTATGTTAGATTCTCATCGAGGGCGGTAAAACAAAGAATGACTCACCTTGTCGGTGTTTGACGCCCGAGCCGAAGGCAGAGACAAGGTCGATAAATATGCGACCTGATGCTTTTTAAGGTTCCGATACCTCAAAAGGAAAAAACGGAACCCTTATAGGATCACTCGATTGTCTGAGTTTCCGTCTGTCACAGCCGATTTGCTCCGAAACTACTGGACCGATTGAGTTGAAGTGTGGTATCTACATATGTAAATTGGTGACCCAAAGTAAATTAATGAATTCTGAACAAGCGGGCCACTTTTGAGGGGTAAACTGGAAAATTAAAAAAAATAGTTTCACAAACTGAATTGGGTTACATATCAAATGAAAGTGGTTGTTGTAAGCATCTCAGTTTTTAGGGTTCCGTAGCCAAAATGGCAAAAACGGAACCCTTATAGTTTCGTCATGTCCGTCTGTCCGTCTGTCCGTCTGTCCGTCTGTCCGTATGTCACAGGCATTTTACTCGAAAACTATAAGGTGTATTTGAATAAAATTTTGAGGATAGGTGTATTTTGTTAGCCGCTACATAGTTTTGTAATTAAAATGACAAAAAAAAAATTTTTAGGGGTGCATTCCATACATAAAACTAGAAGTCAAAAAATTTTTTTTCATTGTGACCCCTTGTGTGGCACATCAATCGATAGGCCTTTCAAAATAAATATAAGGTTTCTTAGCATTTTTTTTGATTAAGTGAATAGGGTCGGAGATAATCGCCCCGAAAGTCACTAAAATTCTGTCCCCCCCCCTCTAATTTTTGAACGGTGTATTTTAAAAATATGGGAAAATTCATGGACATAGGGCTTATTAATTTCATTCACCGAAAATTGTTTTGAACAAGATCGGTTCAGAGGTTTTCGAGATATTGCTGAAAAACTGCCTTCCTCAAAGAAAAGGACGTAAGTGCCGTAAAATTTCTGTGACGATACGACCTTTTTAATAGGCACGGAACCCTTCGTTTTGCGTGGTCCGACACGCACTTGCCCGGTTTTTTTTAAATAATTTTAGCAAAAACAGATTTGAAGTAATTTAGGAAAAAAGACGAAAATTGACCATCCCCCCCCCCCTTATCTCCGAAACTACTAGGCTTAAAATTCTAAAACAATATGCAAAATAGTTCCTTGCCTAAAGATTACAGGAAAACATATAAGAAGTTTGAGTATTCAAAGTAACGGGAAAATACTCAATATTTTTGTTTATTATATACGGAACCCTCACCACGCGAGTTGAACTCGCACTTGTCCGGTTTTTACTACCGCCCCTGGTCAGTATAAAATTGTATGTTGCTGGGCAGAAGTTGAGTTTTCTGCACGCATAGCAGCCAGTAATATACACTTTATGGCCAGGTATGTGGAAAATTAAATATTGTGAACCGTTTTCGGGAAATGCTTGCAAAATAAAGTGATGATGCATGTGATGTGATTATAGCATAAATAAAAAAACCGGACAAGTGCGAGTTCAACTCGCGTGGTGCGGGTTCCGTATATAATCTAAATTTCATAAGTGTTTTTGAATACTCAAACTTCTTATAGGTTTTCCTGTAATCTTTAGGCAAGGAACTATTTTCCATATTTTTTTCACAATTTTAATTCTAGTAGTTTCGGAGATGAGGGGGGATGGTAAATTTTCGTTTTTTTTCCTAAATTACTTCAAATCTGTTGTTGCTAAAATTATAAAAAATATATATCTGATATGCTTACAACAACCCCGTTCATTTGATATGTCACACAATACAGTTTGCGAAACGTTTTTTTTTTTTAAATTTTCCAGTTTACCCCCCAAAAGTGGCCACCTTATTCAGAATTCATTAATTTACTTTACGCGTCCATCTTTGGGTCACCAATTTACATATGTTTACCAAATTTCAACTCTATAAGGGTTCCGTTTTTTTCCTTTTGAGGTACGGAACCCTAATAATATAATCTTTTTAACATACTGATGGGCACTACCCGTCTCTATTCGTTATTGTGTAATACTAACCCCCAGCCCTCATCATCATCATATCAGCCGAAAGACGTCCACCGCTGGACATAGGCCTCCCCCAAAGAGTGCCACAATGACCGGTCCTGCGCCACTAATATTGCTTGTTAGGGAGAGAAAACGCTCGTAGATTGTGACGTCACGACCATCGAGCGTCATAGTAAATGACAATAGTTTCATATGATCGTGCGTTTTGCGGAAAAAGAACATACCCCCTCTTAAAACTTTGGACGGTTATAACTTTGTGATTATTTAACCTCTTGCGTTGCTTTTTTACCCGACTGCCAAAGGAGGAGAAAAACGTTTTTCGAGTGTATGTATGTATGTCTGTTTCTTTGTGGCCTCCTGTAGCCTAAACGGCTTGATGGATTTTGATGTATGAGGTGTCGTTGGATTCCTCTTAATCGTAGGAGTGACATAGGCTATAATATTTGTCAAAAAGCAGTCGGGTTTTTCGAAAATTCTTTTGATTTCACTTGTTCTCCATTTGACTTCATTTTTAATCTTTTTTCGAGAAAACGTTGTTGGTTATTTTATTCAGCGTCCACCCCTATTGTATCTGGCTCAGTGTCCAAATAAACTCTGTTTCAGGTGTTGAAAAAGACAGCGAAGCAAGTTATAATGTCAGAAGTGAACGCCAAAGAGCTAGACTTCGATCTGTCGCCGCTGCAAACGACAGTGGCTGAAAGACTAGCGGACATGAGTTCTACTGCGCGCGCTACAGCGCCCGCCCTCATACCTCTACCCGACGGGTGAGTGCTCATCGTATCCGCCGAAAGACGTCCACACCTGGACACAGGCCTCCCCCAAGGAGTGCCACAATGACCGGTTCTGCGACACCCGCATGCAGCGGACTTCCGCGATCTTTACCAGATCACCAGTTGTTCACTGAACCGAGAGAATGACTTGTCGCTGATCCAGACAGCGGTGGCTGAAAGACTAGCGGACATGAGTTCTACTGCGCGCGCTACAGCGCCCGCCCTCATACCTCTTCCCGACGGGTAAGTGCTCATCATATCAGCCGAAGACGTCCACTCCTGGACACAGGCCTCCCCCAAAGTGTGCCACAATGACCGGTTCTGCGACACCCGTATGCACGGACTTCCGCGATCTTTACCAGGTCACCAGTTGTGCACTGAACTGAGAGAATGACTTGTCGCTGATCCAGACAGCGGTGGCTGAAAGACTAGCGGACATGAGTTCTACTGCGCGCGCTACAGCGCCCGCCCTCATACCTCTTCCCGACGGGTAAGTGCTCATCATATCAGCCGAAGACGTCCACTCCTGGACACAGGCCTCCCCCAAAGAGTGCCACAATGACCGGTTCTGCGACACCCGCATACAGCGGACTTCCGCGATCTTTACCAGATCACCAGTTGTTCACTGAACCGAGAGAATGACTTGTCGCTGATCCAGACAGCGGTGGCTGAAAGACTAGCGGACATGAGTTCTACTGCGCGCGCTACAGCGCCCGCCCTCATACCTCTACCCGACGGGTGAGTGCTCATCATATCAGCCGAAAGACGTTCACTCCTGGACACAGGCCTCCCCCAAGGAGTGCCACAATGACCGGACTGCGACACCCGTATGCACGGACTTCTGCAATCTTTACCAGGTCTCCAGTTGTTCACTGAACCGAGAGAATGACTTGTCGCTGATCCAGACAGCGGTGGCTGAAAGACTAGCGGACATGAGTTCTACTGCGCGCGCTACAGCGCCCGCCCTCATACCTCTTCCCGACGGGTAAGTGCTCATCATATCAGCCGAAGACGTCCACTCCTGGACACAGGCCTCCCCCAAAGAGTGCCACAATGACCGGTTCTGCGACACCCGCATACAGCGGACTTCCGCGATCTTTACCAGATCACCAGTTGTGCACTGAACCGAGAGAATGACTTGTCGCTGATCCAGACAGCGGTGGCTGAAAGAAAGACTAGCGGACATGAGTTCTACTGCGCGCGCTACAGCGCCCGCCCTCATACCTCTACCCGACGGGTGAGTGCTCATCATATCAGCCGAAAGACGTTCACTCCTGGACACAGGCCTCCCCCAAGGAGTGCCACAATGACCGGACTGCGACACCCGTATGCACGGACTTCTGCAATCTTTACCAGGTCTCCAGTTGTTCACTGAACCGAGAGAATGACTTGTCGCTGATCCAGACTGCGGTGGCTGAAAGACTAGCGGACATGAGTTCTACTGCGCGCGCTACAGCGCCCGCCCTCATACCTCTACCCGACGGGTAAGTGCTCATCATATCAGCCGAAAGACGTCCACTCCTGGACACAGGCCTCCCCCAAAGAGTGCCACAATGACCGGTTCTGCGACACCCGCATGCAGCGGACTTCCGTGATCTTTACCAGATCACCAGTTGTGCACTGAACTGAGAGAATGACTTGTCCCTGATCCAGACAGCGGTGGCTGAAAGACCGGCGGACATGAGTTCTACTAGCGGATGTGCGTTCCACCATGTGCCCAAAACCCGTTATGCGCATGTGTGCGCATGTTTGAACTAAAAGGCTGCTTGGCATCCTTTTGACACCCCGCCTCCACCCCGCCCCCACGTCCGCATAATAAATAATAATAAAAATAAAATTAAAAGCCTTTTATTTCTTACAGAATACAAGAAAGTTACATATCGTTTGTTAGTAATATAAGCTTAAATGACGTTGTTAAAAACAAAATAAAAAACCGGCCAAGTGCGTGTTGGACCACGCAAAACGAAGGGTTCCGTGCCTATTAAAAAGGTCGTATCGTCATGGAAATCTTTCGGCACTTGCGTCCTTTTCTTTGAGGAAGGCAGTTTTTCAGCTATATCTCGAAAACATTTCATCCGATCTTGTTCAAAACAATTTTCGGTGAATGAAATTAATACGATGAACTCTTTTAGTTTTATGTATGGAGTGCACCCCTAAAAAATTTTTTTTTAGTCATTTTAATTACAAAACTATGTAGCGGCTAACAAAATACACCTATCCTCAAAATTTTATTCAAATACACCTTATAGTTTTCGAGTAAAATGCCTGTGACATACGGACAGACGGACATGACGAAACTATAAGGGTTCCGTTTTTGCTAAATCTAGCTATGTATTAACCTGATCTGCAAGAACCCCTGGGTGGATAAAGGCTTCCTCCATTTATCTCTGTTCTGTGCCACTTCGTACCAGAGCGGACCGGCTGTCCTCTTGATGTCGTCTTCCCAACGTGTCATTGCTTTTCCCTTGCTCCGATAGCCTGGTGGGCCGCTCCATAGTCGCTCTGATAGTCCATCTCTGGTCTCTTAACCTCGCGACATGGCCAGCCCATTTCCACATTAGTTTTTGGGCGTGGGTGACTGCGTTTGTTGCTTTTGTTATAGCTCTTATTTTGGTATATCGCATTTTGTCTAATTTTAGGGTTCCGATACCTCAAAACGAAAAAAACGGAACCCTTATAGGATCATTCGGTTGTCTGTCTGTCCGTCTGTCACAGCCGATTTGCTCCGAAACTACTGGACCGATTGAGTTGAAATTTGGTACACATATGTAAATTGGTGACCCAAAAATGGACGCGTAAAGTAAATTAATGAATTCTGAACAAGGAGGCCACTTTTGGGGGGTAAACTGGAAAATTAGCAAAAAAAGTTTCGCGAATTGTAGTGTGTGACATATCAAATGAAAGGGGTTGTTGCAAGCATCTCAGATTTTTTTAAATAATTTTAGCAAATATAGATTTTAAGCAATTTAGGGAATAAGACGAAAATTGAACATCCCCCTTCTCTCCGAAACTACTAGGCTTAAAATTCTGAAAAAAATATGGAAATTAGTTCCCTGCCTAAAAATTACAGGAAAACCTATAAGAAGTTTGAGTATTCAAAGTAACGGGAAAATTCTCAATATTTTTGTGTATTTTGTATGTAGCGCCTAATGCTCAGAGAATAGGAATTTTACGGAACCCTCACCACGCGAGTTGAACTCGCACTTGTCCGGTTTTTTTATGTTAAGCATACTGCGCTCTATTCCCCGTTGGCAGGTCTGTTCCACGTCCGCATACGTCCCGTCCGTATAATGTCAATGTGCATCCTTTTTGTAGGACCACTTTTCGGCGCTATTTAGACTTCTATGGTTTTTTACATATTAGTGTTGTTATTGTATGGCTCCTTATAGCAAGAGCGATATAGACACATCAGACATAACACACATTTATATAAGACCCTGGTGTTGTTACAGGAGCCCCCCAAACCGTATAGCGATGAAGGAGCTGATCGAGGCCCTGATGGCGACCGAGTATCTGCCTCTGCACGGCACGCTCCAGGCGCGAGGACCCATCCCACCACCCGCCTTCCTGCTCGACGAGATACCCTTCTCCGACGAGGTCAGTGCTAATACAGTCCAAGACTGGACTACAACCACGTTTAGACGGGTTTATAACGCTTTTTTATCAAACATACTGAAGTAAACCGGTAATTTACCAGTTTGCCAGTATTGTCTTGGTTAGACATACTGAAAAAACCGGTAATTTACCAGTTTGCCAGTATTGTCTTGGTTAGACATACTGAAAAAACCGGTAATTTACCAGTTTGCCAGTATTGTCTTGGTTAGACATACTGAAAAAACCGGTAATTTACCAGTTTACCAGTATTGTCTTGGTTAGACATACTGAAAAAACCGGTAATTTACCAGTTTACCAGTATTGTCTTGGTTAGACATACTGAAAAAACCGGTAATTTACCAGTTTGCCAGTATTGTCTTGGTTAGACATACTGAAAAAACCGGTAATTTACCAGTTTGCCAGTATTGTCTTGGTTAGACATACTGAAAAAACCGGTAATTTACCAGTTTGCCAGTATTGTCTTGGTTAGACATACTGAGAAAACCGGTAATTTACCAGTTTACCAGTATTGTCTTGGTTAGACATACTGAAAAAACCGGTAATTTACCAGTTTGCCAGTATTGTCTTGGTTAGACATACTGAAAAAACCGGTAATTTACCAGTTTACCAGTATTTTCTTGGTTAGACATACTGAAAAAACCGGTAATTTACCAGTTTGCCAGTATTGTCTTGGTTAGACATACTGAGAAAACCGGTAATTTACCAGTTTGCCAGTATTGTCTTGGTTAGACATACTGAAAAAACCGGTAATTTACCAGTTTACCAGTATTGTCTTTGTTAGACATATTGAAAAAAACCGGTAATTTACCAGTTTACCAGTATTGCCTTGGTTAGACATACTGAAAAAAACGGTAATTTACCAGTTTACCAGTATTGTCTTGGTTAGACATACTAAAAAAACCGGTAATTTACCAGTTTATCAGTATTGTCTTGGTTAGACATATTGAAAAAAACCGGTAATTTACCAGTTTACCAGTATTGTCTTGGTTAGACATTCTGAAAAAACCGGTAATTTACCAGTTTACCAGTATTGTCTTGGTTAGACATACTAAAAAAACCGGTAATTTACCAGTTTATCAGTATTGTCTTGGTTAGACATATTGAAAAAAACCGGTAATTTACCAGTTTACCAGTATTGTCTTGGTTAGACATACTGAAAAAACCGGTAATTTACCAGTTTACCAGTATTGTCTTGGTTAGACATACTAAAAAAAACCGGTAATTTACCAGTTTATCAGTATTGTCTTGGTTAGACATATTGGAAAAAAAACCGGTAATTTACCAGTTTACCAGTATTGTCTTGGTTAGACATATTGAAAAAAACCGGTAATTTACCAGTTTACCAGTATTGTCTTGGTTAGACATACTGAAAAAAAACCGGTAATTTACCAGTTTACCAGTATTGTCTTGGTTAGACATTGAAAAAACCGGTAATTTACCAGTATTGTCTTGGTTAGACATACTGAAAAAAACCGGTAATTTACCAGTTTACCAGTATTGTCTTGGTTAGACATATTGAAAAAAACCGGTAATTTACCAGTTTACCAGTATTGTCTTGGTTAGACATACTGAAAAAAACCGGTAATTTACCAGTTTACCAGTATTGTCTTGGTTAGACATACTGAAAAAACCGGTAATTTACCAGTTTACCAGTATTGTCTTGGTTAGACATACTGAAAAAACCGGTAATTTACCAGTTTACCAGTATTGTCTTGGTTAGACATACTGAAAAATACCGGTAATTTACCAGTTTGCCAGTATTGTCTTGGTTAGACATACTGAAAAAACCGGTAATTTACCAGTTTACCAGTATTGTCTTGGTTAGACATACTAAAAAAAACCGGTAATTTACCAGTTTACCAGTATTGTCTTGGTTAGACATACTGAAAAAAAAACGGTAATTTACCAGTTTACCAGTATTGTCTTGGTTAGACATACTGAAAAATACCGGTAATTTACCAGTTTGCCAGTATTGTCTTGGTTAGACATACTGAAAAAACCGGTAATTTACCAGTTTACCAGTATTGTCTTGGTTAGACATACTAAAAAAAAACGGTAATTTACCAGTTTACCAGTATTGTCTTGGTTAGACATACTGAAAAATACCGGTAATTTACCAGTTTGCCAGTATTGTCTTGGTTAGACATACTGAAAAAACCGGTAATTTACCAGTTTACCAGTATTGTCTTGGTTAGACATACTGAAAAAAAAACGGTAATTTACCAGTTTGCCAGTATTGTCTTGGTTAGACATACTAAAAAAACCGGTAATTTACCAGTTTACCAGTATTGTCTTGGTTAGACATACTGAAAAAACCGGTAATTTACCAGTTTACCAGTATTGTCTTGGTTAGACATACTGAAAAAACCGGTATATTACCAGTTGGGAAGGAAAGGACCTGCCCCATACCCCGCATGCGGTTCTGCTAGACGACATACTCGGATGTGGTCAGTAATACAACACACACAGGACAGCGATGAAAATTATCGATGGCGACAGAGTACCTCTACCTTTATCAGGTCATCAGTCCACCTTGTGGGGGGGGGGGGCTGCCCACGCCGCGCCTTCCGGTACGTGGTCGCCACTCGAGAACCTTTCCGCCCCAACGGCCATCGGTTCTACGTGCGATGTGCCCCGCCCACTGCCACTTAAGTTTAGCGATTCGGAGGGCTATATCGGTTACCTTGGTTCTGCTGCGGATAGCCTCATTTCTGATGCGATCACGCAGAGATACTCCCAGCATAGCCCTCTCCACCCTTTGGGTGACTTTGAGCCTTCCTATGAGGCCCATAGTTTCCGTGCCATACGTCATCACTGGCAACAAGGCTTTATGTAATTAATTATTCTCTTGTGTTCCGTTTTCCCCCATTTTTACCATATTTTAAATCCTTTTTCGAGACGTTTCAATATTATAGGTTTTTTATTTGTTGTCAACACCCGTATTCACAATCGCATGTCCTGTTATTGTCAGGTGGTGTGGAAAAACTTGGTGAACCGCGGCGCGCACGTACCGTTATTCGACACGACGAAAGAGGGACTGATAGGGCTTCGGCCCGCGCGGGCTAAGGATCCGCCAAAACCTAAGGTAACACTGTGCGTGTGATACTGGGAGCATTTCGACGCTATCTATCCATACTAATATTATAAATGGGAAAGTGTATGTGTTTGTTTGTTTGTCCGTCTTTCACGGCAAAACGGGGCGTCAAATTGACGTGATTTTTTAAGTGGAGACAGTTGAAGGGATGGAGAGTGACATAGGCTACTTTTTGTCTCTTTCTAACCCCCCACTTCCCCAAAATGGGGGGTGGAAGTTTGTATGGAGCATTCCGCAATTTTCAAGGTAGAAAGCTAAAAATTGGTATGCGGACTATTTGTGACTAACAAAAAAATCGTGCATCATTTTTTCTTGGAAATCTGCACCCAACCCCTTAAAAGAGGGGGCGAAATTTTATATGGGGGTCTAGATATGTAGAGTCGATATGTAGAGCCGATATGTAGAGTCGATATGTAGATTCGATATGTAGAGTCTATGTTCGATATGCAGAGTCTATGTAGAGTCGATCTAAATATATAAAAGACTGAAACTGAGATGCACCTTTTTGTAGATTACATACTCTTAGTACGCGGGCGAAGCCGCGGGCAAAAGCTAGTACAGTTATATGTATAAATATACAGCGTCGGGGCTTCAAAATGTCAAATGCCATAGTTTGTGAGTGTTGTGAATATTTTGCAGAGATTAATTATGGCAAATATGTGTTAGGGGTCAATGAATCTCAGCGCTTTAAAAGCGAATCTAAGAAAAACTCGTGCAAAAATAAATCGGAAGTAATATTAATAAATATTGTAATTTAAATGTAAATTTTGTAATAACAAACTTTTATGGCTATATTTCTGGACCGACACGCCAGTGGCGCCAACTGGTGAACATAAATAAGTTTGAGACTGTGCTTTTCTGCATACCATCATCATCTACTCATTGAGACGATTCTAACGAGCCCAAACTCAACGGGGTTACGTCGGTTAAGTACTGAAATCCCATGGCCACCTGTCTCCATCTCCATCATCAGATCAGCTCGATGGTACCTTAATATTGAATTGTCATCCAAACTACACTAATACCCAAAATTTCAGCTCAATTGGATAGCGGCAAGTGATTGAAAAATGGATTGCTAATTTTGACGGACAACCTACTTACATACTTATATATTTAAATACGAACAGGTCAAGTTAGTATAAAGTTTGTAAAAATTATGTGAAAATGAACTTGTTTCACATTTAAATAAAGTGTTTATGCATATCCTACTAATCCTATTAATATTATAAACGTGAAAGTTTGGATGGATGGATGTAGGTTCCACTTAATCACAAAAACTACTGGACGAATTTATATGAAACTAAATAAATCGTTATTCTTGGCCGTTTAAGAAAGTGGAACTAAAATTTGTAAATTAAAAACAGTATTTTGAACCCCAGAGGTCTCATTCAAAAATGTGTTTCGACAACAGGAAGAAAAGAAAGAGAAACCAGCAGAAGAGAAGAAGACTGAAGACGGCAAAGAGAGTCCTGTCTCAGAGGCGAAGGAGTTGACTAGGATGGCCCTCAAGGGCGCTCTCAGCGTCACGCAACAACAGAGGCTGCTGGCGTTGCTGGACCAAGAGCCTAACGTCGTTTATGAGATAGGAGTCACCCCCTATCAGGTAACACTATTGGCAGAGTGCAAAGCGGGTGGAGGGGGTAGCCTAAACGATCACAGCGCTCGCTACGGCTAAAATTGACATTTTTGTCGCTGACTTGAGCTGTCAAATCCATATTGCAGTAAACATTTTCTAATCGTTTTTGAGATAAAAATAATGTTACTGACTACCATTGTCCAAAATTGTGTAATATAGTAAAATAACACAAGATTTCATGAATATTTTTCACAATATTCACTTACTTCTTGTTTGACAGCGGTGACAATATTGTCCATAATGGCCGCCTGTCACGTGGCGCGCTCGGTCCCAATAGTACATTGTTTAACGAGGAGCGTAAGTGGAATATTGCTAACGAGAGTCTATCAGAAGCCTGACGCCGAAGGCGGAGGGCTTTTGATGACTCGAATTTGCAATATTCTTACTATACACAATGTTTTTCATCACATTTGCGAGGAAATATATAACTACAAAAGACAGAAAAATCTAAGTTTCATACAGCCGCACCAATCAAAAATTGACAACTTCAAATCCAGATCAGTGCTAGTGGAGCGTGCAGATTCAATATTTCAACCAATCACAGAGCAGTATTTTTGCGGGGCGGGGTGGCTTGGCCAACTAGATTTCTTTTTCAACCAATCACAGAGTAACCAGTTTTGCTTAAGGCAATCAGAGGGTTCTATATTTTAAAACTAAACTTAACAGCCCGTGGGAGGTAAAACGGCTATAACTGCTCTGTACGCTCGCAAGTAATAACGCCATTGACGAGCAAGTGTGATGAAAATGTAGTAACAAGCAGAGCCAAGGACAGGAATAGTAATATTGCAATATTCTTACGCCCGTGTTATACACAATGTTTTTCATCACATTTGCGAGGAAATAAATAACTAAAAAAAAACAGAAAAATCTAAGTTTCATACAGCCGCACCAATCAAAAATTGACAACTTCACTTCCAGATCAGTGCTAGTGGAGTTCAATATTTCAACCAATCACAGAGCAACCAGATTTGCTTAAGCCAATCAGAGGGTTCTATTATTTTAAAACTAAACTTAACAGCCCGTGGGAGGTAAAACGGCTATAACTGCTCTGTACGCTCGCAAGTAATAACGCCATTGACGAGCAAGTGTGATGAAAATGTAGTAACAAGCACAGCCAAGGACAGGAATAGTACATTGTTTAACGAGGGGCGTAAGTGGAATATTGCTAACGAGAGTCTATCAGAAGCCCGACGCCAAAGGCGGAGGGCTTTTGATGACTCGAGTTTGCAATATTCTTACGCACGTGTTATACACAATGTTTTTCATCACATTTGCGAGGAAATAAATAACTAAAAAAACAGAAAAATCTAAGTTTCATACAGCAGCACCTATCAAAAATTGACAACTTCACTTCCGGATCAGTGCTAGTGGAGCGTGCAGCTTCAATATTTCAACCAATCACAGAGCAACCAGATTTGCTTAAGCCAATCAGAGGGTTCTATTATTTTAAAACTAAACTTAACAGCCCGTGGGAGGTAAAACGGCTATAACTGCTCTGTACGCTCGCAAGTAATAACGCCATTGACGAGCAAGTGTGATGAAAAACCCCTTTTCAGTTTAAGACCTATCGATTTGGTAACCCTATCAATGGGGAATGGATGAAAATATCAAAAGTGCCTGATAATTTTTTTGGTGATAGGAATAACCTTCTTTAGCACCAGAAAAAAGTATCAGATCATTCAACTGCGTCAATTATTTTTGAAAAATATAAACTGTTTCCTTACTTCCGTTTTGGGTCAGGTCAATAGACATTTTCCTTGATCCGTCTCATATTACTTTTTTTAAATATCTGTGGTAAACTGACACTGGTAATGACAAATATAGCTGCTGCAACGGTGAATATCATTGCCAGTGTCAGTTTACCACAGACATTTAAGATATTTTTTTGTAATATGAGACGGATTGAGGAAACTGCCGTCCCTGACCCAAAACGTAAGGCGATAAAACTGTTTATATTTTTCAAAAATAATTGACGCAGTTGAAAAATCTGAAACTTTTTTTCGGTGCTAAAGAAGGTTATTCCTATCACTAAAAAAATTTGAGGCATTTCTAAAATTTTCATCCATTCCCAATTTGGTAACCTTATGATATAATCAGTTTTTTTTTTTAATAACTTTATTGAGTAAATTAATGTTACAGCGCTGCTTACATGTTCTAATTATATTCTATGTTCATTTTACAAATTTACATACAAACAACAAAGCACCTAGCCGACCAACAGTAGACCCTATATCCTCGCCATAAGTTTCACAAATGGTCAGCACCAGGGAGCGAAACTATGGTGCCGATGACAGACGTATGACGTCAAGCTACATACAGAGTGTTTTTATCTAGATTATAGATACCTAATCAAATAACAACTTATACAGAATTGTATTGCCCTGAAAGTACCTACACGTGTGAAATGTAGGTATATAAGAAAGAAGATGCGATATTATGTTTAAACTTTAAGCGTTCTGCATACTTCGTCATCCAACGAAACATTTGTTGTGTTGTTTCATTTAGTTGAGGTAAAATATGTTGTGATAGAATTAAATTACCCAATAAAAAATGTTATTCATATAGTTTTTCAATATTTACATAATTTTTTGTATAATAATACCAAACATTTTTATAAATAAACATCAATATTTATATTACCATTATTATATTATTAAGAATCATTGAGGTGTTGCAATGTTGTTTTAAAAAAACATCCTATATGCGACTTTGCGTCATAATGACGTCACGGGCACCATAGTTTCGCTCCCTGGTCAGCACAGGTACATCGTTATCGACAGAATAAAAACAAATTTCCGAATGAGAGTAAGCGTCTTCTGCTCCCCGTACTAGTATTAAACTGTATCACGGTGGAGACAGGATTAACCAGCCTATTTATTTGTGTCTCCCTGCTCCCAGTTGCCGGAGCTAGTGGAGAACAACCCCATGGTCGCGATCTCCGTACTGCTGAAGCTGATCCACTCGCAGCAGATCACGGAGTACTTCAGCGTGCTCGTCAATATGGAGATGTCGCTGCACTCTATGGAAGTCGTTAACAGGTCAGCTTGTGTCTCCCTGCTCCCAGTTGCCGGAGCTAGTGGAGAACAACCCCATGGTCGCGATCTCCGTACTGCTGAAGCTGATCCACTCGCAGCAGATCACGGAGTACTTCAGCGTGCTCGTCAATATGGAGATGTCGCTGCACTCTATGGAAGTCGTTAACAGGTCAGCTTGTGTCTCCCTGCTCCCAGTTGCCGGAGCTAGTGGAGAACAACCCCATGGTCGCGATCTCCGTACTGCTGAAGCTGATCCACTCGCAGCAGATCACGGAGTACTTCAGCGTGCTCGTCAATATGGAGATGTCGCTGCACTCTATGGAAGTCGTTAACAGGTCAGCTTGTGTCTCCCTGCTCCCAGTTGCCGGAGCTAGTGGAGAACAACCCCATGGTCGCGATCTCCGTACTGCTGAAGCTGATCCACTCGCAGCAGATCACGGAGTACTTCAGCGTGCTCGTCAATATGGAGATGTCGCTGCACTCTATGGAAGTCGTTAACAGGTCAGCTTGTGTCTCCCTGCTCCCAGTTGCCGGAGCTAGTGGAGAACAACCCCATGGTCGCGATCTCCGTACTGCTGAAGCTGATCCACTCGCAGCAGATCACGGAGTACTTCAGCGTGCTCGTCAATATGGAGATGTCGCTGCACTCTATGGAAGTCGTTAACAGGTCAGCTTGTGTCTCCCTGCTCCCAGTTGCCGGAGCTAGTGGAGAACAACCCCATGGTCGCGATCTCCGTACTGCTGAAGCTGATCCACTCGCAGCAGATCACGGAGTACTTCAGCGTGCTCGTCAATATGGAGATGTCGCTGCACTCTATGGAAGTCGTTAACAGGTCAGCTTGTGTCTCCCTGCTCCCAGTTGCCGGAGCTAGTGGAGAACAACCCCATGGTCGCGATCTCCGTACTGCTGAAGCTGATCCACTCGCAGCAGATCACGGAGTACTTCAGCGTGCTCGTCAATATGGAGATGTCGCTGCACTCTATGGAAGTCGTTAACAGGTCAGCTTGTGTCTCCCTGCTCCCAGTTGCCGGAGCTAGTGGAGAACAACCCCATGGTCGCGATCTCCGTACTGCTGAAGCTGATCCACTCGCAGCAGATCACGGAGTACTTCAGCGTGCTCGTCAATATGGAGATGTCGCTGCACTCTATGGAAGTCGTTAACAGGTCAGCTTGTGTCTCCCTGCTCCCAGTTGCCGGAGCTAGTGGAGAACAACCCCATGGTCGCGATCTCCGTACTGCTGAAGCTGATCCACTCGCAGCAGATCACGGAGTACTTCAGCGTGCTCGTCAATATGGAGATGTCGCTGCACTCTATGGAAGTCGTTAACAGGTCAGCTTGTGTCTCCCTGCTCCCAGTTGCCGGAGCTAGTGGAGAACAACCCCATGGTCGCGATCTCCGTACTGCTGAAGCTGATCCACTCGCAGCAGATCACGGAGTACTTCAGCGTGCTCGTCAATATGGAGATGTCGCTGCACTCTATGGAAGTCGTTAACAGGTCAGCTTGTGTCTCCCTGCTCCCAGTTGCCGGAGCTAGTGGAGAACAACCCCATGGTCGCGATCTCCGTACTGCTGAAGCTGATCCACTCGCAGCAGATCACGGAGTACTTCAGCGTGCTCGTCAATATGGAGATGTCGCTGCACTCTATGGAAGTCGTTAACAGGTCAGCTTGTGTCTCCCTGCTCCCAGTTGCCGGAGCTAGTGGAGAACAACCCCATGGTCGCGATCTCCGTACTGCTGAAGCTGATCCACTCGCAGCAGATCACGGAGTACTTCAGCGTGCTCGTCAATATGGAGATGTCGCTGCACTCTATGGAAGTCGTTAACAGGTCAGCTTGTGTCTCCCTGCTCCCAGTTGCCGGAGCTAGTGGAGAACAACCCCATGGTCGCGATCTCCGTACTGCTGAAGCTGATCCACTCGCAGCAGATCACGGAGTACTTCAGCGTGCTCGTCAATATGGAGATGTCGCTGCACTCTATGGAAGTCGTTAACAGGTCAGCTTGTGTCTCCCTGCTCCCAGTTGCCGGAGCTAGTGGAGAACAACCCCATGGTCGCGATCTCCGTACTGCTGAAGCTGATCCACTCGCAGCAGATCACGGAGTACTTCAGCGTGCTCGTCAATATGGAGATGTCGCTGCACTCTATGGAAGTCGTTAACAGGTCAGCTTGTGTCTCCCTGCTCCCAGTTGCCGGAGCTAGTGGAGAACAACCCCATGGTCGCGATCTCCGTACTGCTGAAGCTGATCCACTCGCAGCAGATCACGGAGTACTTCAGCGTGCTCGTCAATATGGAGATGTCGCTGCACTCTATGGAAGTCGTTAACAGGTCAGCTTGTGTCTCCCTGCTCCCAGTTGCCGGAGCTAGTGGAGAACAACCCCATGGTCGCGATCTCCGTACTGCTGAAGCTGATCCACTCGCAGCAGATCACGGAGTACTTCAGCGTGCTCGTCAATATGGAGATGTCGCTGCACTCTATGGAAGTCGTTAACAGGTCAGCTTGTGTCTCCCTGCTCCCAGTTGCCGGAGCTAGTGGAGAACAACCCCATGGTCGCGATCTCCGTACTGCTGAAGCTGATCCACTCGCAGCAGATCACGGAGTACTTCAGCGTGCTCGTCAATATGGAGATGTCGCTGCACTCTATGGAAGTCGTTAACAGGTCAGCTTGTGTCTCCCTGCTCCCAGTTGCCGGAGCTAGTGGAGAACAACCCCATGGTCGCGATCTCCGTACTGCTGAAGCTGATCCACTCGCAGCAGATCACGGAGTACTTCAGCGTGCTCGTCAATATGGAGATGTCGCTGCACTCTATGGAAGTCGTTAACAGGTCAGCTTGTGTCTCCCTGCTCCCAGTTGCCGGAGCTAGTGGAGAACAACCCCATGGTCGCGATCTCCGTACTGCTGAAGCTGATCCACTCGCAGCAGATCACGGAGTACTTCAGCGTGCTCGTCAATATGGAGATGTCGCTGCACTCTATGGAAGTCGTTAACAGGTCAGCTTGTGTCTCCCTGCTCCCAGTTGCCGGAGCTAGTGGAGAACAACCCCATGGTCGCGATCTCCGTACTGCTGAAGCTGATCCACTCGCAGCAGATCACGGAGTACTTCAGCGTGCTCGTCAATATGGAGATGTCGCTGCACTCTATGGAAGTCGTTAACAGGTCAGCTTGTGTCTCCCTGCTCCCAGTTGCCGGAGCTAGTGGAGAACAACCCCATGGTCGCGATCTCCGTACTGCTGAAGCTGATCCACTCGCAGCAGATCACGGAGTACTTCAGCGTGCTCGTCAATATGGAGATGTCGCTGCACTCTATGGAAGTCGTTAACAGGTCAGCTTGTGTCTCCCTGCTCCCAGTTGCCGGAGCTAGTGGAGAACAACCCCATGGTCGCGATCTCCGTACTGCTGAAGCTGATCCACTCGCAGCAGATCACGGAGTACTTCAGCGTGCTCGTCAATATGGAGATGTCGCTGCACTCTATGGAAGTCGTTAACAGGTCAGCTTGTGTCTCCCTGCTCCCAGTTGCCGGAGCTAGTGGAGAACAACCCCATGGTCGCGATCTCCGTACTGCTGAAGCTGATCCACTCGCAGCAGATCACGGAGTACTTCAGCGTGCTCGTCAATATGGAGATGTCGCTGCACTCTATGGAAGTCGTTAACAGGTCAGCTTGTGTCTCCCTGCTCCCAGTTGCCGGAGCTAGTGGAGAACAACCCCATGGTCGCGATCTCCGTACTGCTGAAGCTGATCCACTCGCAGCAGATCACGGAGTACTTCAGCGTGCTCGTCAATATGGAGATGTCGCTGCACTCTATGGAAGTCGTTAACAGGTCAGCTTGTGTCTCCCTGCTCCCAGTTGCCGGAGCTAGTGGAGAACAACCCCATGGTCGCGATCTCCGTACTGCTGAAGCTGATCCACTCGCAGCAGATCACGGAGTACTTCAGCGTGCTCGTCAATATGGAGATGTCGCTGCACTCTATGGAAGTCGTTAACAGGTCAGCTTGTGTCTCCCTGCTCCCAGTTGCCGGAGCTAGTGGAGAACAACCCCATGGTCGCGATCTCCGTACTGCTGAAGCTGATCCACTCGCAGCAGATCACGGAGTACTTCAGCGTGCTCGTCAATATGGAGATGTCGCTGCACTCTATGGAAGTCGTTAACAGGTCAGCTTGTGTCTCCCTGCTCCCAGTTGCCGGAGCTAGTGGAGAACAACCCCATGGTCGCGATCTCCGTACTGCTGAAGCTGATCCACTCGCAGCAGATCACGGAGTACTTCAGCGTGCTCGTCAATATGGAGATGTCGCTGCACTCTATGGAAGTCGTTAACAGGTCAGCTTGTGTCTCCCTGCTCCCAGTTGCCGGAGCTAGTGGAGAACAACCCCATGGTCGCGATCTCCGTACTGCTGAAGCTGATCCACTCGCAGCAGATCACGGAGTACTTCAGCGTGCTCGTCAATATGGAGATGTCGCTGCACTCTATGGAAGTCGTTAACAGGTCAGCTTGTGTCTCCCTGCTCCCAGTTGCCGGAGCTAGTGGAGAACAACCCCATGGTCGCGATCTCCGTACTGCTGAAGCTGATCCACTCGCAGCAGATCACGGAGTACTTCAGCGTGCTCGTCAATATGGAGATGTCGCTGCACTCTATGGAAGTCGTTAACAGGTCAGCTTGTGTCTCCCTGCTCCCAGTTGCCGGAGCTAGTGGAGAACAACCCCATGGTCGCGATCTCCGTACTGCTGAAGCTGATCCACTCGCAGCAGATCACGGAGTACTTCAGCGTGCTCGTCAATATGGAGATGTCGCTGCACTCTATGGAAGTCGTTAACAGGTCAGCTTGTGTCTCCCTGCTCCCAGTTGCCGGAGCTAGTGGAGAACAACCCCATGGTCGCGATCTCCGTACTGCTGAAGCTGATCCACTCGCAGCAGATCACGGAGTACTTCAGCGTGCTCGTCAATATGGAGATGTCGCTGCACTCTATGGAAGTCGTTAACAGGTCAGCTTGTGTCTCCCTGCTCCCAGTTGCCGGAGCTAGTGGAGAACAACCCCATGGTCGCGATCTCCGTACTGCTGAAGCTGATCCACTCGCAGCAGATCACGGAGTACTTCAGCGTGCTCGTCAATATGGAGATGTCGCTGCACTCTATGGAAGTCGTTAACAGGTCAGCTTGTGTCTCCCTGCTCCCAGTTGCCGGAGCTAGTGGAGAACAACCCCATGGTCGCGATCTCCGTACTGCTGAAGCTGATCCACTCGCAGCAGATCACGGAGTACTTCAGCGTGCTCGTCAATATGGAGATGTCGCTGCACTCTATGGAAGTCGTTAACAGGTCAGCTTGTGTCTCCCTGCTCCCAGTTGCCGGAGCTAGTGGAGAACAACCCCATGGTCGCGATCTCCGTACTGCTGAAGCTGATCCACTCGCAGCAGATCACGGAGTACTTCAGCGTGCTCGTCAATATGGAGATGTCGCTGCACTCTATGGAAGTCGTTAACAGGTCAGCTTGTGTCTCCCTGCTCCCAGTTGCCGGAGCTAGTGGAGAACAACCCCATGGTCGCGATCTCCGTACTGCTGAAGCTGATCCACTCGCAGCAGATCACGGAGTACTTCAGCGTGCTCGTCAATATGGAGATGTCGCTGCACTCTATGGAAGTCGTTAACAGGTCAGCTTGTGTTTCCCTGTTCCCAGTTGCTTGTGACGAGCAAACTCATTTCTCAGTTCGCGGGGGCTTACATTAAGCCTATCTTATTTTAAGCACACCTACCAATTATGAAGTCCTTTCTCCGACGCAGGTAGCTTAACCTTTGGTCGTTCACTGGAGCAGTTAAGGACCCTATTTCACCAACTTGACAATTGTCACCTGACACTGACAATTCGCAATACATTGCTTGTTCTGGAAGTTAAGTGGTCGCTAGGTTACTTGTGGAACCAGAAATGTACTGAGAATTGTCAATGTTCGCTGCGCACCGGCAGCCCCGCGCCCCTCCCACCAGTCATTCATAACTACCGTGCGTCACGCGCGGGCGCCCTCCCCCGCCCCCGCACCCCGCCGCCGCGTCTAATTGGGAATGGATGAAAATTTCAGAAATGCCTGATTATTTTTTTGGTGATAGGAATAACCTTCCTTAGCTCCAGAAAAAAGTTTCAGATTTTTCAGCTGCGTCAATTTTTTTTGAAAAATATAAACAGTTTCCTCATTTACGTTTTGGGTCAGTTACGGCACCTTCCTCGATCGGTCTCATATTACAAAAAAATATATTAAATATGTGTGGTAAACTGACACTGGCAATGATATTAACACTTGCAGCAGCTATATTGGTCATTAACAGTGTCAGTCTACCACAGATATTTAAGATAAATTTTTGTAATATGAGACAGATCAAGGAAAGTGTCTATTTACCGTTCTTGACCCAAAACGTAAATGAGGAAACTGTTTATATTTTTCATAAATAATTGTCGCAGCAGAAAAATCTGAAACTTTTTTCTGGTGCTAAGGAAGGTTATTCCTATCACCAAAAAAATAATCAGGCATTTCTAAAATTTTCATCCATTCCCCATTGATACGAGTAACACAAGTTGCCGATCGGGCGACCAGCCTGATGTAGATGTGAACTACCCTCACTACAACACATTTTTTGTGTCCAGTTTGTTTACATTCGACTCGGTAACCACACAACAGTCATTATTATTTTAGAAAAAGAAAATACAAAATATTTTGTTGTTTTTTTTAGGGTTCCGTACCCAACGGGTAAAAACGGGACCCTATTACTAAGACTTCGCTGTCCGTCCGTCCGTCCGGACGGACGGACAGCGAAGTCCCAGACGGACGGTCTGTCTGTCACCAGGCTGTATCTCAAGAACCGTGATAGCTAGAGAGTTGAAATTTTCACAGATTATGTATTTCTGTTGCCACTATAACAACAAATACTAAAAAACCGGCCAAGTGCGAGTCGGACTAGACTAGGTAGGGCTCCCATACAACAGACATGATTTTTTTGCCGTTTTTATAGATCGCACTTGACCGGATTTTTTATATAAATGAAATCTATAAATGATGCCTAATGCCTGAAAACAATTTGGATACTCATAAAAAACACCCTGTCTATCTTTCACTGTATAAATACCTGTCTCAACTCCGCAGGTTAACAACATCAGTGGACCTCCCTGTGGAGTTCGTGCACCTGTACATAAGCAACTGCATATCCACGTGCGAGACGATACGCGACCGCTACATGCAGAACCGGCTGGTGCGGCTCGTGTGCGTGTTCCTGCAGTCGCTCATACGGAACAAGATCATCAACGTCAAGGTGGGTGGCATATAGACCCTTCGGCGTACAGCCACGATTTAAGATCACACTTAATAGTAATTTGTGTCACAAGGGAGCAAAATAGTATATTTACGGCGAGGGCGGTGTATTGAATCCTGAATGTAGCGAGGGATCCTACAATAGAATCCTGAGCGTAGCGAGGGATTCTAACGTAGGATCCTGAGCGTAGTGAGGGATTCAAGTGTTAACGCCCAAGACGAAAATAATTTTGCTCCTGAGTGACACATGTAACTTTTCACACCGATTATGAGGAAAATTTAACGAATATCAATATTCATTATTATATAATTTATATACAATAACATCATAGTTTTGATTTCAGTAAAACGTATAGTTTATTGTGACAATTTTTTCAAATATTACGAAAAATTCTCATTTGTACCTATAACGTTGCTAAAGTTAAAACTTGAAATATGTTCGTTTTTAATCGATTACAATGAAATTACAATCGATTATTTTCTTAAGATCTGTGTTCAATTGGCACATTGCGTAAATGCTACATGCCTGCAGCAAGTAGCTTGAACAGAAAAGTGGCATTTTGCTCCCTCTCGTCGGGGACCAAAACTTACTTTTCTGAATGAGAGGTGTGAAAAAATATTTTACACGGACTTTAAATTGCTAAGTACATTTAAGTTTTTAAATATTTTTTCTACTCCTGTACCGTTATCTGTCATTTATATATGCGCTGACACAAATACAATAACATTGATAGTAAATCGTCGATAAACTATGCTCTATGGCCCATAAACGCACTGTTTAGCGCACTTTTATGGTTCATAATTTTTTCATAAAAGCACTGTCAGAATGAGAACTGAGGGCCTACCGCGAAAGGCATTCGAAGTTTTCCCTCTCTGTCAGACTTGCGAGTTCGTACGTAAGTGCAACAGAGAGGGAAAACTTCGAATGCCGTTGGCTGTAGGCCCCCAGTCCAGTCAAGCTTTTTAATTTAAAATCATTGCTGCCAACACCGCAAAAGAAAGCAAGCACACTACAAACGATACAATTTGTTTCCCCATCTAGCGATAGTTAGAATTAAAAGTATATAGTGCTGTCTCATTCTAACTATAGCAAGTTGTTGTTACAAATTGCTAGGTGTGTAATGGCCTTAAACCATAGACAGATTTGTATCTCTTATTTAGTTTGTGGACTGACATTTGAACTTCACTTGTTTCCCGCTAGTTCGTCCTCCTGGCGTTATTTGTTCGGTTGAATAGGTAGAAAGTGCTAGTTTTGAGTAATTTCAATACTAATTTATTTAAAAGTAGTCGTAGAAAAAGTATTGTATGCAACGGTGTATAACTGGTCTAAAAACACGCCACTCGCGTTTTAAGACCCTTCTTATACAACAGTTGCATAAAATACTATAAAATAAATCATTATGTTAATCATATTTTATTCGTGTTTTTACGTTTAAATATGGGTGCCCTTTGTTTCCCATAATTTTGTTGTTCCGAATTTCGATGGTCAGAAGTTGATATCCATAAAATTTATAGACATACACATCAGTAGTCATAATTTTTGGTAAGTATAACGCTTAATAGTTCTAATATCAATGACCTATAATATTAAATCCTATAATCTCAAAAGTCATAAAATTGATGACTCTAATGTTTAAAGGTCTATCGATAATTATTCAGAAATGTTGTAAGGCATTTATTTCAACGTACTAATTTTAGGCCTTCTTATAATTATTGCGAGTGTTTTTATTGACTGTAACATTATGAGGTCTGACACCACCATGACATTAAATGTTATGACTAACTAACCACGTGACTACCCATCATTATGACCTGCGAAAAAAGACCTTACAACAATTATAATAAGCAAGTTTATTGCCTTCAATAATATGAAATGGCATACCATCTGGACATTGAATGTTATGACTAACCAATTTTATGACTAACAATAATGATGACTCGCAAAAATCGGAACTCCAATTTCTATTCTTTAATTTTATGACTTTCGACAATATGACTTATAACAATTATGTTGGGAAACGGTATGGGCTGAAAAAATCGGAACTTAAATTTTATGGGAACCAATAGAGACCCTTTAAATATATTTATAAATACGTTTGCAAACATCGTATTTGAGTTAACAACTCCTTGCTTTATTACTGACGTAAGGGTGGCAGAAACAATTTAAGAAAAAAACCATTATGCCCATGGGCGTAATTGAAGGAATGTGGATGGCTTCGGGGTGCGGTGGTCAGGTTGCAGACAATAAAACAGCGTGTTTCCTCTATCGTGTCTATTTGTCAAGTCAAATATAATTATCCTAATAACATTATTACAATGTGGTTTTTAATTATAACGCCCTCTGACGACTTAATCATAAACTACTTACATAATCAGAAGGATGCTATGATAGTAATACCTAGCTAGATAAGCCATCTAGCGGTTTCAGAATGGTAACCTAGATGGCGCTGTTATTAACAGTAATAAAGGCTATTGTAGCTCTGTAACCCTGCGCGTTATGAAGCCCTTTACGAGCAAGTGTAATGAAAAATAAATTAAATTCTGACTACATTTTCACTTACAGGAGTTATTCATCGAGGTGGAAGCATTCTGCGTAGAGTTCAGTCGCATCCGCGAAGCCGCCGCTCTCTTCAGACTCCTGAAGCAGCTCGATTCCGGAGACGCAGCCCACAAGGACGCCAAGGAAACTTAGACCTTATGTCACTGCTTTTAAGAGTAAAAATTCCATCCAGTACAAACAGTCGCTCCGGCAACCGAGTTGTAAGAGAATTGAACTTGAAGCTAATGCCGCTGATGTTAAGAGACAATGTATACCCTGTTCCATCTAAGATTTAAAAAATCGTGCGTTAATCGGCAAGGAAAACCATTGTAATTTGTGTCTCAAGGGAGCAAAATGATGTATTTACGGCGAGGCCGGTACATTGAATCCAGAGTGAAGCGAAGGATTCAAGTGTTAACGCCCATGACGAAAATAATTTTACTCCTGAGTGACATACAATTTTTCACACCGACTATGAGGAAAATATAACAGTCATGGATAGTTTTGATTTCAGTAAAACGTATAATTTATTACATTTTTTTTAATATTACAAAAAATTTATAAATTTTCATGTAACGTTGTTAAAGTTAAAACTTGAAATATGTTCGTTTTTAATCGATTACGATGCAATTACAATCGATTATTTTATTAAGATCTGTTCAATTGGCACATTGCGTAAATGCTACATGCCAATGAATAAATTAAAAAAAGTAGCTTGAACACAAAAGTAGCTTTTTTATCGCTCTCGTCGACGAGCAAAACTTACTTTTCCGAATGAAAGGTGTGAAATCTTTTTTTTTTATTATTATTATGTTTCAAAGGCACTAAAATGATTGATATAAGTAAAATATTTCCCTTTGAAATCCTAGATAAACGAAGAAACGCAGACGATTATGTCCGTTAAAAATCTAATGCTATCTGGAATGTGATATAGATGCCACAAGGATGCCAAGGAAACTTAGACCTTATGCTACTGCTGTTAAGAATTAATCCACCTAATACAAACAGTTGCTTCAGCAATCGAGTTGTTTTGCAATGCTTATGCCGCTGGTATCAAGAGCTAATGTTCCATTCAAAGCCGAAACGTTGGTGTCAAGGGAGTTTAAACTTTACACCACTACTGTTAAGGTATTATGTTCCATGCGCTAAAACAATACATGTCAAAAAGATTTGGTAAATACTCAATGTTCCATATAAGTAACGTCATTATCATCATCATCATCATATCAGCCGAAAGACGGCAACTGCTGGACATAGGCCTCCCCCAAAGAGTGCCACAATGACCGGTCCTGCGCCACCCAGAGGACTCCCGCGACCTTTACCAGGTCATCAGTCCACCTTGTGGGGGTCTACCCACGGAATAAGTAGGTAAATATGCAATCGGAGGCTTTCTATATTATCGCCCGTGGTGAGTACAAATTTTTACGGCTCTCTCTGGACAGGAAGTGTGAATGTAATTCCTACTTTATGGCCAGGTTTGACGTAAACAAACTTAAAACCATTTTTAGGGTTCCGTACCTCAAAAGGAAAGAAAACGGAACCCTTATAGGATCACTCGTCCGTCGTCTGTCCGTCTGTGACAGCCGATTAGCTCCGAAACTACTGGACCGATTGAGTTGAAATTTGGTAAACATATGTAAATTGGTGACCCAAAGCCATCTTTCAGAATTCATTAATTTATTTTCGCAAACTGTATTGTGACATATGAAATGAAAGGGGTTGTTGTAAGCATCTCAGTTTTTTTTAATAATTTTAGCAAAAACAGATTTGAAGTAATTTAGGAAACAAGACGAAAATTGACCATTAAAATTCTGAAAAAAAATATGGAAAGTAGTTCCTTGTCTAAAGATTACAGGAAAACCTATAAGAAGTTTGAGTATGCAAAGTAACGGGAAAATTCACAATATTTTTGTGTATTTTGTATGGAGCGCCTGATGCTTAGAGCATAGCAATTTTTACTTTAACAACTTGCTTCTGAAATTACGTAGGCGCCAAAAAAACTCTGGAAATCCAGCTGGAAGCAACTTAGGATTATATCTGGGGTGTTCACAGGTCACTTCGGCGTCAAGGATCTCTTGGCCAAGATGGGACTATCAAACAGTACAGACTGTAGAATGTGTGGCGAGGAGGAGGAGACTATGGAACACTTACTGTGTGAATGTCATGCCCTTGCCAGACAAAGGATGAATCTCTTTGGTAACGGCTACCCGCAACGAAAGGAATTCAGGGTGCTCCCACTAAGCTGCATCGTCCGCTTTGTGGAAATGATGGAGCGAGCTTGGGAGTAGCTATAAAGGGGAGGGCAAATGCACAAAAGATCCCAATGGGTCGAAGTGTATCCGAAAGGGCCCTCAACTAGATAAGATAAGATAAGACGTAGGCGCCATAATAAAACTTTAGATAATATACGGAACCCTCACCATGCGAGTTGAACTCGCACTTGTCCGGTTTTCAGCTACTTGCCGGTATCCAATTGAGTTGAAATGGTTTCAAGGACAACTTACATATGGACATAGCAAGTTAATATAAACCTTGTAATAATTACAAGTGAGTTTGCATTTGGGATTGATAATCATTAAAGCACATTGCAAGTAGGAATTTTAAATTTCGGAAATTCATCAAAGCGTATTGCAGCGTGTTTTGCTGAAGGTAAATTATTATTAGTTAGTTAGCTTTCTTACCTATAGTGAGTAATACAATAAATACATAACAAATTAAAATGCTTTTTAATCGTGTCCCTGCAATCCTTGTGTTATCTAAAATTGATAGGCACTGTAAAATTCAATTTCATGTGCTCTCCGTACGCATGGGAATACAACGTTAGCAAATCGTGTAATAGATAGGATTACTATTTAACTACATTATGTCCTTGATACCTAAATATTTTTTACAGTACACATGGTGTTACTTTTCCGCACTAGTGCGGAAATGAGCACTTTCCGTGCATATGTTGAAACTTTAAAGAGCCATATGTACTGTAAAACGTTGTACGATACACGTGCGAATAGGTAATTCGCAACTCGTGTCGATTTAAAACACTCCCTTCGGTCGTGTTTTAATTTATCACCACTCGTTGCGAATTTTCTATTTTCTGCACTTGTATCGTAAATAACTATTTTTTTAAATTATTATTTTTTAGAACTTGGTGCATATTACTTTATTTGACTATCCTTTTGCCTTACAATTAGTACAAACTGTCGTAGAATATTGCCTATTTTATAATCTTTACTAATAATTAACCGACAGGAGGTCCTCAATTCGGTTGTATTTTTTTAAATGTTTGTTACCTCAGAACTCCGTCATTTATGAACCGATTCGTACAATTCTTTTTTTATTTGAAAGTATATGCTTCCAGATTGCTCCCATTTTTATCAAAACTTCAGTCAGGAACCATGAGGAATCGAGGGAACTCCTCAAGTATAGAACGCACGCATGTAGTAATTTCGGTATTTTCTATTATAACTAGTGTATTTACATCCGAAAATCAAAAATTTGGTGGAACCGAATACCACAGATAACTTATGGAACTCGTACTTAAAACTGTAAAAGTACGTTACTGATTCTGATATGATTTTGATTAAATAGCAACTAATGAAGTCCTAAATGTCAAGTGTGCCAAATCGACGGAACTCCTCAAATATTATCGGCCCACACAGTGATATGGTTTTCGTCTGTAATAATCAACGTATTTACTCTCGGAAAGCAGTCCATGTGGTAAAGTGGAAAGGAAATGTTCATTTGGCTTGGCGGAGTACTAAATTGAAGTTGGTTAAAACTTTGTTTTTTAAAGTATATTATATTAAAAGCAAGTCTGTGATATGGTAGCTTTGTATCATATGTAAAAGGAAATCCAACCACACTATCAGATTTCAATATTTCTTTCACCTTATTTTATCCCATGGGTTTCTTTGCGTTCTGTTCAAAGTATATTATGAGTTTGTATGTAGTGGAGAATCTCTCTTATCCAATTTCAAAATGCATCAGTATTAGAATGGAATTTGCAGGGGGGAGATCTAAATAAAATAACAGGTCACAATCATAATAAGTTTATTTAAACTACCCATTGTATAAACTAAAACTGGCAACACTAAATATAAATGCCATTTATTAAGACTTAGCACCTTGGAGAACCTTCCTCACTTCATCATCAGTGGCCAAGTCCAGGGGGGTGCATTCTTCATTGTCCTTCACCAGAGAAGCCCCCGCTTCTACTAATATAATGGTTGAGTTCAGGTGACCACAGAAAGCTGCGTAATGCAGTGCAGTCTGACCGGAGTCATCTACGGCATCTATGAAGCAGCCCCCGTTTAAGGCAGCTGCTAGCGCTTTGGTGGCATCGCGGTCTGCAGCCCAATGTAACGCTGTCATGCCGTCTTCGCTCCTCTCATGTTTGAGCTCTGAGTTTTGTGACAACAGCTCCGTGACACGATCTGCGAAGTCCTCACGAGCTGCGTCTAGGAGAGACAGTTCGCTCTGTTTTAACTCTGGCTCTGGAGAATATCGGAGTGAAGATACAGTAACCCAGGCCTCTTTTGTTGTGTCAATCAGGTCTGAGCATTCCGGATCAAATTTCTGGACTAAGGCGATGTACTTTTCCTTTGCTTCAGTGGATGGCATGTCTCCGAGAGCCCTCCATGCCTCCCATTTCCTGCGGCCCCGCCCATCTAACCAACCCGGCTTGGGTGTATTACATACGCCTTCCGTACCCTGCTTGTATAGACCATAGAGCTCTAATAATTGGTTGTTACCAAGCTTCGAGGTCAACTTCCGGACATGGTCAGCTGCCTTGTTGAAAGATATGTCGAGTGGTGACTGGTCATCATCAGAGAAGTCAGAATCAGGATAATTAAGTGCCTCTGCCATTCTAAATACTATCTACGGATAATCTAATTATTCTGCACTTGAACAGACAAGGTCAGGCCTTCTAAAGTGTGATGTTGCTTGTTAGTGGCATCGGCCGCCCCAGACGGGCTGGCAAACTCAATGAAGCCGTAGCCTTTGCTCAGGCCAGTTGAGCGGTCAAATATGACTCTAGCGTTCTGAACAGGGCCAAATTGAGCAAAGTACTCTCTCAACTGACGATGTCCAATCGTCCATGGCAGGTTGCCGACATAGAGACGCGCGGCGCGGGCTGTGCTGGCCATAACCTACACGGAAACCACTTCAAGCAAATGTAAAGACCTGTCGCCGATGAGCGCCCGGTAGTCCACACCAGAGCTTTCGCTGAGCGAGTCGAGGTCGAGCAATGCACCCTTGAGCCCCCACTTCTTGAGCAGAGCTTCAATGGACCAGTCCGCGCTGCGTTCCTGGTAAGCACACAAAAATCTTGCGTCAGTGCCGTCCAAGAAATACGATACAGTGGACAGGACTTCCTCGAACTGTGACGGCTCGTAGAAACAGTCTGATGCGAGCAGCAAGTCGACAGGGCGCAAGGAATGTACGTCGGCGAGGAACAGACCCCACGCTAGTCCTAGTAGCTGGACGTCACGGCCAGGGGCGAGCCCGTTGGCTTCGCAACAAGCCGACAAATGACGCAAAGAACGCGGTAGTGCAACACTATCCGTTAACGTAACCTGTGCTCCACACTTGGCAGCCAAGATTCCAGGCAGCCCCGTCCCACAGCCTAGCTCTAACACTCGTAAACCGCGCAAATGCCGCCTCTGTGTCCACAAATACCAAGCCAATAGCGGCGCTGATGGCCACGTGTAGAACGAGTAGCCTGCCGACAGAAGCTCCGGTATTACGATCTCCAAGTAATCACCTCGGGTGTCGCCGTTAGTGCTGGATTTGCCTCGAAATACGAACTTCTTCAATTGGCCATTGACAGGACAAGCATCGCTCATTGCATAAGCATTTCCAACGAAAACAAGATTTTTCCGATATCTCGGGTCAGCGTAGAAATTTTTCTGTCAAATTTAGTGTTGCAATTTAAAAATGTTGCAATTTCCCTGGCATAGTTTGTCATTATTTATTATATTGAAGAACAGAACTAGAGAACAACATATAATTTAAGTAAACAACTCTATTCAATCTATAATCGCAGAGGCGAGGGTGGACTGTTTCCGCACGACGATGCGAAAACGGTGTTCATCCCTGATCCGCAGGATCCGGGCCAGTCCTAACAACATCCTGAGAATGGTCGCTGAACGCTTTATTGATTGTGCATATTTGAAGCACTGCTGTATGGTGCACATCAATAAGCATGTAAAATATTTATTTTAAGTTATTACCATTAATGTAAACACCAACCCTATTTTTAAGTATTTATTAACAAACATGATCCCAATTGAATTATGAATGAAATTAAATGGAAGGAATTGAATTAAATTAATGATTAGTTAAGCTGACATCCCATGAATTCGAATTTGATTATTTATTATACCTTTAATGTACTTAAATTTCAAACTGACCCAAAAATGTATTAGTATTTCTCAAATTAGCTTTATATAATGAACTGTATGATTACATTGATTACTAATATTAATTTAAGTATTTACTAACAAAAATGATCCATGTTGGTCTCTGAATAAATGAAATTATTATTATTATTATAATCAACATAAACTGTATGTGATATTTTATACAAACAAATAAAATAAAATTTGTAAAACGTGTATAACAAAATACCCTTTTGAATATGTATATTTCTGTTAGGGCAACATTCACACAGTGAGCTGTTTGAGATAATGATAGAAAATGATTACATTTTCAAACCAAATTAAATTCCTATTTCTGAATTTATATTATTTACCAAAAATCAAAATTAGACGATAATTTCAGCCCTTGACTTTTTGCTACATTTACGATAAAATATGAAATCAGCGTTTTTAATAGTATCTCGAGTATTTAGGCGATAACGTCATTCATCGTATTATCAGTCATTCACTCGACATCATTGATGAAGTTAAAGTTAGTTTAGTTCATTAGTTTGTTTCATTCATTCGGCCACTTTCTTGACGGGCTGCGAAGTGCTGTGTTGTTAATTATTTTTAAATACGAAATATATTTTTTGTTTAAATAATTTAATAACAAAGTTTATTGTACAAAATGTCGGTAGCATCAAAAGGTGAGTACTTTCTGCTGTTTATCGTAATAACTTTAAATTGATTGACGTGTTTACTGCCCGGCGCGGGGTCAAACTCCAAACTTTCAACCACTGTACATTTACGTCAATTTACGTTGTTATGATAGTTTTTACTTCAAAAATATTCCACTTTTACTCTAATAATTTCAGTGACCTGAGTTTTCCTATACGTTAAAAGTAAATTATTGTATTTTTATGGAAATTATATTGTACAAACAGGTGGGTAGTTCTAAGAAACTTATAACGGTATCTTAATTGTTAACGTGGGTAGGTTCCCTATGTTTTTAATATAAGCATGTCACCATGTAACCATGTCATGCTTGGCTGTAATTATAGGGTAGGACTGTATTCTTGCCAAGTTTGAAACCTTGGTGTCCAAATGCCACAGTCAAGGTCTGGATTGCCTACCAACTGTTTCAAATGGTAACAGCCTGTGTTTTGTGTTTCAAATATGAGTGTTAATCAGGTACCCATTGTATAACAATTTATAATACAGTTACATGTACTTGGATGATTGTTTTTTTCTCACTGCACCCTCCTTTGCAAGTTTCTGTTTGGCCCTAAGGTTCTAGCCCTTTGATCTGGTAGAGAATGCCTTAACTTATGGCATTAAGTCCGCCATTTGTACTTATTTTATTCATGCAATAGTTTCAATAAATAAATAGAAGCTCAGTCAGGGAGTCTCTTGTCTAAGGAGTAGAAAATAGGTTTTGGCTTCCAATACATAAGACATTTGTTTAGCAAATTGTTTACAAATAGTATAAGTACCGGTCCTGAGCACTAGGCTGACTAGTTATTATGCTCTGATACAATTTACTGAAGATATTTCTACTGTTTGCCTTTAGCCATGCATGGACCTTTATTATTTGTATCAGAAAAGAAAGAAAGAATAAGAATTATTTATGCATTTATTTATTTAAGCCTCTTTATTGTTCCCTACTGTTATATAATTATTCCTTGTTTATATAATTCAAATTAAATTTGGGACCCCTGACGGGTACAGGCCTCCTCCATGTCTTTCCACTTCTCTCTGTCGTTGGCATTGTACGGTCGACGCCAAAAATACGTTTACACTATTCGCCTTATTGCAATGAAATAAGGTGCAAAAGTGTAAACATATTTTTGGTGTTGACTATACTATACATCCAGTTTGGTCCAGCCACAGCTATGATGTCATCGGACCATCTTGCTTTAGGCCTTTTTTTTAAATTATGCATTTACAATCTTACTCACAATATGGTGTCAGCAATGCTTGAACCAGAGAATCATAGCGATATTCATAAAAAATATATCCTACGATACTCCAAAATTCCAGGTAAATAGTTAATGACACTGAAACAATAGGTCAGTTAGTTAGAATACATAAAAACCAATACTAACTCTCACTCACAGGTATCTTCATTGTTGGCGCCAAGCGTACAGCCTTCGGCACATTCGGCGGAGTGTTCAAGAACACCTCCGCCACTGAACTGCAGACCCACGCGTTCAATGCGGCGCTGAAAGAGGCCGGTGTGGCGCCCACGGCAGTCGACACTGTCGTCGTGGGACAGGTCATGTCGGTGAGTGACTGACTGACATACAATACAATACAAATACTCTTTATTGCACACCTCACACAAACAAAGCAGTTACAGAGAGAAACAATACAATAACATGTAGGTAGAGGTAGACAACAGGCGGTCTTATCGCTGAAGAGCGATCTCTTCCAGACAACCTTTGGGTATCGGAGAAAGAGATAAAACTAGATTATGCAGTAGGTAATGCAGAGATTATTATTAATCAAAAATCAAAATAATTATAAAAATAAACGTACATAAATACCTCTATATATAAACATACATACACAATCATACATATATACAAATAACACAAATACAAATATATGATACATAAACAGTCAGCCAAAAAATACAATCAGGGTTAGGGGAGAGACAAATAATGTTCTTTAAGAAGGGATTTGAGGTTGCCGATAGATTTTGCTTGTCTGATGTCAAGAGGGAGAGAGTTCCACAGTCGGATAGAATTAATAGTGAACGAACTATTGTAAAATTTGGTAGATGACGAAGGCACAGTTAATAGCAAATTGTTAGAACATCTAACAGAATTTAGACATACATACTGCGTAAGACACGATGTAATTCATTATGTAACGAGAAGAGCGAGACCTCCTGATACAGGTGTATAAAACCTACTAGGAGGCCTCAACCACTTTTGTTAACCTAACTCTAAGTTGTCGAATAAACGATTTATTATTATTATTATTACTATACTACAAGCATTTTTGTGGGCGCCAAATGTACAGCCTTCAGCATGGGGTGTTCTAACAAACCTTAGCTACTGAGCTGCAGACCATGGACAGGTCAAGTCGGTGAGTCAACACGTCAACATACACTATAGGCATCGTATGGTGGGGTAAGTCAGGTGTTGATGAGTGATACACTTTAGAGATTGAGAGGTAGGTCATGTTGGAAAGTCCAAATATAGTAACTATACTTTTTTTTTGACGCCTAGTGTAGTAGTAATACTAACAAGTAGTTAACAACACTAAAAATCGATTATTCAGACATTACCATAAATAAAACTCACTAACAATAATCGGAAAATAACGCTCAACCTATTTTTGTTACATTTGAACTTTATGTAGGTACTAACTTCCGCCCGCGACTCCGTCTGCGTGGAACTCGTTTATAAATATCGTAGCTCCATACAAATTTTCACCCCTTTAAGGGATGATTCCCGGGATATAAACTATTCTATATGTTAATCCAGGCTATACACTATATGTATACCAAAATTCATCTTAATCCGTTTAGTACTCCAGGCAAAATACGGTTTCGAAAAACATTAATTTATAATAGCGTTTTTTTTGTTTATTTCATTCTAAAACGTTATTCTAAGATGTTTTATTCAAGAATCCAACAAACTTTCCACCCGGAAGTAATTATATAGATTTAAATGAAACATTCATTGTCTTTTATATTTTATTTATATTGAATATCTTAAAGCAAATGTAAATGAACCTAAATAAAGATAAAAAAATATATTAATATTTATCCGGACTTTTTAGGAGCTAATTAAATATTGATTTTTTTGAAGTCTGATTTTTTTTGTTGGATTTTGCTTCTAGGTAACTATTTAATTGATAATATATCCGTTACATTAAAAAAATTAGCTATTATAAATTATTTCCAAATCTGTCATTTTTTCCGTACAAGTTGTCAGTTCATTGCCTGGACTATAGCCCTTTTTGCGTGATTGAGTAACAAACATCCAAACATCCAAAGAATGCATCCAAACTTTCGCATTTATAATATTAGTAGGATTTAAAAATCACCTGTCAAAATTCAAAATTGTGACGTCACTTCCGACTTCCCTACAAAATTCATGCTATCAGAAACAGCGTTTTGATGTTCCATAAAACGTTGCCTATTTGACTATATTAGCATCCGCATCCGTAGCACATAAGTTGAGTCGACTACATTGCTAGAGGGAAAAACTCTGACAATGACACCGTTAATCATTACGCAACATGCATTACTTAAATGATGTCTTTCTCCAGGCGTGTCAAACGGACGGTATCTACACCCCGCGCCACGCCGCCCTGAAGGCCGGGATCCCCCAGGAGAGGCCCGCGCTCGGCATCAACCGACTGTGCGGCTCCGGCTTCCAGTCCGTCGTCAACAGCGCCCAGGTAAGCCAATAGCGGGGACGGTTCACTCTTTGATTTCGTCGCGCCGCTTTAGGCGGCCTCTGTCAGTGGTTGCCGCGCGCTGTTACGGGACGCACGCGTTCGCGCAACGCATTGCATAGTCATTCGCCTCGTAAAATAAATATGCTGCGTCGTCTATTTATATTGGTTGAAAAGAAATTTTCTTTAGGTACATTATGTTTATGTATGTAGATAACCCAGAGTTGTGTGTCTTCGTCTTACGTTTTGCAGAAACAGGCAGTTTTGATGTAACCATAACCTAATAGTCCAGGCAATGAACTTGTATGGAAAGAATGACAAATTTGAAAATAATTTATAATAGCAGTTTTTTATTGTAACGGATATATTATCAATTAAATAGTTACCTAGAGGCAAAATCCAACAAAAAATGAGACATCAAAAAAAAAAATTTTGCTCCTGAAAAGTTGGAATAAATATAAATAAATGTTTTATTCTTTATTTTGGTTCATTTTCATTTGCTTTAAAATATTAAATATAATTGAAACAAAAAAGACAATGCATGTTTAATTAAAATCTATGTATATAACTACTTCCGGATGGAAAGTTTATTGGATTCTTGAATAAAGCATCTTAGAATAACGTTATGAAATAACATAAACAAAAAAAAAGCTATTATAAATTAATATTTTTCGAAACCGTATTTTGCCTGTAGTATAAAGGCAAATCACACGGCTTTTGTGTAGTTGGGTGATCTTAAGTAAATAAAGAATAATCGTAATATCGTTAGTAAAACACACTATTATACTAACATACCTATAATTTAATAGGTCGAGCTGGCGGTAACCCTAGCTCTAAGGCCCCGCCTCCAAAAGAGCGCGTTGCGTGCGATAGAAAGAAATGGCCACATTTGGGCACGTTTGGCGTACCTATACAGGGAATTTGTTAACAGAGAACCTTCTGTACGTAGTAGAGGTACTATTACTTATTCTGTGCCAAAGGACAGAATAATACAGTAGGGCAGGATATTGACAGATGATTTAATTATTAACACTTTCGGTGCCATAAGTCGTAATATCGTTAGTAAAACACACTATTATACTAACATACCTATAATTTAATAGGTCGAGCTGGCGGTAACCCTAGCTCTAAGGCCCCGCCTCCAAAAGAGCGCGTTGCGTGCGATAGAAAGAAATGGCCACATTTGGGCACGTTTGGCGTACCTATACAGGGAATTTGTTAACAGAGAACCTTCTGTACGTAGTAGAGGTACTATTACTTATTCTGTGCCAAAGGACAGAATAATACAGTAGGGCAGGATATTGACAGATGATTTAATTATTAACACTTTCGGTGCCATAAGCAGAAGCCCGTCGCCGTTTTACTTTACAAAGCTACGAGCGAAGTGTTACGTAATATCTGGCTTTGAATGTGTTAACTACAACTGGAAATGATGATGATGATGATGATTAAAATGATCCCATCTATATGCCGGGGCCAATTATATTATAGTGTCTTAGACCCACAAAACTTTATGTAGTAGGCAGGTAAGGTGGGATTATTTTGTCTAACTGTTATCAGTGGTAGATAGATGCTATAAAAAATGATAACATTTATAAACTTGTTTATTTGTAGAAAACGTAATCTCTTGAGCAACTCCGATTACGTTAGGGTAATTTTATATCGAACGAAAAATGCATTATCCTGCTTATAATACCTATTACTTAGTAATCAATTGAAGTTTCTTATCCGAATAAGAAACTTCAATTGATTACCAGTATAGATAATTAGGTATTATATCTACCTACCCTGGTGGGGTACCTGATTACCCCTCAATAAAACGGGTATCATTATCTATAATAAATACTGATTGTTATACCACTACACATAATTCTCATTAAATATCTTGTAAATCAAAAATGTTATTCACGATACACACAAACTGGGAGAAGACACTGACTTCTGTAACACACTGTACACAGGAACCAGCTAGCACGTAAGTCAGAGTTGGAAATAAATGTTATTATATATCTCAACTAGGTTTGATGCACGTTTACGTTAAATATACCAACTAGCTGTCACCAGGAACCTAATGTTGCGTACATTATTGTGATGTTGCTTAAAAGTAAACCTTAATGTATTCCGATATCAAACGTCAAAAAGTATGATTTTATTGTACAACCATTGTTAAAATTAACAACATTTCATTTTTCTGACTCCTTAATTTTGTTTAGGCATTTAATAGTACTTGACAAGTTAGGAGACACGTATTTTTTCTTTTCATTTTATTTTTAGTTAAACCCCGTTAATTTGGGAGTTTTAAACTACCACGTTCGAAAAGGGCATAAGTACATTTAAATGATGAATAAGATTAGTACTGTGGTCAATTTATCGAATTAAAAAGTAAATAGCATTCTGTGACTGTGACATTTGACATTGACAATGACAAGATAGAAGGACTTAAATAACTGTCAATGTCACAACATTTTTTTTTCTTACGAGAAGCATAAGCACAGCTATGGAATATCCGCATTCAGCCTTTCAGTGGCTTCTTCAAAGTAATTTTCAGTTTTCTCAAGAACTAGCGAATATAAAAATCCATTATTTTTTATATTTACTCATCAAACCTTTGAGTATTAAGCCACTGGAGATGTCATAGACAGGCGACCCCCTCCGGCAAAGTACATTGGTCAACTGTTCAACCACGTTATATAAAACTACTTAAAGTCGCTTCACCGTCATTTTGTATCGTTCCGTGTCGCGTGACGTTTCTCTCGAAAAATGGTGACTTGTGCAATATTATCATGTAAAAGGTGATCTGACAGCTCAAATTCGCAACAAGTTCACGTTTCCTATCATAGGTAAGTATTTTTACTAACTATTAAATGTGTATTGAAGTACAATCTCCATTTAAAGAAAATACCGTTAGCGATACGTAAACGACAGAACGTAAACATGATTATAGTGGTAAGGTTTCGAATCGGTCTTTAGGGATGTGATAAAGTAAGAAAGGCGACTCAACATTTGAATTTATCATTCATTCATTCAATCACTGCAGTTTGTTTAATAGTCAGTTTTTTTATTAGATATTGAATTAAATAGTAGGTATAGATGTATGTTACATTTAAAACTTGTAAGGTGAATCAGAAAAATTACTTTTCTCTGGACTTACGATGTTGAAATTTAGTCTTAAAAAGAAATGAATTATTGGCAAAAAAAATCTAGGTAAAAGGAATACATTTAGTGCGGGACTATGAGTGTATGTGTTATTTATAGTATTATACTTTATTTAATATAATTGTATGTCCTTTTAGATTTCCAAAAGATCCCTATATAAAGGAGAAATGGAGAACAATTTGTAATTACGAAAATTATTCTTGGAAACCTACACGTACAAGTGTTATCTGTTCGGAGCACTTTACTCCGGAAAGCTACAAAAATGATTACGTGTACAATAAACTTATTCATTTTAAAAATCAATAAAAATACTAATTAATAAAAGTCTTAAGCGGGTCTTAAAAAACCCTACCAGAGAATTTAAATTAATAAATATGTGGTAATTCTAATAAAATTGACAATTAATTTTATTGCTTTCCCTTTGCTCATTTATGTTTTGAAGTAACTTTATAAATGTGGTGAAAGCTGAGCCTTATTAAAATATAATTGCATATACATAGGTTCTTGCAAATACCAATCAATAAGTATCAGCCCGGAAAACCGCGGGCGAGAGTTCATTCCACAGTTTAACTGTGCGAGAGGGCTAAGGACACTAGGGCACATAATTACAGACAGACATATATACAAACAAACATTTTTTTGGGTAGTATCTTCAATGGACAGAATTTTCACTTTTACAATTTAATAATAAATAGTATAAGATAATTCAGTTCATTCATCAAACTAATTTGACTCATTCTTCAGATGTCTTCGATGTGTCCCATCACTAACTTGTTCGCATGTATGCTGCATCAGTTACGTGAAAACTCTGTCTGTGTGCGTGTAATTTTTGATGTGTTGAATTTTTTTGTAGTGTGCGTTTATCGCAACAGCAAAACTTGTGTCTGTTGAGTTATTCCTCTTTTGGTGGTGTGCTATACGTGTTTTACCTCGCCCCCCGCCAAAAGTGGCGAAAAAATTTGTTCGAAGAGTTTACGTCATGGCATCTCCAGTGGCTTAATACTCAAAGCATCAAACCCAAATATCTGAATGGTTTTTAGTTTGAGCCGCTATGAAATAATGAAATGTTGTCAATTGTTACCAGGACATCATGAGTGGAGCAGCCAAGATCTCCATTGCCGGCGGTGTCGAGAACATGTCCCAAGCTCCCTTCGCCGTCCGCAACGTTCGTTTCGGCACCATGCTGGGACAAGCCCACGTGTTCGAGGACACTCTGTGGGCTGGCCTGACCGACTCTTACTGTGGCCTGCCCATGGGCATGACTGCTGAGAAGCTGGGAGCTCAGTTCAAGGTCACGAGGGACGAGGTGGACAAGTTCGCGTTGGAATCGCAGCAGAAGTGGAAGAAATGTGAGTTATATCAGTAGGTTTTTCAGATTCGTTGTTATAGGAAGTGCTCTTGTATTTGAGAATATAGTGGGTTGGTTTGACTGACTTTTACTGTGAACTGCCCATGGGCTGCTGCTGCTGAGAAGCTGGGAGAGCTGTTCAAGGTTACGAGAGACTAGGAGGATAAGTTCGCGTTGGAGTCGCAGCAGAAATGGAAGAAATGTGAGTCTGTTAGCTATACCTTTCCCAAAGGGTTTGAAGTGATGTTAGGACAAGACCACGTCTTCGAGGACACTGTGGGTTGGCCTGACTGTTTCTTACTGCTGAGAAGCTGGGCGCTCAGTTCAAGGTCACGAGGGACGAGGTGGACAAGTTCGCGTTGGAATCGCAGCAGAAGTGGAAGAAATGTGAGTTATATCAGTAGGTTTTTCAGATTGGTTTTTATAGGAAGTGCTCTTGTATTTGAGGATACAGTGGGTTGGTTTGACTGACTCTTACTGTGAACTGCCCATGGGCATGACTGCTGAGAAGCTGGGAGAGCTGTTCAAGGCTACGAGAGACTAGGAGGATAAGGTCGCGTTGGCAGCAGAAATGGAAGAAATGTGAGGCTGTTAGCTATACCTTTCCCAAAGGGTTTGAAGTGATGTTAGGACAAGACCACGTCTTCGAGGACACTGTGAGTTGGCCTGACTGACTCTTACTGTGAACTGCCCATGGGCATGACTGCTGAGAAGCTGGGAGGTCAGTTCAAGGTCACGAGGGACGAGGTGGACAAGTTCGCGTTGGAATCGCAGCAGAAGTGGAAGAAATGTGAGTTATATCAGTAGGTTTTTCAGATTGGTTTTTATAGGAAGTGCTCTTGTATTTGAGGATACAGTGGGTTGGTTTGACTGACTCTTACTGTGAACTGCCCATGGGCATGACTGCTGAGAAGCTGGGAGGTCAGTTCAAGGTCACGAGGGACGAGGTGGACAAGTTCGCGTTGGAATCGCAGCAGAAGTGGAAGAAATGTGAGTTATATCAGTAGGTTTTTCAGATTGGTTTTTATAGGAAGTGCTCTTGTATTTGAGGATACAGTGGGTTGGTTTGACTGACTCTTACTGTGAACTGCCCATGGGCATGACTGCTGAGAAGCTGGGAGAGCTGTTCAAGGCTACGAGAGACTAGGAGGATAAGTTCGCGTTGGAGTCGCAGCAGAAATGGAAGAAATGTGAGTCTGTTAGCTATACCTCTCCCAAAGGGTTTGAAGTGATGTTAGGACAAGACCACGTCTTCGAGGACACTGTGGGTTGGCCTGACTGATTCTTACTGTGGTATGCCCATGGGCATGACTGCTGAGAAGTTGGGAGCTCAGTTCAAGGTCACGAGGGACGAGGTGGACAAGTTCGCGTTCGAATCACAGCAGAAGTGGAAGAAATGTGACTTATATCAGTAGGTTTTTCAGATTGGTTTTTATAGGAAGTGCTCTTGTATTTGAGGATACAGTGGGTTGGTTTGACTGACTCTTACTGTGAACTGCCCATGGGCATGACTGCCGAGAAGCTGGGAGAGCTGTTCAAGGCTACGAGAGACTAGGAGGATAAGTTCGCGTTGGAGTCGCAGCAGAAATGGAAGAAATGTGAGTGTTAGCTATACCTTTCCCAAAGGGTTTGAAGTGATGTTAGGACAAGACCACGTCTTCGAGGACACTGGGTTGGCCTGACTGATTCTTACTGTGGTATGCCCATGGGCATGACTGCTGAGAAGCTGGGCGCTCAGTTCAAGGTCACGAGGGACGAGGTGGACAAGTTCGCGTTGGAATCGCAGCAGAAGTGGAAGAAATGTGAGTTATATCAGTAGGTTTTTCAGATTCGTTGTTATAGGAAGTGCTCTTGTGTTTGAGGATATAGTGGGTTGGTTTGACTAACTCTTACTGTGGTCTGCCCATGGGCATCACTGCTGAGAAGCTGGGAGCTCAGTTCAAGGTCACGAGGGACGAGGTGGACAAGTGCGCGTTGGAATCCCAGCAGAAGTGGAAGAAATGTGAGTGTTTGCTGTAGGTTTTTCAAATGTTCATTGTGATAGGAGAAACTCATGTATTTGAAGATATACTGGGCTGATCTAGTAGACTTCTACTGTGGATTCAAGCAAGGGCGTAGCGATGCCTATAGCATTCATAAGTAACATTCAAAGTTTGACTGAAGCTGAAAAATGAGCTTCTGATCTCACCGGTGATGCTCATGGTAGCCCACGTGTTAAGGAGCTTTCTTCGAACTAACGATGCCTCCATCATGCCTCTAAATGACTATAATAACTTAAACATAAACTAATTCAAACAGCCAACGACGCGGGCGTGTTCGCGGCTGAGATCGAGCCCGTGACCTTGACCGTGAAGAGGAAGGAGGTGAAGGTGGGCACGGACGAGCACCCGCGCCCGCAGACCACCATCGAGGGGCTGAACAAGCTGCCCCCCGTCTTCAAGAAGGAGGGCCTGGTCACCGCTGGCACCGCGTCCGTGAGTACTTGACAACTTCATCATATCAGCCCAAACATGTTCTTTGCTGGACATAGACCTGACCGAGGCGTCCTGTGATGCCTTGGCGCTGAGCAGGAACCCACTACGCATGCTGGTAAGGGTGCTTACAGGGCATTGTTGCCTAAACAAGCACATGCAAGTTTTGGGACTGAGTGACACAAGGCAGTGCAGACTCTGCCTTGAAGCAGAGGAGACGCTTACACACCCTCGAACATGCCATAAAAAAAACAAATTCGTGTTACTTATATTGTTCGAATTTGTTGATGCATTTATTGACATTACGCCTGAATACGAAATTAGCGCATAGCAGTTCTCATATCAGAATTGATTCTTTTTTATGCTTTATCTCTTGGTATGCGTTTCGTGAAAGTCTACTAGTTTCGTAGACCGGATCTAAATTTAACGCCGATACTCAGCACAATAGATATAGAGATATATTATTTTCATAGTCAAATCTAGGGAATGCAATAACCGGTCCTGTTTCGTAACCGGTTATGATATCGGTTACGGTGGAAAACTGACCGAAAACCGGTTACGGTTGTTTATTGTTAAAAACAAGGAAATTATCGGCTAAACACCAGAAAATAACTACTAGACCATTCTGACAAAACGTGGCAACCCAAATACACGCATAATTTATAAATAAAAACAAAAGCAGCGTAGTTCGAGTTTCATTGTAGAAACCTCTAGAATCAAACCACAACTAAATTTAATTTCATTTATTTATTCACTAAACAATACAAAATTGTGTTTGAGCTTAAGAATACGCAAGAGCGCAGTGTTTTCGCCTTTTTAAGCAATTAGCCAATAATCCTACACTGTACTTATGGTCGGAATCACAGAAATCATATAAGAAACTTAATTTAAGTATGGAAAAGTATAACGGAAAATAACCGTAACCGGTTATTGAAACTTACGAAAACCGGTTATGATTTTTGTCAAAATAACCGGTTATAACCGATTTGGATTCTTTAGTCCCATCCCTGACGTTAATCATGTTTTCCTCTCCCTAGGGTATCAGCGACGGCGCAGGCGCCATAGTGCTCGCTAGCGAGGAGGCCGCCAAAGGCCTGAAGCCCCTCGCTCGGCTCGTGGGCTGGTCGTACGTGGGCGTGGACCCCTCGGTCATGGGCATCGGGCCCGTGCCCGCCATCGAGGGCCTGCTCAAGGCCACGGGATTCACGCTTAACGATATCGACCTTGTTGAGGTGAGAACTGTTCGCTGTGCTCGTGCTTCTATCTTATTAAACTCTTATTTTTCTGACATGTATGCAAATTTGTAATGTAATTTTTATCATGAAATAAATCATCTAATCTAAATCGTGACTCCAAGCTCGCGAATACTTGCATTCATCGAGTATGATCCAGGGATCGAAACCGGTTTTTTCAAAAATCCCCGAAGTAGTCTAATATTTTGGTGTGCAATAAAGAGTATTTGTATTGTATTGTATATTTTGAATTATTTTAGGATCTTAATGTAGGACTCTATCGTGTATTTAGGTAACATATTCGTATTCTTAGAGTGCCCGATTAAAAATGATATTATAACCAAAGTACGAAATAATACCGGTTTAATTTGTGTGGAGAAAATACCGGTATCCGATCCCTGGTATGATCTCATTTGTGTTGAATCTTTAGAAACACAACTTTCTGTATATTCATATAGTATATTGGCCGTTTGGTCGTAAATCGTTCCAGTGTCGTGGTGAGTCGTGACAAACATAACCGTACACAGATCTCCATCTCCTCGCTTCTATTGTCCATCGTTTATCGTTGTATCATGCCAGGTGGCCGTCCCATCGCCATTTTAACTTTTGACTGTGGTTTATGACATCTAGTAATTTTTTGCGTTTGCGTATGAGTTCACTGTTTATTTTGTGTTTTCTTCTTATTCTTAGGAGAACTTCTTTCCATAGCTTTCTGGCAATTTACAAGTTTTGTTTTTATTTTCACGACCAGAAATTGAGTTAACCAGACGCTTAGATTACAAGCGATGCGAGTTTATATCCTCCCTGTCCAGATCAACGAGGCGTTCGTGGCGCAGACCCTGTCCTGCGCGAAGGCGCTGCAGTTGGATATGTCCAAACTGAACGTGAACGGAGGGGCTACGGCGTTGGGACACCCTCTCGGCGCCTCCGGGTCGCGCATCACGGCGCACCTCGTCCATGAGCTCAAGTGAGTACACCTGTCGAAAGAAGTAACATAACAACTAAAAGTTTCTGTCAAAAAAAACATTTTTAGGGTTCCGATACCTCAAAAGGAAAAAAACGGAATCCTTATAGGATCACTCTGTTGTCTGTCTGTCCGTCTGTCACAGCCGATTTGCTCCGAAACTACTGGACCGATTGAGTTGAAATTTGGTACACATATGTAAATTGGTGACCCAAAGATGGACGCGTAAAGTAAATTAATGAATTCTGAACTAGGGGGCCACTTTTGGGGAGTAAACTGGAAAATTAAAAAAAAAAAAGTTTCGTAAACTGTATTGTGTGACATATCAAATGAAAGGGGTTGTTGTAAGCATGTCAGATATTTTTTTTATACAATTTTAGCAATAACAGATTTGAAGTAATTTAGGAAAAAGACGAAAATTGACCATCCCCCCCCCCCTTATCTCCGAAACTACTAGAATTAAAATTCTGAAAAAAATATGGAAAATAGTTCCTTGCCTAAAGATTACAGGAAAACCTATAAGAAGTTTGAGTATTCAAAAACACTTATGAAATTTAGATTATATACGGAACCCTCACCACGCGAGTTGAAGTCGCACAAAGTCAACGGAGTTACGTATGAATTCCTGAATTCCCATTGCCATTTGTCTCCATCATCAGATCAGCTCGATGGTACCATAATATTGAATTGTCATCCAAACTATACTTAAACCCAAAATTTTAGCTTAATCAGTTGAAGATATCTGCTTCGAAATTGAGTTGCAAGATTCCACCCGAACAAACATACATAATTACATATACATACATTGCAAGTTAGTCCCCCGTGTGATGTCGGGTTAGAATAGCACCACCCCCTTTCTTACTGTGGGTGTCGCAAGAGTCGACTAAGGGTACTTGGTTGAAGTGTGTTGTGGGCGATGGGCTAGCAACCTGTCACAGCGATATCACATTTTGTCGATCTTTTATACCCACATTTATGCTAAAAGTGGTACTGGAACACAAGTTTCATGTGCTTTGCCTACCCCTTTTAGGGATAAAGGCGTGAATATGTATGTATTGCAAGTTAAATAAAAGCTTGTAATTAGAAGGTGCACTGTTACCTATGTAAGTCCGGATTCCCGAAGGAAACCACCTAGGAACCCCGATGTGCGGGCCTCTGTCGCTTTGGGAACGAGCTCAAGTGTCAGAACCCTACAACTATACAACAAAAAGAAAGCAGCATGTAACATCAGAGATGCCATCAATTCGTAAGGAAGCTATAGACATTCCATTTCCTCATATAGGAGCCCCGCAATGCGGGCTTGCGTCGCTTTGGGTTTGAGCTCAAGTAAATAATAACGATCTAACAGGAAGAGCATCTTTTCGTTAGGAAGCTTCGAAAAAACCTCATGGAAGTAGGAGCCCCGAAGGAAAGGAGGGTTATGTTTTTCGAGCGTATGTATCTATGTATGTATGTATCAATGTGTGTATGTCTTATTCTTTGACACGCCCTGCAGCCTAAACCGTTTGACGGATCTCGACATGTGAGGTGTCGTTGGATTCCTCTTAATCGTGGGAGTGACATAGGCTATAGTATTTGCAAATTTTTTGAAAAATCTTTTAATTCCACTTGTTAGGTACTTAATTTTGATTATATAATTATTTGCAATTTCCTCGCAGTAGGCGTGAAAAGCAGCACTATGTAATGTCTCGGCCAAAAGTGCAATAGATGGACTCGACTCCTTCGAGCCCACTCGAACCCACTCGTCCATCTATTGCTTACTTTCTAGCCTGTACAATAATGTACGATTATTTCCAGGCGCCGCGGTCTGAAGCGAGGCATCGGCTCTGCTTGCATCGGCGGTGGACAGGGCATCGCTGTCATGATTGAAACTGTCTAAACCTTGCTTTTGAGACTGATATTAATACTCGTATTAATAAGCGCTCAAGATACCCAATTTACCACTTTCGTCTACACGGCGAATCCTCAAAATCAATAAAGGGTTGGCAACGCGCTTGTGATTCTGCTTGAGTCGCAAGGGTTTCAAATATAAAATTTGTTACAAACAAAACAACTACAAGCAAAGGGACTTGAGTTTTCACCTCTCTATCTTATAGGCTTGTAAGCTTATGTTAAAATTGAGAACGTAGTGTTGGTAAATGGATAGTAAACCATCAAATTATTGTAATAAAGTATAAATTACAAATATAATGAAAATCATAAAAAGATATGAACCTTGAAAGTTTAGAAAAAGTTTGCATTTTTTTTATTGTCCAAGAGTAAATTTAAAGCTACCAATAGAATGCTTACGCTTTTATAGAAACAAAATTGTAGCACAACTATGGACCTAAACGCAGTATTTCGCGACCAAAACAACAATTTACTTGGTTTTCCCTGCTAGTCCAAATAGCAAAGTGTGACGTCATACTTTTGAGTCAATCAGTATGAAGCGTTTCGGCTGCCGCCAGCGAGGTCCGTCTTTTACTACATTTTTTGGGTATTTATGTTCTTTAATTGTAGTTGCTCACATAACATTTGTTCCTCTACAAAAACTGGTTCGAATGGCATGATAAAAAAATCTTAGGTCACAAGCCTATTGAATGTGATAATTACCTCTTATCGAGTGTTAGATCTTATTGAAACTTAAGTGGCAGAAGATATGACAATATGACTAACGCAGTATCTCAAGACGAGAGTCTTTGACCAGTGTGTGTTGCCAGTGATGACGTATGGCACGGAAACGTGGTCGCTTACTATGGGCCTCATAAGTAGGGTCAAAGTCACCCGAAGGGCAATGGAGAGGGCTATGCCGGGAGTATCTCTGCGTGATCGCATCAGAAATGAGGCTATCCGCAGCAGAACCAAGGTAACCGATATAGCCCTCCGAATCGCTAAACTTAAGTGGCAGTGGGCGGGCACATTGCTCGTAGAACCGATGGCCGTTGGGGCGGAAAGGTTCTCGAGTGGCGACCACGTACCGGTGGACTGATGACCTGGTAAAGGTCGCGGGAGTCCGCTGGATGCGGGTGGCGCAGGACCGGTCATCGTGGGGGAGGCCTATGTCCAGCAGTGGACGTATTTCGCCTGATATGAGATGATGATGAATGTGGTACTATATAAATCACTTAATTGATGTGTGTACATACCTTGAGTGAAGCTTATTAATACGGGTGTATGGGAGAATGCCAGTATAGCTGGCATATTGTGTTGGAAGTTTAAGTCTTGATATAAGTATACTACATTTAAGAATCAATTTATAATCATGTATAAAGTGTTACACTGCCTAAAAAATGAGAATTAATTGGCACAAACTATTCTATAAAAAAACATGTATTTTCAAATGTTAATGAGAATATTTTTTAAAACCGTTTACAGATCGTATTTAGTAATATTTATTGAAAATGTTATAAATAAAACAACTTTTTATTTATGCCTTTGTTTCTTTTGCCTATGATGTCCCTTTAATCTTTTCGACGCCAACGACGCATATATCCGCACCGCAGGTTCAACGCCAACGACTGATATATGCGTCAAGGAGCTCAGCGCAATATCAACCTTTTTGCATTGACATAAGATTTAACTCAGCACTAAATGTTTTGTTGATTTGGCGTGTGGTTGACAATTTTTCTCTTTGACAGAGCGTCGAAAAGGTTAAGAATGGATGGGATTTGCTAAATAAAAAAGGTTGTCTTCTAGAAAAGATCGCTGTTCGGCGTTAACCCCTCTACAAGACGAAATGTTGTAATTTTGACCCTTTTTAACGCCACGACTAGCTCTTTTGCGCAAGTATCGAGTGAAGTCCATTAGTATTTCGCTCACTCGTAATCAAGAAACAGGTATCTCTAAAGCCAATTCGTTTTATTTTAGACTATGTCATCCGAAGAGAGCATCGCTTTTCAAATCAACTTTAAAATACTCCAGGCAAAATACGGTTTCGAAAAACATTAATTTATAATATCGTTTTTTTTGTTTATTTCATTCTAAAACGTTATTCTAAGAATTCAAGAATCCAACAAACTTTCCACCCGGAAGTAATTATATAGATTTAAATTAAACATTTACTGTCTTTTTTATTTTATTTATATTGAATATTTTAATGCAAATGTAAATGAACCTAAATAAAGATAAAAAATATATATTTATATTTATCCGGACTTTTTAGGAGCTAATTAAACAATGTTTTTTTTGATGTCTGATTTTTTGTTGGATTTTGCCTCTAGGTAACTATTTAATTGATAATATGTCCGTTACATTAAAAAAATTAGCTATTATAAATTATTTCCAAATTTGACATTTTTTCCATACAAGTTGTCAGTTCATTGCCTGGACTATTAGCGCTATGACGATTTTTGAGTTTTTGTCAAATAAATGATCTTACGACTGACTGAAGATAAAGTTAAAAACATTTTTATCATATCAGCTTTATAGTGTTATTTACGACGCTTACGGCCAAACTTATCAGAGAACGTATTCCGGTATTATCTTATCAATAATCTCCAACCTTTGGTCGGACAAAGTGACTTGGTGGCATAGTACTGTAATCACAAAGCCAGTTGCCAGGTCTATTATCATTCTTTTCATCACACTTGCTCGTAAATAGCTTCATAACGCGCAGGCATACAGAGCTACAATAGCCTTTATTACGCATAAGGGCGTAATGGTTTTTTATTACGTCCAAAGGCATAATGGGTGTGATATGATTGGTTTAAGCAAATCTCGTTGGCCGTGGGCCATAAGAATTCTGCTCTGCGATTGGTTGAAAAAACATCTAGCTGGAAGTGAAGTTGTCAATTTTTGATTGGTGCGGTTGTATGAAACATATATTTTTCTGTCTTTTGTAGTGATTTATTTCCTCGCAAATGTGATGAAAAACTAAGTATGCGAAACGTACGGTAAGATTGGGAGGGCTTCTAGAAGACTCTCGTTCGTATTTCATATCTTACCGTACTTGTAACACAATGCAGTACTATTGTTGTATAATTTATTTTATTTCTTTACGTCAACCTCTAGCCGTAAAACGGTAATTACCTACCGCTCCCTACGCTGAAGTTAAAGAACCTGTGTAGTGGGCAGGGCACATTGAACGCAGAACCGATGGCCGTTGGGGCGGAAATGTTCTCGAGTGGCGACCACGTACCGGAAGACGCAGCGTAGGTATAGACAAGGTGAACGCGCAGGATCGCTCACTTTGGCACTCTTTGGGGGAGGCCTATGTCCAGCAGTGGACATCTATCGGCTGATTTGTTCCCACTGAAGTTATTTTATAAATCGTTGAACGCCGGCTGCTTGCACGAAAAAGTGTGACTCATTGTCCCGTTCCGAACGCCGGCTGCGCGCACGAAATATCAACGCTCAGCCCAAACCGCTGGTTCTAGAGATTCCAAATTTGGCACGTAGTTCCTTATAAGGTCTAGGGGTGCACTAAGAAAGGATTTTTCAAAATTTCTAAGGGGGGTGAAATGGGGTAAAGTTTGTATGGGGGGAAACAAGATTAGATCGACTATTTGATACGAAACTTCACAGGAGTATTCCTAACGATAAATGAGTAAGTAAATGCGTGTTTGAGGTTTTTTGAGAATTCAACCCCTAAAAGGGGGAAATGTGGTGACAAAGTCTTAATCAACATGGGTATATGGTTTTTCGGGTCGATTACGAAAAAAACGATTTTAAAATCCAACGTGGCGGACGTGAAATATCACGTAAAATTATCGTCCGTAAACCGACTACCATTTACAGACAACCATTTTTTAGGGTTCCATAGCCAAAATGGCAAAAACGGAACCCTTATAGTTTCGTCATGTCTGTCTGTCCGTATGTCACAGGCATTTTACTCGAACACTATTGTATTTGAATAAAATTTTGAGAATTGTTAGCCGCTACATAGTTTTGTAATTAGAATGACTAATAATATTTTTTTAGGGGTGCACTCGATACTTAAATCTAAGACAAAAAAAAAACATTGTAAGCCCACGTGTGGCACATCAATCGATAGGCATTTTAAAATAAATATAAGGTTTTTCAGCAATTTTTTTGATTAAGTGAATAGAGTTGGAGATAATCGCCCCGAAAGTCACTAACATTCTGTCCCCCCCCCCCCTCTAATTTTTGGACGGTGTATTTTAATAATATGAAAAAAAAAACATGGACATTAGGGCTTATAAAATTCTTTCACCGAAAATTATTTTGAACAAGATCGGTTCAAAGGTTTTCGAGATATGGCTAAAAAACTGCCTTCCTTTAATGAAAGGACGTAAGTGCCGTAAGATTTCTGTGACGATCCGACCTTTTTTATAGGCACGGAACCCTTTGTTGTGCGTGCTCCGACACGCACTTGGCCGGTTTTTTGAATCTGTCTTCGTACTAAATTAAACAGTCTGATCAAAATAACTATCGACTGGGGGTCTTATTAAAACCGTCCGAATTCTGTAAGAATTTAGTACAAAAACACCAATCTTCTTCTCGTGTCGATGGTTTCCTAATTCCTTGGTTTAGATTGTGCGGGACCAGAAATTGGCAATGGCTAAAGCCCTGTCTGTCGCGTCACGGAGGTCTTGTCCGGAGCATGTGTGCGGGCACGCCGGACAAGACAGCATATGTGCCACAGTTTGGGGAGTCGTACCGCACACACACCGGGCGTCTGAGCCGCTCAGGATACCCCATTTTATTAAGTTTTCCTTACTACGGCCGACCTGGGAGCGTAGTCTGTTTCAGATCTCCAGGTCCAGGTAGGTCACGGCTAATAGTTGTGTCCAGCTGGAAGCGCTTCAGCAGGACGGATAGTCACCGGGAGGAGCGAGTGTGTTCTGCCAATGCGTGAGTCTGTTCCTACCTTGGTTTCATCTGCCAATGCGTGAGTCTGTTCCTACCTTGGTTTCATCTGCCAATGCGTGAGTCTGTTCCTACCTTGGTTTCATCTGCCAATGCGTGAGTCTGTTCCTACCTTGGTTTCATCTGCCAATGCGTGAGTCTGTTCCTACCTTGGTTTCATCTGCCAATGCGTGAGTCTGTTCCTACCTTGGTTTCATCTGCCAATGCGTGAGTCTGTTCCTACCTTGGTTTCATCTGCCAATGCGTGAGTCTGTTCCTACCTTGGTTTCATCTGCCAATGCGTGAGTCTGTTCCTACCTTGGTTCCATCTGCCAATGCGTGAGTCTGTTCCTACCTTGGTTTCATCTGCCAATGCGTGAGTCTGTTCCTACCTTGGTTTCATCTGCCAATGCGTGAGTCTGTTCCTACCTTGGTTTCATCTGCCAATGCGTGAGTCTGTTCCTACCTTGGTTTCATCTGCCAATGCGTGAGTCTGTTCCTACCTTGGTTTCATCTGCCAATGCGTGAGTCTGTTCCTACCTTGGTTCCATCTGCCAATGCGTGAGTCTGTTCCTACCTTGGTTTCATCTGCCAATGCGTGAGTCTGTTCCTACCTTGGTTTCATCTGCCAATGCGTGAGTCTGTTCCTACCTTGGTTTCATCTGCCAATGCGTGAGTCTGTTCCTACCTTGGTTTCATCTGCCAATGCGTGAGTCTGTTCCTACCTTGGTTTCACCGAGTTCCGATGCGAAAACACCAATAAAATGTCGCGATAGCCGGCTCAGTGCGTGATAGTCTGAATAATGTTTATCATTGTCGCCGTAGACCGGTTTGTGGGCAGACGTGTATAATGGCCGTGGCAATAAACAGAGGTATGTTAATATTATATCTCATGTTAATTTAACAAGCAGGGAAAGAATATAAAATAGGTACGATTTCATTTCGTGTTAAAAAGTTTTGAGGTTAAAAGTGTCGTGACTTTAAAAAGCTATATTTCTTCGTCAATATTATGATTTTATGACTTAGTCGTGTCATGGTAGTTACGCGTAGATATATAACAATCTCGATAAGGTATAGCTGCTTGCAAATATTAATAAGAAATGCTAATTATTTATTATTATAAAGATAATGTTTTGAAGTGTGAGGCGAGGCGAGGCCAGGTACATTGAAACTTGGACTTTGTTACCCGAGTATTAAAGTTGATTGTACATTGTACTTCAGTCGCTATGATGGCGTCTGTTAGGTAATCGACCTTGACTGGGACATGCTATGTTGTATTTACAATCGCGGTCAATGTTCGCTGTGGTATCACTTTTACTTAAAGTATTTAAACGTAGAGTTGAATTTAATATTTTCGATTACCTAGGTATGCTATTTCATTTGCTTCGCTAAATTACTTACTGGAACGCCCAGCGATCCGTACGATTTGTCATTCTGTTGTGTTGGCAGATAAACTTTATATTTATCTAATTTAAGTAAGTAGGTATGTAGTATATGGCGAACCCCTGCCGGGAAACCCTGGACAACGCTCTTCTTTTGTTCTGTTCTTCGTAAAAAAAAACTTGTGTCTTCTTATTATTATTTTTTTCGTCTTGACTTTCTTGTGTATTCTTAATGTTGCGTCTTCTTAATCTTCAAAACGTGTTATGAAATTTTTCATTCCTCAATTCTTCATTCTGCCTACTTAGTCTTTATTATTTCATGCTGGTTCAATTTTTCGTCTTCATTATTCGCTTCACAGTAGGTATTCTTCATTTTGGTCCTCTGGTATAGGTCGCCATGAGATATCAGATGAAGGTCACATTTAGAGATCGGGCAGCGTGAAGGATTAATACCAACTCGTAATATGTGAATCTCTTTAATCAATGTCAACACCCTATTTTATACATGGTTATCGCTTATACAAGCAATATGCGTTTATGTAGCAGTAAACTATTGTGTTACTGCTAAACACTAAATGTGGCCAATCACCATACTACAAGTAGGGGTATACCTTTTTTAACGGTGGCAAACAAGCACACGGTCTGCCTGATGGTAGCCAGACAACGTAGCCTATGAACGTTTGAGAAGAATCACTAGCGCGTTGCTGACACTTTATTGATTAGAGGATTCGTTATGTTGGTGGCTAGAGACAATATGACTTTTTTTAGCTTAATAAGTATATCTACATATGAGAGACACTAAATAAGACAAATATGACAACTTATATGTACTTGGTCTACAATTTTAGATGTCAATGTTATTTACATGACAAACGATAATGGAATCCTAGTCCGATCTAAATGGGCACGGTAATTCGAAAATATCAATAGTAGATTGTATGACAAGGGGCTAAAATAAGCCAAAATACCACGAGACGGATATTTTCCCGAGCGAAGCGAGGGAAAATAATTCGAGGGGTAATATGGCTTTTAGACCCGAGTTATACACTCTACTTTTCACTTCGACTGCGAGAAAATATTAAAACAAAGATTATCCATCCACAATCAATAACAAATTTCACTGCGAAGAGATTGTTCAATTTAGCGTGAGGCGTTTTCTTTTTTAATGATTTGGAATTAGGGACTAAAAAACACCTGATGTTTGATCGTAAAAATATAAAATTGTCTATAGATCTTTATCTCTATGTACCTACCTTAAAATTGTTTTTATAGTACCTAATAATTATGCTTGCCTTAAAAGTTTAACACACTTTTTGTTACTAAAACATCTGTATATACATCTGCCAACACGTGTAAACACTTTGTAACATCTTTCGGCTCCCAAGATACAGGCTCGGCCTAGTTTGGGATCCACTGCCTCAATGCTATTTTAGTAATGTGTTTACGTCCTCAATAAACTTTTCAATTTCACTTTCAATTTCAATATGTAGCTGTAGGTATTCTGGTTGGTTGATAGCAATGATAAATGTTTTTTGAAAGAGTTGTGATTGGTGGATTTAATATGGTGAAGTGTTTTGATTGGTCAAATTAAATGTGTTAAAAATCATAAATATGTATACATATTTTCCCTAGGGGCTAAATGTACTACTTTAGCCCCGCTTATTAAGCCTAATATGACACACTTTTCGAGCATGAGATGTGAAAAATATAATATTCACCATAGAAACTAGTCTTCTCTTTGGAACGTCACGATGTGAAAACGAAAAAAGTCTGACCGAAACATACAGCCAGCCGCAGAGAGACGTGATCCACCCTCTCGGTAAATCTCCACCCCAATTTCCTCCAGGTATCTTCATCGTCGGAGCCAAGCGCACTCCGTTCGGCCGCTATGGAGGGAAGCTGCGAGACGTGCAGCCCTCAGATCTGCTGGCAACAGCGGCCAAAGACGCGTTCAAGGCTAGCGGGGTCGCCCCGGCCTTGGTGGATACCGTCAACATCGGACAAGTCAATGTGGTAAAGAGATAGATACATAGTGTGTGTAGATATGATCATCATCTAAGCTTTCTTCAACCATCTTGACGTAGACTTTTAGCTAGAGTCAATCTGTCAGTAAGCAATTCTTGCCAGGTTGCTGCTAAAAATTGTCACATTCCTAAAAGTCAGCTGCCATAACATTTCTTGGTCTGCAAACGAAGTCGACAGCAACCAGGTTGGTTTCGGAATTACGTTGTTGGATGTGGTCGTCGAAAGCCGCCAGTGGAAGGTGGAGAGGCATCCGTTAAGGGTCAAAATCTGAAGTAGATGTTGGGTTAACATGGAGAAGTGGTTCGGCTGTGAAGTAAGATCTCTCTAAAAACCATCGTCGGAGCCAAACGCACTCCGTTCGGCCGCTATACCGGGAAGCCGCGAGACGTGCAGATCTGCTTCTGCCGGCAACAGCGGCCATAGACGCGTTAAAGGCTAGCGAGGTCGCCCCAGGCAGCCATAGTAGATACCCGTCAGGGCCCTGAGTAGGCCCAAGCATACTCAGGGCCCTGACGGAATACCACAATTCTTAATCAAGGACTGTCGCGAAGCATTTATCAAACCGCTAAAATATATATTCAACCTGGCATTAACAAACAAAACGTACCCATCTGTCTGGAAAACAACTAAGGTCCTCCCTATACACAAGTCTGGCTCCAAATCCGATGTCCGCAATTACAGACCGATTGCGGTACTATCAATCTTCGGGAAGGTCTTTGAATCAATAATATACGCCAAAATATTTAAACAACTTAATGGCTGGTTCTGTGATGAACAGCACGGGTTCCTACCAAAGCGCTCAACAGCTTCTAACTTGGTCAATGTCGTGTCTTTGATATCTAGTCATCTGGACCAGCGCATACAAGTAGATATTGCCTATTTTGACTTTCAAAAGGCATTCGATAAAGTCGATAATGATTTACTGCTTAAGAAGCTGTCGATTGCGGGTATCAACAATCACTTACTTGAGTTACTAGCCAATTACTTATCGGAGAGGTACCAATTTGTCCAATACGAAGGCGCGCGATCTACTCCGTTCTTGGTCACTTCGGGTATTGGGCAGGGGAGTAGCCTCGGCCCCCTCCTATTTCTGATCCTCGTCAATGACCTACCAACGGCTCTCAGTCATTCAACGTGTCTTTTATTTGCCGATGACCTGAAATTATCACTACCTATTAAGAGTACTGTAGATTCTTCCCTATTGCAACAAGATATTGACAGAGTTTCCGATTGGGCTCGTAATAACAGTTTGACCCTGAATCAAGACAAATGCTCAGTCATTACCTACACGCGTAAAAAACTCCCCATAAACCATCCCTACACAATAGATGGTCAAACCCTGAGACGCGTCACAGAGATTAAGGACCTCGGTACCTGGTTCGACGCGCAGCTCACGTTCAATCAGCATATCGCGAAGATGTCTAGCGAAGCCCGAAGATGTTTAGTGTTTGTCATACGCCAGGCCAAGCTATTCACCAACAGACATGCTATGACTATCCTCTACAATGCATTCGTACGGACAAAGTTAGAAACTAACGCAATAATTTGGAACCCGCATGAAAAGCAATACACGATATTAGTGGAAAGAGTACAAAAATCCTTCGTAAGGTTCCTGTACAAGAAGCTATACGGCTATTATCCGCTATTATATCCAACACTATTCGTACTAGGTATGGTAAGCTACACGTCCCTCGAAACTCGTAGAAGTATATACCTAGTTAAATATGCCTTACATTTAATACGAGGGGCAGTAACTAACCCTCAATTACTGTCACAAATAGCGTTCCGCGTCCCCCGTCTCACAGCCAAAGTGCTCCGTCCTCGGCGCCGCGGTCTCTTCGCAACCCCACCTGCCCGCACCCGCACGCTTGCTAACTCTCCTCTCCACCAAATGCAGATGCTACTTAACGACATCTTGGCAAGTGATGACCAGCTCGATATCTTTGTGACGGCTGAGACAAAGTTCCTGGCTGTATCTTGTCGCTATATTGAATCCCTCGTTACTACTAGCTCCATCACATAGCATTCGGTATAATATTGTATAGTATAATTTAGAATTTTAAATGACTCCGTTTTATAATTATTATAGCTTTATTTGGTTTGACTTTTACATATTTAATATTATTATTTAATTTAAAAAACTATAGTTGACATTTGTTATTATATTTTAATTTGTTATTATTCATTATTAATTCGATTTGACATTAACATAATTATTTAAAACAGATTCATTTAAAATGTAATGACATAGACTGCCTAATATATTTAAAAAACTGAATTTGACATTTGTTATCTTTTATTATTTGTTTGACCATAATTTAATATTATTATGTTATTTTACTTATATTATGAATCTTTTTAATGTTTAATGTAAATTTTCGTCGCTCCTTTAATTAATAATCAATGTTTGCCTATTTTTATTATAGAAATTAATGCATGTTAGACACTAAGTATCTTAATGCCAATTAGCACGTAAGGTTTAACTGTTAGTGCTAATTGAATAGTAAATAAATAAATAAATAAATAAAAATAAATAAATACTGTCAACACCGGACAAGTCAATGTGGTCAGGAGTGAGGTAAGGTAGCCTGGACTATAAGATGGGTGGTGGTGGCTATACGAGTAAGTTTATTGTGTAGGCATGACCACCATCATCAACCTTTTCCACTACACCCTTTAGTAGACATAAAGGCTAGGCTAGGCACCTACTTATTTAATTCTTGTCCGCTCTGCCATTTAGATGACGTATTCCGACCGCTGTGCGAAGCGATTCTAGTCAGGAAAAATACAAAGAGACGGTCAAAGAGTTTGTCCTGTGACATGATAACAAAGTGACTCCAATAAGTAGGTAGATACAGTATTAAATGGCTATGTTGTTTCAGTTGAGTGGAGCTTCAGACGGCGGCTTGGCGCCTCGTCATGCTGCTCTGAAGGCCGGAGTTCCTCAGGAGAAGCCTGCGCTCGGCGTCAACCGTCTTTGTGGCTCCGGTTTCCAAGCTGTCGTGAACAGCGCCCAGGTACCCTTCACTTATACTTTCGTACACATCTTTAAGACAGTTCCCACTTCGAGAGAAGTTATTTGGTTAAACTTTGTGGTTAAAATGTCCTCCATTGAATTCCAGGACATCATAACAGGTGCCGCACAAGTGTCTCTAGCCGGTGGCACAGAGAACATGTCCGCTGTCCCATTCGTCGTCCGCAACGTCCGCTTCGGCACAGCCTTGGGCCAGAGCATCGAGTTTGAAGACTCGCTGCAGCGTAGCTCGCTGGACACGCATTGCAACTTCACCATGCCGCAGACAGCGGAGAATCTTGCTGAGAGATACAAGCTGCAGCGGAGCGAGGTTGACGCTTTTGCGTTGCAGTCGCAACAGAGATGGAAGGCTGGTGAGAATATTGAAATATTGTCCTTTCCTGCTTAAACTAGAACGATTATTGATGCGATGCGTCCATAGGTACCAAAGCATAGGGTTTGATTGAAGACTCTTCGCAACTTGGATCTCAGGATACGCTGTGTTACTTTACCATGCCGCAGTCTCGTGAAAATTTCCGGAAATTTCTAAGATGTTTCATGACATTCTGAGAATGTTTTGCTACTTGTGCATTGCTAACTGGGACAGAGATGCAGCCGCATTTTTGGTGCGATATGGCCTCAGATAATGCATTGAGTTAATTGGCAACACCAGGCATTTCGCCTGTGTAATTTTAACCCATACCCATGCTCGGCATAAAGCTACTAGACCGAGTGAGGAATATTGAGATCCGACGTCGCACTAAGGTGCGTGACGTCGGAGAAGTCATAACCAAACTCAAATGGAGTTGGTTAGGACATATTGCCAGGCAGCGTGACGGTAGGTGGACGAAAACGTTAAATTATTGGTGGCCACTTAGAGGAAAAAGAAGCGTCGGTCGTCCACCAGCTCGATGGGTTGACGACGTAAAAGAGACCGCGGGTCATTTCTAGATGAGACTAGCACGGGACCGGGATAAGTGGCGTACTCGAAGAGAGGCTTATGCTCAACAGTAGGCGATTACAGGCTGACAATTTATTTATTTATTTATTTAAACAACTTAAGTCTATCATTACAGGCGGCACCTAATGCGACAGACAAGCTACATTGAACACAACATAAAATAAAATAGGTGTAATAGCAGAACCATTACCAATATTAAAAAAAGTTAAATTTAGGTACACACTTAACCTAGACGTAACATATAATAAACATAGCGGCCTTAGCGAGATCATTCAGGGAGCACGTAAATATGTCCACCTCGAGCGTAATTTTATTAATGGCGCGAAAAGCCCTCGTTAGCGGGGCTTCTTTCAGAAGATTTGTGCGAGCGACGGGTACGGCCAGCAGCGGCGGCCGGCGGCGGCGCTCCGCATGCCTATCCGGCACATACAGTGCCACCGCGTGTAGGACCCCGGGGTTGCACAACTCGCCTCTTAGTACTCTAACTACATATGAAACGAGGGCCAGTTCCCGCCTCGCCTCAAGCTTGTTATATCCTACCATTCCAAGTACGAAGAGCGTGGGATACAGCAAAGGATACCTATCCAGGATACACGCCATATAGTTTTAAGTAGAGGAGCCTAACAAATTTGTTTTGAATGCGTTCCAACATGAATTTGTATTTAGCTTCATGTGGACTCCAAATTACCGCGTTGCATTCGAGGTGACTCTTTACGAGAGCCTCGTATACCGCTCGAATTGCTGAAATGTTCGTGAAATCCTTTGCTAGTCGCATCAAAAAACCGAGGTTACGAAAAGCCTTCTTGCAGACATCAACGATCATCACAATGATGATGATGATGATGAATTTGAACCCGTCTTTATTTCTCCAGCGTTGGACGCGGGCCTGTTCAACGAAGAAATGTCCCCAGTAACCGTGAAGGTGAAGAAGCAGGACGTAGTGGTGTCGGTGGACGAGCACCCTCGCCCGGACACCACCGCCGGCGCCCTGGCGCGCCTGCCCGTGCTCTTCCGGAAGGGAGGCGTCGTCACTGCCGGGAACTCCTCGGTAAGTTCCCATTACCGTATAAGTCAAAGCTCGCAACCGTTGGATGCCAGCGTGTTTAAAGAAGGAAATGGAAGGACGTTGCATAGAGCACTTCCTTGTCCATCATAGTTCGGCTACCATTTCTTCTAATTATACGAGTATCGCTAAACTTAAGTGGCAGTGGGCGGGGCACATTGCACGTAGAACCGATGGCCGTTGGGGCGGAAAGGTTCTTGAGTGGCGACCACGTACCGGAAGGCGCGGCGTGGGTAGGCCCCCCACAAGGTGGACTGATGACCTGGTAAAGGTCGCTGGAGTCCGCTGGATGCGGGTGGACCGGTCATTGTGGCACTCTTTGGGGGAGGCCTATGTCCAGCAGTGGACGTGATATGATGATGATGATGATACGAGTATGCCTCGCCTTTTTGATGATGATGATGATGATGATCTGTCCGACCGTTTTCGGCCATGGCGACCACTCCGACTCCTATTTAGTGTTTTGGCGCTCCTGCGCTCGAAGATGGCTTATGTAGCCTATCTTTGCGGCAAAATTCCGTGCACATTGCGGGCACGTAAGTACGCCGTTCTCGTAATTGTATGCTATGGCAGCAGGTGGGCGGGCCTTTAACTGGTCGCGTTTATAGTCAAGGTCAACTTTGCGCTGATCCTCGAACTCGCGAACTTGGATGTTCACCATCCTGCGCCATTCTGACCGCTGTGCTGCCAAACACTCGCCTTTTTACCCGACTGCCGAAGGGTTATGTTTTTCGAGCGTATGTATGTATATATATGTGTATGTCTTATTATTTGGCACGACCAGCAGCTTAAAACCGTTTGATTTCGACATATGAGGTATCGTTGGATTCCTCTTAATCGTAGGAGTGACATAGGGTAATATTTATAAAAAAGCAGTTGGGTTTTTCGAAAAATCTTTTGATTTCACTTGTTAACAAGTTAGGTACTTAATTATCTCCCCTAAATATCACTTCCCATTAAACAGATTCTCTTCCCGAAAACATGATTTTGAAACATTCGGTCATATTAATGTGCACCATTTAAAACAAGCAATAATTGATTCGTAATCAGGGCGTGAACGACGGCGCCGGAGCCATCATCCTAGCCAGCGAGCAAGCGGTGTCCCAGCACAGCTTGAAGCCGCTGGCTCGCCTGCTCGGCTGGTCCTTCGTCGGAGTTGATCCCAGCGTCATGGGCATCGGGCCCGTGCCGGCCATACAGAGTCTGCTGGCCGCCAACAAGCTCACTCTGAAGGATATTGACCTTATTGAGGTGAGTTTCTGAGGCTTTCGTGTGGGCTTTAAAAATATATCTTTATTATATTGGGTAGATTAGGAATGAGAGGGAAAACAGAAAGGGAGACAAAAAAAGAGTGCGTCAGGGAGTGGAGGGGAAGAAGAAAGAGTGCTAGAGATCTGACACCCTGAAGGCCTGAAGCTGCTGGCCCGGGTAAAAAGAAAGTGTAATACCTAAGTAAGAGAGCGATAGACAGAGAAATAGCGAGATGGAGAGGGAGAAGAGAGCGAGACATGGAGAGAACGCAAGAGAGAGCTAGTCATCCTCACCAATTCGCGCTTCATATTCATCATGGGGGGCACAAACTGCTGGCCCGGCTGCTGGCAGAACTGGGCAGAAAGAAATAGAGAAACTCGTATCCGTAGAACAGGATCACAATGACCAGTCTTTATTTACCCCATTGTTGCCAGTTAAATTTACTAGACTGTAAAACTGTAACTGGTTGATGAATGAAACGGGCCACAGGGGTTTATTTTGGGAAGGTTAAGCCTTACAATAATAGGCTTGTGTTCTAAATTGTTTTACGATGCCATTCGAACCAGTTTTTGGAAAGGAACAATTGTTTGTATGGGAGCAACTACAATTAAACAACATAAATACCCAAAAAAACGAGTTAAAGACGGACCTCGCTGGCGGCATCCGAAAACGTTTTATACTAATTGATATTGAAGTATGACGTCACAGTTTAATATTTGTACTAGTCGTTTCGGTGCGAAATACTGCGTTTAGGTCCTACATACTTGTCATACAATTTTGTTTCTATAAAAGCGTAAGGATTCTATTGGTAGCTTTATATTTATTTTTGGACAGTAAAAAAAAATATATTTTTTCTAATATTTCAAGGTCCTATCTTTTTATGATTTTAATTATATTTCGTAATTTATTACAATTATTTGATAGTTTACTATCCATTCAGCAACACTGCGTTAGGTATCAATTTTAACACGAGGCAACTACCCAATTGTCAATAGATCAACGAGGCCTTCGCATCTCAGACCCTGGCGTGTGTTAAGGAACTGGGCATCGATCAGAATAAGCTGAACGTGAATGGAGGCGCCATCGCACTCGGGCACCCGGTGGGCGCCACGGGCGCCAGGATCACAGCGCACCTGGCTTACGAACTCAGGTAATTTAATGTGTTATGGTACTCACACTCGCCGAGTGGCGGCGAGGCGAGTGTGAACAGAGCCCACTCGGGTGGACTCGTGCGCGCTCGGCTCGGTTCGTCACCGCTCGCTTCCTTGTCGGTATTTGAAACAAAATCAAAGCGGCGATTGGCGAGCGCGTGCGTCTACTCCACACGCTTGTGTCAAATACCTGTCAATTTGTTTCCCGCTTACAATAGTTATTTACGATACAAGTGCAGAAAATAGGAAATTCCCAACGAGTGGCGATAAATCGACACGAGTTGCGAATTACCTATTCGCACGTGTATCGTACAACGTTTTACAGTACTTAAGGCTCTTTAAAGTTTCAACATATGCACGAAAAGTGCTCATTTCCGCACTCGTGCGGAAAAGTAACACCATGTGTACTGTAAAGTAAATTACAAAGTACATATTAGCGTGTAGTGCATCCCTGTCACTCGAGTAATGTAAGTGCGATAGAAATGGATATACCCGAACTTCGAATTTCGAAGTTCGTGGTTATAGCCCCCAGTACCGAGGTACTCTTAAATTAATTCGGGGAGTAGGCATCAATTAATTTTTGTTTTTTTTTAGACGTCGCGGTCTAAAGAGAGGCATCGGTTCGGCTTGCATCGGCGGCGGACAAGGCATCGCTCTATTGATAGAAGCAGTGTAATTATAAAGATGGAGGTGTTTGAGAAATGTAAATATCAGAAAATGTTCTCGCTTATGAACTGAAATAACTGGTTAGTAACTATTTAAATACCAAATTGAACATTTTTAATATGTCTTAAAGCAAACTGCACTGAAAAAACTGTCTGAAACGTCGTGTAAGTTTAAATTAATTAATTATTTATTGTCTTAGCGAGCATTCTAATCTAATCACGTCCCTAATTATTTTTGAACAAAAAATTACGCTTATTGTTGCATTTTAAAGAAAAGCAATATTCCAAATTTTTGTTAATGTTTACTGATGTTGGAAAATGTGTATTATTGTTAATGTATCGAAATACAATATTTTTTGTAAGTTATGTCGTTTTCATTTATGCAAAATGAAAATATGCAGTTTGTTTTCTTGCAAATCATTGACACATACCCTAATCCCCCTACCTTAATATCAAACTCCTATTTGTTCCCCTCAGACTAAGGAATAGTACATTTCGATTCTAGCGCGGAAAGTATGTCATTACGTCACGAGTACCGAGATAGGGACAGGGATACGACTCGGGAGTCTCGGGACGAGTGAAGAATGACATTTCCGCACGTGTATCGAACTACGTTTTTTAATACAGTAAAAAAAAAAAGAAAAACAACAAGTAAGGAATTCGAAACTTTTATATTATTAATTCTGTAACATCATTCTAATACAGTTGAAAAATAATAAAGTTGTTCAAAAAAATAATTTAATACAGTTCTATGTTATTTATTTTTTATTGACATAATAATACAATAATGGTACAATTTGTACAAAGAAAAGTGAAACGCACTAGTTCGCGAAAACCAACATTCCGCACACTAAACAGCTAGTTACGTAAAGTAGCACTTTTTGAGCAACTGTATTAAAAAGTACAATACAATACAATACAAATACTCTTTATTGCACACCTCACACAAACAAAGCCGTTACAGAGAGAAACAATACAATAACATGTAGTAAAGTATTTTCTAGGTCTGAGTTGTTCCCCTACTTAACCTAGGTAGGTACTTACCTAGGGCTCGGACTACGCATTTAGAATTCCAGAATCCTTAGCCCTCCCCATCACTCCCTCACACATAGCGACGAATTTTCGTAGGAGGGGCAAGGATACTGTACTGACCGTTTGTAGTTTGAGCTGAATAGTTACCATGCCATTTACGCTTCTGAGACACATAGCTAAATAAGAATGACCTTGAATCATGCTTTAACTATTCAATTGGTAACTGGTTGTGAGTTTGCCATGACGCGCATATTTACGAGTAAGTTATTCTAATATAAATCGTAGGAAAAACAGTGATTATACATAATAAATAACTCTAGTCCCCCACTAGGCCTGTTCCTACTTATACATTACGTTTCATTTGACGTAACTGGTAAATTCTAAGCAAATAAAAAAGTGTAAACACTTCATATAGAGTCATATTATCGCCTAATAAATACCTACTGATAAAAGAATCATTTCACCGTAGCTACCCACCCGGATGGTTCGTTGTTGCTTGTCAGATAACATTGTTTACGAAAATACGACAAACTTCTCTTTGCGGGTGGCAAAATTTGGAACTACAGTAATTGCATACGAATTTCAAGTGTAACGTAGACAGCAGCGTCGCTACCGGCCGCAGGAAGGATAGTTCGAAATTCAAAATGGCGCTTAAGAGTAAAGGTACGTGTTTTGTTATCGAAATTTGACTAATTAACTGCCTATTTATTGCTTTATGATGGGTATTTCAGATGTTATGTTGTATTTATGTTTGGTATTTATAAAGCCACAATTATTAATTACGTAGGTAAGTATATACCCACAATATTTGCTGTACTAACACCATGCAGGTTCTCAATTTTTCGTGCAGAAATCAAACTTTAATTTGGTCGGTATCTATGTGGAATGTTTTCGGTGTTCTATGGAAATCATATGATAGACGTAACACTTGCCCACTGAATAAAATTAGCGTGAATTATGTAGTTAAAGTGAAGTTTTAATTTGTTAATTGATTATTTATACAGGTATATTTATCGTTGGCGCGAAAAGGACGCCATTTTGCAGCTATGGCGGGCTTTTGAGAGAGATGCCAGCCTCACACATGTTCGCTGCTGCGGCAAAGGAAGCGATACATTCTGCCAACGTCGATCCCGATACCATTGACAGTACTGTCGTTGGGAATGTTCATTTTGTACGTACATACATTATTATTTATTCGTTTAGCGGGCCACTCACTATCCGTCTCTTTCTAACTAGTCTAATAAGAGAGAGAGCTCGAGAATATGTCGCGGCCGTCTTGTGCTAATAGTGCTGTTACTCCAGCGAGACGTGTAAAATTGTCACCTAACGAGCCACTGGAAGATGGTTAACTGAAAGAGACTTCTTAGCCCATTAGGGATAAGTTCACCCCACCAGTTGCGGCGTTGTTGTACCAGTGGCGGCGCGTGAAAATGTTCGATGGGCAACCCGGAACAGAAAGAGGTTAGAATATTATAACTATAGGCTTGTCTAAAAAAATGTTAGGCAAGTCGGTGGGCATCGGCTTGTATCGGGCGCTCCGCCACTGGTATAGGTAATATAATTGTTATTTTTTACCTTTTTTCGTGTGTACAATAAAGGGAGCCAATAGCCGTGTCTACGCCGGACGTATGTCTCGGCCGAGCACGCCTCGAACGAGCGTGTGCGCTCAGTGTCGACGTGCCTCGGCGAGCCACGCCTCGCCCGAGCGCGTGCGCTCAGTGTAGACGTGCCTCGACGAGCCACGCCTCGCCCGAGCGTGTGCGCTCAGTGTAGTCGTGCCTCAGCGAGCCACGCCTCGCCCGAGGCATGTGGCCGAGCATGCGTAGACACGGCTATTTTGTTTTCATTGGTATTCTAGTTTTGCATTTCACATTTTCAGCTGAGCCAATGCGACGGAGGAAAGACTGCGAGGTATTGCGGCCTTTATTCCGGAGTGCCAATACATAAGCCGGCGCTAGGAGTCAGCAAAGCTTGCGGCACGGGCCTTCAGGCTATCATTACTAGTGCTTTGGTAATACTTATGTATATTGTCAGCGCCATCTATTGTGCTTTTAGCACTTTGCTTTGCCATTTTAAACCCGAGGTACAGGCTGAATTCTGCGACCAAATTAATTCCGCCACGGTGTTCGTCCGCCTGTCTGTGGTAGGTACAAGCATTTTGTATTAAGCAGCTGCGATCTAAATCAGCCCAGCAGAATTCGGCGTCGGAGTTTGGTTACACCCACGCCCTTAAATTAGCGTCATATGTCATACTTAAAATGTTTCTACTTAGTGATTAACACATAACACACATTGGGCTTTGTGGCGTTTATTAGAGTCAGTTGTGATTACCAGTGATCTCAGCTTTGACATGAATGCACCATCTCTTCAAACTTTATCCCGGCTGTGACAATATGGTAATTCCTTTCAGGAAATCTTGACAGGTGGAGCGCAATTGTCCCTGACAGGCGGAACAGAAAACATGTCGACCTTGCCACTTTTAGTTCGAAATGTCCGCTTCGGCACTACTTTAGGGGCATCCTATAAGCTTGAAGATTACATAACGGAGCAGTATCTAGACTCGTACACTGGGTTAACGCTGCAGAAGATGGTTGAAGATTTGGCGAAGAGGTGTGGCGTGTCGAGGGAAGAGGCAGATGAATTTGCGTTGCAGAGCCATTTGAAATGGAAGGCAGGTGATTATTTAAACGTGGCACGACACGTGAATACGTGAGAGTAATCATCACCCTCGTACGACGATTTTTCAAGATCAAAGAACGTAATATTCTGTATCTTTTTGTTTTTAAATACTTTAAATTAATGGCAAATGATGCGTCATGTTTCCAGAGTATATTTTAGTGAGTCAACCACCGTATTTCTTTGGAGCCAACTGAACTCTTTGATTTAACAACACGTCATTAACAAATCTATGCGGATCATCAAAGGTCCAGAAAAAAAAACCAATGACGATAATGCATTTATAAAATATTCCACAGGTTATCTTATCTTATTTATTTGAGGGCCCTTTCGGATAGACTTCGACCCAGTGGGATCTTTTGTGCATTTGCCCTCCCCTTTATAGCTACTCCCAAGCTCGCTCCATCATTTCCACAAAGCGGATGATGCAACTTAGTGGGAGCACCCTGAATTCCTTTGGTTGCGGGTAGCCGTTACCAAAGAGATTCATTCTTTGTCTGGCAAGGGCATGACATTCACACAGTAAGTGTTCCATAGTCTCATCCTCCTCGCCACACATTCTACAGTCTGTACTGTTTGATAGTCCCATCTTGGCCAAGAGGTCCTTGACGCCGAAGTGACCTGTGAACACCCCAGATATAATCCTGAGTTGCTTCCTGCTGGATTTCCAGAGTTTTTTGGTCCAGCCCGAGTCCACTCCTTCTATGAACATATATGAACATACTATTCCACAGGTTACGAAAACAGAGTGTTCGACGATGAAGTAGTAAGCGTGACAGCTAAAACGAAGAAAAAAGAAGTGGTCGTTATCAAGGATGAGCTTCCTCGGACCTTCATTACCCCTGAGCACCTCAGTTGTCTCCCTCCTGTCAGTAGCCTCTCCATTGTTACTGAAGGAAATTCTTCGGTAAGTCGAAAAATTGAATTAGCTCCACTCACTTCAGCGGCATGTTTTAATATTTTTAATCGAATGGCTAACCAAACTTGAACCTCAAAACGATGTTTCCAAGAATTCCAAGTACCTAGGTACAAACAAAGAAGTACTGGTTTCATTTTTTCATTAATTCGAATAGATATTCCCATTGGTTCAGTGGGATGGTAACTGTAACTAATTAATCATTTCCAGTGCCAGCACTGGTGACGTTTGACTACAAAAATTCAAAACCAAAATACGCCCACTGGTGATGAAATTCGACCACAGTAATTCCGTGACCGAATTCCGCTGGGCTGATTCCTTCTAGTTTTCCTTTTCCGCCTGGTCGGAATCAGCCCCGTGGCAGCGGGATTCGATCGCGGAATTCAGTCTGGATGTGGCGAGCCCAAGGGTACCTATATTCACACGAACCACAACCAATATTAATTCAAAAACCGGCCAAGTGCGTGTCGGACCACGCAAAACGAAGGGTTCCGTGCCTATTAAAAAGGTCGTATCGTCACAGAAATCTTACGGCGCTTACGTCCTTTTCTTTAAGGAAGCCAGTTTTTCAGCAATATCTCGAAAACCTTTGAACCGATCTTCTTCAAAACAATTTTCGCTGAAAGAATTTAATAAGCCCTACGTCCATGATTTTTTTCATATTTTTACAATGCACGGTTCAAAAATTAGAGGGGGGGGGACAGAATTTTAGTGACTTTCGGGACGATTATCTCCGACTCTATCCACTTAATCAAAAAAATTGCTGAGAAACCTTATATTTATTTTGAAAGGCCTATCGATTGATGTGCCACACGGGGGGTCACAATGAAAAAAAAAAAATTGACTTTTAGTTTTATGTATGGAGTGCACCCCTAAAAAAATTTTTTTTTGTCATTTTAATCACAAAACTATGTAGCGGCTAACAAAATACATCTATCCTCAAAATTTTATTCAAATACACCTTATAGTTTTCGAGTAAAATGCCTGTGACATACGGACAGACGGACAGACGGACAGACGGACAGACGGACAGACGGACATGACGAAACTATAAGGGTTCCGTTTTTGCCATTTTGGCTACGGAACCCTAAAAAGTGGTGATGCAGTGGTTACGTGTGAATCTAGAACTATTTATCCATATCAATTATCGTCCGACCACGACCGTGTTGTAATTTTGGTGTGGCTGGTGGTTGGGGTCAGGTTTTGGTACGTCTGGTGGTCTGATTAGACCATTAAGCGGCCAGATTACATCATTATACCAATCTAGCATGACCCAATTCTCCGTTCGCATAAACTTAACATCTGGGATTGAAAACGTAGCCACTGTTTTCAGTATCCAGCAGATGGCGCCGCGGCGCTAGTACTGGCGAACTCAGAAGCCGTGGAACGGCAGAAGATAACGCCATTGGCTCGAGTAGCGGGCTGGGCTTGCGTAGGAGTGGACCCCGCGGACACGGCGCGAGCGGCGGCGCCGGCGGTACAAAGGCTGCTGGGGTATATGGGGATGACTGTGGACGACGTGGACTTGTTTGAGGTACTTTGAGTAGTCATTGAAGGCTCCAGTGCTTTGGAAATTTCGTTAAGCCGTTGAACCCTGTTGCTGTCTATGCCAGATAGACGAGTCATCGCAAAAGTGGACTTTGGTAAACGAGACACTAAATAACATTAGGTACGTAACATACATTTTATTCCTTTTGCAACTTCTTTAGTCTAGCTCTTTTTTAGTTAGATAACGCTTTGGGGCATTAAGTCCGTCTGTTGTATTTAGTTAAAATAATGTTTTAAAACCATGAATGTAATCCCAGATATAGCTAAGTATCAAGAATGGCATTCTCAAAAATAAAAGTCAAGTTAAATTCGAAATGCCGCTTTCTATAACTAGTCATCTCATTTATAGCACGTTTTAAACTACCCACATAATATTTTTGTTTTAATTCAGATCAACGAAACCTTCGCTCCTGCGGCGGTAGCCACTGCGCGGGCGCTACGCATCGAAGACCGAGTGAACCAATGCGGCGGCGCGTTGGCTGTAGGCCACGCCCCCGCGGCCACCGGCGCGCGCATGGCTGTGCATCTCGCGCACCAGATTAGGTATGACCAGACTAGGAAATCACAAAGACTGTGGCGGTGTCTATTGTTTAGGTATGCCCAGCCTAAGGGTGGTCTGCACCAGCAAACCGTCTGTGGGTCAAGCTGCCTCAAGCTGGTCTGAGTTGACAGACAATCAGATGTACTCTATGATTCATAGACTATGAGTAATGATTCCAAGGATACCAAACCATCTGTAATCGTAAGCGGCGTTCGTTAAAATCTGAGGGCCTACCACGAAACGAAAATGAACTTCGTTTGTGTATCTCCGTCTCTGTCGCACTTGCTAGTTCGAGCAACAGAGATAGACGAACGAAGTTAATTTTCGTTTCGCGGTAGCCCCTATGAATGTATACTATTTCAAGTACATTGCTGGGTCATTAGCCGTGTCTCCACCGGACGCATGCCTCGGCCGAGCACGCCTCGCCCGAGCGTGCGCGCTCATTGTAGACGTGCCTCGGGCGAGGCACTTTTACTTAGCGACCAAATTTTGGAAAAATCACCTGCTTGCTTGTGGAGTGAACGTTTTCAGACAACTTACTCAACGGCATTTTTATGATTCTATCTCACAAAGTTTTTTTTTATTTTATTTTACAGCCAGAAAAAAATTAAAAGAGCTATAGCGGCATCCAGCTGCGGTGGTGGCCAGGGAGTAGCCATCATGTTGGAACACGTCTGAGGACCAAAGGTTATTACACCACACAGTGGGGCTAACACAACCGACACTGATGAGAAAATCTAGCCTTCTCTTTCTAATATATACAGTGCGAGTGAGCACGGGGTCAGAGTTGTAGTAGCAAGTTGTTTCTTCTAAAATATGGGCCTTATGTATATGTGGCTTGAGAAGTTTGAATGTCCTTTGGTAAAAAATTTAATCCTCTCCGATTCTGTCTCAGAGTATAAAGGCCTGGTCAGCGCACACTAGCCCCTTAGATACTGTGGCATTCTGGCGGCTAACCAAGACATCTCGCCGAGAGATCCCTTAGCGCGGTCTTCATTGATGTCTCAAGAAATCCCTGTCGATGCCTATTGGAATTTATGTGGTATCCTACTAGATAAGTTGAAGACTAAATACTTAATACTCAATATGGTTTATACGGGTTGTTATATACTCCAAAGTATTTCTTTAAGTGCATTATGGATTAATGTATTGAACATATACTAACACTATAATTAATTAGAGCAAAAATTCTCTGTGTATTACCAATAATGAAATCTAATGTAACCCTAAGTCTTACAGAATTTAACTCCAATTATTATGAAGAATTGTCAAATTTAATTTAGAAATGAAAAAACTGCATGCTATACAAAATTGTATTTATATTTAAATAATAAGATCATAAAATATTTATATAAATGCGAAACTTAAATATGATTTTAAAAATGCTCTTAATACTAGTAGACATTGATGTTTATCATAAAGTACCTAGTAGTTATGTTAATGTTTCCCCTTTTGTTACCTGTAAATAAATAATAATATTCTTTTAATTCTTTATTTTTTTGAGGTGCCCAGAAAAAAATGTTATAGAAAATCTAACTTCCTGGCCAAGGAAAGACGTAAAACTTTAAACAAACCATTGGCGGTAATTCATAAAGCCCCAGATCACATATTTATACACAAACACCTGCGATCTGAACCATTCATGAATTCACCGCCCTAGGTATGTAATGTACAATTACAGCATCATGCATACACAACCAATTAGTGACGCTGCCTACAAAGCTAAGGTATTTGTGTAAAAAGCATGAATATTTGTTTCTGAGTCTTGGAGGTTTTCCATCCATTTAAGTATTTAAATTATTGTCTTTTAGTTTCCATAACACAAGCTTTATTGAACTTACTAGGGCGAGTGTGATTTGTGTAAGTTTATACCCTATTATTGAAAGCTGGTATAACCTGGACAAGACTTGCCTGTCGACAGAGATAAATGGAAAATGTTGGAAGAGGCCTTTGCTAAAAGGCACACAGACATGTAACATGTCTATATTTAGTTAGTATGACTAAGTTTAGTATATAATTAGTCTGATTAAAGGGCTCTTTTATTTTTACTTATTATACCCTAATATTTATTTATTATTAGAAAACACAAAGACTTTAACTACAGTACCGGTCAAAAGTTTAAGTTCACCCTTTGTTTTTGGTACAAATTTGTACTTTTGTGCGATAATGTTTTGCAGTTCAGATGTCGAAAATTGTTCCCAACTGATTCGTTATTGTTTACGGAGATGTGTTTGATTAGTCAGACACAATTTACGTAGATTTCTAAACAACTGATTCCCTAAAAACCAACATTGTATCTGATCATTGTACATTTTAAGTGTCAAGCCCATATATGGCCCAGCCTTTGCCGTCATTCCTATAAGATTTTAGGGAATGCGTTGTTTAGAAATGTACGTGAATTGTGTCTGACTAATTAAACAAATCTCTGGAAACAATAACGGATCAGTTGGAAACAAATTATTGTCCAAAAGTACTCATTTGTACCTAAAACAAAGAGTGAACTTAAACTTTTGACCGGTACTGTATATATTTCCTTTTGTTTTTGTATACTACGGAAAAACATGCAGGATATTTGGGCAGATAAGTCCAAATGAATCGCCAACCACAAATTGAGGAATGACTAGTTTAATCTATGACTCATTACAGTTCTATACTAGCTACGAAAACATAATCGTGAATGTAAAGTACCTAATTTAAACCAGTAAGGGTATTATCAAATGAATAGAAAAAACTTACGCAGGCTTCCAAGTAATCAATTTTTCTTTCCAATGACGTTAATTTTTCGTTCAATGTGGCAAGGCGTGATCTGCAAGACATATCTGGAAGAAAGCAGGATATTTACTTAGCAAATCCCTCATAAACCGTATCATTACTCACTGTATCAATGAGAAATTTGTCGTTATGTTAGTCGCTTCCACTTACCGAATGAATTGAGAAAGTCTGTTATCTTTTTTATGCTTCCTGTAATGACTTCGATGTATTCTCGGTTGGCCCAGTCTTGTTGGATTTGCTTCTGAATAGTCTCCCGTGGCGGCGTGGCCATTTTACTTTACAACAATTTATTATAAATTTGGCAATTTATTTGTGAATTACAACAACAAAGTACACAACACACCCAAACGGATATGAATAACCGGACAAAACTTATAGACATGCGATTAATGCGATGAGGTATGAATTTTGTCACTTATTATATTTGATAGGGTTATAATTGAAAGTGACGTTTTCGTAAACTATTTGAGAGTAGATTCTAAACGCCCCGTTGAAGTGCTTAATGTTTTTGCAGTAAGGAATTCCACTGCTCAAGTGACTGGAACAAGCTGTCAATGTCATTAACAGCTGTTTAGTTTGTCCTGGACCCGGTAAATTCGTCAATGCGGCAGATTTCCACGTTTTAAACGTTTTATCAGCAAATAATTGTCCATCATGGATGAAATAGAATATAAACTGAACACCAACAACAGTGTTTTGATAGTCAACGCCATCGACAAGTTGATCAGTACGATAAAATCGAAGTATAAACCCGCGGAACGTCAAAAGTTCGTGTTGGAGAACGAGGAACTTAAGTTTTTGAGGGAGAAATGCTCTTCGAAGCAGAGTTTGGTTAGCCTCACGGCTTGCCAGGGGCTGTTGGCGCTTGTGGAGCTTGGAGTCTTGGAGATTGCTCACACCATGTCGACTGTAGTAACTTTATTGCCAAGCGCACAGTAAGCAATATGCATTGTCTTTTTTTTGTTTTTTTACATGCCTGAAACAATAAACGAAAATTTGTATTTTTTATTTAGGTTTAATGGCACAGGCATTTTTTTTTTATCTATTGTAGCAACTACTCAGCCATAATCTCGACCATGGCGGGCCTCCTGATCCTGGATCTACGGTCGCGGCTGGTGCCAGGGCAGCCCTACCGCTGCCAGTTCAGCCTGCGCTCCCCGCAGCACCCATTCATCACTGTGATGCAGAAGAACAAGGGTGCTGAAGATGATGTGCTCACACAGATGCATGCATTGTGTACACATCCCGACTATGTGTGAGTTTATTTAGGTTTTTTTTTTCCTAATTTAAGGTCATGGGATTGATTTTATCTACATTTTGTTTTACCTTTGTTTTTGAGCCATTAAAAAAAAAATCTTTTGAATGTATGCTTGAGTCCTGGCATATGCCAAGAGTCTCTGATCTATAGAGTCTCTGGGTGGATCCATTATATTACAATAACTTTACAGCATCAATATTTTTTTTATTATAGCCTTCTTTCATGACTTCCAAATGTTGTCATTCTTATTTATTTATTTGTTTTCGTTATTTATTTTGGGTGTCAGCTTGCAAGTCGGCAAAGTCCTCCTCCATTCGTGTCTGTCTCTGGCAACCCAACACCATCAAAATAAGAAAATAAAAATAAAATAATGGTACGGTCGACGCCAAAAATATGTTTACACTATTTGCCTTATTACAATGGAATAAGGGGCATAAGTGTAAACGTATTTTTGGCATCGACTGTACATCATGTATTTAGCAGCGATGAAATCCTGCACTATCTATCGCAAAATAATACTTTCTACTGTAGCAATGTAATTTTATATTACTCTGATACTGAAATGATATATTGTATACTGTTTTGAAAAAATGACATCTCGCCGAGTTTTTTACGCCGGTTCTTCTCGAGGCAGAGGTTTACTTTCCGAACCGGTGGTAGTTTATCGACATTCATATGTGCATGTAATATGCCTAAATTGTAAAAAATCGATATAGCCCTCCGAATCGCTAAACTTAAGTGGCAGTGGGCGGGGCACATTGCACGTAGAACCGATGGCCATTGGGGCGGAAACGTTTTCGAGTGGCGTCCACGTACCGGAAGGCGCAGCGTGGGTAGGCCCTCCACAAGGTGGACTGATGACCTGGTAAAGGTTGCTGGAGTCCGCTGGATGCGGGTGGCGCAGGACCGGTCATTGTGGCACTCTTTGGGGGAGGCCTGATGATGATGATGGTACATAATATTCTATTGACTGAACTATCTATATATTTTTGTTTAGGGTATCATCAAACAGTGTTGAGCTGCTTCGGCCAGTGTTCCTCTGGCTAACCTGCAACCCTCAGCGCCAGTGCTCCCTCCGGCCCTGGCAACTGCTTCTGAGCTTGCCCAGCTCCCAGGCACAGGCAGACCTGCTGCAGGCCTGCATCAGTTGCCAACAGGTACACTTATTATCCTGCCATGTTTTTGGAGTTGCTTATAATGCTAGCATGTAGAGAGATGATTGATGTTTTTTTTAGATTTTGTCAGTGTATTTTACCCATTATGAAATGGCTAACTTCATCTGAAATAAATAAAAATCATTTATTTCAGACCTTACTTTCGATGCATACATTTTTGTTAGTACATTTGAAATCTTACGAGCTAAGTTAGTTATACAAAGAAATAAAAATAAAATAAAGAAAAATGTGAGCTATTGAGCTATACGTACAGGGTGGATTTTTTATGAGTACCGTAAACTGGGGTTACTTTGCCCGCATAAAAACCACACAAACATAGCAGTAGCTGAAATAAAAACTAAGCAGATTAAATTAAATTAAGAGTAAATCAATAGTATAAAATAATTACCTCCGATTTATTTTTGCACGAGTTTTTTTAGATTCACTTTTAAAGCACTGAGATTCATTGACCCGTAACACATATCTGCCATAATTAATCTCAGCTATGCAAAATATTCACAACATACACTCACAAACTATGGCATTTGACATTTTGAAGCCCCGTCACGCCACTATAGCGCCTCTAGAGTGAATTCACACGGCACTTTACATATCGTGCATGCTAGCTAACCGTATTCGTTCAAATGTTGCGAGCATTTAAAAACACTCCACAGATCCAAAACCCCGAACTGGTCGAGAGCGCGTTCTCCGCGTACTCGGCGGTGTTGGACAACGCCATCTACCAGCGGCGGGACAACCAGGTGATGGCCTTGCTGCCGCTGCTGGCGAGGATCTCCAACGAGCTGGTCGCGCAGGGGTTAGTGTAATTTTAAGCTCGACTTGCCAAAAATATTTAATCACCTTCCCGAGACGTTTAAATTGGAAACCAATAATAGATTTAAATATTTACTACAGACATTGTTAATAAGGAAATGCTATTATAGTGTAAATGAGTATTTTAACGACATTGACATATAATATTGAGTAACTTGATTATGACATTATGATTTTATGACATATTCTATTCCTACCTTTCTTAATTAATAATATATATATTCTAACTGTACCATTTACTAATTTATTGACATTTTCACTGTATTGACATTCTTTATTGTAATTAAAATCAAAAACCATTAATTTGCACGCCTGCATGCAGGCTGGATACACTGAACTTGAAAATAAACTGCATTCAGCAAATAAATGATTTGTATTGTATTGTATTGTCATACTTTTTTTTGTGTGCGTGTTTAATATGATAGTTGTTTTTATTAAAATATAAATACGGGTGTGGACTCAAAATTTGTTATTACTTCAAAAGAAAGAAGGCAAAAAAATATGCCTAAAGACGAAACTCCCATTCAAATATCTCGAAAAATTACAACCGTTTTAATGTTGCTTGTTAGAGGGAGAAAACGTTTGGGGATCGTGACGTCACGACCATCGAGCGTCATAGCATAGTAAATGACAATCGTTTCATATGAAGGTGCGTTTAGCGGAAAAGGGAGTGAATATACCCCCTCTTAAAACTTTGGACACTTATTAACTTTGTGATTATTTAACCTCTTGCGTTGATTGTTACTCCATTTGACTACACGATTTTAATCCTTTTTCGACAAAATACAACAATATTGATTATTTTATTTAGTGTCTACACCCCTATTGTGAATGAATAAATGAAATGAGATGAATGTATTGCGCAGACGCGACCCGCGCGCATGCTACGCCGCCATAGAGCGCGGCTTCGGTTCGGAGGCGGGCTCGCTGCGCGCATGCGCGGGGCTGTGCGTGTCGCTGCTCGCGCGCAACCTGCCGCGCAGCGCCGCGCTGCACCTGCACTCGCTCGGCAACCTATGTGAGTGCAACACTATAATCTAATACAGTGTATGAAGTTCTACGAGGCGATGGATAGGTGGCTTAAACACCGCGCCCGACTTTGTAGGTGGCTCAAACACCGCGCCCGACTTTGTAGGTGGCTCAAACACCGCGCCCGACTTTGTAGGTGGCTCAAACACCGCGCCCGACCTTTTAGGGTGCCCAAACACTGCGCCCGACTTTGTAGGTGGCTCAAACACCGCGCCCGACTTTGTAGGTGGCTCAAACACTGCGCCCGACTTTGTAGGTGGCTCAAACACCGCGCCCGATTTTGTAGGTGGCTCAAACACCGCGCCCGACCTTTTAGGTGGCCCAAACACCGCGCCCGACTTTGTAGGTGGCTCAAACACCGCGCCCGATTTTGTAGGTGGCTCAAACACTGCGCCCGAGTTTGTAGGTGGCTCAAACACCGCACCCGACTTTGTAGGTGGCTTAAACACCGCGGCCGACTTTGTAGGTGGCTCAAACACCGCGCCCGACTTTGTAGGTGGCTCAAACACCGCGCCCGACCTTTTAGGGTGCCCAAACACCGCGCCCGACTTTGTAGGTGGCTCATACACCGCGCCCGACTTTGTAGGTGGCTCAAACACCGCGCCCGACTTTGTAGGTGGCTCAAACACCGCGCCCGACTTTGTAGGTGGCTCAAACACCGCGCCCGACTTTGTAGGTGGCTCAAACACCGCGCCCGATTTTGTAGGTGGCTCAAACACTGCGCCCGAGTTTGTAGGTGGCTCAAACACCGCACTCGACTTTGTAGGTGGCTTAAACACCGCGGCCGACTTTGTAGGTGGCTCAAACACCGCACCTGACTTTGTAGGTGGCTCAAACACCGCGCCCGACTTTGTAGGTGGCTCAAACACCGCGCCCGACTTTGTAGGTGGCTTAAACACCGCGGCCGACTTTGTAGGTGGCTCAAACACCGCGCCTGACTTTGTAGGTGGCTCAAACACCGCACCTGACTTTGTAGGTGGCTCAAACACCGCGCCCGACTTTGTAGGTGGCTCAAACACCGCGGCCGACTTTGTAGGTGGCTTAAACACCGCGCCCGACTTTGTAGGTGGCTCAAACACCGCGCCCGACTTTGTAGGTGGCTTAAACACCGCGGCCGACTTTGTAGGTGGCTCAAACACCGCACCTGACTTTGTGGCTCAAACACCGCGCCCGACTTTGTAGGTGGCTCAAACACCGCGCCCGACTTTGTAGGTGGCTTAAACACCGCACCCGACTTTGTAGGTGGCTCAAACACAACCAATGTGTCCTAACTTCACTGTTCCATGATCTAGATCATCTGAAATATTTGCATATTTTCTGGCTTTGTAACGCAAATATTCGACGAATTCAATTACAGCATAATTTTTTGAATGCTCACACTGAAGCTACTAATATTTTCATGTAAAAAAGCCTTCAATAACAAAAGCCAGTTATAATTTAAATGTATCTGATTATATATTTTTTCTTCTCTGAATATGACAGATTAACGCACTGATTACTTTCAGGCATAGACGTAGAATAGAATAGAGGAAGTCACACACACATGAGTAACAAAGGAGGTATGCATAGACAATACCACAAGTGGGAACGAGATGCAATGTCAAATCTCCTGTCCCTCAGCGCGTATACGCTTTCTTTGTTTGTCACCACTGTCAAAATATTGTAGGTACTGAAACGCACGTGACCATGACGTCACCGATATAACACGGTTAAATTATAAATTACATTAGACGTCAAGAATTAAGTCTTCTGATACTTCTTAATTTAGCAAGTTTAATTTACCATCGTCCCTTTCGAGTACACGTTAGGACGACATCTATTGGCGGCTCCAGACTCTCCACGAGGCTACAGGAGGGAACGCGAGTACGAGAGTGGACGGTGCGCTCGTGTCCCCTCGTCTTTCCTCGGCTCGCCTCGCTGTCGCACCGCTTGTTAGCCGAGGCAAAATACGGTTTCGAAAAACATTAATTTATAATAGCGTTTTTTTTGTTTATTTCATTCTAAAACATTATTCTAAGATGCTTTATTCAAGAATCCACCAAACTTTCCACCCGGAAGTAATATATAGATTTAAATTAAACATTCATTGTCTTTTTTGTTTTATTTATATTGAATATTTTAAAGTAAATGTAAATGAACCTAAATAAAGATAAAAAAAAATATTAATATTTATCCGGACTTTTTAGGAGCTAATTAAATATTGATTTTTTTGATGTCTGATTTTTTGTTGGATTTTGCCTCTAGGTAACTATTTAATTGATAATATATCCGTTACATTAAAAAAATTAGCTATTATAAATTATTTCCAAATATGTCATTTTTTCCATACAAGTTGTCAGTTCATTGCCTGGACTATGTTGTCGGTTTTTTGGACGCGAGTCAAAGGACGCGAGGGGGTGAGGCGAGGGAATCAACCACACTCTCGCGCTCGCTCACTTTGAGTTTGCTGCTGCAGAGTAAATTGCGGTGTAGTGACGTCGTCCACCACCTTTTCCGTTCTGCCTTTGCCTTTCTTTTTTATTTTGGTGATGTAGACGCAAGAGATTATAATGTTTGTTGCATACTATGTTTATGCAATGTGGCGTGTAAGGAGTACTTAAATAAAAGACTTTCTTCTTAGAACATTCTCTATTTGACGCCATGTGCAATCTGTGTTCCATGCCGCTACCACAGAGTCTGCTACATATGTCACATCCCCCGCTTAAGAAATAAAGTTATTAGCTTAAATCAAAATCCCTTAAATAGGCGGGTTTCCTCACCAACCTCCCTGTCCTGGTCGCCCTGAGTACCTCAGGTGGCTCTGGGTTAGCTACAGGTGCAAGAGAGCTTGGTGCAGGAGATACTGGTGCATCCTGCCTTATATAATTCCCCATTCTCTCCCTGGTTTGATTCAACTCAGAGGAGTCCAGCATATTATCACTTTTAACCATAAACTTATTTTTACTAGGCCTAATATGTCTTTCATTTCTTCTAACTAAATTGCCTTTATCATTTTTAACAATGAATGATCTAGGTCCTCTGGCCTCTTCCACAGTTTTACCTGAATACCAACATTTGCTTTTATTTACATCTTGAATAATTACCTCCTCCCCTTTCTGAAATGACTTTTACATATGTCACAATATTGGCACATAAAGTAACTAATAATAATGTGATTGTCTGTGATGTCCATAATTTTTGCTTTAGGTTTCCGGACTGATCCTTCCCAAAAAACCGTCAAAATTATACCGAACATTCTCCTAGTGTGTAATGTCACCTCTAAAACTGATATTGGCAAATCCACCTTGCTAAAATAGCAAGGAGTAAAAGCCATAAAAAAAATAACTAAAGCCGTCACTTCAATCACGTCCATCTTGTAGTAGACGTAACGAGCAACTGTATAAATCGAAAGTGTGGATGGCTAGCACTCCTACGCTACGGCTTCACCTCGCCAAGACTCGTACCGAGCGCCTCGAGAGAGTCTGGAGCCGCCATATTACATTCTCTATCTACCCTTTCAGGTCTCAACATAATAAGCAAATACGAAGTGTCAACCCTATCCCTCAGCACATACGTCGCATTATCGCTGCAGTGGCTCCACCAACCGTCTCACCTCACCGCATCGGCCCTAAAAACCGCCTCCAAAATACTTGAAACCCACCGGAACGCCAAACAGGACTCCAGACTGTACCTGACCAATTTAAAGGCCAACCAGACTTTCCAGCAGTTTCTACACACTGACAGTCACTTGTTTATAACTTTTAAACTCCACGAGACTTGGGAGAGGTTAAGAGACGACGCTGAAAAGATTAAAACTTGGCTGGGCTCCTTTGAATCTGTGGGCGACGATTTGAAAATGGAAATATCGCCGTATTTCTTTGGTGTGATTATGGAGGATAGGCAGGAGAATTGGTACGAAGATGTAGTTTTGTTAGCGCTGAGGTTCGTGGTTGGGTTGGTGGATGTTAATAAAGAGATATCGGTGCAGCTGCTGCCTGTGTTGCTGTATAAGATAGCGAATGATCCGTCGCCGATGGTGAAACTTGAGTGTCTGAAGGCTTTGCCATTGATGGCGAAGACTAAGGTAAGCTCTATTAACAAAGAATGTCCTTATTTGTAAACGCCCATCAAACCTATTTTAGTTACAAGTGAAGACAAAAGATTTTTCGAAAAACCTAACTGCTTTTTACCCGACTGCCGAAGGAAAGAAGGGTTATGCTTTTCGAGCGTATGTATGTATGTGTGTATGTCCTATTCTTTGGCACGCCCTGCAGCCTAAACCGTTTGACGGATTTCGACATATGAGGTGTCGTTGGACTCCTCTTAATCGTGAGAGTGACATAGGCTATAATATTTGCAAAAAAGCAGTTGGATTTTTGAAAAATCTTTTAATTCCACTTGTTTCAACTTGATTGGACTCCGGGAACTTGGTAAATTTCAATGAAAACTATAGAATTTGCATGCCTTTTTAGCATTATTTGACAGCCGTCATCCCGGTACAATAAACGTCAATGATGACATAAATCTATAAAATGTACTGGGATGACAGCTGTCAAATAATGCAAATAGGAATGCAACTTCTTTAGTAGAATAGACTTAAACCTAAAATTAAGTAGCTAATATTTTCTAAGGCATTTGGTTAGATCCTGCCTAAAAGGCAATACATTTCAAAGCTAATGAACTTTATTACAAAGCCTGAAGGTGGAATATTGCTTGATTGACAGTGTTTTTCAGGAAAACGTGCCGACCATAGTATCGATACTGAATAAGTTGAAAGCTGGTAAAGGAGTGCCGACGTCGTTCCTGATCATGCTCTATACCAGCTTGGCTGAAACACAGGTACGTTCCAGTAGCAAAGTGTTATAGTGAAAATGCCCTTTGTAGTATGGCGATTGGCCATATTTAGTGTTTAGCAGTAACACAATAGTTTACTGCTACATAAACGCATATTGCTTGTATAAGCGATAACCATGTATAAAATAGGGTGTTAACCATTAACTAAGGGTTCTATTATACGCTATTCTCGTATATACTCATTGGCCTCGTGCCGTTACTACCACCATAGAACCACCTTATCACATGGCGACCTATACCAGAGGACCAAGGAAAGCATACTGTGAAGCGAAGAATGAATCAACATCGAATATTTGACAGCTGTCACCCCAGTACAATTTATGTCATCATTGACGTTTATTGTATCGGGATGACGGCTGTCAAATATCGGCTGTTAAAAAAATGTAATTATAGTGCCATTCTGAACCTTATACCATAGACGCAAGCGTACGACTTCAAACTCTGTCATATTTGTCAACAGAGCGGCTACCGCGGAGGGTTGCCAACTTTTTTTGGGGGAGATATTGTATTTTCCAGAAAAAAACCGAGAAAAATATAGTACACTGTAAAAAAAAACAGTACTTGGCTGGGCAACGTTGCTATTTAGTAAAATTTAATTGAAACCTGCGCCGCTGGATGCGGGTGGCGCAGGACCGGTCACTTTGACACCCTTAGGGGGAGGCCTATGTCCAGCAGTGGACGTCTTTTGCCTGACATGATGATGATGATGAATTGAAACCTGGGCAATTTGGAGCACTTCGTAAGAACCCCCCAAATATAGTATTTTTGCGTACTATATATTTCTTCGACAGTATATAGTACAAAGAGTCAAAATATAGTACAATGCTATATGTACGGTTGGCAACCCTACGCGGAACGTCAAATAAGTGTAATGGTCAGCATAGTTGCCTTCCAAGCAGTTGATCCTGGCAAGGTCGCCATGTAGAGTTATGCGGAGGGTTGCATAATGACAACACGAGAGTCGAGTAATGACTGTTCTTTATTCACATATACATATATTAAAAATCTCGATAAGTGTGACAGAAAGGGAAATATCATTCGTTGTCCTTGTCATAGTTCCACTTTTTTTTCTGTTTGCCACAACTGATTTAGTATGAAGTATCATCAGGTTGATAGCAAATACAAAACGTTTTTTTTTAAGAGTTGTGATTGGTTTTAATACGGTGTAGTGTTTTGATTGGTCAAATTGAAATGTTTTAAAAATCATAAATATGTATAAATATTTTCCCTCTAGGGGCTAAATGTACTACCTACTTTAGCCCCGCTTGCTAAGCTTAATGACACACTTTTCAAGCATGAGAAGTGAAAACATGTTGGAGAGTGAGTGAGATGCTATTGCGCTGTCCATCTCTTAACCCCTGTCTCCTCACCCCTCTTTCTTAGTCTTTTGACTCTTCATTTTAGTAGGATAACCACAGTTGTACTATGTCGTGCTTCTCGGCCATTTTAGTCGCGCTGCTTCCCGTATCTACAAGAGTTGCTGGCGGAAGCAGCGGCCACCAGACCCGACGACCTCAAGTGGGAGGTGGAGCTTGCGCGAGCTGTTGCCGTCAAGCGGATATGCCACATCAGGTAACAAGCCCTCGGCGATCGGGCTCTGCTCGGGTGAAAACAGAGAAGATACGCAGAAAACTAATTTTCTCAGACATCAGACCTAGCTAGATCGATTTTTCGCCCCCAGAAACACAGAATACAGCCAAATTTCATCGAAATTGCTAGAGCCGTTTTTGAGAACGTGGATGCAATTATTATATATTTGCATTCACGTTCTCATTGCATTTTTGTAAAGAAAATATTTTGTCCAGGGCATCATCTCACGGCCTGGAGCTAGTGTCAGTGATCTCATCCACGCTGAATCGCTGCACGGACAAGAGCAGCGCTCTGAGCGCCGCGTGTGCGCTGGGAGCGCTCGCGGCGCTGTGGCGCGGCGCCGCGGTGGCGCCGCCCAGCGCCTGGCAAGCGCTCAAACACAAGCTGCGTCCGGACACTAGACCGCTGGTGCAGATAGCGTGAGTAGATCTATACTAACATTATCCCACGGCCTGGAGCTAGTGTCAGTGATCTCATCCACGCTGAATCGCTGCACGGACAAGAGCAGCGCTCTGAGCGCCGCGTGTGCACTGGGAGCGCTCGCGGCGCTGTGGCGCGGCGCCGCCCAGCGCCTGGCAAGCGCTCAAACACAAGCTGCGTCCAGACACTAGACCGCTGGTGCAGATAGCGTGAGTAGATCTATACTAACATCATCCCACGGCCTGGAGCTAGTGTCAGTGATCTCATCCACGCTGAATCGCTGCACGGACAAGAGCAGCGCTTTGAGCGCCGCGTGTGCGCTGGGAGCGCTCGCGGTGCTGTGGCGCGGCGCCGCGGTGGCGCCGCCCAGCGCCTGGCAAGCGCTCAAACACAAGCTGCGTCCAGACACTAGACCGCTGGTGCAGATAGCGTGAGTAGATCTATACTAACATCATCCCACGGCCTGGAGCTAGTGTCAGTGATCTCATCCACGCTGAATCGCTGCACGGACAAGAGCAGCGCTCTGAGCGCCGCGTGTGCGCTGGGAGCGCTCGCGGCGCTATGGCGCGGCGCCGCGGTGGCGCCGCCCAGCGCCTGGCAAGCGCTCAAACACAAGCTGCGTCCAGACACTAGACCGCTGGTGCAGATAGCGTGAGTAGATCTATACTAACATCATCCCACGGCCTAGAGCTAGTGTCAGTGATCTCATCCACGCTGAATCGCTGCACGGACAAGAGCAGCGCTCTGAGCGCCGCGTGTGCGCTGGGAGCGCTCGCGGCGCTGTGGCGCGGCGCCGCCCAGCGCCTGGCAAGCGCTCAAACACAAGCTGCGTCCAGACACTAGACCGCTGGTGCAGATAGCGTGAGTAGATCTATACTAACATCATCCCACGGCCTGGAGCTAGTGTCAGTGATCTCATCCACGCTGAATCGCTGCACGGACAAGAGCAGCGCTCTGAGCGCCGCGTGTGCGCTGGGAGCGCTCGCGGCGCTATGGCGCGGCGCCGCGGTGGCGCCGCCCAGCGCCTGGCAAGCGCTCAAACACAAGCTGCGTCCAGACACTAGACCGCTGGTGCAGATAGCGTGAGTAGATCTATACTAACATCATCCCACGGCCTGGAGCTAGTGTCAGTGATCTCATCCACGCTGAATCGCTGCACGGACAAGAGCAGCGCTCTGAGCGCCGCGTGTGCGCTGGGAGCGCTCGCGGCGCTGTGGCGCGGCGCCGCCCAGCGCCTGGCAAGCGCTCAAACACAAGCTGCGTCCAGACACTAGACCGCTGGTGCAGATAGCGTGAGTAGATCTATACTAACATCATCCCACGGCCTGGAGCTAGTGTCAGTGATCTCATCCACGCTGAATCGCTGCACGGACAAGAGCAGCGCTCTGAGCGCCGCGTGTGCGCTGGGAGCGCTCGCGGCGCTATGGCGCGGCGCCGCGGTGGCGCCGCCCAGCGCCTGGCAAGCGCTCAAACACAAGCTGCGTCCAGACACTAGACCGCTGGTGCAGATAGCGTGAGTAGATCTATACTAACATCATCCCACGGCCTGGAGCTAGTGTCAGTGATCTCATCCACGCTGAATCGCTGCACGGACAAGAGCAGCGCTCTGAGCGCCGCGTGTGCGCTGGGAGCGCTCGCGGCGCTATGGCGCGGCGCCGCGGTGGCGCCGCCCAGCGCCTGGCAAGCGCTCAAACACAAGCTGCGTCCAGACACTAGACCGCTGGTGCAGATAGCGTGAGTAGATCTATACTAACATCATCCCACGGCCTGGAGCTAGTGTCAGTGATCTCATCCACGCTGAATCGCTGCACGGACAAGAGCAGCGCTCTGAGCGCCGCGTGTGCGCTGGGAGCGCTCGCGGCGCTATGGCGCGGCGCCGCGGTGGCGCCGCCCAGCGCCTGGCAAGCGCTCAAACACAAGCTGCGTCCAGACACTAGACCGCTGGTGCAGATAGCGTGAGTAGATCTATACTAACATCATCCCACGGCCTGGAGCTAGTGTCAGTGAACTCATCCACGCTGAATCGCTGCACGGACAAGAGCAGCGCTCTGAGCGCCGCGTGTGCGCTGGGAGCGCTCGCGGCGCTGTCGTGGATTATCCGATGATAATGTCTATCTCTATCTAATATCCAGCCAAATAATGACGGGTTTCTTTTTGTTTCACTTGGTTCAGTTTCTAAATCTGGTGCAAATTCTAGTGGAGTATTTTTATAGACTTTTTTCCTTAGTAGCAATTGATAAGTCTAATTACATTAGATTATAAACTTAGTTAAGGTACCGTATCTGAAATAGGTCAGAGTCTGAAACTTCTTTAAGGCAAACAAATATCTAGAAGAAAGTGTATTGGCATTTATAGTACGTCTGAAACTGTATCAGTAAATCCTGTCAAAAAAGCGCAAACAAAAAACAGTCTTGTAGTCAGAGATCAAAGTCGGTTTTTGTTTGCGTTTGATTGACAGCATTTACTCTTACAGTTTCGGATAGAGTAGGTATACGTAGCGATGTTATTGCGAACCATAAAGCCTCTCACAGACTGTCATTAGCTGCCAAATTTACTATTGACCGCCACCGCAGGCCGCGCCAGTGTGATATAGGCCTAAGAAGCCCGATTAAATGTCATAGGTGACACTCTGATAACAACTGCGAGATCAAAATATACTCTAACTCTTATCTTATCTAGTTGAGGACCCTTTCGGATACACTTCGACCCAGTGGGATCTTTTGTGCATTTGCCCTCCTCTTTATACCTACTCCCAAGCTCGCGCCATCGTTTCCATAAAACGGATGATGCAGCTCGGCGGGAGCACCTTGAATTGGGTTGTGTCCTAAAATTTTTTTACGATGCCATTCGAACCAGTTTTTGGAGAGGAACAAATGTTTGTATGGGAGCAACTACAATTAAAAAACATAAATACCCAAAAAATTTAGTTAAAGACGGACCTAGCTGGCGGCAGCCGAAAACGTTTCATACTGATTAACATTGAATCGTGACGTCACAGGGTGATATTTGTACTAATCGTTGTATTGAAAATCAAGTAAATTGGTGTTTCAGTCGTGAAATACTGCGTTTAGGACCATAGTTGTCATACAATTTTGTTTCTATAAAAGCATAAAGATTCTATTGGTAGCTTTAAATTTACTTTTGGAGAATAAAAAAATATGTATATTTATTCTAAACTTTCAAGGTCTTCTTCTTTCAAGATCTTTTTATAATTTTAATTATATTTCTTAATGTATACTTAATTACATTTATTTCATGGTTTACTCTCAATTTAGCAACACTGCGTTATCGATTTTAACATGTGGAAACTACCCAATTCCTTTGGTTGCGGGTAGCCGTTACCAAAGTGATTCATTCTTTGTCTGGCAAGGGCACTCTAACTCTTAGCGTTAATTGTGTGGTTTGCAGGTGTTGTAATTAGTGCTTTTCTCAGCTGTTGGATGTTTGAACCTTGTTCCAACACCAGAAGCTATGTTTTAATGTATTTCAGTCTCTGCGAGCTGTTATCAGAAATCCCCGGCCTACGAGCATCGACTCCCGAGTACGACGCGCTAATATCAGAGGCCTCGCAAGAGCTGTGGCGGCTCGTGGCAGAAAGCCATCAGCCGACCGTGGTCAGCGCCGCCTGCCTCGCCTTACAGCATTACCGCGTCGACGATTACAAGCTAAAGGATATACCTGAGGCAAGTAACTCCTGAATGGTTATGACTACCTGCACGAGATACAATTTTAAATACATCCATAATGTCCTAAACATAATCAATAGCAAAAATCATGCTATCGGTGTATTGCTAGACTTGAGTAAAGCCTATGACAGTGTTATACACAATATCCTTCTTAATAAACTATACGACATTGCCGTGTGGGGAACTGCCCATGCCCTCGTACCTCACAACCCGCGTGCAGTGTGTGGAAATTGAGCACTACGATTATAAAGCGGGAAATTTACAAACAATACGATCACATGAGATAAAGGTAACACATTCAATCCCCCAAGGTAGTTTTATCGGGTGTGTCCTATTTTTAATCTACATATATGCCCCAAAACAACAAGTCACCCTTCCACTTTATTTGCAGACGACATATCGCTTGTTGTTGGCAAAGACGACCTAGACTTAAAGTTACAATTAGACACTGTGTTAAAAGATATAACGACCTGGTTAGCTTATCATAACCTGCAAGTAAACTTTGTGAAAACAAAACGTAAGTGACGAAACTGTTTATATTTTTCAAAAAAAAAAGGTTATTCCTATCACCAAAAAAATAATCAGGCATTTCTGATATTTTCATCCATTCCCCATTATGTATTAGAAATTAGGACCTTGTAAACAACACGATGCAATAAATAACATGAACTTGATATATAATCGCGTCTCTGTTGAACAGAGTGCGCGGCAGTTCTAACACCATCCTGGGTATGTTTGCTGAGCGACTGGACTGCCCTATGACAAAACACTGGGTAAAGATCATCACTGGCCAAATAAAGTAATGATCTTTACCCAGTGTCGCAAATATGTAATAATGATTACTTATGATTATGATTATTTATTTATGTAACATTTCTTTTTTATGATTTTAAATTTTTTTATCATTTCAGTCAAAGTGTAAAAAATATGGGTTCTACCTGAAATAAATCAATTTTATTTTTATTTTTTATTTATATAGAAACTACTTGATGTTAGAACGTTACAAAGCGTACGGTAATTATAATTAGACTGTGCGGGATCTGTCATCTAGTAACTTCTTGTTATTCTGTGATGCACTTCTTCTCTGTAAAAGTCTGGAGAAGTGTCCACAGGTGACGCTGACCATTTACCATTAGGCGGGCTGTACGCTTTTTGTCCTCGACGTGTTATTAATAAAATAAATAAAATGTATGTATAGACCTATATGTAGGTGTGTATATATGTTTAGACGACCGGTTAGCCTAGTTGGTAGTGACACTGCCTACGAAGCTGAAGGTCCTGGGTTCGAATCCCGGTAAGGGCAAATATTTGTGTGATGAGCATGAATATTTGTTTCTGAGTCTTGGATGTTTTCTATGTATTTAAGTATTTATATGTATTATATATATCGTCGTCTAGTACCTATAACACAAGCCTTATTGAGCATACTATAGGCCTAGTTCGATTTGTGTAAGAATGTCCCCCAATATTTATTTATTTATTTATTTATTATTTATTATATGTTTAACAGGTGTACAGGCGGACGGTGAAGCTGCCGGCTTCCTGCTGCAAGACGCCGGCCGACGCGGCCAGGAACCCGGAAGACGTTCTAGATTACATACCCTGTGAGTAGCTAAGATATTCCCAAATCTTGCATTTTGGTTCAAAGTTGAAATTTGATTCAATCATCATCATCATATCAGCCCAAAGACGTCCACTGCTGGACATAGGGCCTCCCCTAAAGAGTGCCACTGTGACCGGTCCTGCGCCACCCGCATCCAGCGAACTCCAGCCTTTACCAGGTCATCTTGTGGGGGGCCTACCCACGCCGCGCCGGTACGTGGTCGCCATGAGAGAACCTTTCCGCCCCAACGGTCATCGGTTCTACGTGCAATGTGTCCCGCCCACTGCCACTAAGTTCAATAGGGGTGTACAGACTCAAAATGTATTATTAATTCAAACGAAAGAAGGCAAACAAGTGAATCAAGAGATTTTTCGAAATTTGCCGTTGAAGCGGACGAATCTCGAGTTTTTTTTTTGAACCTGACTGTTGAGAGAGAGAATCTCGAGTGGCGTCCACTAAACAAATAATAGAACAACTAATCCGATGTTTAAGAACAAATAATAAATATAATTATTTGTTCTCAAAATAATAAATATAAATTTATTATTTGTTCTCAAACATCGGATTAGTTGTTAATGTTATCCACGTTCCAGGTGAGATCTGGCCGGAGGTGTTCAAGTACACGAACCAAGCGGCGTTGCCGAGCGTCGTCCAGTTGGCGGCCAGACTGGTCGAGCGCGAGATCCGCGGATACCGGAGCGGCGTCTACCAGGTTATTTGCTTATTTTACACAAACAATCTCCGGGAAACTGGACGTTATCTCCTATGTATCGGTATTTGACTTAGAGCAATACATAACTGGAGTAGCCTTATGTCGTATTTAAGCGTTTTTTCAAAAAAAAGTGTACACGAACTATTTTTTTTCGAAATCGTTTTATTTGGGTTTTTCTTACTCAGAATCGTTGATACTATCGATCTTTATATCTTCTGTCAATGACATGACACCATGAAAGAAAAACCTGAAGGTGTTAAAAATATCACTAAGAAGGCACTCATCGATTTAGCTTAAATATAATTATAATCATAATTAAAAAATAAAAATTATAGTATTATATAAAATGTTAGAATGGCTTATATATACTTACATAACATGTATAAGCAATAAACATAGATACACAAATAAATTAAAAATGCTGTATATTTAATATTAATGTAATAAAAAAAACAGTCAATTAAGTTAAACTGTTTTCAGGGGTACCCCCCACCGCACTCCTTAGCTAAAATAAAATCTTAGAATACAAAGATTAATTTAGCTAAGAAAGATGTATACAATTATTTTTTTATGAATAATAAACAGATTTTTTTTATACAAGAAAAAAATTGCCCCTGATTTTACTATGCAAGTTTTTTCTTCCAAAAATGTGACGATCTGGAATGGAATAGTTTGGACACGTTTTTTCTTGTATGGGGATCGGTAGTATCAACGATTCTGAGTAAGAAAAACCCAAAAAAAATCAAATTCTGAATAAAAAAGTTCACGTACACTTTTTTTGAAAAACGCTCATTTGCGTACAATAAAGCCCTCCGAATTTTGCGGGGGCGGGGGAGCATCTTAATAGGGTACTGACTCTCAATATATTAAAAGCTTGAAGTGGTTGAACGTTTATAATATCAAATGCTTACAGCAACATGCGGGCATTTTTATGAACAGTATTCTCTTGCGTCTCCCGTACTTTCCGTATCATAAATAATTATTTCATCACACTTCCCCCCGCCCCGCCTCGCAAGAATACTGTTCTGTGATTGGTCGAAATATTGAAACTGCGCGCTCCACTAGCACTGATCTGGAAGTGAAGTTGTTAATTTTTGATTGGTGCGGCTGTATGAAACTTAGATTTTTCTGTGTTTTGTAGTTATTTATTTCCTCTCAAATGTGATGTAAACCATTGTGTATAACACGGGCGTAAGAATATTGCAAACTCGAGTCATCAAAAGCCCTCCGCCTTCGGCGTCGGGCTTCTGATAGATAGACTCTCGTTAGCAATGTTCCACTTACGCCCCTCGATAAACAATGTACTATTATTGTTGTAGGTGGCGGGCCGCGCTGAACCAACCACCGTGGAGTATCTGCCACCGTATAGTATTGTTCGGGGCCTGCTCGAGTGTTTCCGGAAACAGGTATTTTTATTAATAACGTTATTTTTTATTATTAGCAACATAAATACCGGGTATACGCTCGCAAGTATTCGAATCCGTTCGGTGATTTCCGCCAGAAGTAGCGATAAGTTGCTCGTAAGGCCCAACATATAAAATGTTTGCTAAAGTAATTTTAATCTAGTTATTTAGACAATTAGGTTGTGTCCTAAATTTTTTTACGATACCATTCGAACCAGTTTTTGAAGAGGAACAAATGTTTGTATGGGAGCAACTACAATTAAAACACATAAATACCCAAAAATTGAGTTAAAGACGGACCTCGCTTGCGGCAGCCGAAAACGTTTCATACTGATTAACATTGAATCGTGACGTCACAGGGTAATATTTTGTACTAATCGTTGCATTGAAAATCAAGTAAATTGCTGTTTCAGTCGTGAAATACTGCGTTTAGGACCATAGTTGTGATACAATTTTGTTTCTATAAAAGCGTAAGGATTCTATTGGTAGCTTTAAATTTACTTTTGGACAATAAAATAAATGCATACTTTTTATAAACTTTCAAGGTCCATATCTTTTTATGATTTTAATTATATTTCTTAATTTATACTTAATTACATTTATTTAATGGTTTACTATCAATTTGGCAACACTGCGTTATCAATTTCAACATGTGAAAACTACCCGATTGCATTAAATTTCATTTGTTGGAATAATTAACGGAACAAAAGAAATGCTACTTTATTTTCAGTGATCGGAATAGGCAGAGTTTTGTACCTAAACTTAGTAGAACAGAGACAAAAAGTGGAGACTTCCTTACGACTACAATTATTTGTTTAAAAAAAAGTTTAAATGTTTAAACCTCATTGAAACGGAGTGTATCCACATTGTACTGCATATTGGACCTGTTGTACTGAGATAGGTACATTTATAGTGTATAGTCTAGTTTATAAATATATATACTTTCCCAAAGGTTCAAAAATATTTGAGCAACCTTATGCCCTTAACAATAAAGTCGTGTTCACATATTTTTAAATTATTTTTATTTGAAGATTCATTATACAGTGTGAGTTTCCTTAAAGTGCACATACATGTATGAAATAGGGTGGATCTATACCCAATTCCATCGACGGAAGTTTTTTTTTTTTGGATTTATAGTCAAATTTTATTTTTATTTTTTTAGCTACTGAATTTACAAATTAAATTCAGTAGCTAAAAAAATAAAAATGTTGCTCTCCCTGTGAACCCTCATCACCAATGGTGCCACAGCGTTTTATAAAAAAAAAATTGTCTGTATGGATTGCAAAAAAGTTGTACATAGTTAAGGGCCTTAATCAAATCTATGCTTTAACTTTTTTTCCATTGTGTAATGAAAGTTACCCGTATAAAATGTTCGGGTAATTGTCGTAACACCACGGTGGTACCACATTTATATTGGCCAGAAAGGAAACTTCAATTAGTTCTAATGAAGAAACCTATGCATTTTTTTTATCGCACTTCAAAACCACAATTTTCGATAGTTCAAAAACAAAAAAAAAACAAAAAAACCTCGGTTCATTGTCGGTAAAAAAGAAGAACGACCAACTCCCTCTTAAAACTTTGGACACTCATAACTTTGTGATTATTTAACCTCTTGCGTTGATTTTTACTCCATTTGACTGCAATTTTAATCCTTTTTCGAGAAAATACAATATTGTTACATACATACATACATACATATAATCTCGCCTCTTTCCCAGAGGGGTAGGCAGAGATCACGGATCTCCATTTGCTACGATCCTGACAAACCACTTTCGCTTCACTCACCTTCATAACATTTCTCATACATGCTCGTCGGTTTAGGGTACTTTTGACCTGGCCTTTTTGTAACATTTCTCCAATTTGGTCAGAGAAAGTTCGCCTAGGTCTTCCCCTTCCAACTTGCCCTTCCACTCCTTTTATATACACTCTCTTCGTTAATCTTCTCTCATCCATCCTCTCTACATGCCCAAACCATCTTAACATACCCTTCTCAATTTTCGTGACTATATCTCCATCCATTCCACACTTATCTCTTATCACACTGTTTCTGACTCTATCACTCAATTTCACTCCACACGCTCTCATTTCTACTGCATTCACTCGACTTTGATGTCTTTTCTGCCACACCCAACTTTCACTACCATACATAAGTGTGGGCACCAACACTCCTCTATGCACAGCCACGCGCGCTTTTTGTGATATTTTCTGGCTGCCCATAAAAGCGTTCAGTGCCCCATTCACTCGATTCCCTGCATTCACTCTCCTTTCAATATCTTTCTCATGCTTTCCGTCTCCAGTAAATAATGTCCCCAAATACACAAACTCTTTTACTTGTTCCAGTCTTTCTTCACCAATCATTATTTCGCAGTCTGTCATAATTTCATCTTTTTCAAATACCATCACTTTCGTCTTACTTACATTCATCTTCATCCCTTTCCCAGCGTATAGGAGACATCCTCAGCTGACGATGCAAGTAGTACAAGGTCGTCAGCGTATAGGAGACATATTGTTGATTATTTTATTTAGTGTCTACACTACACCCCTATTGTGCATTGTCCCCGACGATATGCTATCATAAAATGTGTCGAAAGAGTATCCGGACACGTTACGTATATCACATTGCAGACAACGAACCCCTCGTACGACTTCCCGGAGCCGGTGCTCCTGGCCCTCCTGTCGGTGCTCTCCTCCGAGTACCCCCGCCCCCTGCCCCCGCTGGAGCTGTGCTGGCTGGCGGGCGCGCGCGCGCGGGGCGGGGCGTGGCGACGCGGGGTGCTGCGGCTGGCGGCGCGCGCCGTCACGCCGTCGGGGCGCCGCGTGGTGGAGGTGTACCTTAAGGAGGTCGAGGGGGGGCAGACACAGGTAACTCCTACCTACATACAGATTTAAAAAAAAAACATGGAAATGCAGCATCGCTAAGGGTTATGTACACAATATGTTTATGGGTCAATCAACTTTTTCTTGTTATTCTGTCCCAGTAAGCCAAGAGACAACGGTGGCAGAGTTTCTTGGTGAGAAGATGTGTGTGTGTTTGTTTGTTTGTTTGTTTGTTCGTCTTTCACGGCCAAACGGGGCGACGAATTAACGTGATTTTTTGAGTGGAGATAGTTGAAGGGATGGAGAGTGACATAGGCTACTTTTTGTCTCTTTCTAACCCCCCACTTCCCTAAAATGGGGGGTGGAAGTTTGTATAGAGCATTCCGCAATTTTCAAGGTAGAAAGCTAAAAATTGGTATGCGGACTATTTGCGACTAAAAAATCGTGCATCATTTTTTTTGGAAATCTGCACCCAACCCCTTAAAAGAGGGGGTGAAATTTAATATGGGGGTCCAGATATGTAAAATCGATATGTAGAGTCGATATGTGGAGTCGATATGTAAAGTCGAAGTAGAGTAGAGTAAAGAAGAGTGAACATTCCTGAAAGTATTTGTGCCAAATTGCAATTAAACTGGAACATACGGGTCAAACTGAGATGCAACGTTTTTTATAGACGGTTAAAATTACTTTTAGTACGCGGGCGAAGCCGCGGACAAAAGCTAGTATACTATAAATTGGACTCCTATCGTGCTAAGGCGATGCCCCACTATAGAATGGGTTTACCAATATACCAAAAACACGTGTTTAGTAGATTTAAACCGCCTAAAATCATACTTTTAGGGTTCCGTACCCAACGGGTAAAAACGAGACCCTATTATTAAGACTTCGCTGTCCGTCCGTCTGTCTGTCACCAGGCTGTATCTCAAGAACCGAGATAGCTAGAGAGTTGAAATTTTCACAGATTATGTATTTCTGTTGCCGCTATAACAAAAAATACTAAAAACCCAGCCAAGTGCGAGTCAGACTGGGGCTCCCATACAACCGACATGATTTTTTTGCCGTTTTTATAGATCATGATTTTTTTGTTGCTGGAACCCTTCGTGCGCGAGTCCAACTTGCACTTGGCCGGTTTTTAAACAGTGACCCAGGAAACGTAACCATGACAACGAGCAACAAAAAATTGTTGATTAGCCCTTATGTGTCGTCTAATACCCATAGTACAAGCTTTGCTTAGTTTGGGACTAGGTCGAGTCAAATTACCACCTTACAGCCTAAACCTCTTCAAATTAACGATTAAGTAATGAACATTTACCACTTATCATTCATTTCAAGTTATTTCAACCAACCACACGTATTTCAAATTTCCCAGGAAACCGAAGCGATGGAACTCTTCGAGTTACTCCCAGTGTTGTGTCGGAACACGCCCCCTAACACTCTCCGCGGCCCTCTAGAGCGATGCCTCCACGAAGCTTACCAGGACACCTTACAATACAAAAAGAACTCCAAAGACACGGACACAGAGTCGATGTTCGCTAAGCAGATGGAGATGGTTAAAACGTGTTTGGAGTGCGATAAAATACATGACGCGAATAGGACCCTGCTGTCGCAGTTTGTCGAGAATTATTATAATATTATGGAGGATGACAATGTGGTGAGTGGAAACTAATTTAAGTTATACGTTAGTCATCATCATCATCATATCAGCCGAAAGACGTCCACTGCTCCCCCAAAGAGTGCCACAATGACCGGTCCTGTGCCACCCGCATCCCGCACCCGCAGGTCATCAGTCCACCTTGTGGGGAGCCTACCCACGCCGCGCCTTCCGGTCGCCACTCGAGAACCTTTCCGCCCCAACGGCCATCGGTTCTACGTGCAATGTGCCCCGCCCACTGCCACTTAAGTTTAGCGATTCGGAGGGCTATATCGGTTACCTTGGTTCTGCTGCGGATAGCCTCATTTCTGATGCGATCACGCAGAGATACTCCCAGCATATAGCCCTCTCCATTGCCCTTCGGGTGACTTTGAGCCTTCTTATGAGGCCCATAGTAAGCGATTTGAATTATGACGAGACTGTCAACCTTAAATGGGTCCCAAATTAAAGTTCGTGTCTGTACATTACGTTTTATCAATCTCTAGAATAGAAACATATCATCATCATAATCATCATATCAGCCGAAAGACGTCCACTGCTTTACATAGGACTCCCCCAAAGAGTGCCACAATGACCGGTCCTGCGCCACCGGCACCCAGCGGACTCCAGCGACCTTTACCAGACCATCACAAGTGTAGACCTCTATCAGTCTACCTTGTGAGGGCCTATTCACGCATAAAAACATATATAAAAATAATTTTCTCCAAAATGCCCGCAAAGTGTACATTAGTCACTACATATTGGAAGGTAAAGTATATAGTTTCAGGTCAGATCAAAATTAAAAAAATTAAAAACATTGCAGGCCGCCTGGAATGTTACATATAAATAGTACATTGTTGTACAGGCTAGAAAGTAAGCAATAGATGGACGAGTTAGTTCGAGGGCCGACGCGTAGCGGAGGCCCTCGAAAGTACGAGTCCAGCTATTGCACTTTCGGCCGAGGCTTAAAATAGTGCTTTTCACGCCTACTGCAAGGAAATTGCAAATAATTATAATTTGAAATCAAAATTAAGATCATAATATTAAAGAGGTTCCCTTGCCTCGCGCCGGCGGAGGGAGGAGCTGCACAGGCAGCGCACGCCGGCGCGACCGCGCGGGGCCCTGTGATTGGTCGATCGCTGTTCAAACTGTCCAACAATAACATTGTTAGACAGTTTGAAGTCATAGATGGCCTGTTCGTGCGACGTCCAACTAACCCCGGCTTTGACGCCTGAATTCTGACCATCTTTTGCCACATTTCCGAGCAGTGGCGTGAAAATTCCTTTATTTGTCGAGTATACCAAACTTTTTAAAAAGTTGAAACCGGCATATAAAAGACGGCACAGGTCGTATTCAGCCAATTCAACTCGTGTTTTTCTGTTGCAAACGCGACGTTTTTCTATGTGTCTCAAATAGTTCGCGTTTTTCGGTGGAAAAATACACTTGCGATTCGGTTTAAAAAGAAAAACGGCGGGAAATCATGAATATTTTTACGTTGTGATATTTAAAGTTTATAATTCCCCCATTTTTGAGAAAAGCACTATATTAGCCTTAGCCGGAATGGCAATTCATCATCATCATCATCATCATATCAGCCGAAAGACGTCCACTGCTGGACATAGGCCTCGCCCAGAGAGTGCCAAATTGACCGGTCCTGCGCCACCCGCATCCAGCGGACTCCCGCGACCTTTACCAGGTCATCAGTCCACCTTGTGGGGGGCCTGCCCACGCCGCGCCGCGCCGGTACGTGGTCGCCACTCGAGAACCTTTCCGCCCCAACGGCCATCGGTTCTACGTGCAATGTGCCCCTGTGCCTGTGTGAATGGCAATTGCAGGCTTCGTATTATAAATAAACGGACTCGCAAGCTCGTCCGTTTAAACAAATACTCAGCCTGCAATTGCCTCCTTCCCGGCCACGGCAATAATGTACTATTTCATCGGTGTTTCTTTAAACATTGTAACTCGTAGTTTCGTGAAACGGGCTGCTGGTATATTAATCCAAAATGAAACGTTTACATTTTACTAATCTTGTAATGAATTATATTCTCACTTCGCAGCTAGTGGCACTTTCAGTGCCAGCAACCCGCTAGGTGGGCTACTCGTAGGCGCTTCGTCTACATACGGTTTTTCGCATGTAAAAGAAAATAAAATAAAAATAAAAAGCTTTTTTATTTCTCAAGCATTACAAAAAAAAATACTTTCTTTTTATTCTATTTATCTATTTCTATATAATTACGAGTATTTGACATGCAATGATAATTTGATTTACATAAAATCCAACCTATCTTATTATCTAAATATATAAAAGAAGAAACTGACTGACTGACTGACTGACTGACTGACTGACTGATCTATCAACGCACAGCCCAAACCGCTGGTTCTAGAGGTACTGGCTGAAAATGAGCGCTGTAGGTGTCCGACACCTCAGCATAATGCTGAGCCAGTGTCCGGTTCACTGCCGCAGAGACACACTTTGTTTCATGTTTTATATGTTTCTCTTGTTTATTTTATTGTTTAATATGTGTGTCCTGTGTGTTTGTGAATAAATGAATCTTTCTTTCTTCTTTCTAGAGATTCCGAATTTGGCACGTAGGGTCCTTATAATGTCTAGGGGTGCACTAAGAAAGGATTTTTCAAAATTCAACCCCTAAGGGGGTGAAATGGGGGTCCAAAGTTTGTATGGGGAAAGAAGATTAGATAGACTATTTCATTCGAAACTTCACAGCAGTATTCCTTACGATAAATGAGTAAACACGTGTTACAGGTTTTTTTGAAAATTCAACCCCTAAAAGGGGGGAATGTGGTCACAAAGTGTGAAAATCGACATGGGTGTCGTTTCTATGGTTTATCGGGTCGCTGATTACGAAAACAACAACAATTTTAAAATCCAACATGGCGGACGTGAAATACCATCTCCCTGGTGGGATGCGATGGGATATAAATGTCCAAAATATCAATATGGGTGTCGCTTTTATGGTATTTTGGGAGTTCTGGTTCTAGAGATTCCAAATTTGGCACGTAGGTTCCATATAAGGTCTAGGGGTGCACTAAGAAAGGATTTTTCAAAATTCAACCCCTAGAGAGGTGAAATGGGGGTCCGAAGTTTTTATGGGGAGACAAGATTAATTAGATTATTTCTTTCGAATTTTCATAGCAGTATTTGTAACAATAAATGAGTAAACACGTGTTTCAGGTTTTGAGAATTCAACCCCTAAAAGGGGGGAATGTGGTGACAAAGTCTGAAAATTGACATGGGTATCGTTTCTATGGTTTATCGGGTCGTTGATTACGAAAACAACAACGATTTTTAAATCCAACATGGCGGACGTGAAATATCATCTCCCATGTTGGGGTGCGATGAGGTTGAAATGTCCAAAATATCAATATGGGTGTCGTTTTTATAGTATTTTGGCACGTTAATTACGAAAATGGCATCGATTTTAGAATTGAATATCGTGGACATATCTAAATATATAAAAGAAGAAACTGACTGACTGACTGATTGACTGACTGATATATCAACGCACAGCCCAAGCCGCTGGTTGGGCTGTGCGTTGAAATGGGGTCCAAAGTTTGTATGGGGAAACAAATTAAGTAAGAATATTTCATTTGAAACTTCACAGGAGTATTCCTAGCGATTAATGGGTAAACACATGTTTCAGGTGTTGTTGAGAATTCAACCCCTAAAAAAGTGAAATGTGGTGACAGTGTCTAAAAATCAACATGGGTATTGTTTCTATGGTTTATCGGGTCGCTGGTCGCTGATTTTAAACGATTTTAAAATCCAACGTGGCGGACATGAAATACCATCTCCCCTGTTGGGGTGCGATGGGGTTGAAATGTCTCAATATCAATATGGGTGTCGTTTTTATGGTTATTTGGAACATTAATTACGAAAATGACATCGATTTTGAAATTTAACATTGCAGACATGAAAATTCTTGAAAGTATTTGTGCCAAATTGCAATTCAATTGGAACATACGGGTCAAACTGAGGTGCACCTTTTTTGTAGACGGTTAAAATTACTTTTAGGACGCGGGCGAAGCAGTGGGCAAAAACTAGTTCCTAATAATTAGTCAATAGTCAATAGTGTTTATTTTGTAAACATAGGTACATCAAATTGAGGTGTATAGTAAAAAAATCTCGTTCCACTATGTTTTGCCTTTCGGCATACAAAAACATGCTGCATACTAACATAATATTAGTGTACAATTAATAAATTATAAATATTTAGATAGAAGTCTACAACAACAACAATAATTATAATTAATTTATTTTATGGAATTATTCAATATGTCAGCGTAGTAAGTTATTATAACAATTTCAATTTTTACATGTCAATACCTATTTAATTAAATGTATATTATTAAATCTTATAACTATAGACTGTCGCATGTCAAGAAATCTGATATTGTATAAAAACATTTTTTAGTAAGCAATTTTTTTAACTCTGTCTTGAATATTGGCAATGGTAAGTTTTTGATCCTATCGGGAAGTTTATTAAATATTTTACTAGACACACAGAACATACTTTTTTGTTTTAATGCAGTATTTGCAGGCTCTGTGAATATATATTCACCATACCTAGTGCTCCGCGGAAAGAACTCGGAGACCGTCTTAAAAAGAGTTGGGTTTGCTTTGACAAACACCGCGGCCTCAAATACATACAGACAGGGCAATGTTAGTATTTTTAAATTATCAAAATGTGACACACAACTGTCTGTTTGCTTGAGTCCGCGGATTGCCCTTATGCACCTCTTTTGTGCCTTGAAGACAGTCTCTCTGTTTGTGGAGTTTGCCCAGTTAGTAACATTCAATGTAATAATAATTGAATATATGTGTTTGTTTGTCCTAAGTACAGTTTTTTTTTTAATTTTAGTCAAGTTTCTGTGGGAACCCCTCCTGTGAAGGTAAAGGCCTCCTCCAGTGATGACAATTTCTCTCTATCTTTTGCAGTTTTTTCGCATATTATCGGCTACGAAATCGGTGGCACTGAATGAATTAACTGTTAAGGCGACGTAGGTTCAGAAAACGGATTTTTAATAAGTTTGGATCATAATACGGCAGCCCTAAATATAATTAGCAATCTTGAGGCCTTTCTGGGGCTACAGCTATTTGAATCCTGAGTTTTTGACTTTCGCTCGATAGAAAAAAATCACGAACATAGTTCTAAAATACACTTAAAATATTCGTAACAAATTATGCACAAAAGGTAAACATATTAAAATTGGTTTTATAAGTCGGCAATTTCATGTTTGGGGGAACTTAGCTATTTTTTTTAATTTTTTTTAAATTCCTTTTTTACGCACAAAAAATTAATTAAAAAACACGATATCCGCGCTACCGAACACGCACTTCCATCTCGCTCACGCTTGTGCTCAATGAGAGGAAGAGAAGACCATGAGCCTACTGCACCTTAAATATTTAGCCATGTCGCAGGCATGGGAAGCGTTAGCCTCGACGTGCTGCGCCCTCTCCGACAAGTACCTGGAGCGCATGACGTCGCCGTCGTGCTGGTGGGAGGTGTCTGCGGGCGCGCTGCGGCGCGCGGCGCGCGTGCGCGCGGGGCTGGCGCGCGCGCGGGGCCTCGTGTGGCTCAACGAGCTCATAGACGCGCAGGCGGGACAGCTCACGTGAGTAACACTCTCCGGCAAGTACCTGGAGCGCATGACGTCGCCGTCGTGCTGGTGGGAGGTGTCTGCGGGCGCGCTGCGGCGCGCGGCGCGCGTGCGCGCGGGGCTGGCGCGCGCGCGGGGCCTCGTGTGGCTCAACGAGCTCATAGACGCGCAGGCGGGACAGCTCACGTGAGTAACACTCTCCGGCAAGTACCTGGAGCGCATGACGTCGCCGTCGTGCTGGTGGGAGGTGTCTGCGGGCGCGCTGCGGCGCGCGGCGCGCGTGCGCGCGGGGCTGGCGCGCGCGCGGGGCCTCGTGTGGCTCAACGAGCTCATAGACGCGCAGGCGGGACAGCTCACGTGAGTAACACTCTCCGGCAAGTACCTGGAGCGCATGACGTCGCCGTCGTGCTGGTGGGAGGTGTCTGCGGGCGCGCTGCGGCGCGCGGCGCGCGTGCGCGCGGGGCTGGCGCGCGCGCGGGGCCTCGTGTGGCTCAACGAGCTCATAGACGCGCAGGCGGGACAGCTCACGTGAGTAACACTCTCCGGCAAGTACCTGGAGCGCATGACGTCGCCGTCGTGCTGGTGGGAGGTGTCTGCGGGCGCGCTGCGGCGCGCGGCGCGCGTGCGCGCGGGGCTGGCGCGCGCGCGGGGCCTCGTGTGGCTCAACGAGCTCATAGACGCGCAGGCGGGACAGCTCACGTGAGTAACACTCTCCGGCAAGTACCTGGAGCGCATGACGTCGCCGTCGTGCTGGTGGGAGGTGTCTGCGGGCGCGCTGCGGCGCGCGGCGCGCGTGCGCGCGGGGCTGGCGCGCGCGCGGGGCCTCGTGTGGCTCAACGAGCTCATAGACGCGCAGGCGGGACAGCTCACGTGAGTAACACTCTCCGGCAAGCACCTGGAGCGCATGACGTCGCCGTCGTGCTGGTGGGAGGTGTCTGCGGGCGCGCTGCGGCGCGCGGCGCGCGTGCGCGCGGGGCTGGCGCGCGCGCGGGGCCTCGTGTGGCTCAACGAGCTCATAGACGCGCAGGCGGGACAGCTCACGTGAGTAACACTCTCCGGCAAGTACCTGGAGCGCATGACGTCGCCGTCGTGCTGGTGGGAGGTGTCTGCGGGCGCGCTGCGGCGCGCGGCGCGCGTGCGCGCGGGGCTGGCGCGCGCGCGGGGCCTCGTGTGGCTCAACGAGCTCATAGACGCGCAGGCGGGACAGCTCACGTGAGTAACACTCTCCGGCAAGTACCTGGAGCGCATGACGTCGCCGTCGTGCTGGTGGGAGGTGTCTGCGGGCGCGCTGCGGCGCGCGGCGCGCGTGCGCGCGGGGCTGGCGCGCGCGCGGGGCCTCGTGTGGCTCAACGAGCTCATAGACGCGCAGGCGGGACAGCTCACGTGAGTAACACTCTCCGGCAAGCACCTGGAGCGCATGACGTCGCCGTCGTGCTGGTGGGAGGTGTCTGCGGGCGCGCTGCGGCGCGCGGCGCGCGTGCGCGCGGGGCTGGCGCGCGCGCGGGGCCTCGTGTGGCTCAACGAGCTCATAGACGCGCAGGCGGGACAGCTCACGTGAGTAACACTCTCCGGCAAGTACCTGGAGCGCATGACGTCGCCGTCGTGCTGGTGGGAGGTGTCTGCGGGCGCGCTGCGGCGCGCGGCGCGCGTGCGCGCGGGGCTGGCGCGCGCGCGGGGCCTCGTGTGGCTCAACGAGCTCATAGACGCGCAGGCGGGACAGCTCACGTGAGTAACACTCTCCGGCAAGTACCTGGAGCGCATGACGTCGCCGTCGTGCTGGTGGGAGGTGTCTGCGGGCGCGCTGCGGCGCGCGGCGCGCGTGCGCGCGGGGCTGGCGCGCGCGCGGGGCCTCGTGTGGCTCAACGAGCTCATAGACGCGCAGGCGGGACAGCTCACGTGAGTAACACTCTCCGGCAAGCACCTGGAGCGCATGACGTCGCCGTCGTGCTGGTGGGAGGTGTCTGCGGGCGCGCTGCGGCGCGCGGCGCGCGTGCGCGCGGGGCTGGCGCGCGGCGCGCGTGCGCGCGGGGCTGGCGCGCGCGCGGGGCCTCGTGTGGCTCAACGAGCTCATAGACGCGCAGGCGGGACAGCTCACGTGAGTAACACTCTCCGGCAAGTACCTGGAGCGCATGACGTCGCCGTCGTGCTGGTGGGAGGTGTCTGCGGGCGCGCTGCGGCGCGCGGCGCGCGTGCGCGCGGGGCTGGCGCGCGCGCGGGGCCTCGTGTGGCTCAACGAGCTCATAGACGCGCAGGCGGGACAGCTCACGTGAGTAACACTCTCCGGCAAGTACCTGGAGCGCATGACGTCGCCGTCGTGCTGGTGGGAGGTGTCTGCGGGCGCGCTGCGGCGCGCGGCGCGCGTGCGCGCGGGGCTGGCGCGCGCGCGGGGCCTCGTGTGGCTCAACGAGCTCATAGACGCGCAGGCGGGACAGCTCACGTGAGTAACACTCTCCGGCAAGTACCTGGAGCGCATGACGTCGCCGTCGTGCTGGTGGGAGGTGTCTGCGGGCGCGCTGCGGCGCGCGGCGCGCGTGCGCGCGGGGCTGGCGCGCGCGCGGGGCCTCGTGTGGCTCAACGAGCTCATAGACGCGCAGGCGGGACAGCTCACGTGAGTAACACTCTCCGGCAAGTACCTGGAGCGCATGACGTCGCCGTCGTGCTGGTGGGAGGTGTCTGCGGGCGCGCTGCGGCGCGCGGCGCGCGTGCGCGCGGGGCTGGCGCGCGCGCGGGGCCTCGTGTGGCTCAACGAGCTCATAGACGCGCAGGCGGGACAGCTCACGTGAGTAACACTCTCCGGCAAGTACCTGGAGCGCATGACGTCGCCGTCGTGCTGGTGGGAGGTGTCTGGTGTCAGGTGAGAGTAAGTGTCAATAAATTGCGAATTTGAAAAATAAAATATGCTACAAGTTACAATGTACATCAGAGGTCTAAGCCGGCAACATTGAAACGCTTGACCAATGAGGAATGCCTTTAGCCTGAGGGGCTACCGCGAAACGAAATTCGTTTTCGTTCGTGTATCTCCGTTTCTGTCGCACTTGCTACTTTGAGCGACAGAGACGGAGATACACAAACGAAAGCTGAATTATTATGATTTTTATTTTCCGCATAATGTTCTTTTATTTAAACTTTATTCCGCAGTAAAAAAATACATATATAAAACTCAAACTTCTTGCCATAAGGCATTCCCTACCAGTCAACTTTCATCGTAGCCATAGCTTCTGCGACGTTTTGTAATAAACACGTTAAGTATAAGTAGTATATTTTCATCACACTTGCTCGTCAATGGCGTTATTACTTGCGAGCGTACAGAGCAGTTATAGCCGTTTTACCTCCCACGGGTTGTTAAGTTTAATTTCAAAATATAGAACCCTCTGATTGGCTTAAGTAAATCTGGTTGCTCTGTGATTGGTTGAAAAAAAATCTAGTTGGCCAAGCCGCCCGCCCCGCAAGAATACTGCTCTGTGATTGGTTGAAATATTGAAGCTGCGCGCTTCACTAGCACTGATCTGGAAGTGACGTCAATTTTTGATTGGTGCGGCTGTGTGAAACTTAGATTTTTCTGTCTTTCGTAGTTATTTATTTTGCGGTGTGTGTGGTCTTTACGAGTACACACAATGATCTTAATTCACTTTATCTATAATGTATAAGTTAATGATCCTTTTTATTGACGCAGCTGCAACCCGCGTCATTGTGCACGCACACAGCCACTGATGAAAGTCCTTTATAAACCCATGTATTTAATAATAAAGTGTTCATTCATTTCCCGACTTTCGTCTATATTATTTCACACCATATCGAACCTTACTTCGATTTCCTCGCAAATGTGATGAAAAACATTACTCCAGGCAAAATACGGTTTCGAAAAACATTAATTTATAATAGCGTTTTTTTGTTTATTTCATTCTAAAACATTATTTTAAGATGCTTTATTCAAGAATCCAACAAACTTTTCACCCGGAAGTAATTATATAGATTTAAATTAAATATTCATTGTCTTTTTTATTTTATTTATATTGAATATTTTAAAGAAAATGAACCTAAATAAAGATAAAAAAAAATATTAATATTTATCCGGACTTTTTAGGAGCTAATTAAATATTGTTTTTTTTTATGTCTGATTTTTTGTTGGATTTTGCCTCTAGGTAACTATTTAATTGATAATATATCCGTTACATTAAAAAAATTAGCTATCATAAATTATTTCCAAATTTGTAATTTTTTCCATACAAGTTGTCAGTTCATTGCCTGGACTACATTGTGTATAACACGGGCGTAAGCACTTACGCCCCTCGTTAAACAATGTACTATATTTGAGTTGTTCGCAGTGAACAGGAGTTCTCGCTGCGCTGCATGCTGCCCGCGCTGCGCGTCGCGCGGCCGGACGACGAGGCGCGCGACTGGCTGCTGCAGCTCATGGCGCGCACGCAAGTCGCGTTCAAAGCGTGAGTACTATGTTCGCAGTGAACAGGAGTTCTCGCTGCGCTGTATGCTGCCCGCGCTGCGCGTCGCGCGGCCGGACGACGAGGCGCGCGACTGGCTGCTGCAGCTCATGGCGCGGACGCAAGTCGCGTTCAAAGCGTGAGTACTATGTGGCTAGCACCGGAGTAGGACATGACACTCAAAGTCAAAGCTATTCTTTAATTTAGACATATTACATGCAACTATGAATGTCGATAAACCACCACCACGAAATAGTTATTTGTGTCTCAAGGGAGCAAAATAGTATATTTACGGCGAGGGCGGTGTATTGAATCCTGAATGTAGCGAGGGATCCTACAATAGAATCCTGAGCGTAGTGAGGGATTCTAACGTAGGATCCTGAGCGTAGTGAGGGATTCAAGTGTTAAATGCTACATGCCAATGAATAAATTAAAAAAGTAGCTTGAACAGAAAAGTGGCATTTTGCTCCCTCTCGTCGGGGACCAAAACTTACTTTTCTGAATGAGAGGTGTGAAAATAGTATTATTTATACAATACTAGGTACTAGGTAGGACACACTACGGAACGCAGTCAGTAATACCAAGGCACTCTTAAACTTTTTAGAGGAGCTGGGGTGGTTAGAGTAGCGCCGCGCCACCCTGCCGTTTCACGCAAAATAGGCACATTGGATGTCGACTTGCGGATAATGCCCAGTAAAACTAACTAACTAACTACAATAGTAGGTTCCGCCCGCGACTTCGTCTGCGTGGATCCGCAATAAAAACTATCCTATATTTTAATCCACTATAAAACTATTTTCGTGCAAAATTTCATCCAAATCGGTTGAGCCGTTTTAGCGTGATTGAGTAACAAACATCTAAACATCCAAACTTTCGCATTTTTTATATTAGTAGGATATAATAATTTCAATATCACAGTACTATGTGTACAATTACATTGCTGCAGCAGAAAGCCTATTTATTTATTTTAGCGATAGATTACTTGTGCAGGACGCTATCACTGTCGAATATCCCTATCGACCTTTTAAATCGATAAAAAACTATTGATAAACTTTGTGGACACAAGGGCTTAGCATAATTGACCAAATAGGAGTGTAACCAGTGTAATCTGATGAGAATTTCAAGAATGAGTTGTCTCCAGCTGGCAGCACTGTGGCGAGGTCTTTTTGACAGCAGTTGTATCTATCACTTGAATTGATGGTGATTATAAACATGGTGGATTTTGTCACCTACACCTCGCCATAGAATAAGTAATAGTACACGTACTGAAATTGCACTTACTAGAAAAACGGCGTTTAGGCATAATAAAAGTGCCTACTTTGTGCATCTCTGTCTATCGTATAACTTGTATTCATTCACACACGGCACGTGTAGCGCTAGGGCTGTCACGCCCAGAATACATCAATTTAGGCAAAACATGTTCTAGCTCACCTGATGCTTGCGTAAAGTGAACCGATATTAATTAAGTGCATGTTACTTCACATTTATGTCAGTATCATTATCAACCTAACAAACCAACGTCCCTTCGGGTACACTCGTAATAAATAAGAGAAATTAGAATGCGCGGTTCGTCGCGTTCGAGTCGGCGCTGGCTGCGGATCGCAGCGTGACGCACATGTGGTCGCTCGCGCGGCGCCGGCCCTCGACTGACTGGCGGCCTCAGGCCACGCGAGCGATAGGTGTCTAACGCGACGCGCCCCGCCCACTGCAAGCCCCCTGCTTTCGTCACTAATACCATTAACACGGACAGTGGATGCTATGACACAAACAATGTTGAAGGATTTGTTTTTGTTCCTGAAAGTGTAATGTGTTCTGGAAGGCCTCATCGTTATTCTAATGTTGCCAGATCCGACGAGCCATCGTCGAAGCTGTACCTATGCGATGTGTTCGCGTTGAGCGTAGCTGCGTTCAGTGGGTACGCGTCGTGTGTTGGGGAGCTGGCGAGTCGCGCGGGGAGGGCCGCGGCGCTGCCGGCCGCGGTGGGCGCGCTGTGTGCGCGACCGGCTTGGAACGACTACGTTAAACAGGTCAGGGCAGACGGGAAACCATTTCTTTTTAGGGCTCCGTACTTCAAAAGGCGTATGCTAATATTTATGGTTAAAGAACTTTATTCTCATAAGAATACACGGGATTCACTTACATGAGAACATTACAATTTATTTTATATCTAGGGTTAAGCGCACAGCGTTTATAAAGTGTACACAATAAAAACGGATGCAGATAGATAAATATTCGGCATGCAAACTAGTTTAATGTCGTGCGCGCAGCGTTCATGTTACGAAGACATTGATGTACGCATGCACTACGTGTAACAATAGATGCGGCATTGGACTTTCTATATAAAATTAAGTAATAATATGTAATGTGTATTTATGTATATGTATGTATATATGTATATATATTAAATATTTGTGTGTATAGATTTTTATGTTACTATTTGTTAATTAATTTTCAGATATTTTTTTAAATGTGGAATTTGAGATATTTTTTAAAGCTAAACATTGACTTACATTCTTTAATGTCTCTTGGAAGCTTATTGTATAGCTTAGCACCCTCAAAAACTAAACTTCTATTTCCATAGTTAGTTCTCGGGGTACGTAAAACTAAGTTGTCTGCGTTTCGCAGTTTCTTTCGTTGAAATTGATGATTTTTAGAGAAACTGATTTGTGTCTGTATGCTTTTATTTAGAATTTTGCGGCCTATGTTCGCGACATAGGCCGTCGACTCAGGCAAAAAGGGGAGGACCCCCGTTCTGAGTCGTTTCTGGTGCAAATGCTTTTCTTGGCTATCCAGCGTGGAAATGCCGCCAGTGTCATGGGGACTTTTGCACCAGGAACGGCTAGGGGCGATTTGTAAGTAACTTTATGTGTATTTAGTTAAGTAATTGACATTGTAATTTATGATTTAAAGTTCTGTGTAGTAACAATAATGTGTGAATAATAAATTTTATTTAAAGGAAAAAAAACGGAACCCTTATAGGATCACTTTCTGTCTGTCTGTCTACCCTCGACTCGATAAATCTCAGAAACGCGTGGAGGTATCGAGTTGAAATTAAAACCACATACTCAGGCCTACAGTGAAGCTGTGAAAACATCAAACTTCTAAGTTAACGTAAAAAAAAATAAGTATAAATATTTCGACACTCTCAACGGAATCAAAATTTATAGGGTACTTCCCGTTGATTTAGAACTATGAAATTTGGCAAGTAATATCGTCTTATAATACAAGTACAGGGAAAAATAAAAGCACCACTTACCAGGGATCGGATACCGGTATTTTCACCATGCAAAAATACCGGTTTTATTTAGTTCTTTGGTTTATAATATCATTTTTGATCAGGCTGTCTAATAATACGAAAATGATAAATACACGATAGAGTCCTACATTAACCCTTTTCCAGGCCGGCAATTAAAAAATGACAATCAAATGTCAGTCTTATTCATTAACATTAAGATACACGTTTGACAGTATGTATGTGGTCGATATAACGCTTCTGCCTGTAAAAGGGTTAAGAGCCTAAAATAATTCAAAATACTACTTCGGGGACTTTTGAAAAAACCGGTTCCGATCCCTGCCACTTACAAAGATACCTCGGCCGGAACGGACTGCCTGTCTTCTAATAATCACTCTATATCACACTCGGCATGTAATCCCTTCCTTCCCGGGCTGCATAGTAATGTACTGTTTCATCGCACTTGCTCGTAAATGTTGTTATTCCATGCCTGTATACAGAAGGACAATGGCCTGAATTGTTCCCGGGGGAGTTATGGCGAGTTTGTAGTCCCTAGGGAGTAATGAGCTTGTGTGTGATCAGCCCTGCTAGCATAACTTAACTCTCGACTCTATTCGCGCGTGAGATAGACTGTCCGTCACTTTCTGATTAATGCTGTCAAAAAGTGACAAATAGTCTATCACGCGCGCGAGTAGAGTAGAGAGTCAAGTTATGCTAGCAGGGCTGATTGGATTAATCAAATCTGCTCTGCTCTGTGATTGGTTGAAAAAAAAAACTAATCGGCCACGCGCCGTAAGAATACTGCTCTGTGATTGGTTCAAATATTGAAGCTGCGCTCTCCACTAGCACTGATCTGGAAGTGAAGTATTTGATTGGTGCGGTTGTATGAAACTTAGATTTTTCTGTCTTTTGTAGTTATTTATTTCCTCGCAAATGTAAAGTAAAGTAAAGTTTATTTCAGAGTAGATCCATTCACATATGCCCTTACAAATAATAGTGACTCAGACTAGGCTAGGCTTGTCCTGTGACACCACTTTATTAAAGATAATTTAACATTAGCATTAACACAGTGAAGTATTTACATATCCGATAAAACATCATTGCATTTAGGTAGATTCTCATATACACGGTGCCCGTGAGCATTGCGAGAGATTTTAACAGGATATTCCTGACTATATTTTAAGTTAATTAACGTTGAGTAAATTCGGTTCCGTGTTAGAGATATTTCCATTTTTGTGTAAAAATGTTGTAATGAAATCTCCAGTATGAAACACCTTTATGATTGCGACGTTGCGAGACTTAACCATCTACTTTGACAGCTCGTCCTTAAGACACGTTTTTACTAGATTAGCAATTATTGTGTATGAAAATAAGAAAAAAATTCAAAATCATAATTCGACCTAGCTTCATATAACATTTATTACTCCTTATAGCCTCAGGAATTCGTGATTAAAATCTCTCGCAATGCTCACGGGCACCGTGTATATAGGTAAAGCATTAAATAATATTTGGAGTATGAAAGTTAAGATATTTCAGAATTTGTGTGATGTGAGTATGTGTGAGTGTGTGTAAGTATGAGTATGTGTGTGTGTGTGTGTGGTGTCTTGATGTGTGAAATGTGATGAAAAACATTGCGTAAGAATATTGCAAACTCGAGTCATCAAAAGCCCTCTTTCGAGCTTCTGATAGACTCTTGTTCGCAATATTCCACTTACGCCCCTCGTTAAACAACGTACTGTCCGCGGTAGATGCTGGAGTGGCTGTGCCACACGCGGGACGCGAGCCCGGACCCCGCGCTCGCGCAGGCGTGCCAGCGCGCGCTGCTCGCACTGCGTCACACTCCACAGTTCGACCGCGTATGGACTAGGCTGTGAGTATCAAATGTTAAGCCTCACCAGACTAACCAAGATTCGTCACGGCAATAATAATACCAAGATCGAGCGAGATGGTCGTATACAAATCTCAATAAGTGTGACTGAGAGATATATTAAGTATTTTTCTCAAAAATGGCCCGCGAAGTGTACATAAGTCGCTTCATATTGGAAGGTAAAGTGTATAGTTTCAGGTCAGATCAAAATTAAAAAATAAAAAACATTGCAGGCCGCCTGGAATGTTACATATAAATTCCTTTATTTGTCGAGTACCAAACTTTTTAAAAAATCGAAACCGGCATATAAAAGACGGCACAGGTCGTATTCAGCCAATTGAACTCGTATTTTTCTCTTGCAAACGCGACGTTTTTCTATGTGTCTCAAATAGTTTGCGTTTTTCGGTGGAAAAATACGCTTGCGATTCGGTTTAAAAAGAAAAACGGGCGGCGGGAAATCAGTCATATTTTCAAGTTGTGCAACGATATTTAAAGTCCCCCATTTTTGAGAAAAGCACTATATTAGCCACAGCCGGAATGGCAATTGCAGGCTTCGTATCATAATTAAACGGACTCGCAAGCTCGTCCGTTTAAACAAATACTCAGCCTGCAATTGCCTCCTTCCCGGCCACGGCAATAATGTACTATTGTCTTTGTCATAGTTCCACTTTATTGTCTGCCGCAATTGAGTTAATATAGTAGGGGAGCCCAAGCGGAGATTTTGGAATGTATTCGATTGTTTATGGTAAGCCGTCACTTATTTTAAAACTAATTCTTAATTTAACTGCTTTCCGGTAAATTGGGTTCCGGGGCTTTTTTAATAAATGTTAGTTTTTAATAAATTATTTTGTATTTCGAAGAGAACTGCATTCATATTGTCCGCCTGGACAGACAGTGACATTTGACATTGACAAGATAGAAGGAGTCAAATAACTGTCAATGTCACAACATTTTTTTTTCTTACAGCTATGGAATATCCGCATTCAGCCTTTAAATGGCTTCTTCAAAGTAATTTCCAGTTTTCTCAAGCACTAGCGAATATAAAAATCCATTATTTTCTTATATTTACTCAGCAAGCCTAAATCACTGAATGGTTTTTAGTTTGAGCCGCTATGCAAACATGAAATGTTGTCAAATGTTGAGCCATTTAGGTGTCAACTAATTTTGTTCTTTTTTGTAGCTAAGCTATGAAGTGTCCAGTATAAAGTGAGCTCTAAGTGGCTCAATAATTAACTTCCGTGACTGTACTTGAGATTATTTCAGTTGGCCGAATTGCATCAAAGTAGTCCATTCAAAAAGCAACTCTACCGTCCAAGGTACAAGATTCCAATTCCAATGACGGTTTATACAAAGTCAGCCACATTCAATAATTTGTCATAATGTTGAGTTAGCTAATTTCCCGTTTTTAATTTTCGTGTGTATATTTTTTTCTGTTTCTATGATAAGATAAGTAATCATGTTGTTTCAGGGAGAGCTACTTCGGCCGACATGATAACAGCGATGAGTGAACCCCGAACAACTATAGTCGTTCTTGGACGCACATCGCGACATCTTTAGACGTCCTTGGCGTCCAAATGGTTACACCGTGTTAAAATTGACACTAATACGTATGAGTTAACAAATTATACATTTTGACACTAAGTTTTTTTTTTAATTTGGAAGTATTAGGCAAAATTAAATTATGTTGTAATGAACCGAAACCATTCTTTTTTCGTCACGCGCGAAGCGTGCTGTACATCCCACTCTTAGTCAGAGGGACACTACGGCCGGTAATAAAGAGATCCTCATTCTTAGTTCTACTCGTACCACCCTATACACTATTCCATATAAGATTAGACAAATCCTGCGTTTTAAAAGCATATAATAATCGGTAAACTTGTATAATATTTTCCTTTGATTTCGTAGCTAGACAGACGGGTCAAGGTATTGGGTGAGTATTGTGTTACCTAGGGCACTGAACGCCTTTATGGGGAGCCAGACAATATCACAAAAAGCACGCGTGGCTGTACAGTCAGCAGCAGAAGTAGCTAAGCGGGCCTAGTGCTCAAATTGATCTGCACACGGACTCTAATGTCAAGAGAATAAGGTTCTGTGCAGATCATTCTGAGCATGTTAAAGTGCTTAGCTACTTCTGCTGCTGACTGTACATAGAGGAGTGTTGGTTCCCAACACTTATGTATGGTAGTGAAAGTTGGGTGTGGCAGAAAAGACATCAAAGTCGAGTGAATGCAGTAGAAATGAGAGCGTTGAGAAGTATGTGTGGAGTGAAATTGAGTGACAGAGTCAGAAACAGTGCGATAAGAGATAAATGTGGAATGGATGGAGATATAGTCACGAAAATTGAGAAGGGTATGTTAAGGTGGTTTGGGCATGTAGAGAGGATGGATGAAAGAAGATTAACGAAGAGAGTGTGTGTAAAAAGAGTGGAAGGGGAAGACCTAGGCGAACTTTCTCCGATCAAATTGGAGAAATCTTACAAAAAGGCCAGGTCAAAAGTACCCTAAACCGACGAGCATGTATGAGAAATGTTATGAAGGTGAGTGAAGCGAAAGTGGTTTGTCAGGATCGTAGCAGATGGAGATCCGTGATCTCTGCCTACCCCTCTGGCGTGATTTTATGTATGTATGTATGTATGTGTTACCTAAAACGGCCAGTTTTGTAAATAAAATACTGTTCATATCTTTTAATACTGTTTTTATTACCTAAAAGAGATGAATTAAGATTAAGTACCTAATAGTATCAACTAACATAAGGGCCACTCCCACTCACTAAATTAAGTTAAGCCTGCAACACAATTTAACCCCTCGGATGCCTCTGTCAAAAAATTGCTTGTAAAATAGCGACCTTGAAGTTAAGATATAAGGCTCAAACGCTCTGGGACGGGTACGGGACTCGGCATACGAAGGGTTAATCTAGCGGATTTCTTGCGTTTGCCAGATCAGCTGTCAAATTTACACCATAGGTACACAATTCAAGAGTGAGTAGTGAGAGAATATCGACACATCAAATAAACATGCAATGAAACAGAGGAAAAAGCACTCAGGGTCTCCGAACTTTGGATGTCATGGAAACGTTGGATAGCAGAAAATGCACAGAACTAAGTAACGTAACATGCAATGAAATTATATTTAATTCTTACGTAGGTAAAATTAAAAATACTCAGTACACACAAGCACAGTACTAGTAAAGTACTGATACAAAAAAAGAGAATCTATCCATGATTCTTAACTACTTTTATGGGACCAACCTTGTCAAATCAGTTTGAGTTGACCAAACTGTATGAACAATTGGAAATGGATGAAAATTTTAGAAATGCCTGATTATTTTTTTGGTGATAGGAATAACCTTCCTTAGCACCAGAAAAAAGTTTCAGATTTTTCAGCTGCGTCAATTTTTTTTGAAAAATATAAACAGTTTCCTCACTTACGTTTTGGGTCAGTTACGGCACCTTCCTCGATCGGTCTCATATTACAAAAAAATATATTAAATATGTGTGGTAAACTGACACTGGCAATGATATTGACACTTGCAGCAGCTATATTGGTTATTACCAGTGTCAGTTTACCACAGATATTTAAGATAGTTTTTTGTAATATGAGACAGATCAAGGAAAGTGTCTATTTACCGTTCTTGACCCAAAACGTAAATGAGGAAACTGTTTATATTTTTCAAAAATAAATGTCGCAGCTGAAAATTCTGAAACTTTTTTCTGGTGCTAAAGAAGGTTATTCCTATCACCAAAAAAATAATCAGGCATTTCTAAAATTTTCATCCATTCCCCATTGGCTACTTTCCTAAAAAATGACATTGAGTCCGTCAGTTAGATTATCAAAAAATATTGGACACGTATTTTTTTGTTTGTCAATTAAACAAAAAATGATGGAGATATAGCCCGTTAAAGTTCCGCGTGACGTCACATTACGGTACACTTTTTAGCATAATGTAACGCGGAACTTTAACAAGCTATATCTCCATCATTTTTTGTTTAATTGACAAACAAAAAAATACGTGTCCAATATTTTTTGATAATCTAACTGATGGACTAAATATAATTATATATGTTTTACCCACGAAAGTACCCAATTACTTTTTTTTGGTCTGGACGAGGTTGGTAAAAGGTATTGAAATACGTACGAATTACTGAGTAGGTAGGTCAGTGCCGCAAGAACCCTATCAATTTAGAATATTTAGATCTATATACCTTGGGTAAGTGTCATTTCGCGGCTAAATGCGTGTATGACAGGCCAGGTAAAACTTACAAATATATACTGCGAGAATTGCGCTCCGTGGACATAAAACCGTGATAAACCGCAGGACAATGTTTCCTCGCCACAGTCGCGTACAGCGAGTCGTTGGGTACGGCCCGCCTGTGGTCTCCTGTCGTCTCGTTCCACAAATGGTACCCCAGATAACCTTCGGACACATTGGTTGCCTTGTCCCAGTTGACTGGGCTAAAGAATTCGTTGCTGTAGACGCGGAAACCTGGAATTAAATTACATGTTGTTCTACAATAAAACCCAAAAATTACGACGATGATTATCATGTCAGTACGGGTTCGATACCCGGTGACATGATCAAAGCAGTAGTCGGCAGCAGAAGTAGCTAAGCGGGCCGGGTGTTCAAAATGACCTGCACACGACTTTATTCTTAAGAAATTAAGAGCGTGTGTAGGTTAATTTGAACACCCGGCCCGCTTAGCTACTTCTGCTGCTGACTGTACAGTCGCCATCAGATATATCGGAGCGGCGAAAGCGCTCACAAATATCTGAACACGTCTCTATTGTCGAGGCATTAGAGACGTGTTCAGATATTTGTGAGCGCTTTCGCCGCTCTGATATATCTGATGGCGACTGTACAAAGGCGATTAATATAAGGATAGGTACTCACAGATAAAGTAAAAAAAAAAAACCCTGTAAAAGTCTTAAGATTGAATTTCATATGGTCAGTGTGGTTTTTAGGGTTCCGTACCCCAAAAGAAAAAAACGGAATCCTTATAGGATCACTTTGTTGTCCGTCCGTCCGTCCGTCTATCTGTCTGTCTGTCTGTCATTACTATCTCGGGAACGCGTGGAGGTATCGAGTTGAAATTAAAACGATATACTCAGGTCTACAGTCCCTTGAAGCTGTGAAAAAACCAAACTTCTAAGTTAACGTAAAAAAAGATACGGCCGTTTATGCCGCAAAAAACGTTTATTTCGACACTCTCAAGGGAATCAAAATTTATAGGGTACTTTCCGTTGACCTAGAACTACGAAATTTAGCAAGTAATATCGTCTAATACTACAAGTACAGGGAAAAATCTGAAAAACTATACATTTGTAATTTTGTACGGAACCCTCGGCGAGCGAGTCCAACTCGCACTTGTCCGGTTTTTTCATATTACGTGTATAACGGTATTAGGTACCTTGGCACTTCCCTCGATTCATTTCGAGGGCATCCGTGGTGTTGCACAGGGTCTTGAGAGCGTCTTCCAGGGCTGACTCCGCGTCCGTTACGCCGTCGTAGGCGATCTGATGTTTCAGAGCCCTAAAAACGCAAAGTTAACCGCTGTCCGTTAATACTGATCATCACCATCGTCACTGGCCTTATAGTTGAAAAGATTTTTTCATTAATTCTAATTAGAAAGAGACGGATAGTCTATCCCGCCGCGAAATAGCTCGCGGGCGGTCCTGTGATAGCTAGCAGTGCAGTGTCAGAGAGATAGAAAAGATCTAAACAATAAAATAAGTTTCTGCCATAAATTTCATTTTTGGTACAAGCTTTTATTGCCGACTGTATTTTACTGTATACCGTCATCAACTACTCATTGAGACGATTCTAACGAGCCCAAACTCAACCGGGTTATGTCGGTTAAGTATATAAGTACCGAGTTCCTATGGCCAGCTTCCAGCTCCATCATTAGATCAGCACCATGTCAACATAATGTTGCATTGTCACGCGATTTACATAATTTCAGCTCAATCGGTAACTGGGAAGTGGATCAAATTTAATTTGCAAGGTTTGATGACTAACATCCAAGTGAAACTAAATAAAAGCTTGTAAAAACACTCACTCCAAAAACTGCTGCGCATAATATTTCCCCGACAGGCCGCGGGACACGGAAATAATCCCCGACTCCACAACGCCCCCCCACGACGCCCAGTCGGCCCCGAGCGACTCCAGGGAGCCCACCACCATCATATCCAAGTCCAACACCACCCCACCAAACTTGTAAAGCGTCAGAAACTTCAAGAGCTCCCCAATTTTCCTGTGATGCCATTTGCCGAGCCAAGTTGGCCGGGGCGCAAAAAACCGTTCCAGAGGCGTGCCTTTTGCGTACGTATGCAAATCCACTCTGTGATAGTGTACATTGGGCACGGAGTGAGCGAGGACCTCTAAAACGCCCGTTTGGCAGTCGGTATCCGTCGACAGAGCTCTCGAGAAAACCACGTACACATGTCTGTTTGGATTGGCTCGGGCTACGGATTCTACGGAGCACGCCTCGCGCAAATATAGAGTCCATTGGCAGCTCGGCTCGTGGAAGAATATCGAGTTCTCGGGCTTCGGTGTCTCGTTGATCGTACTAAGGAGATACGTTCTGCCCGTTTCCTTCGCGTAGTAGCAGGAGATGTGGTAAGGTGTGACTGGGAACAGTTCCGGCATCGCGTCTTCGTGTTGAGAGTAGAGGACGTACAGGCTTGTTAAGGTGTACGTAATTGAAAATAACGACAAAACCATGAAGGTGTTCAGGAAATATTTACGGAGTTGCATATTCCTTTCGTCTATTCACAGGTCCTATCTTTTGTATGTTTCGAAAGTATTTTCGTCACTATATACCAGTTTAACTTGGAAAAGCAGTCTACGACAGAAGATACCATGACATTGTGTTATTTCAATGGCCAGTGACATGATAAACAAATGTCTATGGTATCGGCTATTGTTATGCAGGTCTAACGCAAATTACAGCCAGCGATGGGACAAAAGAGGTTAGTTTCACAATAACTGTAACCAGTTGACCATAGGCAAATTTAACCTTTTCAACGCTCTGTCAAAGAGAAAAGTTGTCAACCACACGCCAAATCAACAAGACATTTAGTGCGGAGTTAAACCTTATGTCAATGCAAGAAGGTTGCTATCGCGCTGGGCTCCTTGACGCAAATATCAGTCGTTGGCGTTTAACCTGCGGTGCGGATATATGCGTCGTTAAGATTAACATAGGGTTATTATAGTTTTTAGGGACGTTATTTCGAGAAATCTGAGATTAAAAAAACCGGCAGAAATTGGTACCATACTTTACTTTAAAAACAAAGTTTTAACCCACTTAAAATCAGGAGCAAAATTGTTTCAAGTGTGCTCATGTAATTGAAGAGTTCCCTCGAATTCTCCAAGATCCCATCATCAGATCCTGACTTGATAACCATGGGGACACCTAAGGTAAGTGTAAGTGTAAGGAAGGGTACACTTTCAAACAAAAAAAGAATTTGCCAAATTGGTCCGGGCGTTATTGAGTAATAGGGGAACATACATACAAAATAAAAGATTCCAACTTCCAATTCCAATTCCTTTTTTGAAGACGGTAAAAAAGTTAAAGTAACATCTCGATATTAGTTTTAAAAACCGGCCAAGTGCGAGTCGGACTCGCGCACGAAGGGTTCCGTACCATTATCTATAAAAAACCGGCCAAGTGCGTGTCGGACCACGCAAAACGAAGGGTTCCGTGCCTATTAAAAAGGTCGTATCATCACAGAAATTTTACGGCACTTACGTCCTTTTCTTTGAGGAAGGCAGTTTTTCAGCAATATCTCGAAAACCGCTGAACCGATCTTGTTCAAAACAATTTTCGGTGAATGAAATTAATAATCCCCATGTCCATGAATTTTTCCATATTTTTAAAATACACCGTTCAAAAATTAGACGGGGGGGGACAGAATTTTAGTGACTTTCGGGGCGATTATTTCCGGCTCTATTCACTTAATCAAAAAAAATGCCAAGAAACCTTATATTTATTTTGAAAGGCCTATCGATTGATGTGCCACACGGGGGGTCACAACGAAAAAAATTTTTTTGACTTTTAATTTTATGTATAGAGTGCACCCCTAAAAAAAATTTTTTTTGTCATTTTAATTACAAAACTATGTAGCGGCTAACAAAATACACCTTTCCTCATAATTTTATTCAAATACACCTTATAGTTTTCGAGTAAAATGCCTGTGACATACGGACAGACGGACATGACTAAAACTATAAGGGTTCCGTTTTTGCCATTTTGGCTACGGAACCCTAAAAACGTGCAAAAAAAAAACACATTTCTTGTATCGGAGTCCCCGTAAATATTTATTTTATCCTGTTTTTTAGTATTTGTTGTTACAGCGGCAATAGAAATACATTATCTGTGAAAATTTCAACTAACTATCACGGTTCATGAGATACAGCCTGGTGACAGACGGACGGACAGCAAAGTCTTAGTTATAGGGTCCCGTTTTACGTTTTAAACGATCAAAAAATTTCGGACGCGATATCGCGTCTTCGGCATTGAGTGGGAACATCTGCACATTTAAAAATAATGATAAAATCAAACACTCATTATAAATTCATTCCAAGTTTTATTCAACCTTAACACGACAATACTTATGCACCAATTACAATAAAACTAAATAAAAGAAATAATGACAACTGTCATGTAAATATAACTATTATTGCAAAACTGAAATGACTCAAAAATTAACTTGTAAACTTTACACATAAAATTTGGTTTAATTATTTTTTAAGTAAACAACTGAACCGGTTTTATTGAACAAATGTCAGTTTATTTAAATAAGGCCTGAGTCACACTGGCGGCCTGCGGTGGCGGTCAATAGTAAATTTGACAGCTAATGACAAGGTCAATATATCTTAAGTTTACCGCAGCACCTACATTTTTATACGTTACTGACCGACTGACCGACATAACGACGAATCTTTGTAAAACCGGGTGCAATTTTTTTCACTATACTTGTTCCCAACCAAAGTGACGACTGAGGCCATAAAACCCTCAGTCGTCACTTTGGTTGGGAACAAGTATAATTGAGGGTATTTTGATGTGATAAATGTGTAGCATTCGAGCGTTAAGCGTTGTTTACAAATGTTGCTTGATGTTGATGTGATAAATGTGTAGCATTCGAGCGTCAAGCGTTGTTTACAAATGTTGCTTGATGTTGATGTGATAAATGTGTAGCAGTCGAGCGTCAAGTGTTGTTTACAAATGTTGCTTGATGTTGATGTGATAAATGTGTAGCATTCGAGCGTCAAGCGTTGTTTACAAATGTTGCTTGATGTTGATGTGATAAATGTGTAGCATTCGAGCGTCAAGCTTTGTTTACAAATGTTGCTTGATGTTGATGTGATAAATGTGTAGCATTCGAGCGTCAAGCGTTGTTTACAAATGTTGCTTGATGTTGATGTGATAAATGTGTAGCATTCGAGCGTCAAGCGTTGTTTACAAATGTTGCTTGATGTTGATGTGATAAATGTACCGATATAAGGTTCTTATAAAGCCTCTCACACACTGGCGCGGCCTGCGGTGGCGGTCAATAGTTAATTTGATAATAACGTCAGTTATTATTTATAGTTGTCAAGTTTACTATAGAAGTATAGACCGCCACCGCAGGCCGCGCCAGTGTGATTCCGGCCTAACGCCGCGACTAAGTTTGTTAGAACATAGATTCAAATAGACGTAGATAAAAAGAGCACTAATAAAATAACAAAAGAATTGTAAAGTTGTCTATTACAGAGTTCGATAGATCCTTTAACAGAGTGTACGTGATATGGCGTCGATAGCGTCTGGGGACTTTCTGACGTGATTTGCCGTCTTTGGCGTTTTTTAAATATATATATAATTTTATGGTATTGTACATTCACTCGCAAATTTTGTTCTGTAGCTGCTATAATCCATTATTCCACTTATTGAGTGAACCGGAAAATTGAGAAAACACTATACCCAACCTCTCAAACTATTCTGGGGGTAATTTACACATTATTACATTTAAGAAAAAAGCTTCACAATATCTTGGATTAATATTGTATGTAATTAATAATTATTTCCAGTTGACTACTAACAGATGATTCAATCCAAATTTTCGGCCTTAAAAATAATGACAACTTTCCTGATACACCGCCCGATATGAAATACTTTATATCTATAAAATCATACAACTGTCGCCCCCCTGAAAATAAATTGTAATGATTACAGAAAGACAGCAACTTTCTCTACAAATTTATCTTTAAAAAGTACGATTTAAAGCAAACTCTTATTCATAAATGTTTATCAAATTTCAGCTAAAATACCGTTCAAATGCCAGAAAGGGAAACAACTTAGCTATACTTGTTCCCAACCAAAGTGACGACTGAGGCCATAAATATTTACTGTACGTATACATATTCATTGTACGATGTGTATGTACTCACTAAGTTACTTTAAGTTTACCAACGCCATGGCGTAAGCTGTTATGTTGATAAATTGTATTTACAATTAAATAAATAAATAAATAAAGAAAGACAATGAAAGAAAATGCAAAAGAGATAACGCGAGCCTATGGTTTTATGGCCTCAGTCGTCACTTTGGTTGGGAACAAGTATAACAGTGAATTATCAAGTTTTATGGATACAAGGGATACTTTTTAACGTCACATAATGGAGAATTTTATCAAATCAAAATGATATAGTGAGAGGTTGGGGTGAAATTGAATACAATCTACCTAAGGCCTTATAACTATGTACTTAAAGTTCAAATTTGTTCTTCAGATCAGCGATGTCGTTTTCTGAGCAATTCTCCGCAGTCTTGCAGTGTTCTAGGAGGCTGGTAAGTGCTGAAACAAATACATACGATGTCAAACATTTTTTCACACCTTTCATTCGGAAAAGTAAGTTTTGCTCCACGACGAGAGGGACCAAAATGCTACTTTTTAGGGTTCCGTACCTCAAAAAAACGGAACCCTTATAGGATCACTCGTGCGTCTGTCTGTCCGTCTGTCACAGCCGATTTACTCCAAAACTACTAGACTAGTTGAAATTTGGTAAACATATGTAAATTGGTGACCCAAAGATAAACGCGTAAAGCAAATTAATGAATTCTGAAGAAGGGGCCACTTTTGGAGGGTAAACAGGAAAATAAAATAAAAAAGTTTCGCAAACCGTATTGTGTGACATATCAAATGAAAGGGGTTGTTGTAAGCATCTCAGATTTTTTAAATATAATTTTAGCAAAATTAGAAGTAATTTTAAAAAGACGAAAATTGACCATTCCCCCCCTTATGTCCGAAACTACTAGGCTTAACATTCTGAAAAAAAATATCGAATATAGTTCCTTCGTTGCCTAAACATTACAGGAAAACCTATAAGAAGTTTGAGTATCCAATTTTTGTGTAATATACACGGAACCCTCACCACGCGAGTTGACCTCGCACTTGTTTTTAATGTATTCATTGGCATGTAGCATTTACGCAATGTGCCAATTGAACACAGATCTTAATAAAATAATCGATTGTAATTTAATTTTCATCGTAATCGATTAAAAACGAACATATTTCAAGTTTTAACTTTAACACAACGTGTTATCGTGTTCATTTGCGTTATGTTTATGTTATATACTTTGTATTATTTCTTATATATATAAAAAATTTAGTAATAGAAAAGACAGAAAACCAAATCACACAACGTTATATGAAAATTTATGAATTTTTCGTAATATTAAAAAAAATGTCACAATAAATTATACGTTTTACTGAAATCAAAACTATTGATGACTGTTATATTTTCCTCATAGTCGGTGTGAAAAATTGTATGCGTCACTCAGGAGCAAAATTATTTTCGTCACGGGCGTTAACGCTTGAATCCTTCGTTACGCTCAGGATTCTAACTTAGAATCCCTCGCAGGATTCTATGTACCGACTACAACTATTCCCTACGAAGTGCTGTGTTAGAGTAAAGCTGCGTCCGCAGCGCCAATGTTTACGATGTTTTCAAACATGTAACATGTTATCCGTCAGTTTCGGCAAACAAATAGGGTATTATTTTGATTGGCAAAACATTTTTGACGTTTAAAAACCACGAAAACATGGCGCAGCGGACGCCGCTTAAGGGCAAAGACAATGAATAGGCATGATGACTAAGATTTTTTCACGATGCCACTCGAACCAGTTTTTGGAAAGGAACAAATGTTTGTATGGGAGCAACTACAATTAAAGAACATAAATACCCAAAAAAAATTGTCAAAGATTGACCTCGCTGGCGGCATCCTAAACGCTTCATACTAACTGATTGAAAAATGTGACGTCACGCATGTCACAATGCTATGGGTAGGTACTAACCGTTGTACGGAAAATAAAGTAAATTGCTGTTTCGTTCGCGAAATACTGCGTTTAGGTCCATAGTTGTCATACAAGTTTGTTTCTATAAAAGCGTTAGGATTCTATTGGTAGATTTAAATTTATTTTTGGACTATAAAAAAATACATATTTTTTTTAACTTTCAAGGTAATTTATACTTTATTACAATTATTTGATGGTTTACTATTCATTCAGCAATAATACGTTATCAATTTAAACATGAGACAACTACCCAATTGTCAACAGATCAAATGATTAAATGTACACCTGGACAATAAAAAAAAAGCAAGTTTTTTCTCAACTTTCAAGGTTCATATTTTTTATGATATTAATTATATTTTTTAATCTATACTTTATTACAATACTTTGATGGTTTATTATCCATTTAGCAACACTATGTTTGACGACCGAATAGCCTAGTGGTTAGAGAACCTGACTATAAAGCTTGAGGTCCCGGGTTCGATCCCCGGTGGGGGCAGATATTTGTATGATGAATACGAATGTTTGTTCTCGAGTCTTGGATGTTTAATATCTATTTAAGTATGTATTTATCTATATAAGTATGTTTATCCGTTGTTTACCCATAGTACAGGCTTTGCCTAGTTTGGGACTAGATCAATGGGTGTCAATTGTCCCACGATATTTATTTATGTTATCAATTTTAACACGAGTCATCATGCCTATTTTGTTTGTAGGGGAACAGTGATCTTTTTTAGTATGAGGGGGGTCAGCTATTGAAGGAGTGGCCAGCTATTGGCGATTTACCCCACTCAACTTATAAAATTTCAATAGCGCGATTTAGAGCATTCCAAATTCAAACGACTCACTCTGTTTGTCGCTGGCCGAGAGAAACATGGCGAGCGCCGAGAACCGCTTGACGCGACTGAGGCCGGACAGGTATGACGTCACCGTTTTATCCCGGAACTTGGTGACGTCACCGCGCAGCAGCCGCAGGAACTCCGAGAGCACGTGGCTCTCCAGCGCGTTCGAGAATATGGACGGGATCTTGGAGGGGTCTATGATCTGTAAAGGGGAAACTTTTACATTCATTTACATCAGGGGCCGGCAATCCTATAACAGCCAAGGGCCACATAAAATAAAATAAAAATAGTAGATTGCATGACAAGGGGCTAAAATAAGCCATATTACCACGAGATGGATATTTTCCCGAGCGAAGCGATGGAAAATATTTCGAGGGGTAATATGGCTTTTAGACCCGAGTTATACACTCTACTTTTCACTTCGACTGCGAGAAAATAGTAGAACAAAGATTATCCATCCACAATCAATAACAAATTTCACTGCGAAGAGATTGTTCAATTTAGCGTGAGGCGTTTTCTTTTTTAATGATTTGGAATTAGGGACTAAAAAACACCTGATTTTTGATTGGTCGATTTTAATATGTAGCTGTATTCTGGTTGGTTGATAGCAAAGAGAAATGTTTTTTGAAAGAGTTGTGTTTGGTGGATTTATGATTTGGAATTAGGGACTAAAAAACACCTGATGTTTGATTGGTCGATTTTAATATGTAGCTGTAGGTATTCTGGTTGGTTGATAGCAAAGATAAATGTTTTTTGAAAGAGTTGTGATTGGTGGATTAATATGGTGAAGTGTTTTGATTGGTCAAATTAAATGTGTTAAAAATCATAAATATGTATACATATTTTCCCTAGGGCCTAAATGTACTATTTTAGCCCCGCTTATTAAGTCTAATATGACACACTTTTCGAGCATGAGATGTGAAGAAGCCTTTATTTAATTCAAGGGGACTCCAGCGACCTTTACCAGGTCATCAGTCCACCTGTTCAGTCCACAGTTCCGGTACGTGGTCGCCGCTCGAGAACCTTTCCGCCCCAACGGCCATCGGTTCTACGTGCAACGTGCCCCGCCCACTGCCACTTAAGTTTACCGATTCGGAGGGCTATATCGGTTACCTTGGTTCTGCTGCGGATAGCCTCATTTGATAATGAGGCTAAACCAAAAAATGTTAATAAGTGGTCTGTAGGTAATTTAAACGAAAACGAGATCTAGAATAAGTTTCACCACCTGCAACGATATGGAGCCTTGAGGTCACTAAGAGGACACTCACCTTTACCAGGAGCCGCTGGGGCGCTCCTCCGTCAGGTGCAGGACCCCGAGACCTGGCTTGAACTGTACAGACTCACCCGATCCCAAGGTTACGTGGCACCTGAGTCTACCCGGCTGATGAGGCGTCCTTTGCTTCCCCAAGGCACTTGCGGATTCAAAACTGCTCTAAATAATAGCTCACACTAACTATTGCGACTATTTGTGTGGAACTCAATTTTGTAGAACCGTACTTCAAAACGACAATGAAGAGTTAATAATGAAGTAACTCACGCCAAAAAACATCCCACGTCCTATAAATTTCTACTCGCTTCTCTGTTCAATGGACACTCCCTTAACTGCTATTCTTTTGAAATATGTCCAAACACACAACATTACACTTTAAATTAAAGTACTCTTCTGTATCTATACTCACTGTGCATGAAAAATCTATTAAATATTTTCGCAATATCTATTAATATAATATAATTGTTCCGCAATATCCGTCATGTTGGCATCCACTTCCCCGCTCTTTTTTCATAACGTTTGTAAATGTCATGTGATTGTCTGTGATGTCCATAATTTTTTGTTTTAGGTCTCCGGACTGATCCTTCCCAAAAAACCGTCAAAATTATACCGAACATTCTCCTCGTGTGTAATGTCACCTCTAAAACTGATATTGGCAAATCCACCTTGCTAAAATAGCAAGGAGTAAAAGCCATAAAAAAAAAAAAAAAAAAAAAAACTCACGCTCAAGTAGTGCGCCTTGGCTCGGTCGTTCCCCTTGAAGCACTTCCACTCCTGCATGAACTGGACGCTATTGACTGGAGGCACCATGTCCTCTAGCCTGACGTCTTTCTCGGTGTGTATCACGTCCGTGATAAGCTTCTCGGATTCTGGACTAGTTATTTCTTTGATCTGTAAAACAAGGAAGCATTCCTAGGTCAAAAAAGTTGAAAACAAACTTTTTTAGATACAGATGAAAATATCAGGAGTGCCTGATTTTTTTTCGTGATACCTTCCTTAGCACCAGAAAAAAGTTTCAGATTTTTCGGCTGCGTCAATTACTTTTGAATAACTACAACTTAGAAAAGTTGAAAAACCCCCGATTTTTTCAGTTCAAAGTTCAATATCTCAAAAACGGCTGAACCGATTTTGATGAAACATAGCTAAGAACACTCGGGTTAAAATTATCTATGATACAAAACAAAAACGCATTCAAATCGGTCCATCCGTTTGGGAGCTACGATACCAGACACAGACACGTTAAACTTATAACACCCCTCTCTTTGCGTTGGGGGTTAAAAAATTGAAGTATGGCTGCCTTAGTTTCTTTTAATAGTTTTATTTTCTATTAATTCCAGTCAAAATCCAAGTCATCACCATTGTCAACCCCGACTGCTGACAACAAGCCGTTCCCAAAGACCGGCCAGCACAAGATCACAGAGCTCCATGACGACCCCAAAGAGGTGAAAGAAGTCAAGCCTCCGAGCGAGCTGGAGAAATGGAGTATCAATATCAAACGGACCTAGGTGTGTTAGGCTGTATGAAATTCCTTTACATATCATCTTCACTCATCGCACCAGACACTTAATAGAGCGTCGTAATAACAAATTGGCTATCCCCACTCGTAGAATTAATTTAACTATATATAAAAACGGACCATATTACCAATGTATAGAAATTTATAATAAAATCCCAGAATTTATAAAAAAAGAGGACAAATATAATATATACCGAAGCAAACTTAAGAATTGGCTCATAGACAACACATTTTATTCACACCAAGAATTTATGACATATGATCTGAATACCTAAAATGATTAAATTTAGCTTTTCTGTTTTAATAATATTAATTGAATTAAGAATCATATTTTAATAATAAATAACTAACATTGAACATTCATTTATAATAATATTTTAGCACTAACACTACTGCATGTTACAACAATAACATAATTGAATAATATTAATTTAATTTTAATATAATATTGTCATTGCCATGCCCTAACAGGGCCCATATGAAACTGTATATTTTTATGTAAGATCTTGAACATCATGGTTGCAATAAAAATGATTGAATTGATTGAATTGAATTGAAAAAAAAAATATTTCCGGACCTAATTTGAAGTTACACTTCCCGGCAAACAACTTGAACACGCGGGACGAAGTGGGGGGGGGGGCAGTTTGCACGTACAATTCGCCTTTGCGCAGGCAAGGTCATTTGCTCAAGTTGTTTGACGGCATGTATAGTCATGTCAACATTTCATTGCAAGTTTGGGAAAAAGTTGGGTTTAAGTACCTTAATAATATCGTTGTCGGGTTTCCCGTCCCCCGCGCTGCCGATGACCTCGGGCTGCGCGTTGTGGTCGTTGTTGTTGGAGTCCCCGCGCGCGCGGGGCTCCAGTTCTACAATCCGCAAGCGGGGCTCCGGGTCCGCGCTCCGCAAGCGGGTCGGAGGCTTCTCTGGTTGAGTCTTGCCGAGTGGGATCTCGTTGATTGGGACCGATTTTAGCGCCCTCTGCGGAAACATAACGGAGACGGTTGCAGAAAGGCAAGACAATAGGCATGATGACTAAAAAATTTTCCCGATGCCATTTGAACCAGTTTTTGGAGAGGAACAAATGTTTGTATGGGAGCAACTACCATAAAAGAACATAAATACCCAAAAAAATGAGTTAAAGACGGACCTCGCTGGCCGCACCCGAAACGCTTCATACTGATTGACTACTAAGGTATGACGTCACACTTTAGTATTTTGAACTAATCATTGTAGGGGAAATCAAGTAAATTGCTGTTTCGGTCGCGAAATACTGCGTTTAGGTCCATAGTTGTCATACAATTTTGTTTCTATAAAAGCGTAAGGATTCTATTGGTAGCTTTAAATTAACACCTGGACAATAAAAAAATGCATTTTTTTTTCTAAACTTTCAAGGTTCATATCTTTTTATAATATTAATTATATTTTCTAATTTATACTTTATTACAATAATTTGATGGTTTACTATCCATTTAGCAACACTATGTTATCAATTTTAACATGAGTCATCATGCCTATTCAAATCTGTCGTAAAACAGACACTTATTTCAAAAGCATATCATAAGATAAACGACTACATCATGGATAGGGATATTTGGCAGCGATAAAATCTTGCACCAGAAATCTGTCGTAAAATAAATAGGCTTTCTACTGTAGCAATGTAATTTAAAAATTTTATAATACTCTGATACTAAAATGATATATTGTATACTGTTTTGAAAAAATGACACCTCGCCGAGTTTTTTACGCCGGTTCTTCTCGAGGCAGAGGTTTACTTTCCGAACCGGTGGTAGTTTATCGACATTCATAGGTGCATGTAATATGCCTAAATTGAAGAATAAATCACTTTGACTTTTTGACTTTGTCATCATACGAAAAAAAACATTCACTAATAAAGAGTGCATTAAAACAATTAAAGGTTGGGACTTCCTATTAAATATGCAATACCTGTATCAGGAAGCCCCGCTCCTCCATAACAACCAGTTGTAGGATTTAAGGAAATAAAACAAAAAATAAAGTTTTTTTTTTAAACAAACAAAAAGTTTTATCTATATCAGCCGAAAGACGTCCACTGCTGGACATAGGCCTCCCCCAAAGAGTGCCACGATGACCGGTCCTGCGCCACCCGCATCCAGCGGACTCCCGCGACCTTTACCAGGTCATCAGTCCAACTTGTGTGAGGCCTACCCACGCCGCGCCGCGCCGGTACGTGGTCGCCGCTCGAGAACCTTACCGCCCCAATGGCCACCGGTTCTACGTTACCCGAATTAAATGAATAAAAAAAAAATCGGACTCGCCCACTGAGGGTTCGTACAAAATTAACATTTATAGTTCTTCAAAGGCAAGAAACGACTAAACATATTCTACTGGACTGTATGCAGATAGAAGTATACAGGAAAACCGGACAAGTGCGAGTTCAACTCGCGTGGTGAGGGTTTCGTATATAATCTAAATTTCATAAGTGTTTTTGAATACTCAAACTTCTTATAGGTTTCCAGAATTTTAATCCTAGTAACTACTAGGATTAAAATTCTGGAAACGTATAAGAACTTCAGAGCTAAGAGGGGGGGGGGGGGGGGGGGGGGGGGACGGTCAATTTTCGTCTTTTTTCCTAAATTACTTCATATCTGTTTTTGCTAAAATTATAAAAACAAAATATCTGACATGCTTACAACAACCCCTTTCATTTAATATGTCACACAATACAGTTTGCGAAACTTTTTTTTTTAATTTTCCAGTTTACCCCCCAAACGTGGCCCCCTTATTCAGAATTCATTAATTTACTTTACGCGTCCACCTTTGGGTCACCAATTTACAGATGTGTACCAAATTTCAACTCAATCGGTCCAGTAGTTTCGGAGCAAATCGGCTGTGACAGACGGACAGACAGACAACCGAGTGACCATAAGGGTTCCGTTTTTTCCTTTTGAGGTATCGGAACCCTAAAAAGCACCTAGGGTCTCCGGACACACTACGGGACGCAGTCAGCAATACCAAGGCACTCATTAACTTTATAGAGGAGCTGGGGTGGTTGTTTAATAAAACATTATCCGTTGCCTTAAGGGCTACAGCGATTGCGATGCACCTTCATAAATGAGCCCTACGTTAGTAAATATCCTCACCTTCGACCTCAAATGGGGGGGCTTCTTCACCGGCTTGATGACAGTGATCGCCTCCCCGACCCCGTCCCTCCATCTGTCCAGCTCGCTCGGAGGCTTGACTTCTTTCACCTCTTTGGGGTCGTCATGGAGCTCTGTGATCTTGTGCTGGCCGGTCTTTGGGAACGGCTTGTTGTCAGCAGTCGGGGTTGACAATGGTGATGACTTGGATTTTGACTGGAATTAATAGAAAATAAAACTATTATAGAGTCTGGCTAATGAAAGTTGAACCTAGTAGTTATTTGATTGGCAACACTTTGTCTCTATGTGTGTCTATCTGCACGGCTATCACAAGACGGCGCGCGAGCTTTCTCGATTTTTCTCGCACTATACCTCTCTTTCTAAGTTTTCTAATAAGAGAGAGACGGATAGTGCGAGAAAAATCGAGAGAGCTCGCGCGCCGTCTTGTAATAGCCGTGCTGAGGTGTCATGTCGTATGTCAAATTGAAATTTCTCTGAGAAAATTGCGGATGTGTGAGTGACCCTGTGTTACCAGGTCATGTTTTTTTTATAATTTGCCGCTATTTTACAGGTTCAGCTTTCATTAGCCAGACTCTAACTACAACTTAGAAAAGTTGAAAAACCCCCGACATTTTCATTTCAAAGTTCAATATCTCAAAAACGGCTGAACCGATTTTGAAACGTAGCTAAGAACACTCGGATTAAAATTATCTATGACACAAAAAGACCGCATTCAAATCGGTCCGTCCGTTTGGGAGCTACGATACCACAGACAGATACACAGACACTTTAAACTTATAACACCCCTCTCTTTGCGTCGGGGGTTACAAAAAAGACTAGATCAGCCATACTCAAACTTTTTTCTACGAGGGCCGCACAAACATTTTGGCTAAGGAGCCCCGAGCCACAAGGTACATTTCTGGCTTTTATACTAGGATCACATGGTGGATGGTGGGCCACTAGCCAGAGCTCGGCGGGCCGCAGGTTGAATATAGCTGGACTAAGGTGAGGTCACCATCAGATATATCGTAGCGTAAGAGCCGCTGATTGTCAATGTGAAGCTGTGTACGAATTTGAGCGGCTCAGCCTGAGGCATGCTCGCCCCGCGCGGCGAGCTGCTCGCGCGCCAAATAGTTCCACATAAACATGCGCGGGCGAGGCAGCGTGCTCGCGGCGAGCCGACATTCAAAATGGCGTCGACACGATGACAGCTGATTGATTTCGGGTCCCACAACACCTTTTGCTTTTCATGTATTTGTATCAATAATTGTTACAAATTTACTAACAAACTATTACACACGCACGGCTCAGCCACTTGCTCAAATTTGAACGCGTCTCGCGCACAAATAGGGTTTCCAACCGTACTATATTATATAGTATTGTACAGTCAGCAGCAGAAGTAGTTAAGCAGTCCGGGTGTTCAAAATAACCTACACACGCTCTTAATTTCTTAAGAATAAAGTCGTGTGCAGGTCATTTTGAACACCTGGCCCGCTTAGCTACTTCTGCTGCTGGCTGTACTATATTTTGACTCATTGTACTATATACTATTAAAGAAATATATAGTACGCAAAAATACTATATTTTGGGGGTCCTTACGAAGTACTCCAAATTTCCTAGGTTTCAATTCATCATATCAGCCGAAAGACGTCCACTGCTGGACATAGGCCTCCCCCAAAGAGTGCCAAAGTGACCGGTCTTGCGCCACCCGCATCCAGCGGCGCAGGTTTCAATTAAATTTGACTAAATAGCAACACTGCCCAGCCAAGTACTATATTTTAGTCGGTTTTTTTCTGGAAAATACTATATCTCCCCCAAAAAAAGTTGGCAATCATACGCACAAACAAGTTCGATCTTGTCGCTCTGTCCGCGGCACGCTCGGATACACGTCCAAGTGACGCGAGGCACGCACACTGAGGCGCCTTTGATCACGGTTAAGAGGCCGCCTCTGGCCGGCTCGCCGCGCGCTGCTCACGAATTAGAGCAAAATAGGCACCGTGCGTGCCTCAACCCGAGGCTGCTCTAATTCGTACGCACCTTTACATTGAGCCCCGAACGGCCGTCTCAAACTGCGGACGAGTTCTTTCATTCATTATGTACAGCATCGGCGCACACCCGGCGTTTAGTGGCCGCGTCAGTCACATGCGTTACTAGTCGCCGCGTTAAGTGCTGAAATGACAATCACCTAACTCCATTTTGTCTGCCGTTCATGTGAACTTACCTCTTGGTCGCAATATTGCTTGGAACAAACAAAGAGCCCCAAAGAGCTGTCAAGCTGGTCTAATTTGACAGACATAGGTACTCTATGAGTAATGATTGCAAAGATAATACATACAAACAAACAAAGATATACAACTTGGCGTGGCTGAAGGCGATGCGGAGGGCTGACGTTTGAGGACACAAGTAACAAACTGTTACAACACACCCCCTTACGGCTCGATCACGCCGTGCGCGGCGGCACTAGAGGCTCCGACCTCACACTCTGACGTATGGTGCGAATAGTGCACCGACGCCACTGCCACCGTCGCTCAATGTCGTGGCCGAGGCGTTAGTCCTCAGTCTATTTCATAGCTTATCTAACTGTCTCCTAGCCGGAGAATACAAGCAAGCTCGGGGTGAGCCGAGGCATTTTTATTTGGGGACAGAAGTAACAAACTGTTACAACTAACCCCCTGAGCTTGCATCTCATCTCGGCCGAATGTAAGTGTCAACTCACCCCCTTAGTCCCCATCCTGTTCCTCAGCTCGTCGAGCTGTCTCCTGGCCTGCGCGTTGTGCGGCTCGAGCCGGAGCACCTCGGCGAGGTCGGTGGAAGCTGCCCGCAGGGAGCCGAGGCGCTCGCTGGCGGTGGCGCGGCGCTGGAGCGCCTTCACGTACGTGGGGTCCAGGCGGAGCGCCGCCGTGCAGTCTGTCGAGGCTTGGTGGAGGCTGGGAGTTCCAAAAAGCTGTTATTGTCATATTTTAACCACATCAAAATGGCAAGCTTGCTTACAAGATGTTATTGTTTGTACACTTTTATTTAGTCCCACTTGTCAGTGTGTGAACAATTTACTTATTTCTTAAGCTGTATACGAATTTGAGCAGCCTCAGATTGAGGCACGCACGGCGCCTATTTTGCTCAAATTCGTACGCGCTCACGCGCAGTGCGCGAGCAACGCGCGGCGAGCGGCGCAGAGGCGGTCTCTTGACCGTGCTCAAAGGCGCCTCAGTGTGCATGCCTCGCGTCACTTGGACGTGTATCTGAGCGAGCCGCTGACAGAGCGACAAGATCGAACTTGTTTGTGCGCGAGGCGCGTACTGTAATAATGGTGGTTCTATGGTGGTGGTAACGGCACAAGGCCAATGAGTATATACGAGAAATAGCGTTTAAAAGAACCTTTATTTAATGTTAACACCTTATTTTATACATGGTTATCGCTTATACAAGCAATATGCGTTTATGTAGCAGTAAACTATTGTGTTACTGCTAAACACTAAATGTGGCCATTCGCCATACTACACCTCCCCCGAAAGTTCCCTTCACCCCCGGGGTGGCAGAAAAAAAAAAACGCATGTTACTTGCTTACATTTTGAGTAAGGGGACCACTGTAAAATTACTTATAAATAAGCTTATACATTTAAAGAAACAAAAGAAATTAGTTGGTACCCCTAAAAAAAATCAAAATCATGACCCAGTATCACTGTATATTAAAGTGTAGCTTGAAATTGTTTGAAAATTAACTATTAAAAGAAAATTAAACCGTTATGGTAATCATTGAAGTGTTTTTATTAAAAGTGTTTGTAATTTGATCCTCACACTTAGAAAATTTCGTAAGTACAGAGATGAAATTAATACTTTAGCTAACTATTGGATTGATCACCTGATAATTAGTAACAGTTTATAAATAAATCGGTAAATCCTGGCAAGGTCGCCATGTAATAATGGTGGTTCTATGGTGGTGGTAACGGCACAAGGCCAATGAGTATATACGAGAAATAGCGTTTAAAAGAACCTTTATTTAATGTTAACACCTTATTTTATACATGGTTATCGCTTATACAAGCAATATGCGTTTATGTAGCAGTAAACTATTGTGTTACTGCTAAACACTAAATGTGGCCATTCGCCATACTACAGTACGAATCTGAGCAAATAGCAGTAGTAGTAGTAAGCCGAGCATTTGTAATCGTTTGTTAGTAAATTTGGAACAATTATTGATACAAATACATGAAAAAAAAATGTGTTGTGGGACCCGAAATCAATCAGCTGTCATCGTGTCGACGCCATTTTGAACGATGCGCAATGTTGGCTCGCCACGACACGCTGCCTCGCCCGCGCATGTTTATGTGGAACTATTTGGCGCGCGAGCAGCTCGCCGCGCGGGGCGAGCATGCCTCAGGCTGAGCCGCTTAAATTCCTACGCAGCTTTAGAGTGATTACACACGGCGATAAAGTATCGATGCAGGTACTAAGAGAGGTGATTTATGGCTGGTGTCGTGATACAGTGTGTAGCTGCAAAAAGTCGCCGTGTGTACTCTTATTGTTAATTTGTAAGAGCCATGTTGTGCCATGATTGTGGTGCCATGGCAGTAGGGTAAATGCCTACTGTGGGACGCCACTTGTGTGAGCACTTTCGCTGCCTCGCACCTTGGTCGCACCACCGGGTCAGCAGGAGCTGCTGCCGAGGCAGCTGCGCTCAGAAAGCGGGACAAATACCCCGCGCTGAACAATTACTCGTTTGTCCCTCTGGCGGTGGAGACGATGGGTTGCTGGTGCTCAGAGGCCAGAACATTCTTGGCGGAAGTTGGGCGCCGTATGCGACTAAGAGGGCATGACCCCCGTTCCGGGTCATTCCTGTTGCAAACGTTGTCGATCGCGATTCAGCGCGGCAATGCAGCGAGTGTGATGGGCACCTTTGCACCCGGAATGACACGGGGCGGGTTATTTGACTAAGTGTAGTTTTATTTACACTATATTAAATTGTATTTAAACTGTATTGTACTATTTGACCCCTTATCGAACAATTGAGGCGACATCTTGTATCAATTTGTAAGAATGATGATGAGAAAATATGGATAGATCTGATCTGGTGATGAATTTGGATGGTGACATGGGGTGCATGTGTTATACAGGGTGGTTCTCGACAAAATGTACATATTAAACCCTTCTTAAAGAACATTATTTGTCTCTCCCCTAACCCTGATTGTATTTTTTGGCTGACTGTTTATGTATCATATATTTGTTATTTGTATATGTGTATGATTTGATTGTGTATGTATGTTTATACAGTATAGAGGTATTTATGTACGTTTATTTTTATAATTTTTTGATTTTTGATTAATAATAATCTCTGCACTACCTACTGCATAATCTAGTTTTATCTCTTTCTCCGATACCCAAAGGTTGTCTGGAAGAGATCGCTCTTCAGCGATAAGACCGCCTGTTGTCTACCTCTACCTACATGTTATTGTATTGTTTCTCTCTGTAACTGCTTTGTTTGTGTGATGTGTGCAATAAAGAGTATTTGTATTGTATTAAAAGGGGTGAAATTTCAACTCATTTCATCGATGACGCTGTTTTTTTACAGATTTCTAAACTTTTTAGTAAATTTTAGGTAGTACACCAAATTGAGACGGTATAAATTTTTACCCGATTGCCGAAGGAAAGGAGGGTTACGTTTATCGAGCGTATGTACGTATGTATCTATGTGTGTATGTCTTATTCTTTGGTACGCCCTGCAGCCTAAACCGTTTGACGGATTTCGACATGTGAGGTGTCGTTGGATGCCTCTTAATCGTGGGAGTGACATCTTAGGCTATAATATTTGCAAAAACCGGCCAAGTGCGTGTCAGACCACGCAAAACGAAGGGTTCCGTGCCTATTAAAAAGGTCGTATCGTCACAGAAATTTTACGGCACTTACGTCCTTTTCTTTGAGGAAGGCAGTTTTTCAGCAATATCTCGAAAACCTCTGAACCGATCTTGTTCAAAACAATTTTCGGTGAATGAAATTAATAAGCCCTATGTCCATGTATTTTTCCATATTTTTAAAATACACCGTTCAAAAATTAGAGAGGGGGGGACAGAATTTTAGTGACTTTCGGGGCGATTATCTCCGACCCTATTCACTTAATCAAAAAAAATGCTAAGAAACCTTATATTTATTTTGAAAGGCCTATCGATTGATGTGCCACACAGGGGGTCACAATGAAAAAAATTTTTTTGACTTTTAGTTTTATGTATGGAGTGCACCCCTAAAAACAATTTTTTTTGTCATTTTAATTACAAAACTATGTAGCGGCTAACAAAATACACCTATCCTCAAAATTTTATTCAAATACACCTTATAGTTTTCGAGTAAAATGCCTGTGACATACGGACAGACGGACAGACGGACAGACGGACAGACGGACAGACGGACATGACGAAACTATAAGGGTTCCGTTTTTGCCATTTTGGCTACGGAACCCTAAAAAGGAGTTTTTTTGAATAATCTTTTAATTCCACTTTTTATCTAAACCGATTTTTATTAAAAACAATAAACAACCAATCAAAGCAAGAAATCTGCAAAAAAATGTTATTTATGAAAAATAGGAATTTCGTTTTTCTACAGAAAACCTCGTTTACTCAAAATCTTGCAGATACTTTAGTATTCTTTCGTTACAGGGTTTTATATGATTTAAATTTACTATGACACTTACGAGTACTTGGGCCAATCAACAATTTTTTGTTGCTCGGTGCCATGGTTAAGTCCCCCGGGTCACTCTTTAAAACTATGCTTTTGTGGGGCTTAAATCCACTAAATACGTATTTTTGTTATATTTTTAGACCCATGCCATGGTGGGGCAACTCCTTACCATGATAGGAGCCCAATTTATAGTATTTTTTCTAAGAAATTCTGCCACTGTTGTATATTGGCTTACCGGGACAGAATAACGAAAAGAATAAGTTGATTGACCCACTCACACCTTTTCAATTCGGTAAAATCATTTTTAGCACAATAATTAATAAAAAAACTTCTGAAAAGAAAATTTCGAGGCAGCATAGAAACTAGATTAATAAGTAGGTAAGAACACAATTTAACTCAGTAGACAATATTGCAAAGTAAATGTTACCTGTCTTTTTTGAGATAGCACAGGCCTCTGTTTGCATAGTATATGGCATCATCCTGTACCAGTTCTATGGCGCGGTTGTAGCATGCAATGGCCTCGTCCCATTTCTCCTGCTTCACAAAACTGTTGCCCTGGAAGTAATATATACATGACAAAACCATACAACAACAATATTAAGAATAGGGTTCAGGAGCCGTAGCACGGACTTCACCCGCGTATAAGCAGCGTACGAATTTGAGCGGCTCAGCCTGAGGCATGCTCGCCCCGCGCGGCGAGCTGCTCGCGCGCCAAATAGTTCCACATAAACATGCGCGGGCGAGGCAGCGTGCTCGCGCGAGCCGACATTGTGCGTCATTCAAAATGGCGTCGGATACGATGACAGACGCTTAATTTCGGGTCTCACAACACCTTTTGCTTTTCATGTATTTGTATCAATAATTGTTCCAAATTTACTAACACTCGATTACAAGCGCACGGCTCACCTATTTTGCTCTAATTCGTACGCGCCTCGCGCATAAACAAGTTCGATTTGTCGCTCAGTACGCGGCACGCTCAGATACACGTCCAAGTTGCGCGAGGCACGCACACTGAGGCGCCTTTGAGCACGGTCAAGAGACCGCCACTGGGCGGCTCGCCGCGCGCTGCTCGCGCACAGCGCGTGAGCGCGTACGAATTTGAGCAAAATAGGCGCCGTGCGTGCCTCAACCCGAGGCTGCTCTAATTCGTACGCAGCTTTACAAAGAACACGAGCGAAACCGTGCGATGATATGCAACCTATCCTGAAGGTCTATTCTATATACTGGTGAAATCATTAGTTCCGGATCGAAAAGGTAAAAACGGAACCCTTATGGTGTGACGGTACTCTTTCCGTCTGTCTGTCACAAAGTTAAATATCTCAGGAACTACTATTGCTATTAATTTCAAATTTGGAATAGTTTTAAAGAAAGCTAATCCGCTTGTATGGAACATGAAAAATTCTACAATAAAATTCCAAAACACATTACCGAACTTACTGACTCTAAATTCAAATCTGTCGTAAAACGGACACTCATTGCAAAAGCATATTATAAGATAAACGACTACATCATGGATAGGGATATTTGGCAGCGATAAAATCCTGCACTAAAAACCTGTCGTAAAATAAATAGGCTTTCTACTGTAGCAATGTAATTTTAAAATTTTATAATACTCTGATACTGATATGATATATTGTATACTGTTTTGAAAAAATGACACCTCGCCGAGTTTATTACACCGGTTCTTCTCGAGGCAGAGGTTTACTTTCCGAACCGGTGGTAGTTTATCGACTTTCATAGGTGCATATAATATGCCTAAATTGAAGAATAAATCACTTTGACTTTGACTTTGACTTTAAGCATATATTTTTAATATCTATCAATAACTACAACCATTTTTTTCTACATTGGTCAAATTTTGATTGCCGAATAGAGTTTAAGTAAACATTATCATACTCACTCTTTCTTTCTCATGCTGGGCTTCCTCCCGCAGCTTCTCCATCTTAGCCTGCTGGCTCTTTTTGCCGTCTAGGGACGTGGGACCCACATCCTCCATGTCTACTTCCTCGCAAGCCTTGTCCTGAAACATATTCTTTGATGTTATTAATCTATATTAATAATAATTAGCACACAGGGCAGCTTGTGGTGAGCTGTTGGGGAGTAACGACCCCACGGATCCGAGCACTTTCTTACGAATTAGAGTGCATGTTTGTGAGATATCATGAATAGTAAAAGTTTACCTAGTTAACTAGTTTAGTTAGTTTAATTTAATTGTAATAAGTGTTTTTCATAAATTCTGCATTTAGAGAGCCAAGACAGTCAAACAGTGCTTAAGAACCACTTCCACTGACCTAAAAAACCCGAGGTACTAAAAGACCGAACTAGTTCCCATAAAAGAATGAGCAGGCATAAGTCTACAACAGGGTTGCGTCGGTTAAGTACTGAATTCCCATGGCCACCTTCTGTCTCTATCATCAGATCAGCTCGATGATAGCATAATATTGAATAATCATCTAACTAAACTATACCTTTACCCAAAATTTCAGCTCAATCGGTTGAAGATATCTATTCTATCTGCTTCAAAATTTAGTTGCAAGATTCCACCCAAACAAACATAGTTAGGTGCATACATTGCAAGTTAATAAAAACAATCGCAAATGCACTTACAACATCAAAACTGTCCCAAGCTTTGTAGTCTGACGAGGCAATACGCTTTTCCACTGTATTTTTGCTTTGCACAATTGGCTTCTCCTTCCTCACTTTACTCCTCACCGGAGGCAAGTCCTGAGATCAAAAAGTTGCACATGGATTAAAAAATAAGTAATATAAAAAGAACAAAACTCCCCCGTGTGCCAGCATCCGCGACAGTGCTATGACTAAAAACATTTTTACTGTTTACGACACTATTGAACGATTCTACCGCAATAATAGCACTAATATACATAGCCAACAATACCAGCTAGTGATTTACATGGGAATTATAACCGTAAATTGTATTAAACCTGCTCAAACTCGCCGTTCAAAGCGGCCTCTTTACGTTTCATTTCGACCTCCCAGTTTGTTAAGTCTGTGAGATAGGTTTGAAGATCTTTTACGTTATCCCGGCAAGCCTTCTGGATCTCAAAAGCTTTTTCCATTTTATTCTATCCTTCTATAAACGGAACGGGTTTTTTGTTACCTTCAATCACAAGAAATAGCGTTGTTAGATCAATAGCAATCGGTTGTCAACCTTAAACAATTTTTTCACGTTGTCATGGCGCTGACTTCGTTCGGAAATTTGTGATTTTTACCACAGACTTTTACTTTTCCATCGTAAATAATATCACATTCGAAACAAAAATTTTGGTCATTTATGATTATACATATTATTTAATTCCTCTCTTTGATGATGATATTTGCTCTAAATATGAACAATTATTGCTGAAATTTGAATATGTCCGAATCACCAAAGGGGTAATCACGTAACGTTCCGAACGCGCGTCTGACAGTTAAATCTCAATCTAACTGTCATTTTTCCATATAAAATTGACGTTTAAATCTTACAGACGTTCGTAAGAAAAGTTACGTGATCGACCTACAGATTACAGAAAAAGACAGTCCTAATAAATTGAACGTATTCTATAGATCCGATCTCTTCTCAGAGGGCCTACCGCGAAATGATTTTCGTTTTCGTTCGTATATCTCCGTCTCTGTCGCACTTGCTAGTTCGAGCGACAGAGACGGAGATACACGAACGAAAACGAAAATCGTTTCGCGGTAGGCCCTCAGTTAACAACGAGTAAGAAAGGAATAGAACCATGTTTATCTGTCAGGTCATTGGTCAGGTCTTCATACGTCATTGTCTCCGCTTTCTCGCTCGCACGATATACCTCGCTCTCTCGCTCGCTCGAGGTTTAGTGCAGTGCAAGATATTTTTTTACAAGTTATCGACAACATCGATATTTTACTGTTTCATATTATACGTACCTATCTGCGTCATTCGTAAATAAATTTTAAGTATCTCCGTACATTCAAAATATCATCTATGGGAAATATTAGCCAGCCCGCAAGTACGGTTATTATAAAGGGGCGGTAAATTCAAAAACAATAGTGTCCACTGTTAATTTTGATAGCCTACTTCCAATACAACTCTAAATGGACGTGAAACGGACGAACCAAATCTATTGTCATGATTTATTACGTACTTATGTCATCCAAAAGCGTGAACAATTAATACAAACGTATTTGGAGTAGGTAAATACATTGTTGAGCAGTTCTGTTAGCTTACGAATCAATTTTATGTCATTTGTACAAATACGCACTTTTTTACTCGCGATAAATAAGATAGTTACCAAAAACCATCTCGACCGACAAGACTTTCAAATCAAAAACCGGACTCAGAATTCATTGATTTACTTTACGCGTCCATCTTTGGGTCACTAATTTACATAAGCATGTGTACCAAATTTCAACTCAATCGGTCCAGTAGTTTCGGAGCAAATCGGCTGTGACAGACGTACAGACAGAAACCGCTCTCAAATCGGGACATACGGTTTTGGGTGCTACGATGACACAGACACACACACACACACACACACACACACACACACACACACATGTTAAACTTATAACACCCCTTTTGTCTAAACTTATAAAAACCATATTGTCCATGCATATTACAAATCGAAATTGTTTTTAAAAAAATCCATTCGACCTTGCCGTTGACCCAGTATCCTCTTTCAATCAATCGATGAAGCGCACGATCACGACAATGATGGCGAAATTAATTATAAAGCAATAGATTATTAGCTCGCTAAATGTTGTTGGGTCGTAATTATTCCAATAATAACGAGAGGTAATCACAGGGCAAGAGGTTCTGGGCCCTTTGGCATAATTCTAATGGCTTTGAATGGCCACATCAGTAAAATCCGTCTTTATTTGTCTCTAGCGCAACTTGCTGCCAAGTCGCGTCGCGCGCGATTAAGTGACTCCTGTCACACTAGACAATGATGTATAATATAAAAGGTAGAATTTTCGGAGAGACTGTCACCGAGTGAGTCTGTTCTTTTTAGGTTATCCCTGCAAATAAAACATCCTTTTTTGTGTATATTTGGTGGAGGTTTATTTATATAATCCAGGTAAGTATTTTTACAAATATTTTAATATAGTGTTAGACATTAGGTCTAAGGTGGCCTAGGCCACTACAATGGAGGGAAATGAGAAGGAGAAGCCCCCGGACGAAGGCGGTGGTAGCTCTAGTGCTGTAAACATTGATAATAATCCACGGAAGAGAAATATAGATACATTACAGTTATCACCGTCTTCAACCGCATTGGAGCCCTACCCAAAAAAAGTCACTACACATGAACACATGGATACAGCTGACATACAGACAAACGTTACTGAGGGCAACCCTCCTAACATGAACGAGCCCAACCCATCTAGCGTGGAAGACCCCAAATCAGCAAATATCACGGATTCCCCCCAAGTTAATGCAACAAACACCCAAACATTGCCCAGCGAAAGCGAACCTAACCCACATCTTTATAGACACCCTGATTTGGACAATGAATGCCGTGGGTACAGTTCGGATGACCCGGGCCCATTTGTGGTGCACATATCCAGGAATCACAGTGAAACTAATACACCTCTGAAAGCAATCCACATTGGTAAGATTCTCACTCAGGCCAATACTAAAAACATCAAGAAAGACGGAGGAGTCAAGTCAGTAGGTCGGAACAGAGTTGAAGTGACTTTTAACAAAGCAAATGATGCCAACCTGTTGTTAAAGAGCCCCATATTAACCATGAATAAATTGTGTGCTAACATTCCCTCGTATCACATCTCCAGAATGGGTCTAGTTAGGGGTGTTCCAATTGATTGGAGCATGCAGGAGTTGGTTGACGGAACAGAACTCAAGGAGGGGAAAGGAAAAATTTTGAAGGCTCGCAGACTACAACGCAAAGTTTCCAGAGATGATGGTTCTCCGGCTTGGGTTCCAACTCAGTCGGTTGTTGTAACTCTTGAGGGACAATCCCTCCCAAATAAAATCTATGCGTACTACACCTCCTTGGTAGTTGAGGTATATCTGCTACCAACCATCCAGTGTCGAAAGTGCCTCAGATTTGGGCACATCCAAACTCAATGCCGCTCAGATGCCCGATGCTTTAAGTGCTCAGAAAAACACCCCGGTAGCGAATGTAATGTGGCTCCAGAGCATGTAAGGTGTATTTTTTGTGCAGGCAGTCACCATGCCACTGACCCACGTTGCCCAGAGCACTCCAGACAAAAATCCATTAAACTAGTTATGTCTGAACAAAATATTTCTTATGCTGAAGCAGCAGCTCAATTTAAACCTGTTAAGAGGGCATATTCAGACATGGCTCAAGTCATGTTTTCTACAGCGCCAGACTCCTCCAGATCATCTCAGTCACCATTCCACCCAGCAGGTATCCATACTGAAACTCCACCCAGCACCTCGTATGGACAGGCCTTTACTGGCCCATCACGCAATGTAGGGGCCGTGACCCCAAACGAAGATCTCTTTGAACTGCTCTTTAAAATATTTACTAATATCGTCGCCAAATGGAGTGACATCTTACCGAACAACGTCGCACCTCTTATGATTAAACTCGCTAAGGCACTATCCTTCTGTGATGGCCCCCCTGGCCACATTTCTACAATGGAATACTAGAAGTATCGTTCCAAAAAAACCAGACCTCATCCAGTTGATCAACGATCATTCTGTCTCTGTTGCGGCGATCTCGGAGACATGGTTAAGTCCCGGTGTTCCTTTCAAGATCCCGGGCTTTTCGTGTCTCCGGGATGATCGTGATGACGGACGTGCAGGATGCGCTTTGTTGATTAAACGCTGCTTCCCCTTCTCCCAGATCCCTCTCCCACCACATACGCGCGAAATTAATGCAATAGCTGCTAAAGTTATGGGCATACATTTTATTTCTATTTACATTCCTCACCCACGTATAAACCTTATTCCTGATCTCTCAACCATCCTCTTTTCTGTCGCACCTCCTCTTATAGTACTAGGAGACTTCAATTGCCACCACTCATCCTGGGGATCAAGCCATTCGGATGCTTTTTCGTCATTACTAATTGACCTATTTGATGACATCAATGTCTGTGTGATCAATGACGGAACACCCACACACCGAGTTTATCCAGGCCAAAACCCTCATTCCGTGCCGGACTTGTCTGCTAGCTCTCCTAGCCTGTCTTCCATGTTAACCTGGGAGGTGTTGCGACAGTCTTTTGGAAGTGATCATTTCCCAATTCTCATTTCGAAGCCCTCATCTGTGACTCCCCTACCGAAACCGGAACCCCTACTAAAGCACAAATTGCACTCAGCTGATTGGCCTAGTTTTTCAATATATGTAGAGAGTAAAATACAGGAATTCAGTTTAGATCTAGAAAGCTACTCAGAAAAATATGTAAAACTCAAAGAAATATTACTAGAAGCCGCTGACAAATTTATTCCTCGGAAAAAGGCTGTAAAAGACCAAATCCCTTCCCCGCCATGGTGGAACGTTGAGTGCACGGCTGCTGTAAAAGAAAGGGATGATGCAGAGAAATCTTTTAACGAAACCGGCAACCTAGAAGACTTCATCTCGTTCAAAAAGACTATGGCTCGCACCAAGCGTTTCTTGGCAAAATCCAAGAAGAGGGGATGGAAAGGTTTTTGTGAGAGTTTATCGCCCAGAACCCCTCCTTCCATAGTATGGAGAAATATCAAAAAATTCCGAGGCTCCTGCAAGCAAGACCAGGCAACCCCCGCTGACCCATCAGCTTGGCTGGCGGACTTTACAGACAGACTGGCTCCCCCTACGGTCCCCGAAAACGCTTGCATTTCTTTTCCTCATCTTCCATCGACTTCAAGCCCGCTTGACGGCCCCTTCTCCCTTGCGGAACTCAAACTGGTTCTGGATGGACTTAAAGATTCCACTCCTGGGGAGGATGGCATACCGTACTGCTTCATAACCAAGCTGAATACATCCTCACAGGCACACCTCCTTGATATCCTGAATCATGTCTTTGACACTGGCGAGGTTCCGGAGGACTGGAGGACACAAATAATCATTCCCATCTTAAAACCATCAAAAGACCCCGAAGACGCATGCTCATACCGCCCAATTGCTTTATCAGCTACTATAGGTAAAATCCTCGAGCACTTGGTCAAAAACAGATTGGAATGGTTCGTGGAGAACAGATGTATTCTGGCTGACACCCAGTTTGGATTCCGTAAGGGCAGGAGTACTATGGATAGTGTAAGTATCCTCACGTCAGATGTCCGGTTGGCTTTGTCCAAAAATGAACACCTGCTTGGATGTTTTTTAGATATCTCAGCGGCCTACGACAATGTCCTTCTTCCGGTGCTCAGAGCAAAAATGCTTCACCTGAGCATTCCGGGTAAGATTGTTGACATTGTCTCCAGACTGTTCATGGGTAGACGTATCAAGGTTCGAAGTGGCAGCACATATGCTAGCCCCCGCACTCTATGGCAAGGACTGCCGCAGGGATCCGTCCTTAGCCCTCTCCTGTATAACATATACACACATGACCTGGAACAATCCGTGTCATCGTTTTGCAAGGTATTACAATATGCTGATGACCTGGTGCTGTACACCTCAGATAAATTTATTGATAAAACCGCTGCCAATATAAATACAGCCCTCAGCTACCTCAAACACTGGCTCGATGAGCATGGACTAACTCTATCACCATCCAAGAGTTGCACAGTCACATTTACCCGCAAAAGAAATATCCCTAACTCAACTGTCCTATATGGTCGCGATACCATCCCCAGTAGGGAATCAGTCAAATTCCTGGGTGTAATATTAGATGGTAGGATGTCTGGTGTCTCCCATCTTAATTATATTATTGGTAAATGTGAAAAGGGCGTCAATGTCCTACGATCCTTGTCAGGCGTATGGTGGGGTGCCCATCCTTATTGCCAAAAGCTGTTATACAATGCTATCATACGCAGCCAAATGGATTATGGATCTTTCATCCTGGAGCCCTGCAATAAGGGGATCCTCAATAAATTGGATTTAATACAAGCCAAGTGTTTGCGGATCATACTAGGTGCCATGAAGTCCTCTCCAAAAAACGCCATGCAGATCGAGTGTGTGGAACCCCCTCTTTCTCTCCGAAGACAGTATCTGGCCGATAGATTTGTCATTAGGGCAAGCGCCTCCTCCACACACCTGCTGCTTCCCCGACTGCGGTCTTTAGCTCTTGAGGTTGCTGAAAACAGATACTGGAATCATAAGGAGTTTCCAAAAATAATAATAAGCTTTTCCAAATTAAACAATGTACACTCCATTTTATACAGATCTCAACGTAATCCCCTTTTTGAATATAGTTTTGAAGCAATAATTCACTCTCCTAAGGTAATTCTCGATTTTGGCATATTTAAAGATGACCCAGGAGCCAATGATAAATTCAATAAACTCATGGAAAAGTGGCCAGAATATTTACCTGTATTTACTGACTCCTCCAAGATGGATCCAGCAAGATGTGTCGGAGCAGCAGTATGGATCCCAAAATATAACATTGTGCTATCATTTAAATGTCCTGCACAATCCTCAATATTCACTGGAGAGACCGTTGCAATCCTGGAAGCAGTCGCATATTTAGAATCCCATAGCATATCAAAAGCAATAATTTTCACTGACAGCAAGAGCTGCTTGCAAGCCTTAGTGAGCAACCAGTTCAGAGCCCAAAATAAGTCTCCTCTAATACTTGACATTAAAGAAAAACTCCTAAAATGTGAGACACGGGGCCTTAATATTGTTCTCGGGTGGATCCCAAGTCATTGTGGCATCTCCGGTAATGAATGGGCGGACACTTGGGCAAAACAGGCAATTGAGACAGGGTCACTACACCATAATAAAGTCTATACTCCTGACCTACTGACCTGTGCTCAAACCAGCTTGTCTGACTCATGGCAAAACTTGTGGGATGCATCTAGGATACATACAGGACGTTATTACAGTCACATTCAACCTCAGATTCGGTGCAAACCATGGTTTTTTAATTTTCGGAGTGCGCCCAAGTGGGCTACATCAACCATTTGCCGCCTTCGACTCGGTCATAACTGCACTCCGGTGTTCCTCGCCAAAATCAGGGTGCGGGATAACTCGTTATGTGAATGTGGGCTCGATGAAGGTTCATTGGATCACATATTTTTCAATTGTCCCAGGTTTAGTTACTCACTGTACGATGTATTGCCAAAAAACATCCCACGTCCTATAAATTTCTACTCGCTTCTCTGTTCAATGGACACTCCCTTAACTGCTATTCTTTTGAAATATGTCCAAACACACAACATTAGACTTTAAATTAAAGCATTCTTCTGTATCTATACTCACTGTGCATGAAAGATCTAATTGTATTAAATATTTTCGCAATATCTATTAATATAATATAATTGTTCCGCAATATCCGTCATGTTGGCATGATTAACACTCTGCCATCCACTTCCCCGCTCTTTTTTCATAACGTTTGTAAATGTCATGTGATTGTCTGTGATGTCCATAATTTTTTGTTTTAGGTTTCCGGACTGATCCTTCCCAAAAAACCGTCAAAATTATACCGAACATTCTCCTCGTGTGTAATGTCACCTCTAAAACTGATATTGGCAAATCCACCTTGCTAAAATAGCAAGGAGTAAAAGCCATTAAAAAAAAAAAAAAAAAAAAAAAAGGTAGAAATGTTGTCTATACGAAATTCCGTGTATAAAACCGGCCAAGTGCGTGTCGGACCACGCAAAACGAAGGGTTCCGTGCCTATTAAAAAGGTCGTATCGTCACAGAAATTTTACGGCACTTACGTCCTTTTCTTTGAGGAAGGCAGTTTTTCAGCAATATCTCGAAAACCTCTGAACCGATCTTGTTCAAAACAATTTTCGGTGAATGAAATTAATAAACCCTATGTCCATGAATTTTTCCATATTTTTAAAATACACCGTTCAAAAATTAGAGGGGGGGGGACAGAATTTTAGTGACTTTCGGGGCGATTATCTCCGACCCTATTCACTTAATCAAAAAAAATGCTAAGAAACCTTATATTTATTTTGAAAGGCCTATCGATTGATGTGCCACACGGGGGGTCACAATGAAAAAAAAATTTTTGACTTTTAGTTTTATGTATGGAGTGCACCCCTAAAAACAATTTTTTTTGTCATTTTAATTACAAAACTATGTAGCGGCTAACAAAATACACCTATCCTCAAAATTTTATTCAAATACACCTTATAGTTTTCGAGTAAAATGCCTGTGACATACGGACAGACGGACAGACGGACAGACGGACAGACGGACAGACGGACAGACGGACATGACGAAACTATAAGGGTTCCGTTTTTGCCATTTTGGCTACGGAACCCTAAAAATGGCCACCAAACCAATGGACAGCTAACGTTTACATTGACGACTGGAAACTGAGGCAAGTTGTGCCAATTGACTCAATTTTAGTGTGCCATTTTTCGAGCGCGTATAACCTATCTACCTCTTTTGTATATTACATCATTGACACTAGCACTGTTCAAATTAGAAAGAGGAGGGCAGATTTCGGCGTCAGCGTCAGCATGGTACGGCGAACGGTCTGTCTCTCTCTAGTTAGAACACTTAGAAAGAGAGGTATAGTCGATGAGAGGTATAGTCGATCTCGCCGCGAAACAGCTCGCGCGCAGTCTTGTCCTAACCGGTACAATAAACGTCAATGATGACATATGATGACATAAATTGTACTGGGATGACAGCTGTCAAATAATGCAAATAGGAATGCAAATTCTATAGCTCCCCTGTTGCAGTCGCGTAGTGTCAACATCGAGTAGGTGTATCTGCCTAGCTATTATGTTCGGGTTTAGGCTGGACATAAAGGCCATTATACACCTAGCAATTTGACACAAAGAGACGCAGCTATAAGATGGAAAGAGACAGCAAGCATTCAATTAATTCACTTTGAAGGTGGTTGCTGTGACAAATTGCTTAGGTGTTTGGTGGTGAATGCTTAAAGCATTCATCCCTTTTGGACTCGGGTTGAACCACTGCACTGGATATCCAGCAGGGGGCAACTCGCTATCACATCTGGGGTGTTCGGGGTCAAGGATCTCTTGACGAAGATGTATCGTATCGGACAGTTTTGACTGTAGAATGAGTGGCGACGAGGAGGATGAGACAATGGAACACGTATTGGTAACGGCTACCCACAAAGGAATTTAAGATATTCCCGCTGAGCGCGGCATCCGCAATTTCTGGAAATGATGGAGCGAGCGAGCTTGAGAGTAGACATAAAGGACGGCAAGGACAACTGCACAAAAGATCCCACTGGGTCGAAGTGTATCCGAAAGGGAACTCATCATCATCATCATCATATCAGCCGAAACACGTGGACCAAGGTAACCGATATAGCCCTCCGAATCGCTAAACTTAAGCGGCAGTGGGCGCACGTAGAACCGATGGCCGTTGGGGCGGAAAGGTTCTCGAGTGGCGACCACGTACCGGAAGGCGCGGCGTGGGTAGGCCCCCCACAAGGTGGACTGATGACCTGGTAAAGGGCCCTCACCTAGATAAAATAGATTCGTCCCTTAGGACGAATTATTTTACATATAATATTCGTCGCCGAGAGGGACGAATATTGTCCGACAAAAACGCGATCATGCTATAGTCTGGACGTTTAGGTATTAAAAAAAATGTAAACAAAAAAACCCACGTGACTTGGTCATTCAACCAATCATAGCAACTTTTTGTATCTATGGTATTATCTTATTGGCTGAAAGACCAAGTCACGTGGTGTTTTTTGTTTACATTTTTTTTTATAGGTACCTAAACGTCTAGACTATAGCTAAGGAGTAAGAATAAGATCTCGGGCTCCGGCAGGTCAATCACGTAACGCGATGTATGTTAGGTTAGGTAGATCTAAATGTCAATTTTTATATTGAAAAACCGGCCAAGTGCGTGTTGACCACGCAAAACGAAGGGTTCCGTGCCTATTAAAAAGGTCGTATCGTCATAGAAATCTTACGGCACTTGTCCTTTTCTTTGAGAAAGGCAGTTTTTCAGCAATATCTCGGAAACCTTTCATCCGATCTTGTTCAAAATAATTTTCGGTGAATGAACTTAATAAGTCCTGTGTCCATTAATTTTTTCATATTTTTAAAATACACCGTTCAAAAATTAGAGGGGGGGGACAGAATTTTAGTGACTTTCGGGGCGATTATCTCTGACTGTATTCACTTAATCAAAAAAATTGCCGAGAAACCTTATATTTATTTTGAAAGACCTATCGATTCATGTGCCACACGTGGGCTCACGATGAAAAAAAAAATTGACTTTTAGTTTTATGTAATGGAGTGCACCCCTAAAAAAATTTTTTTAGTAATTTTAATTACAAAACTATGTAGCGGCTAATAAATTACACCTATCCTCAAAATTTTATTCAAATACACCTTATAGTTTTCGAGTAAAATGCCTGTGACATACGGACAGACGGACAGACGGACAGACGGACATGACGAAACTATAAGGGTTCCGTTTTTGCCATTTTGGCTACGGAAGCCTAAAAATGACAGTTCAATTGTCCTAACGTGCGTTCGAAACGTTACGTGACTACCGGGTAATCATTACCTCTCTGATGACGCCGGTTGAAGCATAGAAAAGCTAAGGCTAACTACATTTCTATGGAAATGCAGCTACACTTCCATACAACTTAATCTTTTCGACGCCAACGACGCATATATCCGCACCGCAGGTTCAACGCCAACGACTGATCTATGCGTCAAGGAGCCCAGCGCGATAGTAATCTTCTTGCATTGACATAAGGTTTAACTCCGCACTAAATGTCTTGTTGATTTGGCGTGTGGTTGACAACTTTTCTCTTTGACAGAGCGTTGAAAAGGTTAAAATTTAGATACAGTAGATAATATGTCGCACCCTTAGAATGAAACCGTCCGAACTCAAAAAAATCGACAAAATGAGTTAGCAACACATATATCGACTCAAAATTACATATTGCATCAAGATGTGTTGCTAACTCATTTTGTCGATTTTTTTGAGTTCGGTCGGTTTCATTTTAAGGGTGCATTTATTTATGGTGAATATATAAATAGTCGGGTTACACTTTTTTGATCTCTTGCTTTTTTTTCGTATGGCAATTAGATGATTTGTTGGCGCCAATGTTACGTTAGGCAGAGATCTAAGAATACGAATTGAATGCTAGGTACCTATCTACTGAGACCTCTCTATAGATAGCTGCAGCGGCTCATTATTATAAAGGAACACAACATTGCAGTCTTTATAATTTATTAGTCTCTAGTTACAGTAGCTTTCCAGAGCCAATTTGTCTTCGGAAACTGATAGTCATGTGAACCAAATCACCTCGAAGGTTAGCAGCCTTGACATGGGCCAAATCCGAAAACACGCGAGCATCGGAAAGCAATATGCTCGGGCGGTAAATTATGGCAAAATTACACTGAGTCGGCGTAGGCGCACGCTTACACGCATTAGGCTAGTTGCATATAGGATACCGAGATATCGGGTCCTTGTCTGGGTGTGTATGGGAGACCGGTGGTTTACCAGACCATTCGGTGCCCACCCCACGATGCTGCGTTACTGACTCAATATTCCATGCTGGTCACTAAAAAAACCTGCCGGTCCCCGCGTAAAACAGATCTAGACACCCCTGTACAGTTTGACAGCGCAACTGTTTTACACTGTAACTTATTACAAACTAGCTTCCGCCCGCGACTTCGTCTGCGTGGACCCGGGATAAGACTATCCTATGTCAAATGCCGTTCGGGCGCCCCCTAGGACCGTGCGCCCGGGTGCACCGCACTATAGGTAGAGCCACCTCTGAGTATAACTAGGTACCTAAGCGTGTTATAAAATTAAATAATATCTTTTTCATCACACTTGCTCGAAAATGGTGTTATTATACGCAAGCGTACTGAGCTGTAATGGGCTATATTACGCCCATGGGCGTTATGGTTTTTTTTTTAAATAATAGAACCCTCTGATTGGCTTAATCAAATCTGGTTGCTGTGTGATTGGTTGAATAAAAAAATCTAGTTGGTCACGACGCCCCGCCCCGCAAGAAAACTGCTCTGTGATTGGTTGAAATATTGAACTGCGCGCTCTACTAGCACTGATCTGGAAGTGAAGTTGTCAATTTTTGATTGGTGCTGCTGTATGAAACATACATTTTTCTGTCTTTTGTTGTTATTTATTTCCTCGCAAATGTGATGAAAAACATTGTGTATAACACGGGCGTAAGAATATTGCAAACTCGAGTCATCAAAAGCCCTCCGCCTTCGGCGTCGGGCTTCTGATACACTCTCGTTAGCAATATTCCACTTACGGCCCTCGTTAAACAATGTACTATTACAGTACACATGGTGTTTCTTTTCCGCACGAGTGCGGAAATGAGCACTTTCCGTGCATATGTTGAAACTTTAAAGAGCCATATGAACTGTAAAACGTTGTACGATACACGTGCAAATAGGTAATTCGCAACTCGTGTCGACTTAAAACACTCCCTTCGGCCGTGTTTTAATTTATCGCCACTCGTTGCGAATTTCCTATTTTCTGCACTTGTATCGTAAATAACTATAATAAGTCTACACCTTAAGTAAATTTGTGCATGTTATGGATAAGTATGAAAGACTGTTTGTTTCTTTATAATAAATAAATAAATAAAAGTGGCTTGTCTCCACTAAGCCTTACCTCGATTACCCACGATACACTCTAGCAAGTTGCGCAAAACTTAATTCATTAAAGTACTTACCACCATGAGTGATAATTGAAACAATTCACTAACACCGAGCGTAATTTTTTATCCGTTTACACATAATTTAGTGTAATTGTTGTTTAGACGGTAATTTTATTGGGGTTCTTAAATATGAATACAGATTAAAGTCTTTTTATGGGCACTTTATTTTTCTTTCTTTCATTTCGATTCCCACTGGCTTGCCTAAAATTTATTTTTAGGTAAGTATAGTTACATACTCTAAGCTATTTCATAATTTTTTGTTCCGGGTTGCCCATCGATAATTTTCACGCGCCGCGTCAGGTACCTTACCTTCGTATAATTTGAAGATAGTATGATGATAAACACGACGACCGGATAGCCTAGTGGGTAGTGACGCTGCCTACGAAGCTGAAGGTCCTGGGTTCGAATCCCGGTAAGGGCAAATATTTGTGTGATGAGCATGGATATTTGTTTCTGAGTCTTGGATGTTTTCTATGTATTTAAGTATTTAAATGTATTATATATATCGTCGTCTAGTACCTATAACACAAGCCTTATTGAGCTTACTATAGGGCTAGTTCGATTTGTGTAAGAATGTCCCCTAATATTTATGTATTATGTATTTATGTAACATAGTAAGACCAGCAGAGCCAGAAATCCTGAAGATAACTTAAATTTTTTATCGTTTTAATGTTTAGGTTTACTTACATAATTCGAATTAAGGAAACTGTAAGTCCACAATTTAGCACCTTTTACTGTACGTGTCAAATGTAAATATGAGACTGTTTTCTTAATAAATAAATAGGTAAATTAAAGATGCGCGCTATGTTGTTGTCATCATAGCTGTCGATATAACAAATCGTCAAATCAAAAATGGACGCTTGCGGGTCTAGATTAATCACAAGTGACTTGCAGACCCTTTATTGATTGACGATTCGTTGAGTTGATAAGTCTGCAGTGATTGACGATTCGTTGAGTTGATAAGTCTGCAGTGATTGACGATTCGTTGGGTTGATAAGTAGAGACGAATGGCTTGCGGCTCTAGATTTATCACAAGTGCCTTGCAGACCCTTTATTGTTTGACGGCTTGTTGGGTTGATAAGTCTTTGTGGCAACCTTGTTGCACAACAGGCTGGCTAGGCTGGTTCGAAGTATGAAATATATATGTCTAGATTTTTATCTGTCATGTCACATTCCTTGATTGCTAAAAAACTTGTGATCACGTATTTTATATCGAATCTTATTTTGTCTCCATAGTGCATACATAAGTTAATAATCATTACACCAATCTCCAATCCAAGCGGCATTTCATTCCACCGAGATCCGAGGAAGATTCACCTGAACACGCAACCGACCAGATAGGGCAGGGAGGCCCGTTACAGCCTCCCAACTCAATAGTGGGTGCCTTTCCCATACTGGGCACCCACTTTATACCGTATATCTTTATTGATTGACGATTCGTTGGGTTGATAAGTAGAGACGAATGGCTTGTGACTTATTAATCACAAGTGACCCTCTCGTGAATACTCACTCTTACAGCGTATGGTCTTCTACATACATTCAAAATAGTGCATCATTGAATTAATCCAAAGCAAGACAAATGACAACTCAAATGTCATCTATATGGACCATCGGCCTTGAGGCCGTTTTTGCAACGAGATAGAGAATCACGTACCGGCTTAGATGATCTGGCTCAATTAGCCCGTTTTGAGAAATTCTAACTGGCTGGAGTGGCTGGGTTAAATGCAAAAACTGGCCAAGTGCGAGTCGGACTCGCGCACCGAGGGTTCCGTACAAACCTGTAGGTAAATTATTAAAAATATTTTTAGTAACTGATGTAACTAAAAATTTACGATTTTTGCAATTTTTCCTTTATTTGTGCTATAAGACGTTGCTTCGTACCAAATTTCAAGATTCTGAGCTCACAGGAAGTACCCTGTAGGTTATGATTCCGTTGCGAGTTTCGAAAATTTGCGGAAATTTGCGGCATAAACGGCTGTGTATCTTTTGATTGCGTTGGCTTAGAAGTTTGATTTTTTCACAGCTCCAAGGGACAGTAGACCTAAGTATTTGATATAAATTTTAGCTTGGTACCTCTACGCGTTTCTGAGAAAAAGGGTCTTGACAGACGGACGGACGGACGGACAACAAAGTGATCCTATAAGGGTTCCGTTGTTTCCTTAAAATTGTCTTAAGGGGATGACTTCTAAATGTCGATAATGCAGAGCAGAAAGGAGTTTTAACAAAGTTGTAGTTAATTTAGATACAGTAGACATACTTTGTGACATAAAATTATCCGATAAAAAGATATAGCCGTTAATGCCGCAAATTTTCGCAAATTTTCGAAACTCGCAAGGGAATCAAAACCTACAGGGTACTTCCCGTAAACTCAGAATCTTGGGTACGAAGCAACGTCTTATAGCACAGATAAAGGAAAAATTGCGAAAACCGTAATTTTCTAGTTAAATCATACAATACAAAATATTTTAATAATTTACCTACAGGTTCGTACGGAACCCTCGGTGCGCGAGTCCGACTCGCACTTGGCCGGTTTTTTTGTGTTTATATATATTATAATTTCATTTCATTTCATAAAGGTCAACTAAATACACCTCTAGGTGTTATGTTCATTACTGTCCAATACTTTTAATTCAACACCCATAAGTCACAATTACTAGTACCAACGTGTGATGAAGATTAAGAGCTTACTTCATGAAAAAAAAAGGTTTTTTACAGCCGGGCTTAATGAACCGAGTGATATCACAATCCGGATGTTTGTAATTTGGGTGCTTGTGCCAATTAAGCTGTCGAAATGACATCACTATAATATTACGCTGTCACTGTTGGTGGATGGTTCTGATGATCATGTTTAGCAAATAGTAGTAGTAGTGTTTATGTGAGTTGTAGAACTCGCGAAACTGACATTTTTTTTCAAATTTCGAAAAACTGAATCGACTAAATAAAACTAAGTCTTGCGCTGGAGCATACCAAAATTCCAAAGTCATTTATCTGAGAGCTTATTCCGAAATTTCGCGTTAACTATAATTCCGACGCAGATGATTCAACAGAATACATATCTAATTATAGGTAATAAATATAGAGGCCTCGGCAGAGAGTACGACTTTGTACCCTTTGGCGTCGAGACCCTCGGTCCGTGGGGTCCCAGTGCGCATAAGTTATTTGCAGAAATCGCGAAACGTCTGGTCGATGTAACTGGTGACCGAAGAGATAGCATCCTCGGTACAATGCCTCGAGGGCCTTTTTAGGGTTCCGTAGCCAAAATGGCAAAAACGGAACCCTTATAGTTTCGTCATGTCCGTCTGTCCGTCTGTCCGTCTGTCCGTCTGTCCGTCTGTCCGTCTGTCCGTATGTCACAGGCATTTTACTCGAAAACTATAAGGTGTATTTGAATGAAATTTTGAGGATAGGTGTATTTTGTTGGCCGCTACAAAGTTTTGTAATTAAAATTACTAAAAAAAATTTTTTTAGGGGTGTACTCCATACATAAAACTAAAAGTCAAAATTTTTTTTTTCGTCGTGAGCCCACGTGTGGCACATGAATCGATAGGCCTTTCAAAATAAATATAAGGTTTCTCGGGATTTTTTTTGATTAAGTGAATACAGTCAGAGATAATCGCCCCGAAAGTCACTAAAATTCTGTCCCCCCCCCTCTAATTTTTGAACGGTGTATTTAAAAAATATGAAAAAATTCATGGACATAGCGCTTATTAAGTTCATTCACCGAAAATTGTTTTGAACAAGATCGGATGAAAGGTTTCCGAGATATTGCTGAAAAACTGCCTTCCTCAAAGAAAAGGACGTAAGTGCCGTAGGATTTCTATGACGATACGACCTTTTTAATAGGCACGGAACCCTTCGTTTTGCGTGGTCCGACACGCACTTGGCCGGTTTTTTTAGATTTAACTTAGTTTTAATTTATCTTAGTTAATGTTAATTATAATCTTGTATTCACTTTTAATAAATAAAAGTACAATTATAGGTTAGGTAAGTTATCCTGATCTATCTAAAATTCCTTCAGGGGGACATTTTTTATGGTTTTCGGAATTATGAAATTCGGAGAAAATATAGGCTTTCAGACAAATTCTCTTCGAATAATTACTTTGAAAACAAAGTTTTAACCGATTTCAAATCAAGTGAGTTGTAGAACTCGCGAAACTGACATTTTTTTTCATATTTCGAAAAACTGAATCGACAAAATAAAACTTTATACAGCCAGGCTTGCGCTGGAGCATACCAAAATTCCGAAGTCATTTATCTGAGAGTATCCTTATTCCGAAATTTCGCGTTATCTAAAATTCCGACGCAGATGATTCAATAGAATACATATCTAATTATAGGTTAGATTAGTTATCCCTGATATATCTAAAATTCCTTCAGGGGGACATTTTTTATGGTTTTCGGTATTATGAAATTCGGACCAACTCTTCAAATAATTACTTTGAGAAATGTTTTAACCGATTTCAAATCAGTAGCCAAATTGCTTCAAGTTTGACTAAAATATTTGAAGAGTTCCCGCGATTTCTCCAAGATTCCATCATCAGAACTAGATTTTGGTGACAACGGGACCAATCTGGAAGTATATATAAAAATAATTTTTCAAATCGGTTCAAAAATTACCGAGATATCGCGTAACGAACAAAAAAATACAGTCGAATTGAGAACCTCCTTTTTTGAAGTCGCTTAAATTATAGTTTACAGTACACACTACACAGTGCTACTTTCCCGCACGAGTGCGGAAATGGCACTTTCCGTGCATATGTCGAAACTTTAAGGAGCCACATGTACTGTAAAACGTTGTACGATACACGTGCGAATTGGTAATATGCAACTCGTGTCGATTTAAACACTCCCTTCGGTCGAGTTTCAATTTATCACCACACGGTGCGAATTTCCTATTATCTGCATTTGTATCGTAATTAACTATTGTATGTTCCAGAGACAATATCTAATTATCTACAGTGTTCGAGTATGCCAAGATTAGAATTAAATTCAGTACCGTAAAACCACACAACTATAGTCCAGGTCACCCAACTATGGTCCAAATTAATTATCATATTACTTGCTCAGGTGGGACTGTTTTCATGGGTGAACTTGAACACAGGCAATATAATAACACAAATTTAAATAAAAACCTATAAAATCACAAATACAAAATCGGTATTGATAGAAACGAATGAGTTTACTTTTGGACCATAGTGGGGGTAGTGGACTATAGTTGTGTGCTTTTACGGTATTCAACTTATCACGAAGGGACCCCTGATCCCCAGTGTCCGGTTTATTTTAATTGGCCACTCATTAACTCAATTTATATGAAAAAAGCCACTTCTTACCGCGAGGCGTGATCAGCCATATTAAAATGATATTATGACGGCTCTTGATTACGAAAAAACTTAAATGTACTTTAAATTTGCTCACACTTAAACAAGGTAAGGTTTTTAGGGTTCCGTACCCAAAGGGTAAAAACGGAACCCTATTACTATGACTTCGCTGTCCGTCTGTCTGTCATTAGACTGTATCTTGTGAATCGTGATAGTTAGATAGTTGAAATTTTCACACATGTATTTATGTTGCCGCTATAACAACAAATATTAAAACACAGAATAAAATAAATATTTAAGGGGGCTCCCATACAACGAACGTGATTTTTTTGTTCGTTTTTATAGAGAATGGTACAGAACCCTTTTAGTCCGACTCGCACTTGACCGGTTTTTTTACATTCCGCGGCCTGTATATGAGAATAAAATCAACAAGACATTTAGTGCGGAGTTAAACTTTATGTAAATGCAAGAAGGTTGCTATCGCGCTGGGCTCCTTGACGCATATATCAGTCGTTGGCGTTGAACCTGCGGTGCGGATATATGCGTCGTTGGCGTCGAAAAGATTAAGCCTCACTAGTTGAAACGAGAATTGACTACAAAAAACATATACTAGAATCACAATGAGAAAATCTATTAATACAAACAATACTGAAGTGGCAACTAAAAGAATCGTAAAAACCGGCCAAGTGCGTGTCGGACCACGCAAAACGAAGGGTTCCGTGCCTATTAAAAAGGTCGTATCGTCATAGAAATCCTACGGCACTTACGTCCTTTTCTTTGAGGAAGGCAGTTTTTCAGCAATATCTCGGAAACCTTTCATCCGATCTTGTTCAAAACAATTTTCGGTGAATGAACTTAATAAGCGCTATGTCCATGAATTTTTTCATATTTTTTAAATACACCGTTCAAAAATTAGAGGGGGGGGGACAGAATTTTAGTGACTTTCGGGGCGATTATCTCTGACTGTATTCACTTAATCAAAAAAAATCCCGAGAAACCTTATATTTATTTTGAAAGGCCTATCGATTCATGTGCCACACGTGGGCTCACGACGAAAAAAAAAATTTTGACTTTTAGTTTTATGTATGGAGTACACCCCTAAAAAAATTTTTTTTAGTAATTTAAATTACAAAACTTTGTAGCGGCCAACAAAATACACCTATCCTCAAAATTTCATTCAAATACACCTTATAGTTTTCGAGTAAAATGCCTGTGACATACGGACAGACGGACAGACGGACAGACGGACAGACGGACAGACGGACAGACGGACAGACGGACATGACGAAACTATAAGGGTTCCGTTTTTGCCATTTTGGCTACGGAACCCTAAAAATGTAGGTACCTACCTACTTAATCCAGCTAGTCGATTACGTAACGCATTGTACGTGCGTCAGGTAGGTCTAAATGTCAATTGTTATATGGAGAAATGACAGTTTGAGCTACCCAACGCGCGTTCAAAACGTTACGTAATCACCCCTCTGTTCTCACTTTAAAAATTCCTGTGAAAAAATCTCTCCTGCGTAAGATTAGGTGAATTTAGATTCGGTTCAACCCCCTCACCCCTAAACATCTCACGTAAGTAATGGACACCTCCTATCTGTTTCTATTTTTACCCGACTGCCTCAGAAGGAGGCTTATGTTTTTCGAGCGTATGGACAAGAAAATTCATTTTCACGGGCTACTGTCCAATAAACGCCCGTGAAAATGCTTTTTTTTGTCCAAACGGTTTTGAAGATTTTAACATAAATGGTAACGGAGCGTAACTTTTTAGGGTTCCGTAGCCAAAATGGCAAAAACGGAACCCTTATAGTTTCGTCATGTCCGTCTGTCCGTCTGTCCGTCTGTCCGTCTGTCCGTCTGTCCGTCTGTCCGTATGTCACAGGCATTTTACTCGAAAACTATAAGGTGTATTTGAGTAAAATTTTGAGGATAGGTGTATTTTGTTAGCCGCTACATATTTTTGTAATTAAAATGACAAAAAAAAATTTTTTTAGTGGTGCACTCCATACATAAAACTAAAAGTCAAAAATTTTTTTTTCATTGTGACCCCCCGTGTGGTACATCAATCGATAGGTCTTTCAAAATAAATATAAGGTTTCTTGGCATTTTTTTTGATTAAGTGAATAGGGTCGGAGATAATCGCCCCGAAAGTCGCTAAAATTCTGTCCCCCCCCTCTAATTTTTGAACGGTGTATTTTAAAAATATGGAAAAATTCATGGACATAGGGCTTATTAATTTCATTCACCGAAAATTGTTTTGAACAAGATCGGTTCAGAGGTTTTCGAGATATTGCTGAAAAACTGCCTTCCTCAAAGAAAAGGACGTAAGTGCCGTAAAATTACTGTGACGATACGACCTTTTTAATAGGCACGGAACCCTTCGTTTTGCGTGGTCCGACACGCACTTGGCCGGTTTTTTTATCAGAATTCGATTTTTTTGGGTTTTTCTGACTCAGAATTGTTGACACTATCGATCCTCATACAAAAAAAGTGTCCAAAATATTTCATTCCAGATAGTCACATTTTTGTATGCAATTTTTTTTATTTATATGGCCGTGAGCGTGACGCACTGGAGGAAAAAACTTACATAGTAAAATCTGGGACACTTTTTTCTTGTATGCGGATCGATAGTATCAACGATTCTGAGTAAGAAAAACCCAAAAAAATCGAAATCTGAAAAAAAAGTACATGTACAGTTTTTTTGAAAAACGCTCATCGATGGATTCCTCATATAATCGTGTGAGTGACATAGGCTATACAAGCATTTTTTTTAATCTGTAAGGGAAGGAAGTATTATGTAATTATTATAACGGCTGAATGAAGATGGCACCGCGGCCTCAGCGCAAGGCCGGTAGCGATTATATCGATCGATTCGTTTTAGTAATGGATCACGAATAACTATTGATCTGTTTACGATATATATGGTTTATATGATTCGTGGGCGGCGATGCGTTTGGGGGTCTATCCTAGTGTTTATTTAAATTTAAATTATTTATTACAAACTCATGTCCCATGTTACTAACAATAAAAACTTATACAACAATGTTTTATTTATTTATTTATTTAAAACAACTTAAATCTATCATTACAGGTGGTACCTAATGCGATAGATAAGCAACATTGAACACAAAGAAAACAAGTAGGTAATCAAAGTCAAAGTCAAAGTGATTTAGGTATTCTTCAATTTAGGCATATTACATGCACCTATGAATGTCGATAAACTACCACCGGTTCGGAAAGTAAACCTCTGCCTCGAGAAGAACCGGCGTAAAAAACTCGGCGAGGTGTCATTTTTTCAAAACAGTATACCTACAATATATCATTTTAGTATCAGAGAATTATAAAATTTTAAAATTACATTGCTACAGTAGAAAGCCTATTTATTTTACGACAGATTTCTAGTGCAGGATTTTATCGCTGCCAAATATCCCTATCCATGATGTAGTCGTTTATCTTATAATATGCTTTTGAAATAAGTGTCCGTTTTACGACAGATTTGAATTTAGAGTCAGTAAGTTCGGTAATGTGTTTTGGAATTTTATTGTAGAATTTTATACAATTTCCCAAGAACGACTTTTTCGCTTTTACTAGCCTGTAAAAAGTTGTTTTGAGCTTCCCTGCGCTTCTGGTAACCTTGGGCCTATCAGTGTTTGTGGGGTAGTTGTATAAATTCTTCCTAACATACATTATTATTTCAAATACGTATAGCGACGGCAGTGTTAGAATATCTATATAACAATACTAACAATACATTGACAATATGAAGTAAAATAATAGATATGTAGATACTTAACCTAGACGTAACACAAAATACACATTGCGGCCTTAGCTGCCGAGCTGATGTTAAGGCAAAGAGTTAAGATTGAATGTTACATTAAATTATACACTGAACCTCTTGAGCCCATATGTAAGGCGTTCCAGTGTCTCCATACCCCGCATGCAGGACTGTCCCAAATCAGCTGAAGAAGGCTGTTGGAACTATCAAGCACACGACGCATGAGGGACGCGGTTCTGTTTCTTATAATGGCACTGAAACCATCGACCCGCGTCTCTGCGAACATCCCAGATGCGCTGCAGTACCGTGCGTGACAGTCCCATCAACCCTCTGAAGTCGTTGTTGTAGTGGAGCCGTAGCATGGTTGGCCTTGTCACGCGGTAGGTGATAGGATAGAGCGTGCGTCACTGGCTGACACCGTTCGATAGAACGAGACGACGCTCTTATTTTGTGACTTGTCGCGTGATAAGGCCAACCATGCTACGGCTCCTGGACGCGCAGGGCATTGACCGACTTTTTGGTGCAGTTCGTCCATAGGCTGCACGTGTAAAAGGACTGACATAACGCCTTGAAATAGTTATTTACGATACAAGTGCAGAAAATAGGAAATTCGCAACGAGTGGTGATAAATTAAAACACGTATCGTACAACGTTTTACAGTACATATGGCCCTTTAAAGTTTCAACATATGCACGGAAAGTGCTCATTTCCGCACTAGTGCGGGAAATTAACACCATGTGTACTGTAAAGAGTCTTATGTGACAGCATGTTACATCTAACCGCCAAAACCCTGGGTTCCCTCTCGACATCCGCATCATCCTGGAGGTTGTCGGTGACCCAGTGCCCGAGGTACTTAAACCACGACACTGGTAAGTCCAAACCAAACTAACTACACGGCTGATCATGGGGAGAAGGAGGGTACCTTGCCGTAATACAGTTTGAACTAGTACGGAAGGTGGCTTACTTTAACTTAATAAAAAAAAACTCCTAGGTCCGCCACTGCCTAAAGATCCAAGTGAAGCAGGGTGATAATTCTGCATTCGACTCCACAAGTCATGCGATAAAATCTCGAGCGATAAAGTATAGACCATCTAAGGTATATACAGATTTACGGAAGTATGTTGTCAAGGCAATGTCAGTGAACCCTGACCCGCGCGCCATTGCCTGCGCTTGCGCCAGTTTACTATCAAAAGAAGTAGCGACTTGTATACAAAGGTTTACTATGTTGCTATACTATTGACTCAACTCAACTCAACTCAACTCAAAATGATCTTTATTCAAGTATGCCTAGTAACAAGCACTTTCTAATCTTCAGTAAATTTTTTAGAGTAATTTATTAAACATAAAGAATAAAAAATATATGAAATAAAAATTGTATAAAAATACTAGTAGAATGAAAATAGAACCTTAGCTTCGCTAGCCTCTATCAATCAAACTAAAAGGCGTGAACCTACAAATCTATATAAGCCGCGCCAGTAAAGAATATATTCTAATAACTATAACTCAGAAAAGTTGAAAAACCCCGATATTTTCATTTCAAAGTTCAATATCTCAAAAACGGCTATACCGCCGATTTTGTTGAAACGTAGCTAAGAACCATATTCACGTCAGCTTTCGTTTCGGAGGTACGATGCCACAGACACACACACAGGCATAGGTACACACAGACATACAGTCACGCAGACATACAGACACGTCAAACTTATAAAACACCTCATTTAGCGTCGGGGGTTAAAAATGAAATAGCATCGTTTCTCGCGCTATCTCGCTTACACTACTTGGGTAGTAACGAAATGGCCCGAGAAATTAGCTTTGTAAGGTTGTATGTAGGCTGTAATCTCCGGTATCACTTATTTTTTCAAAATTAAAAAAAAAGCTTTTTTTAAAGACAGGCTAACGAATTCTGCAGCTCACAAAACCACTAAGTACATAATATATTACATGTACATATTGAAGAATGTTAACCAACTTATTAAACATTCTTCAAATATTTAGAATAAGTAGAATTCGTAAACTTATATGGATTTTTAGAATCCTTAGACACATCACTAATAAAACACTTTTAAGTCGTATCTACATTGTTCTAGCGCAGTCTGTCATGACATATGGTATCACAGTGTGGGGAGGTGCTTCAAAAACAAAATACTTGGAAGTCGAGAGAGGGCAGAGGTGCCTACTAAAAACAATGTTCTTTAAACCTTATAGGTACCCAACTGCTGATCTTTATACTAGTTCTAAACTCTTAAGTATTCGTAAACTTTATATTACATCTGCTATCCTGAAACTACACAAGAACCTAGTTTATAATCCACAAACTGCGGCACAACGCAAACGTAGAAGACAAACAGAAGTGGCACCTGTTCCCTCATTCAAATCCGTATATGCGAGAAGACAATACGATCTGCAATCTCCATATATGTATAATCTTATTAATAAAAAAATAAATATTTTCACTTTAAATCAGTATGACTGTAAAAAAGTTCTTATAGAATGGATTACCGAACTGACCTACAACGAAACCGAACAACTCTTGTTCTCTAGTAACTAGCGTTGTTAAAAGTAATAAAATAACCATGCGATAACCCACACACATACACAAAATTCTGAAACCACAAACCACACACACACACGCACACACGCACACACGCACATACACACACACTCAACACACACACGCACACACACACTAGCTTAGGTTAAGATTTAGTAAATTAATAATATAAATAATGTTAATTACCTTTATAGCATGACTGCATCTGTAAGAAACCCTCTATTTTTGGAAGAGCGGAATCTCCTGATACAGGTACTCGAATACCTACTAGGAGGTTTCAACCTTTGTACATGTATAAACTCCGCAGCTACATGAATAAAGTTTTTATTATTATTATTATTATTATTATTATTTTTACATACATTACAATCCTAAAATATACAAAAAAAACAGACAGCTGACAGCTGTCAAATTGACCCACAAACAACTGTCAAAAACACCGGTTATTCAAAATCCATGGTTCACCGAACTATTGACTAAATAGTAAATTATATCAGTTTGACACAATCTAATTTTACAGTTACAACGGTGGCTGTCATAATGTCATTGTATTTGACAACGAGGCGTAGAATTAATTACGGCATCGGAAATATACAATATCAGTTTCGGGTTACGCACGGGTTATACGTAAAAAGTACTATACTGAATTTAATTTTGGTTGATTAAAATGGTAGGTATTTTAATCAACCAAAATTATATTCAGTATATTGGTGATGATATTGTCAACAACTTCAATGATGTAATATAAAAAAGAGGTAGATTGTTGTCTATATGAAATTCCGTGTTTAAAAATAGCCACCAAATCTGACAGCTAATACACGAATTGACGATTTATAAAGCTTGTCAATCAACAAGTATTCTTAGAAAAATTGTAAAAACATGCACTTCTAATATGTTTCGAAGATCATAAAAAGAGGTGCTAAGAAAACCTCACAATTGGCGGATTTAAAAAATAATACGTAACCGGGTCGTTCTTCTTTTCGACCGACAATAGCCTGTCCTTCGTCTTATTACGGCATCTCATTTGAGTAATGATGTTTACGGTTTTATAATGTTCGAATGAACGTCCATATTATTTTATTAATTAGTGATATTTAATATTTCATTTTATCTATCTAGCATTTTTTTTAAATGTTTTTTTTTTCGTAGAATGCCGTGACAGAGTGGTAAAATAAAATGTTGTCCCCACTGAAAGAGTCCACTTTGTCACATGTTTTTTTTTAGAAACCAACCGTAAATAAATATTTATATTGGCCAGAAAGGAAACTTTAATTAGTTCTAATAAAGAAACCTATGCATTTTTTTTAAAAATCGCACAACAAAATCACAATTTTCGATAGTTCAAAAACCAAAAAAACAGAAAAACCTCGGTTCATTGTCGGTAAAAAAGAAGAACGACCCAACCACCAGTGTGAGAAAAAAGTTGATTCACCCAAACACAAAACACATCGAAATAAACCATGAACTAAAACAAGAGATTAATTATTTCCAATACACTTATGGAATAACAAATAGATGCTAATAAAATAAGTAATTTTTCAAGCTCAAACAATGATGATGATGTATGGTCATCGTCATGATTAATATTTTATTAATCAAATGACAAAGGTGGTTAAGACACACTGTAGATCGCTACAGCTTATGAAGAATATGTAGATTCATGGGCTATGTTTATGACACTCGGAATGAGATCACTGAAAAAAAAAAGTAAATTGAAGCAAAGTGCCATACTTCTTTAACACTTTCACTGCCAGTAACAGCAGGAACCCGTCCAGCGGGCGGCTATGCCGTAGTTGCATAGGCCTCCCCCAAAGAGTGCCAAAGTGACCGGTCCTGCGCCACCCGCATCCAGCGGACTCCCGCGACCTTTACCAGGTCATCAGTCCACCTTGTGGGGGGCCTACCCACGCCGCGCCTTCCGGTACGTGGCCGCCACTCGAGAACCTTTCCGCCCCAACGGCCATCAGTTCTACGTGCAATGTTTTCCACTACTTAACGGGAATACACGGGATTGGTTACGAGCGGAGCGCGATCTTATTTATACGTAGTTGTTTGAAGAACAACTTTCGATCTTTCAGTTTCTTGTCTCTTATATACAGGGTGTCCCAGAAGTACCACGTCACAGTGTCACCGAAGGTATGAGCTCAGATCAAGAGGAACCCAACCAGCCTTTTTTTTACGTTGGGAATTTAATGCTTTGACGCACCGTCCGCCCGGACGGGGTGTGTGGGAATCGTAATAACTCGAAAACCGTGCAACGGGGTCATGCTAGGCTGGTTAGGTTGGCCAAAGTAGAATGCGTCAAGCGAACCTTTGGCCCTCCTCGGTAGCGACAAGGTTGGACAATCGTTGGGGGTGTAGTGGGTAGTCTGGGCCTTCTCTTGGTGGGGAATCCCACACACCCCCCCGACCGGGCGGACGGTGCGTCAAAGCATTCCCCCAACGTAAAAAAAAGGCTGGAGGTTCCTCTTGAGCTGTCCTCCGGTGTCACTGTGACGTGGTACTTCTGGGACCACCCTGTATCTAATACATATCTGTCTTTTTCTCAACATCCTATATTCCTAACTTAATCAAAGCTCTTGGCGATTGTATCACTTTAAAATTTCTGCACGCTAGATCGCTTGCAGATAGCCAATTTGTATTGTTAACCAACCTCAGGTTGATGTAATCTAAGTTGTGACCCGACCCTAAATTCATTGTGCTGCATAATTCTTTAGTCGCAGGCAATGTCAAAAATCGGTAGAACTATAGATTAAACATGCATAAAAAAGTGAAAATTAACTGATTTAAGATTTTTTTTGTAATATGAGACCGATCGAGGAAAGTGCCGTCCCTGAACCAAAACGTAAGCGAGGAAACTGATTATATTTTTCAAAAATAATTGATGCAGCTAAAAAATCAGAATTTTTTTTCTGGTGCTAAGGAAGGTTATTCGTATCACCAAAAAAATAATCAGGCACTTCTAAAATTTTCATCCATTCCCAATAATTGTCGTCATGCACACTTTTATACGCGCAGCGCATTGCACAGCAGCGTACAGTACTTAAAATATTATAGTTTCATGATGTCATTTTAAGTCACATAATGTAATCGTTTGAAGTATTACAAAGGTTTTATTAAATTGAAAACGAACAGATATACATAAGTAAGGCACATACAGTCAATTAATCAGAAACCCAAATTCATGGGGTAATTTCAGAAAATTACCAATTTGCCAAAACGTCAGCCACATTCACCAACCAACAAAGACCCGCCACACCGTCCACCAGCAACCACGACAGAGCTCACTCTAAACTGTCTGTTGCACACATTATGAGCACCTTACTGTTTCGATGGCCTGTCAGTTCTAATTACTGTTAATGTGAAAAATGGCTTCAAAAACTGATCGTGAACTTCTATCTGCGGGCGATAAACTCCCACAACTTAACTAATAAGTCTTAAGTTCGTTGCTGTAAGGGTGATATTCGAATGGGTTTTACTTTTCTCTAGTTTACCAATTGTTTGTTTTTTGTTGTGATTGGTGTAACCTTAGCCGCCATTAAAATCACGTTCTTTCGAGTGCAATATTGAACGATTTGGATTAAGGATGAGTGGATACTTTGCATATTTAAGTTATTAATTGCTATTATTTCTTTAATTACTATAGACAATGGGAGATTGAGTGTTTCAAGTTCGAATCGAACCTTTAAGCTATTGGGCGTGATCATGTTTTGTATCGATTATAGATTTGATGTGCCTCAATCAATACTTAACTACTTAATCATTATTCTTTTGTTTAATTCCCGGGTACAAAACATGTCATTCCTTGGATTTCAAGCTTTACTTGGCTATACAGTTTAGCTCTTTTTAACCCCTGACGCAAAAAGAGGGGTGTTATAAGTTTGACGTGTCTGTGTATCTGTGTGTCTGCGTGTATGTGTTAGGGTTGTCAACTTTTTTGGGGGAGATATAGTTTTTTCCAGAAAAAACCGACAAAAATATATTACACTGTGAAAAAATACAGTACTTGGCTGGGCAATGTTGCTATTTAGTAATATTTAATTGAAACTTTGCGCAGCTGGATGCGGGTGGCGCAGGACCGGTCACTATAGCACTCTTTGGGGGAGGCCTATGTCCAGCAGTGGACGTATTTCGGCTGATATGATGACGATGATGAATTGAAACTGGGGCAATTTGAAGCACTTCCTAAGGACCCCCAAAATATAGTATTTTTGCGTACTATACACGGTGGAATATAATCGGTGAACAGGAACCCATTTTTCTAATTCAGTAATCGATGGCGGTCACGTTTATGTAGTACTTAAGTGGAACCAAGTTTTTTTTTATCATAACTAATTTTTAAGTTGAAATTAAATTTTAATTAAAATTTATTGTCACCCTACTAATGGTTTAGTCTGAAAAGTTTAATACCACAAATCGTAACGTAGATAACAAATGGCGGCAATCATTTATTGACGTCTGATCTGTCTAGTTTCCCGCCAAAGCCAGCAAGCACTTGACGTATGTACACTTACGAGTAACTTCCCTTCAATAAAAGTAGGGTGTCTATTTATTCAGTCAGTGTACATTTTACCGATGTTAATTAAGTGTGATTAATTAGATTGTGAGCTATATTGCACGAAATCTCACGTATTGGTTTCTGTGTAGATTGATAATTAAGATTTTTGGATTCCTGATCACCGATTATATTCCACCGTGTATATTTCTTCAACAGTATATACAATACAATACAAATACTCTTTATTGCACACCTCACACAGACAAAGCAGTATATAGTACAAAGAGTCAAAATATAGTACAATACTATATAATATAGTACGGTTGGCAACCCTAGTGTGTGTGGCATCGTAGCTTCTAAACGAATGGGCCGATTTCAATGCTTTTTTTTACTGAAAGCTGACGTGATCGACATGGTTTTTAGCTGCGTTTCAACAAAATTGGGTTCGCCGTTATTGAACTTTGAAATGAAAATGTCGGGGGTATTTCAAATTTTCTAATGTTGTGAAATTTTAAGACATCTGCTCAAAAACCATGCGCACATAAGCACAGCACGATTCCAGAAGAATTTCTTGCCGTGAACAATGTAAATAATGGATGACAACAGGTCTTATCTTATCGCTAAAAAGCGATCCCTACAGGCAACCAGGAGCCGTAGCATGGTTGGCCTTGTCACACGATAGGTGATAGGATAGAGCGTGCGTCACTGGCTGACACCGTTCGATAGAACGAGACGACGCTCTTATCTTGTCACTTGTCGCGTGATAAGGCCAACCATGCTACGGCTCCAGGGTACTTGTTTAGATATCATAATCGATAACCGTTCAAGCTTGGCGCCTGTTAAATACTTACATATTTTTACAGGTCAATGGCCTGTGAGCAGGTTTAGACGGCTTTCCTCCAGCAACGTTCTAGGGTCCCGACGAAAATGGCGGCGAAAGTTTGAGTGAACGTTGATCTTTTAATCTAACTCGAACAATAAAAGTAAACTATCTGCTTGACTAGCTTACAAAGGAAGATAATTGACATTAAAAACAAAGTTTTAACCGAGTTCAATGTAGTACTCCACCAAGCCAAATGAACATTTTCACTTTACCAGATATACTGCTTTCAGAGAGTAAATACGCTGATTATTACAGACGAAAACCATATCCGATACTATTTGAGGAGTTCCGTCGATTTGGCACACTTGTCATTTAGGACTTCATTAGTTGAGTTTGTATAGCTAGCAAGCCGCTATAACAAAACCGGCCAAGTGCGAGTCGGACTCGCGCATCGAGGGCTCCGTTTCTTTTGATTGCGATGACATAGAAATTTGATTTTGTTACAGCTTAAAGGTATTATATAGACCTGAGTATTTGATATGAATTTCGATTTAATACCTATACGCGTTCATGAGGAAAGGGGTAGTAGGTAACTTTATAATTATTAAAAATATTTATGATATAACTAAAATTTAAGGTTTTCAAAATTTTTCCTTTATCTGTGCTATAAGACGTTGCTTCGTACCAAATTTCAAGATTCTGAGTTCACGGGGTTTTGATTCCCTTGCGAGTTTCGGAAATTTGCAGCGTAAATGGCTGTGGGTCGTTTTTCTTTTTTACCGACAATGAGCCGAGGTTTTTCTGTTTTTTTGGTTTTTGAACTATCAAAAATTGTGGTTTTGAAGTGCGATTTTAAAAAAAATGCATAGGTTTCTTCATTAGAACTAATTAAAGTTTCCTTTCTGGCCAATATAAATATTTATTTACGGTTGGTTTCTAAAAAAAAACATGTGACAAAGTGGACTCTTTCAGTGGGGACCACATTTTGGTTTACCACTCTGTCACGGCATTCTACGAAAAAAATAAATAAAAAAAATGCTAGTTAGAGAAAGTGAAATATTAAATATCACTAATTAATAAAATAATATGGACGTTCATTCGAACATTATAAAACTGTAAACATCATTACTCAAATGAGATGCCGTAATAAGACGAAGGACAAGCTATTGTCGGTCCAAAAAAAGAACGACCCCTGTATCTTTTGATTGCGTTGGCTTAGAAGTTTGATTTTTTCACAGCTCCAAGGGACAGTAGACTTGAGTATTTGATATAAATTTTAGCTTGATACCTCCACATTTTCCTGAGAAAAAGGGTCTTGACAGACAGACGGACAGACGGACGGACGGCCAACAAAGTGATCCTATAAGGGTTCCGTATTTTCCTTTCGAGTTACGGAACCCTAAAAAACGAAAACTGAATTGACTAAAAAATACTATATAATTATTGAACCTGCTCACCAAATCTCACGAAAATCGGTTGAGAAATGCGACCTGTATGAGGAGAAAATCTGGACATCCGGACATAAAAACGAAATTTGACCTAAGCTGCAACGGAGAACTGAGTTCGCTTCGCTCGCTCGCTCAACACGGCGTAGATAAATAATTTAAAGACAGAACCATTGTTGCTGTTTAAGTTCGCTCTTGACCTTTTTTTGTCCAGCCGTTTAATGCAACAGGTAATTGGATAAGTTATGATAATTTAATTAAACTGCTTTTGATACGATGACAGATAAGCCTGCCTCGGGCGTAAAGTCTTCTTATTATAATTTGTATTGTGAACTGTTAACACATAATCAGATATGGTTCTAAATTACTGAGAAGAATACCTAGACGCCGGTTCTTTGTTAGCCGACATCATATTCCTTGATTTGAGGATATTAGTAGGTACAGTTCTTTCCTGAACCTGAACTGAACGCTTTTATGGGCAGCCAGAAAATATCACAAAAAGCACGCGTGGCTGTGCATAGAGGAGTGTTGGTGCCCACACTTATGTGTGGTAGTGAAAGTTGGGTGTGACAGAAAAGACATCAAAGTCTAGTGAATGCAGTAGACATGAGAGCGTTGAGAAGTATGTGTGGAGTGAAATTGAGTGATAGAGTCAGAAACAGTGTGATAAGAGATAAGTGTGGAATGGATGGAGATATAGTCACGAAAATTGAGAAGGGTATGTTAAGGTGGTTTGGGCATGTAGAGAGGATGGATGAAAGAAGATTAACGAAGAGAGTGTATGTAAAAAGAGTGGAAGGGCAAGTTGGAAGGGGAAGACCTAGGCGAACTTTCTCCGATCAAATTGGAGAAATGTTACAAAAACGCCAGGTCAAAAGTACCCTAAACCGACGAGCATGTATGAAAAATGTTATGAAGGTGAGTGAAGCAAAAGTGGTTTGTCAGGATCGTAGCAAATGGAGATCCGTGATCTCTGCCTACCCCTCTGGGAAAGAGGCGTGATTATATGTATGTATATGTATGTACAGTTCTTTCCCATTTTCCTTCCGTACTGAGTTCAATGTGTATAACAGTCGACTTCAAATATATATTTACACTTTTGTACATTATTATAAAGCAATAAGGTGCAAAAGTGTAAATATATCTGACGTCGACTCATCATCATCATCATCATATCAGCCGAAAGACGTCCACTGCTGGACATACGCCTCCCCCAAAGAGTGCCACAATGACCGGTCCTGCGCCACCCGCATCCAGCGGATTCCAGCGACCTTTACCAGGTCATCAGTCCACCTTGTGGGGGGCCTACCCACGCCGCGCCTTCCGGTACGTGGTCGCCACTCGAGAACCTTTCCGCCCCAATGGCCATCGGTTCTACGTGCAACGTCGTCGTCGTCGACGTCGACTGCACCGTGCCAAATGAGAGAGCTACGCCGGACCGCATTGGCTCAGGAAGACGGATAGGACAGAGTGGAGAAGATCAGGAGAGGGCTAAATCCAGTAGTGAATAGATAAAGCCTGAAAAAAAAGAAAGAAGAAGAAGAGTACCTTGGGCGCCAAAGGATTGACTTCCTACTAATACGTATAGACTACGCGTACGTATACGCGAAAAAGTCGTTCTTGGGAAATTGTATAAAATTCTACAATAAAATCCCAAAACACATTACCGAACTTACTGACTCTAAATTCAAACCTGTCGTAAAACGGACACTTATTTCAAAAGCATATTATAAGATAAACGATGGATAGGGATATTTGGCAGCGATAAAATCCTGCACTAGAAATCTGTCGTAAAATAAATATGCTTTCTACTGTAGCAATGTAATTTTAAAATTTTATAATACTCTGATACCGATCGCGATATGATATATTGTATACTGTTTTGAAAAAATGACACCTTGCCGAGTTTTTTACGCCTGTTCTTCTCGAGGCAGAGGTTTACTTTCCGAACCGGTGGTAGTTTATCGACATTCATAGGTGCATGTAATATGCCTAAATTGAAGAATAAATCACTTTGACTTTGACTTTGACTTTGGTCACCTAGAACATTTTCCTTGACGTCTTCTTGGACTTCAGTATAAAGCCCGGCACAGATTATGAAGTAGTCCCAATAGATTAGGTTACATGCGCAAACTTATGCTAGAGAATGTCTGCTCTATCTTACTAATCCTATCCTACTAATAACCTACTAATCCTACTAATGTGTGTACATAAAGTAGTGTATGCAACTGTACATAATTAGGCCTTAAAACACGAGTGTGGTTTTATGAAACGAGCGTCAGCGAGAGACTCACTATCTCATTATCACATAAACTTAGGTTCTGTTAATATGCACATTTTTAACAAACAAAGATGAATATCCGTCAGCCACAAACAGGCACAGCCTGTATCTTGGGAGCCGATAATACAGATTTAACAAGTAGAATCCTACTTCATACTTCCTATCCTATCCTTCCTACTAATATTATAAAAGTGAAAGTTTGGATGTATGGATGTATGGATGTAGTACGTTCCACTTAATCTCAAAAACTACTGGACGAATTTAAATGAAACTTTCCAGTTATATACCATATATATCAGAATAGGACATAGACTATAATTGACATTAACTAAAATAAATTAAAACTAAGTTAAATCTAAGAAAGGCCCTCGAGGCATTGTACCGAGGATGCTGGCGGCATTTCCTCGCTGAATTGCAATGCTGATGCGTTGCGCGAGATAGCCGCCAGCTCTAATTGGCTATAATTTATGTCAAATTTCATCCCTTTCAGGGACGAAAAAGGGGATGAGAATTTGTATGGAGCTTTGTATTGCTCGTTGCCTTCATCAGGCGGAAATGGTCAAAATTCGTCTTTTTTCCTGAATTATTTCAAATCTGTTTTTGCTAAAATTATAAAAAAAGTATATCTGAGATGCTAACAAACAACCCTTTTCATTTGATACATCACACAATGCAGTTTGAGAAACTCTTTTTTTTTTAATTTTCCAGTTTACCCCCCAAAAGTGGCCCCCTTGTTCAGAATTCATTAATTTACTTTACGCGTCTATCTTTGGGTCACCAATTTACATATGTATACCAAATTTCAACTCAATCGATCCAGTAGTTTCGGAGCCAATCGGCTGTGACAGACGGACAGACAGACGCACGAGTGATCCTATAAGGGTTCCGTTGTTTTCCTTTTGAGGTAGGGCCCCCTAAAAAGGTTAACATACAGGCTAACTCATAGATGATCCATAAGGAGTGGATGCACCCTTTATAGAGCATCCATGAGGTACTTTCTTAGGCGATATTTAAACCTAGATTTTTTAGATTCACGGACAATGTCCGCAGACAGAGTGTTCAATAGGTAGGGTAGGCGTTTTTTTAGCGTCCGATCTCCGTAATAGTTGAGAGGGAATGGGCAGTGTCTCCACGCTGGCTTAGTGCAGATTTTGTAAAAGTAAGTAAGTAAGTAATAATTTATTTGCAGAAAAAGGGTAAGTTTACATGCCTTAGAGTAAATATACAATTGTTCCACCTTTTTCAGCTGTTGTTAACAGCATGCAAATACATCTTTACCATAAAAATATGCTCTTTATGGGGGTTATTAATTATGTTCAGCAGGTAACACTTACAACGAATTTCAATATTTAAAATTAAGTAACTAACACTTTACATTGTAACATTAATAACATTATATAATAACAGACTTCAAATCACACACAACACTTAGTGATCCAGATATTCTCTGATGTTGTAGAAATAGAAACACTGGTTAAGGAGCCAAGTTCCTAGAGTTTGTTTAAACTTTTTGCCCTCAAGGGATTTTATTTCGATCGGCAATTTATTATAAATCATAATGCTTATGTTATATGTATTTCTTTTATATATATCAGTTTGTACATAGTTAAGATTTTTTTAAACCAGTGGAGTCCGTTCGAACCGACAACCTCCAGATTGAAAGTCATGTGTGTTACCGCTTGTCCGTATGTTAACTGTAAATTATGAATTTAAGCCGTTTAGAGGTTAGACCTAAATTAGGTCCGTGGCATAGTTGACTTTGCGGTGGCGGTCACGGTCACCACGGCTTGACGTGGTTCGTTGTAGGTCACTAAGTTAGGACCTAGGTTATTTGTGGATGTGTCTTATATGTCATCAATTCGATAGTTTCAGTAAAAGGCAAAACATTTTATGTTTTAAATTCAGATTAATTTACGTGTTGATAAAAAACCGGCCAAGTGCGGGTCAGACTCGCGCACGAAGGGTTCCGTAACATTATCTATGAAAACGGCAAAAAAATCACGTTTGTTGTATGAGAGCACCCTTAAATATTTATTTTATTCTGTTTGTGTTGTTATAGCGGCAACAGAAATACCTACATCATCTGTGAAAATTTCAACTATCACGGTTCATGAGATATAGCATGGTACAGACGGACAGACAGACGGACGGACAGCGGAGTTTTAGTAATAGGGTCCCGTTTTACCCCTTGGGTACGGAACCCTAAAAATCACAGTAGGTAGGTATAGTTACTTTTGCAATCAAGTCAAAAAATGCCTTTTAAAGTCTCTGTTTGGCTCAATGGTTTTTAGGGTTCCGTAGCCAAAATGGCAAAAACGGAACCCTTATAGTTTCGTCATGTCCGTCTGTCCGTCTGTCCGTCTGTCCGTCTGTCCGTCTGTCCGTCTGTCCGTCTGTCCGTATGTCACAGGCATTTTACTCGAAAACTATAAGGTGTATTTGAATAAAATTTTGAGGATAGGTGTATTTTGTTAGCCGCTACATAGTTTTGTAATTAAAATGACAAAAAAAAAAAATTTTGGGGTGCACTCCATACATAAAACTAAAAATCAAATTTTTTTTTTCATTGTGACCCCCCGTGTGGCACATCAATCGATAGGCCTTTCAAAATAAATATAAGGTTTCTTAGCATTTTTTTTGATTAAGTGAATAGGGTCGGAGATAATCGCCCCGAAAGTCACTAAAATTCTGTCCCCCCCCTCTAATTTTTGAACGGTGTAGGTATTTTAAAAATATGGAAAAATTCATGGACATAGGGCTTATTAATTTCATTCACGGAAAATTGTTTTGAACAAGATCGGTTCAGAGATTTTTGAGATATTGCTGAAAAACTGCCTTCCTCAAAGAAAAGGACGTAAGTACTGTGAAATTTCTGTGACGATACGACCTTTTTAATAGGCACGGAACCCTTCGTTTTGCGTGGTCCGACACGCACTTGGCCGGTTTTTTTTTTATAAATATAGTGGGACAATTCACACCAATTGATCTAGTCCCAAACTAGGCAAAGCCTGTACTATGGGTACTAGACAACGGATAAACATACTTATATAGATAAATACATACTTAAATAGATATTAAACATCAAAGACTCGAGAGCAAACATTTGTATTCATCATACAAATATCTGCCCCGACCGGGAATCGAACCCGGGACCTCAAGCTTCATAGTCAGGTTCTCTAACCACTAGGCTATTCGGTCGACAAATTCAATCGGTTGACTGGTACAGAATGCCTTAAGTCCGCCTTTTGTAGTTATTTGTTTTGTGCAATATTTTTTTGTAAATAAAAATAACAGAGATCGAACCATCATCGTCAAATAAGTTGTATAAAAATTTATTATAATAATAAAAAGAACAGATCGCCAATAAGATAAGATTTGTCAATAATGTGGAACTTGTTTATATCATAGCTCCATACAAACTTTCGCCCCACATTTCGCCCCCTTAGGGGTTGATTCCCGGGATAAAAATTATTCTATATGTTAATCCAGGCTATACACTATATGTATACCAAAATTTATCTTAATCCGTTCAGCCGTTTTTGCGTGATTGAGTAACAAACATCCAAACATCTAAACATCCAAACTTTCGCATTTATAATATTAGTAAAAAAAAAAATTGTTTATTGACCAAAAATTGTGAGTTAACAGTCATGTATCTAGTGGGCTCCAAACTAGGCTCAGCCTGTATCTGGAAGCCCGTGTGTGAAGTTGACAATTTTTTTTTTTTTTTTTTACAATATGCGTAGAGTAGGACTAAAGTTAGTAGCTAGGATGTTCGATTTCGACGGTAGGTACTTCGACATTTCAAAATATTGAAAAACATATGGAAGTCATCTAATGAAATATGTAATGAAGTAAATAAGGTAAGTATCTTGGAAACCGAACTATGCGAAAAACAAATTTCCCGGAAATGAGTCCTAGATAATAGTTATTTACGATACAAGTGCAGAAAATAGGAAATTACCTATTCGCACGTGTATTGTACAACGTTTTACAGTACATATGGCTCTTCAAAGTTTCAACATATGCACGGAAAGTGCTCATTTCCGCACTAGTGCGGAAAAGTAACACCATGTGTACTGTAAACCAATATCCAGTAAACTGCTGTATCATTTCAATATGCAACAAAAACATTAGTTAATAATCATCACCATCATCGACATAGGCCTCCCCCAACTGCTGGACATAGGCCTCCCCCAAAGAGTGCCAAATCGACCGGTCCAGTAGTTAACAATGTATGTACCTAATAATACCAAAACCTAATAATTTAATGTAAAATGTTATATGGGTCGATGAAAACCTGAAATAAAAGATTTCATTTCATTCAGACAATAAAATATTCAATGAAGCTACTGAAATGTTGTTCGTTTAAGAGAGTGATTATAGTATAGACCTTTTGAAACACTTTTATCTTAAACAGCATATTTGTTTGGGTCGTGTTTGTATTTCCTGATGTACTCAAACCGTATAAACTTAACGCTTAAAGTCTTGCCTAAATTGTATGAAAATCATATGTATAATTAAATTTGTATGACTAAATAACGCCCTAAACTCGTCACGCTGCGGCAAAGGATTAAAGATTATCATAATTCTTATTATAAATGATTCTCAGTTGTTGTCATTTATATAAAAAGTCGAATCTGAGTACAAATTGTACGTTACTTAAGCTCTTTTATAAAGGAAATCTGTATCACGACTTGATACTTAATTGTGATGATTAGTAATAGCAAATGGATTATAATCATACCATTTATGGTGCAATACGTGTTTTGCTACTTTAAAATGTTATTATGACAGGAAATTATGCGTAATTATGATATAAATAAAACATTAATTTTGATAATCAAAGAAAATAAATGACCGAAAAAATTATGATAAATCTTCCTTGCTGCGTTACTCAACCTGGAGTCGGCGGATCAGGGTTTCCAAATAACAAGCCGCTGCTAATTCTTCATGTTTTTATTCAACCACTGAACTTAACTTGAAACCTCTTATACAGTGCTAATTTATAAGTTCGAACGCCCAGTTTTAGTGATCGCAACCGAATGTCGAGTTAGTGATCACTTCAACTAACTACTGCGGCGGCGCCACTTAAATCAAAGTAACCAATAGCAGCAGACTACTAGTGGCGCCACCCCAGCAATTAACCAATAGGAGCGCTGAGATTAAAAGAACCAATAGCAACAGACTACTAGTGGCGCCATCCCAGCAATCAACCAATAGGAGCGTTGAGATCTAACAATATTGCCAACATCAATAACTCTTACCAAATAATTAAATCATCGAATTTGTATTTAAAATTAATGATGCAATACAAAAATAATATAAAATGCTAACAATTACTAGGTACTTAATCAAAGTTGTAAGTGGGTGAGGATATAGGATATATTCAATAAAATTGTAAACTCTCGACAGTGCGGATGCTGGCATTTGACTTGACTAGTGTTTACGATAGTGATAGTGTTAGATAGGACTACTTATTCTATTAAACGAACAATAATTATTACAGTTGTTTCATTGAATATTTTATTGAATTAATTAATGAAATCTTTTATTTCAGGTCTTCATCGACCCATGATACAGGGTGATTTAGGGGTCGTGGAGTAAAAATGACCAAAAGCCAATAAGATGGTCGCACTGAACAACTTTTCCCATAGGACCAACCACGAAATCGCAAAAAAAAATCAGCTGTTCCATACTCTCAATTAACTTACAGTTAACTGTTAATTGGCTCTTATTTTTTGCGATTTCGTGGTTGGTCCCATGGGAAAAGTTGTTCAGTATGACCATCTTATTCGCTTTTGGTCATTCTTGCTCCACGACCCCTAAATCACTCTGTATAACAATGTGTTAGTTGTTGGTCACATTTGACATGAAATTATTAGGTCTTGGTATTATTAGGTAGGTACAGTCGAGTTCTCCAATATCTATACAGACAACCTTTCATAAATATCTGTACACATGCTTTATTATTACTAATATAAGACACATGTGTAGATATTTTTGAAAGGTTGTCTGTATAGATATTGGAGAACTCGACTGTAGGTACGTACATTATTAACTAATATGTTTGCTTTTGTTTTTATTGCATATTGAAATGTACATTTGATTATTTATTTTATATGTATTTGTTTTTTTTTTGTTTGTAAACGGTTTCTCGAAATTACCTAGATATAGTATTCAACAAGGTGTGTACAGTAGTTTACCGGATATCGATTTATCTAGGTCTCATTTCCGGTAACATTTGTTTTTTGCATAGTTCGGTCTCCAAGATGCCATATGTACTTCATTACATTACATATGTCATTAGAAGACTTCCCTATGTTTTTCAATATGTTGAAACACCTACCGTCGACTACGAACATATTTAATATACACAACTATGGTGTGTTAAACAATTTATGTTCTTTTTATTGTTATAATTTTAAATAACGCGGACGAAGTCACGGGAAGATGCTAATAGTTATCAATAAATAAAACGTAGATGAAAAAGAATAAAATCATTTTGAAACCGTCGATTTAAAGAATTTATGCTATAAACTTAATAAAAAAACCAAGAAAATCCGTCTCTAATTTAAACGCGTTTTAACCGGTAAAAATTTAAAAAAGATGTTTTCTTGATTTTACCGGTTAAAACGCGTTTAAAATAGAGACGGATTTTCTTGGTTTTTTTTATTAAGTTTATAGCATACATTCTTTAAGTCGGGGGTTTCAAAATTATTTTATCCTTTTTCAACTACGTTTTAACCGTCGTGGGTTTTTTCAAAATTTTTAATTTTGTTTTTATTTCAAACTTTTTAGAGAGCAAGCATAGGTATTATGTAAATTGTACTTCATATTTATATGTATAATACGTGCTATAGTTTCGGTTTTACCAAATTATTGTTAAATTTGGTTGTATTTGTAAATGTTTACTGCAGCGCCCCCTGGTGAGTTGTCACCGTAACACCTATCTAAGAACATGCACCAATCAAACCCGAACCCAACACTGAAAACTGCATCAAAATCGGACTAGTAGTTTTTGAGAAAAATGGCAACATTGGTTTGCACAAACATCCTCTCACCCCAAACGCATATACCGTCTCCGTTCCGTCGTGGGTAAAAACAGGTTTGCATCATCACTTTCAATGTTTCCGCCTAGGTATTCCAATTTAAGTGACAGGTATCATGGCGTAGGAAGCAAAAAATCTTAACCAAAAGCTGTCAGATAGATCAAATAATTAGAGGTGCAAATATACCTAGTCGGAAATGAACTATGATTATAAGATAATAACAAGTCAAGTAACGCCCATGGTTAATCGAAGAGTGTAGGTAATTATTAATTGCACAATTACATAATTACATGGTATCAAAGCTTACATTAACTTCATTTGTATTAAACTAAGTAAAGACTATGTAAACAAAATATTGCAAGTCTTTCACATCCAGTGATACTTCAGTAAAACTATAAAAAAATCAGTCTATATGTATACGTCCCACTGCTGGGCACTGGCTTCCTTCCATGGACTGTAGTCCCCACGCTGGCCCAATGTGGCAGGCCCAGACTTCACAGGCACCTAAAACTAGAAAAAAAAAAACAGAAAAATAGGTACAACACTTAAGATAAATCTTTTCATTTTCATTTCTAACCGACTTCCAAAAAGGACGAGGAGGTTCTCAATTTTATGTAGGTTCCCCGATATTACCCGAAAAAAAAAATCGTTGTTTTAAAGGGTACCCATCCTTCCCAGGTGGTCCCATGATCATCAGGTCAGGATTTGATGATGGAATCCTGAAGAAATCGAAGGAACTCTTCAAATTTTATAGGCACTCTTGAAGCGCTTTGGGTAGGTACTGATTGTTAAAATATTTTATAACTGGTTCATTTTCATATAAAATAGACAAGGGCAGCGGAAATCATTTTCATATAAAATAGACACGGGCAGCGGGAATCAGATTTTGTGAATTAAGTATTTGGATTCCCCGAGCACCTTCTATACCTAGTCAACAATGAAAACGAAAGAATAAAACCTCAAGCACTCATATTTTTATTTAAATATAGCTGAGGACCTCTAAAAATGAAAATGCGTGCGCCTATTACGCGTGCTTCTTGACTTAATCGAGCTTCGGATCGTTTGTCTCTCCATTTCGCAAGCTATTGTGAGCTTTAGATAGCTTGATAGCTATTATTAGCACAATTAGATCCTAGTTTGGGGTGGTGATGCCACCAATTAAGGATGTTCGATTTGGGTCAAATAATGTCAATTAACCATTTGCATTTACAGTAATTAAGTAAAATTGGAATAAAAGGCTATGTGCTGAAATCTCCGCACAAAATAATAAATTGTTTTGGCATTGAGAATCTATGAAAATTTTGCCAATTGTGTTTGTTATTACTTAATAGGCTTCAATTTGTATGGTAACTATTTTTTTTTCTACTTTAGGCGTATGTAAATGTCATGCTGGGGTCGAGTGAAAGGTTCAATTTGGAGGGGTTAAGACTCCAAAATTAAAAAAATTAAATAAAGATTATGTCAAACAAAACATATAGATTTTTTTACCCTATTTGCAAATACTTCTATAAAGTATACGTGAAATTTTTACAGTGTTTTCGGGAAAATAATCAAAATACATTAATCTAAAATACAATTTTCGCTTTTTTCATATAATGAACCGTTTAGACAAAAACATATTTTTGAACCGATTTTCCCAAGATCCGTGCTCGGGCGAAGAGCACAGCACATCGAGCGAATAATAGCGAGCGAACGAGACAAAATATTGAGTGATACATTCGCCTTACAACTAGATTTATGAGAATAATAAAATGCTACGTATCACAAAAAAATTGTTTTAAATCAGTCCGGAAAAACAGCGCAATCATTTTTTTCTTGTACCTAAAAGTTACCAGGACATTGCTGTGGTTATTTCTAGCTGAAAGTTTAGACAGGGTGGGTCCACAAACGCACACACAATGGTCAATTTTGGACCTGTTTGCCATTTTACGAATTTAATATTTTTCATTATTGTGTTATAAATGTTTATGATGACAATTAAAATTAAGTTAGCATTTAAGTTCTTGTTGTTATTATGTATTATTTCTGGAGATATTTAATTTTTTTCATGAAGAAGAAGGTAGAAAAAGAACTAGAACTCAACAAACTCTAGTTTGCGTAACAAATTTTAGTTTGGAATAAAGTTTTTTAACTTATTTAAAATTTTCGATGCGATGTTACTCACCCGAGTTACAATTAAAGTTTGAATAAAACGTGAATAGACTAGAATCCGAAATATTTTTATAATAGACGTGACCTAGCGTAACCTCACGACAGCTCGTGAAAATTTACATCCTACAAAACGAACATCGCATCGGAAGTGTTGATTACTCTATTCAAAACACCAATGACCAAATTTGGTTGATATCATCAACTATCAATGGAACATATTATTTTGCCCTTTTTATAGATCACGAGTTCCTTAAATGTATAATAACATAACATTGTAAACATATAAACATCATTTCCAATTAAATCCCAGCATTACTCCGCTACTTGAACTTGGAATCTCAGCGTGCATCTTTACAAACTTATCCGTTCACTTCTCAAACCACAACACTTCAAATCTGAACCTTACGACGTTGCAACAAAGTGAGATTTTATTCTTACTTTACATGGTGTTAGAATGCACGGCTGTATAGATAAAGTTGTTAGAATTCGTGAGCACGTTTTTTTAGACGACTTTTGAAGAAGTATATAAACCAAATGTGGTGCGTTTAGTGGCATCAGTATCTGGGATTCGCTCATTCGAAGAGTTGGTTCGGGAGTTGAATTTTGACACACATTTTGAATTGAGACACACGAGATGAATTTGGTAATACATTCGTTACGGAAGCGGTGGTTAATTTGTCAAGTGTTTTTTTTTATTGCGCAATGGCATCCCGGGATTTGTGCCGTTAACTAAGTGGAACGCGGATATGATTTCGGTGGCTAGACTATATATGAAATAGTAAATCTGTGAAAAATATAAAATTATAAAAATATTGAAACCCTATTCCAAAATATGAAATTTCAATTGTCTATTGGAAATAGTTGTTAAAACAATAAGATAGATACCTATACTAATTTATTATAATTCTTTAATTGGTGTACATGCATTCATTAAATATGCCTATCTAAAATACTCCACATATTTTGAAGTCATCAAACTCACTTTAATGACTTAAATTATAATTTTTCCTAAAAAAGAAATGTATCATTTCTGTAATAAAAAAAACCAAATCATTTCATGAATAAAGCAAGTAAATCAAACATTTACTCGTATAATTAATAAAACACACTGATAAATCAGACTACCAAATAATGTTTAATAAACGTCCAAACAATCAAATAGCAAGCACCCGATTCTCGACTTTACCTAGAGATTTATTATTACAAGAGAAACATGGATGATTTACATGTGCCATCAGAACAAAAATTATAATTTTGGAATCATAATACACGGTTGTCCAGTTTATAGGGAAAGTCAACTTTTTTTGGGAAACAAACATATACTTTCGATTCAACATAAATAAATTCCTTCTTATATGTATTTTTTATATAATAATCTGAGCCAAATTAAGTTAGTATAAAAGCCCTCTTTTAAATTTTAAATATATCATCCGTAACATAAATATCCTAGTGGTCGTCATTGCCCTAGTAGTTGGCACTTTTAGTATTAATTAATTAGCGATAGACGTTAAAAACAGATTGCTTAATATTGGAGTGAATAAAATTGGGACGCTTACCTTATTTATTAAATAAACATTTGAAAATCAGTTTCGTAATTGCGAATTAGATGGATCGTAGAAAAAACGCGGCTAAATTAGGAACACTCTTCTTTTACGAAGTTTAAATGTGACAGTGACCCTTTTTTTCGCTAATCCTATCTTCTTCTGCAGTTAATAATAGCCGCGTTGGCAGCGGTATGCGGAGCAGCCAAGCTGGACCGTACGTACCTGCCTCCCGCCTCGGCCAGGACTGCTGGAGGCAGCCCTGGAAGTCTTCAGGCACCTAATTCGGTCACCCAGAACGGGGCGCCAAAGGGGAGCTACACGAATGACTTCCAGGGGGTGGTGGTGGACGCTGCTTTAGCAGGTAAATGCACTTATTATAAGATTTTTCCAACAATCCGTAATTTTTGTAACGTGTAAGCGCAGGATCGGGCGGGATGTGTTTACTTAGTTATGAAATGAAAAATTTGATGATTTAGTTGCTTGAGACATGGTTAACAATAAGGTGGAACGGAACAACTTTGTTAGGATCAGCACATCTCGCCATGCTCGGTATGCAAAGCTTTAAAACTTATGACTAATACTACATATTTAATTACAATTATTCTTATTATAGTTTCCATTAAATTATTCTAATACATTACAAATTCTTGTATTGAGTAAAAACATTTGTCGACTAACCATTTGTGTAATGCAGATGTGAATAGCTTTAGAGCAAGCTGTCTTATGTCAATTTGTAGATTATTGTACAGTTTGACCGCCATGGTGACTGGTAATACAAATTTATTAGCATCTCTGACATTATATTTACAAACACTATTTAATTTAATAAATAGGTCAGGATGTAATCTTGTTATTTATACCTAATTCCGTATCCATCTTCATTCTCTAGGATATCAAAGGGAAATATTGTATTAGTTATACTTATTTCGATCATTAAGTCGCTCAATCTCCAGATTTCTTCAAATCGACGCGTCTCCATATAAAATGTTCGTAAAACGTCGCGTTAATTAGACCCAGAATGACCAAAGTGCTTAGCAAACGTAACCGTCCTAGTGTTTTTGCGTTTCAAAATGGGTTTTCTAATCTTATCTGGAATAGGGTATAGTAACAATATCTAGACTCTGAGCTAAGGATGCTTAGAACCTACAAATTAATTTACTGGGATCAATCATCGATAAAACTCGTTCCCATCGATTATCACTATGATCATGGAGTCATGAACAGGACGTTTGTTTTTCTGCATTTAATTGCCAATGCTTGAAAAAAAAATGAAGTGCCAATTTTATCAAGCTAGACACGATCAGAGAAAAAAGAAATATCAATTTGGTATATCTATCTAGAAAAAAAACCGGACAAGCGCGAGTTAAACTCGCGTGGTGAGGGTTCCGTAAAATATTGAGAATTTTCCCGTTACTTTGAATACTCAAACTTCTTACAGGTTTTCTTGTAATTTTTAGGCAAGGAACTATTTTCAATATTTTTTTCAGAATTTTAAGCCTTGTAGTTTCGGAGATAAGGGGGGGAATGGTTAGTTTTCGTATTTTTTCCTAAATTACTTCAAATCAGTTTTTGCTAAAATTATAAAAATATATATATCTGAGATGCTTACAACAACCCCTTTCATTTGATATGTCACAGAATACAGTTTACGAAACTTTTTTTTAATTTTCAAGTTTACCCCCTAAAAGTGGCCCCTTGTTCAGAATTCATTAATTTACTTTACGCGTCCATCTTTGGGTCACCAATTTACATATGTGTACCAAATTTCAACTCAATCGGTAGTTTCGGAGCAAATCGGCTGTGACAGACGGACAGACAGACGCACGAGTGATCCTATAAGGGTTCCTTTGTTTTCCTTTTGAGGGACGGAACCCTAAAAAGCCCAAAATACGATACCTAAAATAAAACCAACAAATTCATAGCATATATACATTTTCAATTTTGCAATATCTATTTTAGGAACCAGAGCCTCAGGTTCAGAAGATACTGGCCTCGGAGCCACCCGAAACTCCTACGGCTCAACTGCTTCTAAAGTAGGCGAGGCTGCCTTCAGAGGCTCTCAGGCCGGCTTCCGATTCCCTGTCAACCAAGGATTCAGCTCTGACTCAGAGCAGTCCCAGTTTGGAGAAGCGAGAGAAATCCCTGAGCATTCGCAAACCTTTGGAGTATCGAGGGATTCGAATCAAGGCTTCGGAGTGTCTGCAGATTCCCAAGGATTTGAAGTAGATTCTAGACCAGAGCGTCCTCAAGCGGCGCAGGAACGCACTGCGAGTACCCTGAGATTCGACAGCGAAGTTGGCGCTGAGAGCTTCAACTACGCCTTTGAGACTGACAACGGCATTTTTGCTGAAGAGACTGGAACAGCTACCAATGGTGTGCAAGCTCAGGGTGGTTATTCGTACACTGGGGATGATGGCAAGGTCTACACTGTGACGTATACCGCTGACGAGGGAGGTTACCAGCCTAGGGGCGATCATTTGCCGACCCCGCCGCCGATTCCGGAGGAGATCTTGAAGTCGCTGGAACAGAATGCGAGGGATGAAGCTAATGGAGTAATTGATGATGGTGAGTTGAATTTATTTGATTACGAAATTAAATGTATGCTAAGATCTCGGCACGCAACCATTTTTTCCTATTATATCAAGCTAAGGCCATCTTAACGCCTCTCACAGACTGGCGCGGCCTGGCCGCGGCGGTCAATAGTAAACTTGTCAGTAGTTGTCAAATTTACTATGGACCGCCACCGCAGGCCGTGCCAGTGTGATGCTGGCTTTTGTACTACCTTTGACCAAGTCTTTGGCTGCATAGAACTTGCTAATCGCACCTTAAGATGATTTCTAATACGTACACAATATCTTTTTCTGGGACTCGAATTTATAATTATATCAAATTCCATTCAAGTCGATCCAGCAGTATTTAGCGTAAAATATAACATTAAGAAACATACTTTCGCATTTAGAATATTGCCACAGATTCACGATTTTAATTATACATTCTAGTAATAAAATAAAAGTAACAAGTGAAATCAAAAGGTTTTTCAAAAAACCTAATTGCTTTTTCAAATATTACAGCCTTCGAGTATGTCACTCACACGATTATGTACACACACAATAAAAGTGTACAATAATGTGCCAAATGACATGAAATGTTTACCAAATATTCAATTTGACAGGAAATTATTCAATTGGCTGCTTGACATTTGTTTCTATTCTATAAACGAATTTTTTGATTATTGGTTGTCCATTATTTTATTACTTTTCTCATTAATTTATCGTATTGTATGTTGTATTTAATTAATTGTTACGTCTTTATAATTCGAATGATCTACTTTAATTCAATAATATTTCTACGCCGATGTCGGCAGGATATGTGAAACTGACATGTGTAAAACCACAAATTATACCAACAAATGTACCATATTCGGAGAAATAAACTTATTCTATTCTATTCTATGAGGGGTCCAACGACAACTCATCTGTATGTCAAAATCCATCAAGTTACATACATATATACGCTCGAAAAACATAACGCTCCTTCTGAGGCAGTAGGGTAAAAAAGGTTTAAGTACTTCATTTCTAATAATTATTAACATTCATTTATTCAACGATTCAATTTTATCTGGAATTTCAAACATTTCTCACACTAAGTATTATGTGAATCAAGGTTTACTATTGTCCAAATCTAAATCCTTAAGCGAGTTTCACTTGTTTCACAAACTGACTGATTAGTTGGCTATTATTCCATAAGCCAATATTTTCCAGAAACGATAATCTTCTAAGTTCTTACCTACTCAAAGTGACCTAGAATATATATCGAGTTTCGGTAATTTTTGGGTTTATTTCTAATAATATTCCCTCGACTCCACCCGCGTACTTTGGAAAAGTTCGAGATATAATATAGCATATTTCTATTATTTATATTGGTTCAAATATTTTTTGATTTAGTTTGTGATTTGTGCAGCTTTGCATCTACCATCAAATCTTATAAATTTTACTTCTTCATAATACGAGTATGGACTACTTATTATCAGTCAATGCAACACGTATACATTTGACAATTGTTACGCACTGTCATACATGTTTAAAAGTATTGCACAATTGAGTGATACAAATGTACCAGTCCACTAAGATAATACTCAAGAGAACTAATAATTGAAAACGCCTTTGATAATTCAATTTTCACTTTCTTACACAATGATAAAAATCCTCTACAAATAGGTAACCGCATTCATTAGCTCTTTAAAAAATCACTGACAAAATCCGTAACGGGACGGCTCAGCATTATACCATTGTGCGGTGATAAATGTATTGCCGACTGATATATCGTCAACAGCTTGACAAATGGCCAACAACTTTCATTTTTTATTTACAGGCTTGTACGATGCTCAGAAGTACAATGCGGGAGATTACGCAGAGAGCGACAGTGCTAATGGCAAACAGAATGGCAGGCCATCAGTTAATACTGGGAACGATGTGGATGCTAGCGGTTCGTTCATTAATCAGAACAACCTGCCTGTCAACCCTAACAACCCTAGACAGCGCGGCGATGACAAAGCTGTCAACCGGTTCCAAGGTTCAAACAATGGATTCAAAGGCAACGCGGCTGGCAACCGATTCGGAGCAAGCAACGAGTATTTACCTCCGTTCCAACAAAACAGACCGCAAAACCTGAGGCCAGAGCCTACAGCTAACGCGGAGAGTGCTGACACTGATTCATCCTCGACCTTCCAACAGGAGTCTACTGAGGGCTCTGGAGATTTCCACTCTCATTCCCCTCACTCTCAACAAAATCAGCATGCTTCCCACCCTAGCACTTCTTTTGGCTCCAGACCTACCACTATTAACCAATTCAATGGTTTCAAACAAAGCAGCTCGAACGGCAATCAGTTCAACCAAAATGGAAACCGCTTTCCTTCATCCCAAAGCAACAGGCAACAGTTTGATGCCGCTCCTGTGAACACTCCTTCCAATAACGGACGTAACCAGTACTCTGCCCAAGCTTCGGCTTCACTTGGCTCCCAGCATTCAACGTCTGTCCCTGACACTGAACTTACTACGCCTTTCGAATCTAGACCCCAAGATGCTCAGCCTTCTATGCCTTCAACCAATACTTTTGGATTCAATGCCCAGGCTACACATAACGGACAGTCACACTTTGGGTCACAGAGCTCTCATCATCAGACCTCTCAAGCCCCAGCTCAACCAACCATTCCCTCTTTCCCTCAATCTCGTCCCCAGAGTTCCCACAACAATAACAACCGTCCATTTGGAGGAAACAGGAATACTCAATCAGCATTCTCTACCCAGGCACCCAGACAGCAAGAACAAGTCGCTCAGCAGTCTGTTTTTGGTCAGCAGACTTTTGGTATGAAACGACCTCAATTTTCTCAAAACCAATTCTCTCAAAATACTGACAACCAATTCGCTTCCAGCACTCAGAAACCTCAATTCGCTCAACAGCCCACCGCTCAAGATGACTCATATTACTATAATCAGCCTTCTAGAGCTTTTGGCACGCCTCAGTCTCAAAGTTCAAGGTTTCCAAGCGCGCCGTCTAATCAGTTTGATAGAGTAACTCAACGACCATTCGTTGCTCAAACTACCCAATATCCTGAGGAAGAAAATTACCCCTCTACTGCTTCCCCATCTCAGAATGGTCAGCGCCAAAGTTCTTCTAGATATCCTAGGCCACCTTCCTTCCCCACCGAGTCTACCTCATCAGACAGTCAGTTCCAGAGTAACGCTGTTGCTTCAGTTACCAATGGAATCACCCAAGCGTCTGCTTCTTCATTCGCCTCTCCTACGTCAGCCCCTGGTTTCAATCGCCAGCAGTCGACACAGACCAGGCAGCAGTTCCAACAATCATCATTCCAGTCGAACCGCCCATCGTCACCAGAGCCCAGCAAGCCATCCTTTGTGGCGCAAACTACTGCCCAATCGCAGTCCAGCAGAGGTCAGAGTCAATTTGAAAAGCAGAACTTTGAGTCAGCTCAGCCACTGAACGAACAGCCACTGCAAGATGTGAAGCAGCCGAAACTTGATGATGACACTAAACCTGACGCACCTGTAGCTAACCAGCAATACAACGGCGAGGTCTACGAATACACTAAGCCCGCGGAGATGTTGCCGCCCCCTGAGAACGGCTTTGGTCAGTTTGGAACCAAAATGCCGAGCACCCAGAAGCCTGCCCAATCCCGACCCCAATTCGGACAAGTTCCGGCTCAAAAGGAGACCTCCGCACCGTCTGCTCAGCCTACCCAGTTCAAACAAAACACCAAGGCCCCACAAGGCAACCAATTCGGATCGCGACCTCAATTTAGCCAGACTACCTCACATTCCCAACAATCTGGTTTATCTTTCGGTTCAAAACCTCAGTTCGGGAACGCTCAAGGCGATCAGTTCGGAGCTCAAACTCAGGAATCAACTGATGCTGATGCTAAACCAGCTAAACAGCAGTTCAACCAAGTGTCTGAACAACAGACCCAATTCAACAACCAGCGAAGACCATTCGCGCAGTCTCAAGGAAATTTCGGTGCCGCTGAAACTCCCAAGCCTTTCGGTCAAAATACAAGGACATGCTGCAAACCTGGTGCACAGATGGCTCAGCAGACCAGCTTCGGAGGCAGGCCTAGTCAGTTCGGTGGAGACAGTTCATTCGGTTCGACCTTCCAAAGCAATTCTGCCTTCAAACCAGACCAGAGTCAGTCAGTAGCTGGTAAGGGCGAAGTTTTTGGGGGGCCACGAGCGCCGCCCAGCTTTGACGAAACGGGATACCATTATTAAGTTAGTTTAGGTGCCATAGAACTATACGCTTCAGTTCTAAAAGTTATTATTTTTACTGTATTGATTTGAAAATGTAATATCGACCGTGATTGGCGAGACTTTGCTCATCATAGAGGTGTAAAAAAAGAAGGGAGGCCTTTACTTAGTTAGCAATGGTGCATTTTTAGACCGAACGGTATGATTTGTATTTAATAGAACTGGAGTAATCATTGTGATACAATAGGGTGGAAGTGTCAGTAATGTAATTGAAAATAAAATATAATCTAAGATTATAGTGATAACCATCCGCGCTTGCTGTATATTTTGAATGGAATATGCTCTTTAATAAATTATTTCTGTAAATAATAACTAGAATGGTTTTATTTTGCCCTTTAATGACCACTGAAATCAAGCGTTTATATATGGTTAAGAAGAGACAAACAATAATATCCTTCGAGGAATGAGAATATTTTTCATCCCCAGTACCAGTAGCATACCGTACAATAGAGTTGAAATTGTTATGCATATTTTGGATCGATACTCTGACAGTAGATACGAAATAATAATCAACTTGATTTAGTAACTATTTCAAGAAAACGAAGTTGCTAGACAAGCGTGTACTCGTATGATAAAACGAAGTGTACCATCAACTTTAGATAAATTATGTAGGAAATAATTTACTTAGCGATGTCAAATTGTTTAATAATAAAAAGACAAAAAAAAACGATTTCAATGACATAACGGAACCTCAAGAAGGTCAAAGACATACAAATGAAAATCATAATAATGGCGGCAATATAAAATAACTTCGCTGTTCAATTATCCATGCTTCATTGAAATGGATTTTATAGGGATTTTAACAATGATTTTTGTACTTCACTTCCATGTACGAGTATTTGTTTTGCCAACTTAGGATTAAGGTTGACATTACTAGATCTCTACAGGATTCAGGATTCTCCATTAGATTGAGTATACTTACATTATGCCTATGGTCATCAGTGGACGTCTTTCGGCTGATATGATGATGATGATGGTGACTTATATTATATGAATCAAATTGAATAATTATTAAATGCTCTTTCTTTTTGGCTCACAGATTAATTCGTTTAAGGACAAATGTTTCGGGCCAGTTTCCGTTCAATCATTTTCAGGCAAAATTTACTTTCACAATAGATACATTAGATTTATATTTATTTATTTTACAACATACAATTGCACTTAAAATTACATATAGTCAATTTTTAGGAATTTATATTGTGATCGTCAGATATTAAACAATATCATAATTATCATAATAAGTTTTTAAGCATCTCAGATATATATATATTATTATAATTTTAGCCAAAAGTTTTAATAAAAATATTGCTAACAATACTTACACATATTTATTTGGTGTGACAAAGAAATGGTACTCGAAAATGTTTAATTGTACATAGTTAGGATAGAAATTAAGGCAGAATAAAAAACTGATATATAAAAACTACTCAAATAGCTCACCCCGCGTCATTCCCGGTGCAAAGGTGCCCATTACGCTCGCCGCATTGCCGCGTTGGATTGCAATGGACAACCTTTGCAATAAGAATGACCCGGAGCGGGGGTCGAGGCCTTTTTCCCGCAGGCGGCGCCCCACTTCCCTAAGGAATGATTTTCCTTCGGAGCACCAGCATCCCGAAGTCTCTACGGCAAGAGGGACAAATAAGTAGTGTGAGAGCACTGCGTACTTGTAATAAGTAAACAATACAAGCATTATGCAAACAGATTTTATTTATTATAAAGAGATTTTAATAAACCTCTAATAACATAAAAAAGTAAGAAAAAACTAGTGCAGAATTCAATAATAAAATAACCATTCAATGAAATTGTTTAGTTAAAAGCAAAGCTTGAAAAACATTTATATGAAAAATGCACCGATATATTTCACCTCAATATAACTCGATTGTTTGCAAACAGTTAGGAGTGGTTGACCGGCTAGTGCTACCCAGAGATATGATTAAGAATATTTATGTATGACAAATGTCTACCATTCATCATCCATTGCCAATTGTGATACAACTGCGGCGCGACTCGGCACAGTTATTCGACAACTCGTGATATAGCCATTCTAGGTACAAGACCTTGAATTCACGATACTTGACATTAAGACCATTTCGTTTTTTCTGTGACTTGATACCTATTAGAGTCTGGATTATGAAAGATGAGGCTAGAAAAATAACGGCAAATTAAAAAAAAAAACAGCGTGCTGCAACAGCGTTATACACGCGAAAAAATAAATAAAGATACTTGAAAAAAAAACCGGACAAGTGCGGGTTCAACTCGCGTGGTGAGGGTTCCGTATAAATATAATCTAAATTTCATAAAAAATATTGAGAACTTTCCCGTTACTTTGAACACTTAAACTTCGTATAGGTTTTCCTGTAATCTTTAGGCAAGGAACTATTTCCATATTTTTTTCAGAATTCTCGGTCTCGGAGATAAGGGGGGAATGCTGAATTTTCGTCTTTTTTCCTAAATTACTTAAAATCTGTTTTTGCTAAAATTATAAAAAAAAATATCTGTGATGCTTACAATAACCCCTTTCATTTGATATGTCACACAACACAGTTTGCGAAACTTTTTTTTAAAAATTTCCAGTTTACCTCCCAAAAGTGCCCCCTTTGTTCAGAATTCGTTAATTTACTTTACGCGTCCATCTTTGGGTCTTCAATTTACATATGTTTACCAAATATCAACTCAATTGGTCCAGTAGTTTCGGAGCAAATCGGCTGTGACAGACGGACAGACAGACGCCTATAAGGTGAACAGTGATCCTATAAGGGTTCCGTTTTTTTCCTTTTGAGGGAACCCTAAAAACAAGATATTTTTCAATACACACTTGTTATGCTATGATTATGAATATTTAGATAAATAATACATTAGAATAAAAGGAAAAGTTTCTGAGATTGTAGCTTTGTACGGTTATACGTAATGAGTATTTTTTTATGATATTCTTCAATGTGAATATTACTAGTTGTAAGCCACTCTTTATTTCTCTTAAAAAGTAAACACCGTCCAATTTATTATGATTTGTGTTTTTGGAACAGTGTTTTTATTAGCATATTAAGTATCAAGATAAGGACATCATACTAATTAAAGACGTCGTTTGAAACGAAAGAAAAGTTTTTAGTAAATTTCAGGCTCATTTTCTTTAGCCAGATTCTATCGAATATTGAATTTGACAGGTGAATTGATGATTGACGTTATCCGTCAGTCTCGCTCGGCAAACATATTGTTAGAAAAACATGTTTGATGTTTAAAAGGCACGAAAACAGCGCAGCGAACCCGGCTTTATATCAAAAGAAGCAATGTCACGAGCTGTCATTAATACTTGTCGAATCGCGCTCCAGGTAGTGACCTCAGTAGACAAATTACTTGTTTGTATTGCCATCAATTCGAATGTGTGTTGTTAATTTGTCATAATTGTATTTTTTCTTTATCTTTATGAGATAAACATAGATTTATTAAGAAACAAACGGTCTCATACGGTTACATTTCATACAGTAAAAGGTAGTAAATTGTGGAGTTTCCTTAATTCGAATATGTAAACCTAAACATTCAAAACAATTTATATATTTTTGAGCTATCGTCGCATATGCATATCGTTAGTAGTATAAGCATAATAAACATAAACAGTGCTAGAAAACTTACTGTAATGCAAAATTAATAAATTAGTATTAATTAATTAATAGAGGCCTCGGCAGAGAGTACGACTTTGTACCCTTTGGCGTCGTGACCCTCGGTCCGTGGGGTCCCAGTGCGCATAAGTTATTTGCAGAAATCGCGAAACGTCTGGTCGATGTAACTGGTGACCGAAGAGCTGGCGGCTTTCTCGCGCAACGCATCAGCATTGCAATTCAGCGAGGAAATGCCGCCAGCATCCTCGGTACAATGCCTCGAGGGCCTTTTTTAGATTTAACTTAGTTTTAATTAATTTATCTTAGTTAATGTTAATTATAATCTTGTATTCACTTTTAATAAATATTAAAAAAAAAATAGTATTATACTTAGTTGTTGAATAAATTGCAAAGATAGGCGTTTGAAGCTACAAAAAGTCTCGTGGAAAATATCTAACGTCTGAAAAATTTCGTCATAAAGCCTGCACGCTCTTTTAATGATACCGTTTTGTGTATAAGAAGTACGATTACGGGGGATATGAAAGAGGGCGGGGGATTTTAGACATTATTGTTCTATTATCCGCTGGGTGCGGGTAGCGCAGGACCGGTCATTGTGGCACTATTTGCGGGAGGCCTTATGTCCAGGAGCCGTAGTATGGTTGGCCTTATCACGCAACAAGTGACAAGATAACAGCGTCGTCTCGTTCTATCGAACGGTGTCAGCCAGTGACGCACGCTCTATCCTATCACCTATCGCGTGACAAGGCCAACCATGCTACGGGGCGAGTAGTAGATGAGTTAGTTAGTTATACTGGGCATTTACTGCAAATCGACATCCAGTGTGCCTATTTTGCGTGAAACGGCGGGGTGCTACTCTAAACACCCGAGTTCCTCTAAGAATTTAGAGAGTGCCTTGGTGTTGCTAACTGTCTCCCGTAGTCTGAAGACCCTAGGTGCTTTTTAGGGTTCCAATACCTCAAAAGGTAAAAACGGAACACTTATAGGATCACTCGGTTGTCTGTCTGTCCGTCTGTCACAGCCGATTTGCTCCGAAACTACTGGACCGATTGAGTTGAAATTTGGTACACATATGTAAATTGGTGACAACAAGATGGACGCGTAAAGTAAATTAATGCATTTTGAACAAGGTGGCCACTTTTGGGGGGTAAACAGGAAAAAAAAATAAAAAAAATCGCAAACTGTATTGTGTGACATATCAAATGAAAGGGGTTGTTGTAAGCATGTGAGATATTTTTTTTTATAATTTTAGCAAAAACAGATTTGAAGTAATTTAGGAAAAAAGACGAAAATTGACTATTCCCCCCCCTTATCTCTGAAACTACTTGGATTAAAATTATGAAAAAAAAATGGAAAATAGTTCCTTGCTTGCTTTTCCTGCAATCTTTAAAGATTGCAGGAAAATGTATAACTATAACTACAAAGTTTGATGTTATTCTAGCATGTCGTTTTAAACTGAGAACCAAACTACGTTTTTATGTAGAGCAGAGCGTCCTATCGACCCCTAAAACTAAAAAAAAAACAAGTAAGGGACGGCTGGGCTGACACAAACTTAATTTATGCACTGAATTCAATATCTGGACCACTCAAGAGCAAAAAAAGGTACACCCTCTGGTACTAATTCTGCACAAAGTGTATCGTTTTGTTTGCTCGTGAGTGATACAGATTATGATCCAGTGACTGAATTCTTTTCTATGTGAGGCCGGCCTAAGACCAGATGCGTTCTCAAATCTACAAAGCTACAAACCAAGGCTACACAGGTCGTTGACCCCAAGATTAGCCCTAAGAGATTGAATGTCATCATTTTGAGAACTGTTTAAGGGAATCGCTCGCAAATGGTGTACCTGATAATCGGCGGTGATAGCTCGTTATAAATTAACCTCGACATAATGTATTTTGCTTCCATACATACATTACATACATACTATAATCACGCCTCTTTCCCAGAGGGGTAGGCAGAGATCACGGATCTCCATTTGCTACGATCCTGACAAACCACTTTCGCTTCACTCACATTCATAACATTTCTCATACATGCTCGTCGGTTTAGGGTACTTTAGACCTGGCCTTTTTTGTAAGATTTCTCCAATTTGATCGGAGAGAGTTCGCCTAGGTCTTCCCCTTCCAACTTGCCCTTCCACTCTTTTTATATACACTCTTTTCGTTAATCTTCTTTAATCCATCCTCTCTACATGCCCAAACCACCTTAACATACCTTTCTCAATTCTCGTTACTATAGTAAGTGTAGTAGTAGTAGTGTAGGGGTGCATGTGTAAATGTTTTATGAACGAAGAAGGTCGAATGATGATCGAATAAATGAGGCAGGCTGAGTGGGCCTGATGCGTTTTTGTTTTATGAAAAAAGAGTGGAAAGATGGAGAAGTATGGCGGACGAGGGCCGGAAAGGATTAGATTTTTTTCTCTGTTGTAAAAGAAGCTTAATAAAAAATGTGAAGATTTAAGCTGGCTTTATTTTTAAACACTATAGTAGTAGTGTGGAATGGATGGAGATATATATCCATCCATTCCACATCTGTTATCTCCAAAGATAATCCAACCAACCCAATTGACCATTCCCCCCCTTATCTCCGAAACTACTAGGCTTAAAATTCTGAAAAAAATATGGAAAATAGTTCCTTGCCTAAAGATTACAGGAAAACCTATAAGAAGTTTGAGTATTCAAAGTAACGGGAAAATTCTCAATATTTTTATGTATTTTGTATGGAGCGCCTGATGCTTAGAGCATAGCAATTTTACGCGAGTTGAACACTTGTCCGGTTTTTTCGTCATGTAGTTCCTGCTTCATTTGTTCATTTGCTACATTGTTTTTTCTGTCTATTGCATGTACAGTCACGGACTTTAATCGTTGAGCCATTTAGAGCTCACCTTTTACTGGATATTCATAGCTTAACTATTAAAAACCAAAATTAGTTGACACCTAAATGGCTCAACAGTTTAAAGTAGTGACTGTACGATATCTTTCGTTATCCATTCTTGTATCAGCAGGTTCAAAATTTTAATTTAATTTTTTTTTTTTCTAAGCATGACATTAATCTTGTATACTTAAATTACTTAATTACTTGTTTGTATTGATTATCACTTTAAGGCCCAAGGGACCAACAGAACCAAAAGGCTCTCTAGCTCCACCCAGAAGCTCATGAAGGAAAGGAGTGAAATGATCCTACAGTCTTCAGCCGATGCGACCTTATACCGGCAGCTCAATAAACAGATCTCCAAATCCCTTACCCGCGATCTGCGCCAATTCAATACAAATCGTATTGAAGAGGCCATCCAGCGTAATAAGGGATCTAAAGTGTTCTCGAGAGATCTGTCTATTGGGCAGAGCCAGCTCGCTAAGTTGAAGACTGAAGATGGTAGAATCGTTTCTTCTAAACCTGAGATTCTGGGTGAGATGGCGCTTTTACGGACAGCTATACACGTCAACTCGCAGACCCGAAGTTGGTCTGGCGGAAGACCCTAGAGCTAGACTAACCCGACACTATACCGACGACATCCCGGACATCAGCCTGTACGAGATTGTAGTGGCTCTTAAACAGCTCAAGAACAACAAGGCACCCGGTGAAGACGGAATAACAGCCGAACTCCTGAAGGCGGGTGGAAAACCGGTCCTTACGGCCCTTCAGAAGTTGTTCGATTCCGTCTTACTGGAAGGGAGAACGCCAAAGGCATGGAACAGAGGGGTGGTGGTGCTGTTCTTCAAAAAGGGTGACAACACCCTGCTGAAGAACTACCGACCCATATCACTTCTGAGCCATGTCTATAAGCTGTTTTCGAGAGTCATTACAAATCGTCTCGTACGCAGGCTAGATGACTTCCAGCCTCCCGAACAAGCCGGTTTCCGAAAAGGCTTTAGTACCGTAGACCACATCCACACGCTCCGTCAGGTTGTACAGAAGACTGAGGAGTATAACCTGCCCCTCTGCTTAGCGTTCGTGGACTACGAGAAAGCCTTCGATTCGGTCGAAACCTGGGCTGTACTACAGTCTCTCCAGCGGTGCCAAGTTGACTACCGCTATATCGAAGTGCTGAAGTGTTTGTACGAGAACGCCACTATGTCAGTTCGACTCCAGGACCGGAACTCGAAACCTATTCCGCTGCAGCGGGGAGTCAGGCAAGGAGATTTTATTTCTCCAAAACTGTTCACCGCTGCACTGGAGGATGTTTTCAAGACTCTGGACTGGAGAAGGATAGGCATCAACATCAACGGCGAGTACATCACTCACCTTCGGTTTGCTGACGACATAGTAGTCTTGGCTGAGACCATGGAGGACTTAAGTACGATGCTCGATGACCTCAGTAAAGCTTCCGAGCGAGTTGGTCTAAGAATGAACATGGATAAGACGAAGGTCATGTCAAATGCCCATGTAGTACCAACTCCCATTACAATCGGACACTTTACGCTCGAAGTTGTAGACGATTATGTATACCTAGGACAGACTGTCCAGTTAGGTAGGTCCAACTTCGAGAAAGAGGTCAATCGTCGAATCCGACTCGGCTGGGCAGCGTTCGGGAAGCTCCGGCACATCCTTTCGTCCAATATCCCGCAGTGTCTCAAGACGAGAGTCTTTGACCAGTGTGTGTTGCCAGTGATGACATATGGCACTGAAACTTGGTCGCTTACTATGGGCCTCATAAGAAGGCTCAAAGTCACCCAAAGGGCAATGGAGAGGGCTATGTTAGGAGTTTCTCTGCGTGATCGCATCAGAAATGAGGTTATCCGCAGCAGAACCAAGGTAACCGATATAGCCCTCCGAATTGCTAAACTTAAGTGGCAGTGGGCGGGGCACATTGCACGTAGAACCGATGGCCGTTGGGGCGGAAAGGTTCTCGAGTGGCGACCACGTACCGGAAGGCGCGGCGTGGGTAGGCCCCCCACAAGGTGGACTGATGACCTGGTAAAGGTCGCGGGAGTCCGCTGGATGCGGGTGGCGCAGGACCGGTCAATTTGGAACTCTCTGGGGGAGGCCTATGTCCAGCAGTGGACGTCTTTCGGCTGATATGATGATGATGATGATGATGATGATTGATTATCAAAATTCAAAACATACACGCCATTATGCTAGCTAGGCATTATGCTAAATTTCGTTGTCAGTGTCAGATGACAGTTGATGACATAGGGGCCAGATCATGTAAGATATAAACGCACGCGTTCTAATTCAACGTGTAAACAAATCATCAAATTCCTAGCCAGTCGCAGGCGCATAGTTTATTGCTGTGATTATGTGGGCCATTACCCTAATGTCTGGTTTTATATGCAATCGCTCAATAAACCGAGATCCATACCTTGGAGTCGTGAGATGTTATTATTAGCGGCATAGCTTCGTTTAGGTATGCTTTCCTAATGTGGAGGATAATGTCAAAGTTAAGCCGAATTCACACTTATTAATACCTACACTCAAGTTTTGGGTACAGTTTGTACTGAAATTCTATACAAAGTGTACCCGAAACTTTTGCTCTTGAGTGTATTACCTAATAATCGTGTATTTACCATAAGTCCATATATAATCCAGATTAAATTAGCAACACTTAAACAACACAATACAATTACTAAAAGTCGAATTTTGTTTAGGCTGCTAACATTCAACTATAATTATAACATAGCCGTGCTCTTTCAATCGTGTCGCGGCATACCTTGATTGAAAGCTCTTTTAATAGGTTTTTTATGTGTTTATAGACAGAAAGTGTAATGTAGACATCTTCGTAGGTAAAAAAAATAAAAAGACAAATCTTGATTGGGCTGCTGTCGTGTGAAGTTAGCTGCCTAACATCTTCATCACTAACTGTAGTAGTTTGCCTGTTGTTCGTTTTATTCGTAGCTAGGGATATAGATGATGCATTTTACTCCAGGTATAGCTCGTTAAGGAAGCTGGATAAGTCATATTTTGTGATTTAAAAAGCTACTGACAAACTGTGACTTTTTTTATTTGGTCGGGTTATCATAGGCTTTAGGCTGCTAACTTCACGCCGGTCAATAACTAGCTACAACATGTAAGAAGTTCCTAAAAATAGTACATTACTGCAGACGCCGGGAAAGAAGGGCCGGGTGAGTACACGTATAGACGGCCGACCACAGGGAGGCTGGATAGTGATACGAAGCCGGCAAGCCCTTTTCACGGCTAAATTCAGCTGTTTAGCCTGTTCATGAACACAGACGCCATGTTTACATTAAAATTAAAAAAAAGTATTTCCCGGCCTAGGCCTTCAATTTTGTATGAAATTCCTTTACAGTTCTCTCGAGTTGTTCCGCCCGAAACGTGATACTTCGAAGCCTGTTATAACGCACGTAATGACGACATTTTATTTATTTAATAAGAACAATTTACTTAATACTTAAAATTAAACATTGTCCCACAAAACTGTAGTAACAGTTTGACTGTGGGATCGGCAGTCTCTAGGTAAGACATAAACATAAATAAAATATTATATGAGTAGATCTAGGTAATGCTTTTTTAATAGTCTCTTAAATTTATTCTTATTTTTTTCACTTCTAATGGCTTCGGGCAAACTATTGAGTAGGTACGGGATACGCTTTAGTAATTATTTATCCTAGGAACAAATAGTTTACCAGTCGATCGAATCGATTGGTTTTAATGAAATATACCTACTCTGGGTTCAGACAGCCACGGTTATTAGTAGCAAGTTTGAGATTTCATTGCATGTTTGAGAAAATGTATTTTAACCTTGCCCTTCTAATTTTAAATCCGCCTCCATAAATAAATTACCCTCATCCAACTTGAACCATTAAACATATCTTAATTGCAAGCAATTTTTTTACTCGTAATTAGTACGTTAGCTTATCAATTTAATTTATTCATTGGTGCATTTATCAATGACGTTGATTGAAGTATTAGCGAATTAATTACTTTTTAGGGTTCCGTACCTCAAAAGGAAAAAAACGGAACCCGAAAATAGGATCACTCGCCCGTCTGTTTTGCTCCGAAACTACTGGACCGATTGAGTTGAAATTTGGTAAACATATGTAAATTGGTGACCCAAAGATGGACGCGTAAAGTAAATTAATGAATTCTGAACAAGGGGGCCACTTTTGGGGGGTAAACTGGAAAATATAAAATAAGTTTCGCAATCTGTATTGTGTGACATATCAAATGAAAGGAGTTGTTGTAAGCATCTCAGATATATATTTTTTATAATTTTAGCAAAAACAGATTTGAAGTAATTTGGGAGTTAAGACGAAAATTTACCATTCCCCTCCCTTATCTCCGAAACTACTAGGTTTAAAATTCTGAAAAAAATATGGAAAATAGTTCCTTGCCTAAAGATTACAGAAAAACCTATAAGAAGTTTGAGTATTCAAAGTAACGGGAAAATTCTCAATATTTTACGGAACCCTCACCACGCGAGTTGAACTCGCACTTGACCGGTTTTTTTCATTAATTTGATGGTTATAATCGTAAATTTATTATTTTATGGAATGTTTGTTTACTATCCTAAATAACGATTTGACCTACTCGTATAACTGAGCGCTTTAAAAAAATAGTTGTATGTAAAGTCAGTTTACGGACGATAATTTTACGTGATAACGTCATAAGAAATCGTTAATGAAAAATTTCATAACACGTATTTACTCATTTATGGTTAGGGATACTCTTGTGAAGTTTCGAATAAAATAGTCGATATAATCTTGTTTCCCCATACAAACTTTGGACCCCCATTTCACCCCCTTAGAGGGTGAATTTTGAAAAATCCTTTGTTAGTGCACCCCTATTACCTTGGAACCTGCGTGCCAAATTTGGAATCTCTAGTACCAGCGGTTTGGGCTGTGCGTTGATATGTCAGTCAACGGAACGGGGCAATGAGTCACACTTTTGAGGCGCTGCCAGGATCACGCTGAGTTGTGACCATTTCGTGGCAAATGTGTTTGTGTGTATTGTGTCTACAGTTTGTTTTTATGTGTTTTGTCACGAATAAATGTTTTTTCTTTCTTTCTTTCTTTTTCGTGCGTGCAGCCGGCGTTCATCGATTTATAAGACGTTATCACGTCAAAACGGAGTCTTCCAGAAGTTAATATTTATGGGCTCGTCGCGGTCAGCTTTGTCGATGCTGAAATTATTTTTCAAAACTAACAAATTAGTAGTAGGTAGTTTTATTTATCTTGCATATAAAAGACAAACAAGGTAGACATGGTAAAGGTCGCGGGAGTTCGCCGGAAGCGGGTGGCGCAGGACCGATCACTTTGGCACTCTTTGGGGGAGGCCTATATCCAGCAGCGGACGTCTTTCGGCTAGTATGATGACGATGATGATTGATGATGAAGAGACCGACAATCTCATCAAGGATTGCTGTAAGTTATTTGATGCAACTGTCGTTTTCTGTCGCATCTAAGGACAAACAACACTAAGTACATTTTAGTACATTGTTAATATTCTTACGCCCGTGTTATACACAATGTTTTTCATCACATTTGCGAGGAAATAAATAACTACAAAAGACAGAAAAATCTAAGTTTCATGCAGCCGCACCAATCAAAAATTGACAACTTCACTTCCAGATCAGTGCTAGTGGAGCGCGGAGCTTCAATATTTCAACCAATCACAGAGCACTATTCTTGCGGGGTGGGGCGGCTTGGCCAACTAGATTTTTTTTCAACCAATCACAGAGCAACCAGATTTGCTTAAGCCAATCAGAGGGTTCTATATTTTAAAACTAAACTTAACAGCCCGTGGGAGGTAAAACGGCTATAACTGCTCTGTACGCTCGCAAGTAATAACGCCATTGACGAGCAAGTGTGATGAAAATAAAATTAAATAGGTACAACTAACATTTTACTGATATCAAAGAAAACCTTAGTACACGAATTTTACAGATTATGCCAATGCGTCATAGATACCTTCGTTTTGACAAGCAACAAAAACATCGAAAGTACTTACCTACCTATGTTTCGCTGAATTTTCATCATCTCAATTTTTTTTCTCAGAAACATTAAACATGTTCAAACCTAACCTAAGGGTTTCTATACGATGACCTTTAAGCGGTAAATATAAAGTTAATGGTTTGAGTGAAAAAAAAACCATGAATTTAAATTCGGCGAAACAATGCATTCGGTAACCTCCCGTCTTTGAGTTCTCTCTGTGTAGCTCGACTTTGTGTTCGCTGTCCCAATCGTTTGCTTAATAAATTGCATAAATATTAAATTTCACTGTTTAATAGTTAAATCTATCAACTGCGACTTGTGAATCGTAAAATAAAGCGGGGATCTCACTAGGCGATTTTAGTTGATCAAGAAAAATCCAATACGAATTGCGTTCTCACGCTCGCACCGATAATCGGACCGAACGGGCAGTTGCTTCAAAATGGCGTCAAACAATGTCGCGCGAACATTGTATCCGCGAAATTAGAAATAATTTAAGAGACGAACTACTTATTTTGCGGAAGGAAATATTAAGAAAAAAAAACGTTTTCACACCGTTCCGTTTTCCGCCTTCGCCGTAAATACATCATTTATCAAATAACTATTTTAACTTGAACGGATCGTTCTCAAGTTCGACAAGTTTGCTTGCACGGTGACGACACATCAAATCAAATTAAACCGACTCGCACACCGAAAGTTGAGGAATCAAATTTTTGGTGTTCTCATTAGCGATTGTCATTCAATAGGGAATATGCATGGGACTTAAATTTTGAATAAATTGCACTCAATCGATGCGGATATACGTAGAAATATCATACAACAGAAATATATATATATAAAAAAAAATTGTATTCAGAATCAGAATCAGAATCAGAAATCATTTATTGTCAAATTGTGCGAGTACAGAAGCTGTTACAAAGAGTGTTGCGTGTGTCACAATCAACCGCTTTACGGTATACAATAATTTACAATTTGCACTAAGAAATCAATAATAAAATAAAATATGTCAAGCACTAAAAGTATAAATCCACCAATTAAAATTAAAATACATTTGAAACATAAAATACCAATATTAAATTATGTCAAATTATTCTTATTTCTACTCAAGTTTATCTTTCATTCAATTTCATTTTACAGAAAAATTCATTCAATGTGTAAAAACATTAATTATTTAATAAAGTTCTAAGCTTAAAGATAAATTTGTTCTTGGGAAGTTTAGTCCATGAAATAGGCAGCGAGTTATAAATTTCAATAGCCATGTGATAACAGTTTTTTTTATTAATTTGTAATCGGCTTTTTGGCGCTACTAAAGCCTGATGCGTAACTGTACGCTTTCCATCATTACATTTCTTTTCAAACAGTTCTGAGTTGTTCCTTACAAATTTGCAAATTTCTAAAATGTATAGACTTGGAAGTGTCAGGATCCCATACTTCCTAAACAACGGCTTGCATGACTCTGACCATTTTTTACCGCCTATGGCTCTGACGCACTTTTTTTGTGCCACGAATACTCGCTGAATGTCAGTCGAGTTACCCCACAATACCAATCCATAGCGTAGTTTAGAACAAACGTAGCTATGGTAGACAAGAAGCGCAGTTTTTTCAGAAGTAATTGATCTTAGTTTTTTGAGAGCGTAAATAAATTTGTTAATATTCACTGTAATCGTGTTTACATGTTGTTTCCAGTTAATATATTCGTCTATTGTATCTCACGTTAAAATCACTCAGTTTTTTTTAATAAATTTTCGATAAAATTACATAACAGTAAGACAGAATACTGAATTAGAAATGATATTTTGTAAAACAAGTATATAGACTGTAAAGCAAATTTTAAGAAGGTAATTGCAAATGAATGACTAACTCCATGCTAAACGCGTCCAGAATATGGATTGTGACGTCATAGTCTATGCCCCTTTAATATAGAGCGTTATCGGTGGGTACCGGCGCGTGCAGATTTCAAATGCCAAGAAAAAAAATCGTAAGAAACTTTTAATGCTACAGTTTGATATTCCTCTGGATTATAGCTACTTTTGATTTTCGTAATAAAAAATAAAAATGCATATTCCCTATTCGTGAACCGATTTAAGTTGATAAACTAAAATCACCTCGTGAGAACCCCGCTTCGGTCCAGTAAAGTATTAACTATTTGATATACGCTAATTAGAAGCAAAAATGAAAGGGATCCATCAAACATTAGGTATCTTTACGATGTAAATTCATTTTAAGTGGATACCGCAATTAAATACAGATATTTGCATTGGCTAACGTATGTAAAGGTATTTCATTCTAATGAATCATAAGAAAAGAAAAGAAAAGAAGACATTTATTCACTACACAAAAGACACACAGAGACAAAGGAGTAGACATACATGACAATTGACACATATTGTGTGTCTTCGCGGCAGTGAAACGGTCGCTGTCTCAGCATTGTGCCGAGGTGTCAGACAGACACCTGCAGCGCTGGTTTTCAGACAGCACCGCAAGTGGCCCACGGAACGCAACGCAACACAGCATTAGATAAAAAGTAAGTAGACACATAATAAATAAATAATTATTGCAAAATATTGAAAATATATATATAGAACAGTAGCACGACGGGATGAAAAACACAAAGCATAAAACGCGACACGGTTGGGATGTTAAAAGTGCTGGATGGGTTAGGGTTGGGATTTTTGGAGCGTCAACAAATTGCCTTTAAGCTGGCGCTTAAAGGTATACCTGCTAGACGCTCCTTGGATAGGTGGAGGGAGATCATTCCAACACTTGGACGCTGTGAACCTAAAACTTCCTCGAAACGCCGCGGTCCGATGCTCTGGCACCAGAATCATCGCCTTACACCTACGCGCACTCTTGGGCCATGCAAGTCTACTCAGCAAATATGCTGGGACCCCAGATCGTACTATGCCAAAGAGAAGAGTGGCGAGGTGAAGCCGTCTGCGTGCAGGCATGTTCAGCAGACCAGCAGATCATCATCCTTCTAAGCATTTTTCCCGGTAACATAGTGCTCAAACGAGCCTGGGGTTCGCAAGATTTGACGTAGGCACTAGTTTTTTACGAAATCGACTGCCATCCTTCCAACCCAGAGGGGAAACTAGACCAGAAGGGTCTGGTGCCCACCCCAGGATGCTGGGTCACTGGTTCAAAATGCCATCCCGGTCATAAAAAAAAATGCGAACCCTTCCTGGCAAACAGGAAGTACGCCAATGTAGTACAGTCACGGACTTTAATTGTTGAGCCATTTAGAGCTCAATTTATATTGGACACTTCATAGCTTAACTATTCATCATCATCATATCAGCCGAAAGACGTCCACTGCTGGACATAGGCCTCCCCTAAAGAGTCCCAAATTGACCGGTCCTGCGCCACCCGCATCCAGCGGACTCCCGCAACCTTTACCAGGTCATCAGTCCACCTGTGGGGGGCCTACCCACACCGCGCCTTCCGGTAGGTGGTCGCCACTCGAGAACCTGGATGAATATGGATTGTTCGAATAGGCATTTGTTTTGTTTATGTAATACATTTTAACAATGTAAAACCACTCTTTATTAGTGAAATAAATATTATTTAATTTTTTTAATTTTTCATTTTTCAATGTCTATTCGGACAGCGGGGTAATCGCGTTAACCTTTTAAACGCGCGAGGATGACAAAAAATGACCGTAATCGTGTCCTTACGCACATTCGTCAAGTTACGCAATTGCCCAGCAGGTGTAACTACATACCTACAAGAGGGTTTTTTTTACCTATAATATCCTTAATTGCTCGTGGAATAAAATTAGAAGAAGTTTAAGTTGAATCGAAAAGCGGCAATTGCGATGGATTGTGCTTAATTGAATTCCCTATTTTATAGGCGCTCGCTCGGACCATAAGATAAAATAAAATTAATACAGCGGCCATTCTCATGCTAAATGTATGAGATTCGTATTTGGTGTGGGTTATGGTGATTACATTCTAGCTTAGGAGCAGCTGGGAAGTTAAAGAGAATTTAAAAAAAAAGCAGAGGATGCATCATTGTTATTACCACACATCGTTAATTTTGTAGCATTTTCGGTACAGCGTAGTGTTATTATTATTAACGGAATTGGTATAAACAATTTCAATTGTAATGTTTAATTAGCGTTAATAATGTTAATATTCACCTTAGTTATTAATATAGAGGCCTCGGCAGAGAGTATGACTTTGTACCCTTTGGCGTCGAGACCCTCAGTCCGTGGGGTCCCAGTGCGCATAAGTTATTTGCAGAAATCACGAAACGTCTGGTCGATGTAACTGGTGACCGAAGAGCTGGCGGCTTTCTCGCGCAACGCATCAGCATTGCAATTCAGCGAGGAAATGCCGCCAGCATCCTCGGTACAATGCCTCGAGGGCCTTTTTTAGATTTAACTTAGTTTTAATTTATTTTAGTTAATGCATAATCTTGTAGTTATTAATTTTGATTGATATTGTCTATACTATACCAAAATCGTTAACACAACCATGCTGCACCGACAATGCTACAAAATTTACGATGTCTGGTTATTGGTACCCGATTCCAGATAACATTAGAATTTTAACAAACAAATTCGTTTACGTTTCTTTGTTTATCTAGAATATGAAAGGAAAATATTGTACTAACATATTATTTTTACTTATTTAAATCATCATAAGTACTAGTTTTACTTATTTAAATCAAATATTTTCGTGGACAAGCCTTAGGCATGCGTGTAGGTTTGTCTCTGTGGCATGGTAGCTTGAAAAGGGATAAAGTTGGACGATGGAAGAAGATTCTTAGGTATATGTTGTGTCAGGGTTGTTTTTTAGGGACCGTACTCTCATATCCCGAGGATGCCCTGAGTTGACAGTAAGGGAGCCATATTTATCTCAAACTATCAACGTAACGAATTGTCAAATCAACGGTCGTCAACGCTACGGAATGCAATCTCGAGCTGAGATTGGTAATTCGAAATCTCGCGTTACAATTCCGAGGTCGAGATTAGCGATTCGAGATCTCGTCATTCAAATCAATCAGATCTCCCTAATCTCGACATTTGAATATAGCATCAAGTTGGTAAAAATTGCCCGATTGCGATTAAAATAATACCTATTGCTATTAAATTTTGAGCTTAACACACGTCTACTTAATACTGAACAAAATTTAATAGTTGACAAAAAATAATGACGTACTTATGATTTGTAGATAGGTACAAAACAAACGTAAAAAATGTGCAAACTCGCACAAATATTAAATGTGTTTTTGAAATATTTTCTTTTGAAGCATTCAGTGCTTGCCAAGAACTGTCCAACACGAATTATTAACGAACTAGATTATTTCAGTCGGTTAACAAGAACTTTGACCTTACAAACAATGCACTTATAGTCTAACATTAAACGTAATATTTTTGCAATCTACTGCTCCAAAATTGCACGTACCTGGTCTACTTACATTAAGCGCATATCGTAAGTCCTTGCACTTGTCAACTTATCAAACTTTTGCCCGACTAAAGTACTTGCTTCACTTTGAATTTGCGTGTAGAGCATGACTTGACCTGCCGTTTAATTTTGCCAAAGATCTGTCTACTCACAACTCACAAAGTTCATCGAGCGCATATCTATTGATAAACTAGCTTAAAACTGATCTTCGATTACGCATAACTGCTACGAATGCTTAGGTCAATTTAAACTGGACGAGGCCAGGGGAAAAAGTAAATATGGGCTGGTCAAAGGAGCCGCACAACACACCTCGTAAACATACACTCACACAGACAAGCGCACACATGTGCGCGGACGCAAATAATTAGTCTATCGGAGCAATATCGATCGGGATGTTTTGTAATGACGCACACATAGAACTGTTAAGGGGACGAACGCTGCGCGAGGTTTGCGTTTTTTTTGTCTTTGCAATTATTCTAGTGTGGCTCTCTGAGCTGTAGAAATAACGAGCCGTCTTTTGTTTTTTTAATTTTGAAAAGTAACTTGACAAAAAAAACTATATAATTAACAAACCCGCTCACAACATTTCACGAGAATCGGTTGAGACATGCAACCTGTAGAGAACAGCCGGACAAACACCGGACACCGGGCATACGTACGATTTTCGGCCCAAGCTCAAGCATAGAACTTCGTTCGCTTCGCTCGCTCGTTCGATTATCCTACTAATATTAAAAATGCAAAAGTTTGGATGTTTGTTACTCAATCACGCTCAACCGATTTGGATGAAATTTTGCACGAATATAGTTTATAGCCTGGATTAAAATATAGGATAGTTTTTATCCCGGGCCCACGCAGACGAAGGCGCGGGCGGAAGCCAGTATTTTGCAAAGAGGAAAGCCTGTGAGATTGTAGTTTTGTAAAATGTACGTTTGTATGTAATGGGTAATCTCTGGAACCGCTTATCCGATTTGTAAAATTCTTTCATCTTTGTTTAGAATGGACTTTCTGGATGGTTATATGCTATATTTTATCCCGCGGGCTTGCCTGCGTTATTTGCAATACGCATACGAAGCCAAGCGGGAACTTCGTTATGTAAAAGTAGGTACTTTTTAATGCCAATTAGTTGCACGATTATAAATAAATATTTACATAGGTAATATGACTACGACTTATTTTATTGTACTTATGTTTTTTACATATTCGTATTTAGACATTCGTATTTAGTTTCCTAAAGGAGCCCGGGGTCCGCTTTGCGATCCCAAGATTCGGCGTAGGAACTAGTTTTAGCTAACCTAGACCTTTTTAGACCTTCCAACCCAGAGAGAAAACTAGATTTTGTTTCCTTGCGATGTTTTCCTTCACCGAACAGCTCCTGTTGAATATCAAAACAAGTTAAAACACAATGTTCATTAAAGTATAATCTGCTACCAAAAGAATCGTTTACATTGATTTTTTTATTCAAATGATTGTGACACGTTTAAGAAAACTCTGATAAAAATAATACTATTTTGATAACTCTTGTTTCTTACCACTTATCAATTTAGTAGACAGTTACCTAAAGTACCTACCGCGATGGTCCAAAGGTTGTAGCAATTTAATTTAATATAAAAATGATTTATTTTATTTTATTTTAATTTAATTTAATTGCAATTAATAATAATGTACTCTAAATGGACTAGTATTCCGGAATAAATATTTTGCATTTTCATTTCATAATCTCGCATTGAGATTTTGCAAAAAAAATGTAATTTAGTTAAGTACATACCTTATCTGAAATAAATAGTTTTGTTTTGTAATCATCTTAAGCTAAATAGTTCATTATATTATAAATATAAAGCTTTACGTTTAAACTTAAATCACGAAATAAATAACTAAGAAAACGTATCAAGTTATTGATTTTTTATGAAGAAGCGTGCTCTTAAATAGGAATCTTCGCCAGTCAAAGGTTAGGACCGTGAGTACGGTTTTAAGTAACTCGCTGTGAACGACTTTACTTCATATAAATAGGATGAGCTCCACCAGACAGCACATTCGTTCCCCATCCGTCGTCTCAGCTTAATCATGAAGCTGGTAATTTCAAACATACAAATTTAAACTCAAAGTCAAAGCAATAAGCTTCAGTTTCCGCTCATTACACCTGTAATTGGTCTACATCATTGTAATTTAGCCAAATTACGTGTTGTGTTTTAATCTTGACCTGTATTTGTGTCCTTTAACATTTGAAGTGTGTTTTTCTCTTTTCAGCTCATAGTGCTGTCTCTGCTAGCTTACGGCTATGCGGATAAATTGGATCGGACTTACCTGCCGCCACCTGGTGCGGCGACAGCTGGCGGAAGCCCGGGATCTTTAACGGCTCCTGGACAGAGCTTTGGGCAGCAAACTCCGTTCAGAGGATCTCAGTCCCAGGCCAGGCCTTTCGACTCAGCCGGAGCTAGCCAGCCGTCTGGACCTTCCGGTTTCGGCCAGGATAGACCCAATCAGGCTTTTGGAGGCAACGCAGCCGCCTCAGGATTCGGACGGCCTTCTGGACCTAGTCAATCTGCGCCTTCTGGGTTCGGTGGTGGTGCTTTCGGCCGTCCTTCTGGACAGACCGGCTTCCCTTCAGGCACCGGCGTCCAGCCTCCTTCCAACCAGTTTGGCCAAGCCCAGCAGCCTGAGCGCCCACAAGCGTCTGCTGACAGGAACGCTGAGATCTTGCGATACGACAACCAGAATGATGGTGAAACCTTCTCTTACAACTTCGAAACTTCGAACGGTATCTCTGCTGAAGAGTCCGGAGTGGCCACCAATGGAGTCCAAGCCCAGGGTGGATTCTCGTACACTGGTGACGACGGACAGTTCTACAAGATCACTTACACCGCTGACGAGAATGGATACCTGCCTCAGGGTGACCACCTGCCCACGTCTCCTCCGATTCCCGATGAGATACTGAAGTCGATTGAAGAGAACGCGAGAGCCGCTGCCGCGGGCACTCAGGAAGGTGAGTGTTCTTAATTATACTTGATTACATAGCTCTCCCTAGAAGTCACTCAAAGGGCAATGGAGGGCTATGTTGGGAGTTTCTCTGCGTGATCGTATCAGAAATCTATCCACAGCAGAACCAAGGTAACCGATATAGCCCTCCGAATTGCTAAACTTAAGTGGCCGTGGGCGGGGCACATTGCACGTAGAACCGATGGCCGTTGGGGCGGAAAGGTTCTCGAGTGGCGACCACGTACCGGAAGGCGCAGCACAAGGTGGACTGATGACCTGGTGAAGGTAGCTGGAGTCCGCTGGATGCGGGTGGCGCAGTACCGGTCATTGTGGTACTCTGGGGGAGGCCTATGTCCAGCAGTGGACGTCTATCGGCTGATATGATGATGATGATGATGACATAGTTCCCGGGATTCATAATTTGTCTAGGAGTCCACTTTACAATGAGTTATCTTGTGTGCTGCCTTGCCATAAACCCAAATCAACTTTATTGCCTTCATATTACAAAACGATACGAAAAAAAAACAATTTAAATTTAAACAAAAAGGGACTGTTACTTGTTTAAAAGCTTGTGACAGATAAAAGGACAGAGTTGTGTTGCAAAAATGTAACAGGACATAAATAAATAACGGTTGCGCTGTGATAACTATTTTGGAATATCTGAAGTTTCGGGAGAAATCGATAATTTAAAATATTTGATATTTTTGCTAAAAATACTCTGGTATTGTTTTTTGTCTTAATTTCCTCCGTAAGCTTTCCGAAATTCACGACAGCGTCTTTGATTTTTTAAAATATAATTTGCCACACTAAACGTGTCTATATTTAATGCAGTAACAATGTCAAGAAAACGTATTTACTTATTTAATATTTATCCTCAAAACTAATTTAACGTTTCACTTCATTAGAAAATTACATAAGTAGCATATAACAGTTTTAACACAGTAAGAATTGTTGACTAAGTTCCAAATAACTTATAACACTAGCGTCGTATAGCTAAACACGCCAGCCCTAGGCTTTATTATGCGTCACGATTTGTGCGATTTCCTTAATATTAGTAACATTTAAATGAAAAGTAAAATGCAGAGATTTTCAAGCCGTATAGTCACGAATCCTATTACAAAATGTGATTTGCAACATCACAGTAACACAGTAATTTGGCATCGTTACTGTTCTGTCATACACTGAAGGCATTATTTATAATGAGTTTATTTACATTAAAGCTAAATGTAATGTGTTAAAATGGCAGTTAAAATAAAAATCTAGATTAATTGTCATTGACAAACATAAGGTAAGAACTCAAATCTAATAGTATAATGTTAATAATAATCTCTGCCAGACAGAATCCTTCACCGCAGGATTAAAAACGTGGCCTTATAAAAATACATTTTATCATTATGATGAATTTTTCAACATACCATGACATTTAAATAATTTATTACGACAAAACAATGTACCTACTATTAACAGATAATGACAATTATTACGATAAAACAATGTACAGACAATAACAAATATACCATTACGAATTAATTAATGTAGGCGCCTTTATTTATAATTAGAGCATACTATAAAATTACCTATAACAATTGTTATCAATAAAACTTTCATTTCATTAATATTAACAAGAAACATTGCAAAGTGAAGTAGGTCACATACTTCGAATATTATTATGAGGATTGTAGGCTATACTTTTATGGAAATGTGTGGCCGGCAACTATGGTCGTCTTGCTCTTACTTCCATGCTAGAGCAAGACGCCTATAGTTGCCGGCCACACATTCCCGGAAAAGTATAGCCCGTCTACAAGCCCCATCCCATGCATGTAAAGTCAATTGAATTTGTCCGTAGAAGGTCTTTTACCGAGAGTTTAAATTATTTTGTTCGGATATGCCATTAAATTGCACGTAGTCGGTCGTTCTTTAATTACTGTACCACCAACTTTTATTTTAAGATTGTATATACGACCATTTTGCCTGTCTGTGGTGATCCGTGCGTTCATAAATGAAATACTGCCATTAATTATACAATAACTTTGAGTAAGTTAATCCATAGTAAGTGCAAAATAGGAGCGAAATTATTTTCATTGTTACTTTCAGTATTTTGTCCTACTTACCCTTGTAAAAGTATTATATAATTTTTCTGACTAATCGCAAGGCAAATTGAAGATCAAAGAGTGTAAATACGATATTTTATGTAACTTTCTTATTTCCCAGGTGCCTACAACCCCGACGAAGATAACTCTCCGCAGTACAACGCTCCCTCCTTCAACCAAGGCCAAGGTCAGGTCAGAGGCTCGGCCAATGGCTTCGGACCCTCCGGATCTGCTGGACAACCGTCTGGACCCCAGGGATCTGGTTTCAACCAGGGCTCTACCCAAGGAGGTCAAGGTTTCAGCCAAGGATCTCAGCCAGCGTTCAACGGCAACCAAGGTCAGCGAGCTCAAGGTCAAGCCGGTCAGGGTCAGGGTCAGTCTGGGTATGAATACTCCAGGCCGCAGAACCAGGGTCGTCAGCCGAGTGGACCTAACGCCATCCCTTCTGGACCCTCCAAGACCCCAGGACAGAACCAGAGGCCTTTCCCAGGACAGAACCAGCCAAGCTCCGGCCCAGCTTCAAACCAAAGGCAATACTTGGCTCCTGAAGCAAACCAACGTCAATCTGGAAGCCAGCCCGGTTCTGGTCCTCAGTCTTACAACCAAGGCTCTCAAGGCCCCCGTCAGCCCGGCCAAGGCCCTCTTCAGCCCGCCCAAGGCCCTCGTCAGCCCGGCCAAGGTCCTAGCCAGGTCAACCAGAATCAATTCGGAGCTGGATCTCAGCCCAGCCGTCCTAACTTTGGGCAGAACCGTCCCACCAACCAACAGCAGCAACCTCAAGGCTTCCCTGCTCAGCGAGGCTCTCAGGCTCAAGGCCCAAGAGGCAACGCTCAAAACCAAGATGGCTACGAATACAACCGTCCTCAGAGTACTTTCAAATCGGGAAACCAGGCTCAATCCCGCCCTCAGGGTCCTAGTGGCTCGAGACCTCAAGCTGCTTTCCCTGGCTCAAGCGCTCAGGGTCAACCTGGATTCCCTGGTTCTCAAGGCCAGATTGGCTTCCCTGGTTCCCAAAGCCAAACTGGGTTCCCCGGTGCCAGTCGCCCAGCGGGTCAAGGACCTCAAGGTTCCACCCCCCAGTTCCCCGGACCTCGAGGCCAGCAACCCCAGAGACCTTCCCAGCAGGAGACCTTCGGTGGACCCCGGCAACCTCCCAGCTTCAGCCCCGAAGAGGGATACAAGTATTAACAGCCAAAGGACCAATAGATCAATATTAAATTAAGAGACGGCATTAGAAAATCTATAAAAAAAGTTACTCTGTATCTATAGTTTAATGTTGTACATAGTAAGTTTTAATGTATTGTCACTGTGTGATACAAAAATGAATAAATGATGCAATTATCGAAATCAATTTTTTTCAATCGTATTTTCAATATTCACTCTTTCTGTTCTATATCAATTGTGTTACCTGAAACTAAGGTCCCTTTTCTTGAAAACGACATAGTAACTTATATAATTTAAACCCAAATAGGCACATAATTTTGTATTAGTGGTTCAATGAATCCTACTTGACTAAATGAATTCTTTCTCTTTCTCTTACTCAAAATTTATTATTACTCCAAAAGAAAGAAGGCAAAATAATATGCCTGGTGACGAAAATCCCATTCAGATATTTCCAAAAATTACTAAGCTACAGCCGTTTTAAATAGTTTTAATGTTGCTTGTTAGAGAGATAAAACGCTCGGTGATCGTGACGTCACGACAGTCAAGCGTCATATTAAATGACAATCGTTTCATATGAAGGTGCGTTTTGCGGAAAAGGGACAGAATATACCCCCTCTTAGAACTTTAAACACTTCAATTTAGTTCCACTTTTTTCTCCATTTGACAATATTTTTAATAATTTTTCGAGAAAAATCAACATTAATGGTTACTGTAAATAAAATTGGGGTCTACACCGCAACGGCACTTTTACAAATTAAAATCTACCAGCGAAAAGGAAGTTTTTTTTAAAAATTGAATAGAGTCTGAGATAATCGCCCCGAAAGTCACAAAAATTGTGTCCCTCCCCCCTCTAATATTTGAACGGTGTACTTTAAAAATATGAAAAAAATCATGGGAAATTATTAAATTCTTTCACCTAAAATTATTTTGATCAAAATCAGTTCAAAGGTTTTTGAGATATTGCTGAAAAACTGCCTTTCTTAAAGAAAAGGACATATATAAGTGCCGTAAGATTTCTGTGAAGGTACGACCTTTTTAATAGGCACGGTACCCTTCGTTTTGTATGAAAAACGTTGTAATCGCTCAGTTTTTTTTATTTCTAGCAATAATAACTAGTTTTCGACCATGGCGGATCATATTGTACCAAGTTTCATGGTATTTTAGCATCCCGTTATTAAATGACAACCAAACGAAGGAGTCTAGCGACGGTCCATAATTTGTTTGCAATACCTAGTAATATATTTAATTTTTTTCGATTTAAGTCACATGGAATATAATTTTTATTAAAAGTGAATACAAGATTATAATTAACATTAACTAAGATAAATTAAAACTAAGTTAAATCTAAAAAAGGCCCTCGAGGCATTGTACCGAGGATGCTGGCGGCATTTCCTCGCTGAATTGCAATGCTGATGCGTTGCGCGAGAAAGCCGCCAGCTCTTCGGTCACCAGTTACATCGACCAGACGTTTCGCGATTTCTGCAAATAACTTATGCGCACTGGGACCCCACGGACCGAGGGTCTCGACGCCAAAGGGTACAAAGTCGTACTCTCTGCCGAGGCCTCTATATTTATTACATTTCAGATTTTCGGCGTTTTCCGCCGCTGCACCCGCTTTAGAAGTAGTCCGTTGGAGGTGAGACGGTGCCAGTGTGTCTACACATGTAGCGTCCCACACAAGCATCCGTCCCAACCTCCATGGAACCAGAGACACACATATATTTAATTGAAAAATCAAATTAAGACATCCTGGTTTACGAAACACGTCAGTTTTTTTCCATTGTCAATTTTGACTCCACGAACCATATTACCTGTCCTGACATTTTAACTAACAGCCAAAAATAATGGTAGCCTACCAAAAGCATATAATTAGTGTCCAAACCATCAAAGTTTCACACGCACTTAAATTGTTATCTTGGGTGAACACAGTAAAAAGAGTTATACAACTCAAAAAAGGCAGTCGCAAGGTATGTATGTATGCTTTGCACATAGTGAGAAATAAATATTTTGCAATGCTTATGTGCGTGCCCCTTAGAGTATATATGTAAGTAGCCTTATGTCGTATTTCCGTACAAAAAAGTCTGCCGAATTTAGCGGGTGCGGGGGGAGCATCTTAATAGGATATTGAAACTTAATTATATATTAGAAGCTTGAAGCGGTTGAACGTTTATAATATCAAGTACTTACAGCAACATGCGGGCATTTTTATGATCAGTGTTCTCTTGGAGGCAATTTTGTGATCGATCGTGAAATTGTCTTTGTATGATTTTTTGCACATTGTGCATGGTTTTTGACAGAGGGGTAAGTTACTGAAAGGCTACTCCAGTTATGTATGCTCTAAAGCGTGCCCTAGTCGCAGAGTAGCGCCACTTCAACAGCAATGAATGGCAAAAAAGCTCTTTGTAGTAAGTATCTAACAAGTGAAATCGAAAGAATTTTCTAAAAACCCGACTGCTTTTTGACAAATATAACCTATGTCACTCCCACGATTAAGAGAAATCCAACGACATCTCATACATCAAAATCCATCAAGCCGTTTAGGCTCCAGTAGGCCACAAAGAAACAGACATACATACATACTTACATACACTCGAAAAACATTACCCTCCTCCTTTGTTAGTCGGGTAAAACTTCTAAAAACACGATCGGATGCAACTTTTATGTAGTATTCTGACCCAATCTTTGAGTTCTGTTTTGACTTATGATAAGATCTGCTTTACCGCCCTAGATACACAACTTAATATTGCCTCCCTTTATATTTTTTGAAGCGTCAATTTGACTTGAAAAATAAAGTTAATTCTAGGCCTTTAAAACGTTATAAAAATAGCGATATTATAACGATATAATTCCGTTATTTGCTGAAATTTTAAACATATCGTTATTTATATCGTTACAATATCGCTTTTTTCATAACGTTTTAAAGGCCTGATTAATTCTATGATTAGCCCACAAAACGTTGACTTTAAACGCAAATTCGTGTTCCAGTATAGTCAGATCCGGATTAAATGGTCCCAGATTTACTACTTATTTTATTATACTTTGTGTTGTAATTGAGAGTCGGTGTGATGATGCGCCATACTGGTAATCATATTGATTGTGGCTCAATTTATGTAGTTAGAAGTATTAGAACAGAGAAGCTAATGAGGATTTGAATATTATGAAAGAATATGTATTATTTAGTTACTACATTTCGATCAGGCGAAATCGAATCTACATTTTATAGATAAAAAATCTATAATTCTTTTTAGCCCGTCAGTTAGATTATCAAAAAATATTGGATACGTATTTTTTTGTTTATAAATTAAACAAAAAATGATGCATATATAGCCCGTTAAAGTTCCGCGTGACGTCACATTATGCTTAAAAGTGTACCATGTGATGTCACACGCAACTTTAACGGGCTAAATCTTCGTCAGGTGAAATGGTGAACTTTATTAGCTTCGCTCGCTAGTCCAATTTCGAACTCGCGTTAGATAATAGGACAATTACAACATACCAATGATATTATACCATTACGCTCCTTCGAAAAGTGACAAAAATAGCGGTGACAACCCGAGTTTAGGTGTATAAAATCTGAATAAGTGTTACTTTTCGAAGATGCAAATGCTAGTTAGCAAGGTGGACTGATGACTTGGTACAGGTCGCGGAAGTCCGTTGGATGCGGGTGGCGCAGGACCGATCATTGTGGCACTCTTTGGGGGATGTATGTCCAGCAGTGGACGTGTTTCGGCAGAAAAAACTCGGCGAGGTGTCATTTTTTCAAAACAGTATACCTACAATATATCATTTCAGTATCAGAGTATTATAAAATTTTAAAATTACATTGCTATAGTAGAAAGCCTATTTATTTTACGACAGATTTCTAGTGCAGGATTTTATCGCTGTCCTTCATGATGTAGTCGTTTATCTTATAATATGCTTTTGAAATAAGTGTCCGTTTTACGACAGATTTGAATTTAGAGTCAGTAAGTTTGGATGAAATGCTAATTGATGTTGAACATGGCGCCCCCCCCCCTTTTATTTATTTATTCCAAACATATGCAAGTTTACACTACAAGACCAGAACACTTATATATTGCAATAAGTCATACATGAATTACGTTACACATGCCATACATAGTACATCCCTACTCCCACTTTCGTGTCTCTTTCTTTGAAATGCAGAATGACAGAGCCAAAAACAAAAGTGAATCCTAGGGATGTCCTCTTCTATCGAATGGAATCACGGCCCAGGATATGACCGCAGGCGAACCGTGTCAGCGTCGGGAGGTTCTAGGAAGTCGTCTCGTGTCGTGATTCACTCGCGGCGCGGAATGTACGGAAATGTTGCAGCACAGGGGTTCCGAATAGACAAAAGTGGGGCATTGCTTATTACGCTCTATCTACAGACAACGGTTATCAGCGTGTGCTCAAGTACTTTGGACACAATGAGACGCTCAGACGACAGTCTTGAAAAGCTAGTCCTCGTTGGGAACACAGGGGAAATCACCCAATGGCCACTCACCTAGATGGTCCGAATAACTAAAGGATCCAGACACACGCAATTTTACACTGTCGCTAATATTGCAACCACAGAACACTAAATACTATAGAAAGGCGATGTGGGCGTGGCACGCGCGCCACTACGTCGAGCATGCGCTCAAAGCTTTCGCGCCAACGTCACCTGATCGCCGTGCAGTCGCTCACAAAGTTGCAGGCGACGTGGAGGGGATGAGGCGACACCGGTCCCGATAGAAACCGCGCTTGATACCCCTTCTATAGTATTTATTGTTCTGTGATTGCAACTGACAGGAGCCAATGGAGGCAGTTCGTCTATCCCAGACTTGCATCGCACCATGACCACGATCTTCAGACATGAAGTACCGACCAGTAAGAGAGAGTATTGAGTTTGATATTAATGTGTAGGCGTAGGGATGTGACGAGCCCACGTGTTCTCCATTGCAATTAGTCAACGCAGGGCAGCTCGTCGTGGACTGTTGGGGAAAAGCGAACTTACGCAGAGGGGGTTTCCTGTGGTCAGGCTGTGCCAACCAGGTGGATGGTTGGGCTTGCCTTAACCGGCCGTCCAGAATGGAGTAGCAAAGAGCTGTGTTCTCGAGGGTAAATCTGTAACTGTAACTGGCAAGTTGGCTATATGTTTAAAGTCCATTACCACCTCTCTACCCTCAGTTAGTAAGCTGTTCTAATTTGACAGATATTCAGATCTACTCCATGAGTAATGATTGCAAAGACAATACATACATACAAGTTCATCGGTCTCTTAGGACGTTTTTGAATGTCGCTATTATAAGGCGTATCAAGCAAACGGTGCATCACCATCCTCCTAGAGTTATTCCCGGTTGTGCCCTAGAGGAGCCCGGGGTCCGCTTTGACACCTTATCCCAAGATTTGGCATAGCCACTAATTTTACAAAAGCGACTGCCATCTGACCTTCCAACCCAGAGGGAAAACTGGACCTTATTGGGATTAGACCGGTTTCCTCACGATGTTTTCCTTCACCGAAAAGCTAACGGTAAGTATTCGGTTTATTTAATCGTATGGCATACATTATTTCGTCTTTAAAGTTTGTCACTCTTTAGCACCACCCAGGGGACACGTGCAGGGTTGTGTTAGGTAGCTCTTGCGGACACGAGTAACAGTAAATATTCGGTAGGTACATAAGTTCCGAAAAACTGATTGGTACAAGCCGGGATTCGAACCCACGATCGTCGCTTGACAGCTGCATGCCTGAACCACTAGGACACCGTCTACTGGAGGTATAATGTGAGTGTGACTAGGCGGCGTACGATGTCTAACACAACAAAATGTGCCTCAGAGCTTAAAAAATATTGACATAAACCAGCTGTATACTATGTTAGATGGCCCTCCACAGATTAAATTAATTATTTTAGTACTACCTACTTCCTCGGGCATATTTTTATTAAACGAAACGAGGCACCGAAAAAAAAATATTGAGCGAAATAAATATTATTATCCCACTTTCTCACTTCGGAACCACTGTGCATCGGAGCCGCCATGTAAATAAAGTAGTTATGCTTACTCACATTTTCGAGATTATCTCTTACAAAAAGCGCTAAGGGAAAATCTGGCTCATGCACCGAGGGTTCTATACTTACCACCTTTTTAAAATGGTTTTTAATAGAAATATTTTTTCCAAACTTTCAAGGTATCTTTTTATGATTTTAAGTATATTTTCAGGGTTCCGGTACCTCAAAAGGAAAAAAAACGGAATCCTTATAGGATCACTCGGTTGTCTGTCTGTCCGTCTGTCACAGCCGATTTGCTCCAAAACTACTGGACCGATTGAGTTGAAATTTGGTACACATATGTAAATTTGTGTCCCAAACAGGGACGCGTAAAGTAAATTAATGAATTCTGAACAAGGGGGCCACTTTTGGGGGGTAAACTGGAAAATTAAAAAAAAAGTTTCGCAAACTGTATTGTTAACATATCAAATGAAAGAGGTTGTTGTAATTGCATCTCAGTTTTTTAAAATAATTTTAGCAAAAATAGATTTGAAGCAATTTAGGAAATAAGATGAAAATTGACAATCCCCCCACCCCTTATCTCCGAAACTACTAGGCTTAAAATTCTGAAAAAATATGGAAAATAGTTCCTTGCCTAAAGATTACAGGAAAATCTATAAGGAGTTTGAGTATGCAAAGTAACGGGAAAATTCTCAATATTTTTGTGTATTTTGTATGGAGCGCCTCATGCTTCGAGAATAGGAATTTTACGGAACCCTCACCACGCGAGTTGAAATCGCACTTGTCCGGTTTTTTAAATCATACTTTATTATAATAATTTCATGGTTTACTATCCATTTAGCAACATTGGGTTATCAATTTTAACATGACTCATCAGGTCACCCCTATTCAGTGGGGTTAAATCTTCAAAGTTGGTTAATAAAAAACGGAAAGTAAACGTATGTCGATAGTACGTAGTATGTCAAATCGGGAACTACTTTCTTCTTTGGAAGCTTTTTTTTTACTCAACTGTATGCAGGTTGAACAAAACAGTTTCTATTCTATCAGTTTCAAACATCCGATCATCCCTGTATAGGTGGCCCACTCAATAACTGCTACCAGCAAGTCTCGCAACCTAGTCTTTAGTTTTCCGGACTAGGCCATTAATCAGATCTATGCGCTACGAAATGTTTCTTGCTAAGAAATGGTTCGCTTGGTTATCACATAAATCTTGTTACGAATTAAACAATCTCCCAGTAGACGAACTCTAATAAATCTGTGTACCTATAATGATAGCGTATTGCAACGATGACGATGGTCCCAATATTTAAGCATTTATTTTAATTTGTTTTAACAATTTGGCTGAAACTGCATCGACAGAAGAGCATAAGTCATCATCTTCATCATCAAGCAAAAGTCACTAAATGCAGAATTCTACAATAAAATTCCAAAACACATTACCGAACTTACTGACTCTAAATTCAAGTCGTAAAACAGACACTTATTTCAAAAGCATATTATAAGATAAACGATTACACCATGGATAGGGATATTTGGCAGTGATAAAATCCTGCACTATTAGAAATCGATCGCAAAATAAATAGGCTTTCTACTGTAGCAATGTAATTTTATAATACTCTGATACTGAAATGGTGTATTGTATACTGTTTTGAAAAAATTTAACTCGCCGAGTTTTTTACGCCGGTTTTTTTTGAGGCAAAAGTTTTCTTTCCGAACCGGTGGTAGTTTATCGACATTCATAGGTGCATGTAATATGCCTAAATTGAAGAATAACTTTGACTTATTGACTTTGAATCAGACTACTTTTTATAGTAGATTTAGAACTTCCGACTGTAAATATGAGTTTTTAAGCATACCATTTGGACTATCGAATGCTTTATTACAAGAAATAACCTTTTCATGAAGAACCTTAGCTGAGATAGAGATAGTCATTTTCCGTTCTTAGAATTCCCGTTTTGTACGGGAAAATCCCTAGCAAGGGAAAATTCTGCAATACTCCTTCTATACAAATAGGAATCTTTCGGGAAAAATCCTGTAATACAATAGGTATTTACAACGTACCCACCCATCAGTTTAATAAGCTTAAATCTCTATATCAGCACTTAGAGAATTAGGAAGATAGGTAATACAGAAACCTTTTATATCACATTCATTAACTAAGCGAAGAGGCTGTCTGTCAGTGGCGCACGCGCACGCAACAATCGATACAAATTACGATTATCCACGCACAATTTGAGATGATCTATCCTTTGATAATCGACGTTACGCTGCTCTTAGTAAACAATGGCGTAGGTCAAGTGTGCATGTTTTACAAGACTCAGAATGACCGACGTGCACGTGAATGTTTGTGGTGTTCTGGGCCGTAAGTGTTTAGTCGTTACGACTATAATTGCGTGTAACGAAAGGGAGATTAGTCATTTTCGATATCAGGTAGAACATTTTTACGGAGTGTGCTGAATTGAAGTACAGAATTGTGATTGAAAATTGAATGAATATTTTGTGTGTGGTATTTTAATAGACAAAAGTGGTAAAATATTAATTTGAGACAGATCACGAATTTTACCGTATTTATCAGAATATTCGTGCGTGTGGCATAGTCTCTTTTGTATAAAAAAACGAAAACATAGACATAGACATCATTTATTGGTAATAATGTATCACAAATTATTTCCTTTTAATTCATTCAGGCGCGGCGAGGTGAACTGATGATCTGGTAAAGGTCGCGGGAGTCCGCTGGATGCGGGTGGCGCAGGACCGGTCAATTTGGCACTTTTAGGGGAGGCCTATGTCCAGCAGTGAACGTCGTTCGGCTGATATGATGAATTCATTCAGGTCATAGCATACACAGATGCAGATGGTTTGAGGTTTAAGACTAAAAATACTGCGGAAAACGTACCACATGTTGTGTGCTACGCGCTGTGTTTCCCGCTATGTAGAGGTAAACGCAGCTACGAACAACATAACCACCTGGCGGGTTCCTGATAATGAAAATGTTAAGTACATTTTCGTCGTCAACGATCTATGTATGTGTGTGTTTTCAAGTTTTCACCAAGCATACAAAGCGATTTTATTGAAATAAGAACAGCACAAAGCATACCATCTGTGTGCACTTGTGTGTATATATGAAGCTAAAAGTTACACTTTCACAAGTCTACAATGGCAACACTGAGACACTCGACTAATAACCTCAAAGACCTCAAAGACGACCAGGCCCCTATTTCACCAACTTGACAATTGTCACCTGACAATGACAATTCGCAGTACATAGCTTGTTTCAGAAGTTAAGGTGGTCGCTAGGTTACTTGTGGAACAAGCAATATACGGAGAATTGTCATTGTCAGGTGACAATTGTCAAGTTGGTGAAATAGGGGCCAGGCCCCGTAGCATGATTGGCCTTGTCACGCGATAGGTGATAGGATAGAGCGTGCGTCACTGGCTGACACCGTTCGATAGAACGAGACGACGCTCTTATCTTGTCACTTGTCGCGTGATAAGGCCAACCATGCTACGGCTCCTGGACATGGAAAGGGAACGAAGGGCCCTGTCGGTCCGGGCGAATATGATCGCCCGCAGATTTGCAAGGCGCTCCAGAGAGGTGAAAGTTACATTGTTTAGGGCGTTTAGCACCTCCCTCTATATACTTGCAATCTGTGGGCGCAGTATACGCAACGGGCCTATGGGGCCCTTAGGGTCCAGTACAATAATGCGTTCCGGGTGTTGATGGCACTGCCTCGTTTCTGCAGCGCATCAGGTATGTTCGCGGCGGCGCGCGTGGACGGTTTCTATACGAGCATGATCATTTCATCAAAATCGGTTCAGCCTTTTTTGAGATATTGAACTTTGAAATGAAAAAATCGGGGGCGTTTTAACTTTTCTAAGTTGTAGTTATTTTCAGCTTTATATGCTTATTTGCCTACATCAGCCATCAATAAACGGAATCAGAGCTAACAAAAACGTCACTTGAATTGCTAATTTAATTCAGATCCTGTTCAAAATGACTCAATCATCACTATAAAATCTAATAGTCCAAAATTAGTGACCTATATATTCTAGACCACTGCTCTAATTGCCTTGATTGCACACGATACAGAACCACCTACTCTGATTTACATACGAGAGGTCATAAGGTTTAATTTAACGCACAAGGTCAGTATCGATATGTGGAAGCAAAAGCATTGAATGCTCGTGCTTTAGCTTAGTGAAGTATCGGTGGGTGTGCCAAAAAGCAGTGTTATGTGAGAATGAACCATTGATGATCAGCGATCAGATATAAATATTGTACAGAAAAACACAAGTGCGAGTTCAACTCGCGTGGTGAGGATTCCGTATATAATTTCAGAAGCAAGTGCAAGAGTAAAAATTGCTATGCTCTAAGCATCAAGCGCTCCATACAAAATACACAAAAATATTGAGAATTTTCCAGTTACTTCACACTTCTTATAGGTTTTCCTGTAATCTTTAGGCAAGGAACTATTTTCCATATTTTTTTCAGAATTTTAAGCCTAGTAGTTTCGAAGATAAGGTGGGGGGGGGGGATGGTCAACTTTCGTCTTTTTTCCTAAATTACTTCAAATCTGGTTTTGCTAAAATTATTTTAAAAATATATCTGAGATGCTTACAACAACCCCTTTCATTTGATATATCACACAATACAGTTTGCGAAACTTTTTTTTTTAATTTTCCAGGTTACCCCCCCAAAGTGGCCCATTAATTTACTTTACGCGTCCATCTTTGGGTCACCAATTTACATATGTTTATCAAATTTCAACTTAATCGGTCCAGTACTTTCGGAGCAAATCGACTGTGACAGACGGACAGACAGACGCACGAGTGATCCTATAAGGGTTCCATTTTTTTCCTTTTGAGGTACGGAACCCTAAAAAGATACGTTTACAAGAAGTTGGGATGCTTGACCATTTTTTTTGAGGAGTGGAAATGCACTTACGCATCCTCCCTGCCGCCCAGCTGTAATGGGGGGTATGTGGGACTCACACCCTCCAGCCATATCTAATTAAAGAGAAGGGGGAGGGAATCTATCCACTAAAACCACTCAGGCGTTTCCGTCCATGCCGTTAATGGGAGCGCCATGGGTTCCGTTGTGGGAGCGTCTTGGCTATCTTGTACCAGGACACAGGACGGGCCAAAGGAGGGGACGGTCAGGAACACTTGACTTGTTTTCCTATTTCTACATGCATGATAAATAATGTCTATGGATGTTCATCACCATCCTACATTCATCCATCCTACCATCAACATAGGCCTCCCCTAAAGAGTGCCACAATGACCAGTCCTGCGCCACCCGCATCCAGCGGACTCCAGCGACCTTTACCAGGTCATCATGGATGTTACCAGCAAATTATGTGCACTAAAATATCTTCACAATATAAGGTTTTTTTTAAAGTAAATTTAAAAAAGGTTGCAAACCAAACGTGTCGACCATCAGCAGCACTCGTCTGCCTTTCTGATTTTATTACGCATCGTATAGAAAAGTATCATACCTAACAGAAAATTTTAAGAATACCTTTAACATTATAATTACGAAGTGGTAAATAAACGTCTGTTAATTTGCCACTTCGTAATTATATTTACCAGACGTTTTAAGTTCTATTGTAGACATTGCAAAATTAAAATCTAGATTCACTTTTTCTTAAGTAATTAAATTTCAAATGTCAACCTAAACAAAAAGGTTTAAACGTCTTGCATAAACACATCCACAACAATTAGAGTCCATCTTTGCGTATTACATGATTAAGCAATAGCGAACCACGACCGATCGGACCATCTTCAATTTCTAAGTAGATCGGTCGAGTATAAATATACTACAATGTTTTAATTGCTATCACAACATCATTTGGATCTGAACTGAGTGGTAGCTTCACTAGCTTCAACAAAAAAATGAAATTGGTGCGTAGTTTTTTGTGTTGCATTGAAGCAAAAAGAGTTGTATGAGATTTGGTTTATAATGACAGTGATGGAATCAGAAGTGTTGTAATGTGGTGCATTCTTTGATAATTCAGTTGTCGAAGATATTTGATTACTTTTTCCGAAATTACATTGAATTGTTCTAAAAATCCATTAATTTTGCCATCATATAATAATTTAAAGTTATTCTAGATAATATACGCGTACACCATAAACTCCAACTGTCAATATGTAAACAGTAAAAGGCGACATGACATGACTGACAAATATTAAGAGATCACTATCAAATGACTGAAATAAGAAGGCTTGTACCAACCGCATTGCCTCAATTTAAGTATTCATTCATACAAAAGGATTAACGAATTAATTATAAAACTCTTTCCCTTCCAGATCATCCTTCTCTCCGTCGTGGCCTGGTCTAGCTGTGCCAAGCTAGACAGGATCTACCTCCCTCCCAACGCGCAGTCTTCAAGCGGCTCCAACTTCCTTCAAGTCCCTGAATCCAACAGCCTTGCACGTGGCAACGAACAGTACAACGGTTTTAAGCAGAACGGAGACGGTTTCATCCAGAACGGAAACGGTTTCAGTCAGAACGGAGACGGTTTCAGCCAGAACGGAGACGGTTTCAGCCAGAACGGAAACGGTTTCAGCCAGAACGGAGATGGTTTTGACAACGGCAACTTCAATGGAAACGGTTTCGACCGCCCGGAGAGACCTCAGGCTGCATTCGAAAGGAACGCTGCCATCCTTCGCCAGGATTCCCAGAATGATGGAGAGACTTACTCTTACGCTTATGAGACTGAGAACGGTATTAACGCCGAGGAAAGCGGAGTGGCTACTAACGGAGTTGAGGCTCAGGGCAGCTATTCTTACACTGGTGATGACGGCCAGGTTTACACCGTTAGGTAAAGTAACTTCCTGATTCACTGTGTTTTTTTAATTTTCATTTCTAACAGAAATACCACCAGTGCCATACTAGACACCACTTATTTACTTTCAAGTGAAGGCACTCACATAAGAAGGCTCAAAGTCACCCAAAAGGCAACGGAGAGGGCTATGTTGGGAGTTTCTCTGCGTGGGTAGGCCCCCCACAAGGTGGATTGCTGGATGCTGGTGGCCCAGGACCGGTCACTGGCACTCTTTGGGGGAGCCTAGGCCTCCCCCAAATAGTGGGAGTCTTTCGGCTGATATGATGATGAAGGCACTCGTGTGCTATATAGCCCATCACGCAAGTTTTGTCGACAATACACAACGCGCATCTAAAACAAACCTCATCGTTAAAAGAGACATAACCTGATGATCAGTTTTCTTCCCTCGTCCATTACTTTTCCACGTTTCTATGAAACCAAGGTCACCCTTAACCAATCTTATATGATGAAAATGTTAAAGGTACACGGCTGACCAGAACGGATTCGTGCCCGTCGGTGACCACCTCCCCACCCCTCCTCCGGTACCAGAAGAGATCCTGAAGGCTCTGGAACAGAACGCTCGTGACGAGGCTGCTGGCATCTACGATGATGGTAAGATTGTGATCAATTAGATCATCATTTGACTAAAAGTGGCCTGTTCCACGAAGCTACAGCTACAAACGACAAGGTACTTAACCAATAACGCCTGACCAATGGCCATATGACCTGTGTTGTCTGTTAAACTGGTAATAAATATTGTAGACTTGTGTTTAATATTGTACACCATCTTTAAACTGGATCCAGGTGGCAACAGTGGCTATGGCGGCAACAGTACATTGTTTCAAAAGTATTATAGATAGCTTCCTATCTTTCTCATTCTTCGGAAGGTCTCCCGATAGATACATGTTACAACCACAGATAGGAAGCTATCTACAATACTTTTGAAACAATGGCTAGTGCGCCACTGTTGCCGCCTTGACTCAGCAAATAAACGATTTGTATTTGTAAAATGGTAAGTTGTAGCACTTGTAGCAAAGGGCTCACAGGTCACGGCTCGGTGACACTACTCGGTCCACTAAAACAACACACACTTTATTTAAAATTATGGATGCAACCAATGAAATCTAATGATATTATTATATTTGTTCACTTCATGTTGTAATTCCATACGTTTAATATTACATGTTAAACCTAAAACTACCGTTCCTAAATCATAAACTCATCGATTTTTTCTCACCATAAACTCTCTCGAATTTTCGTCATCATTAGTATAATTTATCAACTTTCTTTTGCAGGCTCTTACAGCGAAGGCAAATATGGCGATGACAACAACCAATACAACGGTAACTTCAACAATGGTAACAACATCAACGGCAACAACTACAACGATGGTAACAACTTCAACAACGGCAACAACGACAACAACTACAACAATGGCAACAACTTCAACAATGGCAACCTGAACCGTGACTACGATGGCAACGACGAGGACTCCGTCGTCACCAACGCCGCCTTCAGGTCGGGTTCCTCAAGGGGCTTCAATGGCGCCACCAAGGCCTACCTTCCCCCCGTCCAGTCCCAAAAGAGTGGGTTCGGTGCCCGCAGTTCTCGACCCAGCTTTAACGCTAGGGATGGATACAATTATTAGACGAATTTTGTTAAATGGCTAAGGAATAAAGATTATTTATGAATGAATGCAATTGGTTTCAATTTTTATCCTTCAATTTAGCTGTTTAATTCAAAAATGCCAATAACTTAAACTTAAAACTTTGGTAATGTAGTTAATTTTCTTTTGAATTATGTATTATTTAGAAATAATAGTACTACATTTTGACTTGTTAAGGTGCCCTTTTGCGTACTTGCAGAATAAACATTTTGATTTTGACAATGGTAACAACTCCAATGGCAACAGACCATTTCAGCAACGCAACGTTTACCACATTGGCAACCTCAACTGCGACTACGATGGCAACGACGAAGACTCGGTCGTCACCAACGCCGCCTTCAGGTCGGGTTCCTCAAGGGGCTTCAATGACACCACCAAGGCCTACCTTCCCCCCGTCGAGTCCCAAAGGAATAGGTTCGGTGCCCACACTTCTCGACCCAGCTTCAACGCTAGGGATGGATACAATTATTAGACGAATTTTGTTAAATGGCTAAGGAATAAAGATTATTTATGAATCAACGCAATTGGTTTCAATTTTTATTTTTCAATTTAGCTGTTTCAACAATGGCCATAACTTCCACAATTGTAAACCTTTTTAGCATGTAAAACTTTGGTAATGTAGTTAATGGGTATCGAAGGGCACTCCATGACATCATAATACTCGTAAAGAATATTCTTCAACATCTTCCTGCATCTAGGGTTCACATGTCAAGCACCTCCATTAAATTAATCAATGAATTGTTATTCGTGTTAATTAATTTACCACGGCAAACAAAAAACTTCAATATCATTTTACAATATCAGTGACGGAATTAAGATAGAGTTATTAAGAATGAAGAAATATGTATATTAACGCCCACGATGGCTCAATTAATTGTATCGTGAGTTCGATTAACATTCAATTTGGGAGTTTCGGAACGAAATGCATTTACAAAGTCTGATATTGAGATGATATGGCGATACGTCATTCGGTACTAGCATATCTATGGATCCAGACAGGGACAGACCCAAAATCATAAAGGAAAATGGCAAGGGCTGCTCCCGATACGCCGGCTCGCCAGCTATTTGTGGACTTTAGAATCCTAACACTTCCCATATTCGTCCTTGACGTTGGCAAATACGTTCGGCAAGATTTGCAGGCATTCCCAAGGAGGAAGTGGACCAGCGGTCGTTTTCAAGACAGAAGGCAGCGTGACGTGGAAGTGCCAAGACCGCTCATGAAAACAGCCAACGGAATGTAGGTACGCGGATATACAACAAAATCCCGACAGCTATTAAAGACTGTCAGATATGCCTTGGTTTTACCCTGAAAATCATGCTGATGCAGAAGGCCTATTATTAGGTAGCTGAATTCCTGGACGAACAACTTTGATTATCTTGTATTTCTTTCCCGCTCACGGGACATGATGTCCCGGACCTTTGGGAGGCGTGCGTGGGGCTAGGTACCTACAAAGTACCAACTGAGTAGAGGCCCTTTTGACAATTTAATGGCATGCAAGGAGTACACCGAGCGGATGCTGTCCCTGTCCGTGTCATGGGACGCACACAGAGACAGCACCCGCTGGGGTGTATAGGGACTATTACTGGTTGATGGAATCTAAATAAAACGGGTTATTGGGTGAACATGATGGACTAGTGACTGGACTATTGGATGAAACATCGGACGCCTGCCTAATAAAACTGTTTCACTTTCTATCTCTTGTATTTTATTATTATTATTTATTTAATAATATTGGACTGGCAGTGTATAAAAACAATATTTACGCACTCACAAAACTGTCGGAACAGTTTGTCTGTGTGATCGTTGTACGTTACAAAGTTAACTAACGGTAGCCAACAAGATGGGACTATCAAACAGTACAGACTGTAGAATGTGTGGCGAGGAGGACGAGACTATGGAACACTTACTGTGTGAATGTCATGCCCTTGCCAGAGAAAGAATGAATCTCTTTGGTAACGGCTACCCGCAACCAAAGGAATTCAGGGTGCTCCCACTGAGCTGCATCATCCGCTTTGTGGAAATGATGGAGCGAGCTTGGGAGTAGCTATAAAGGGGAGGGCAAATCCACAAAAGATCCCAATGGGTCGAAGTGTATCCGAAAGGGCCCTCAACTAGATAAGATAAGATAAGATAACGGTAGCCAACAACCGCTCATCCCACCAGATAAAAGCGGTCACTGTACCCGCGTATACACGAATACTCTTAGGTAGTACGAATACTCGTACTGCCCAAAACAGAGCACTTGCTAAAGCAAATGCTAAGCGTTTCATAAGTGTTCCCCAGCGGGGGACCCGTCACGCGTTTCGCACGGCACCTGATGCTTCTAGCACAGTAAATACATTAGCTAAAGCAGTATCCGAACTAGAGCATGGTGGATATACGGGGTGGGCCCTGAAACAGGAGCAAATATAGAAGAGGACGCTTCGTTAGAGCATCGGCAGTAGCCATTGTGTCCATTTTTTTTAATTCGGAGAAATTTTGATCTAAAGTTATACATCCAAGTTATTCACCAAAGTATAATTTGTAATTACAGCTTACGCCAAAGCATTACAAACTTAATAAAAATAAAGATATATATATATATACATTTTGTTTCTAACTATAGTTATTTATTCAATATAAGGACTCGAAGATCCTTTTACATTCCGCTACCAGTAGCGGCCATCGGGTAGCGAACACATCGACGTGCTTCGCTGCGCCGAGCACAGAGTTGAGCAGTGCCAGGGCGGCGGGGAGCGGCGCGTTGCGCAGGAGCTCGCTGCGCGCGGGCGGCGTCGCCAGCAGCGGCGCGCCGCTGATGTATCTGGGCATCATAGCACAGTAGTCAATGCAGATTTTGAGGTAACATCAATGAATCATAATAGTTTTTTCAAAAGATATTTTTGGTTTTTTTCCAATTTTTTTTAGTGATTTAAAATAAAAAGTGACTTATATCACTCCAGAAGAGTAAAAGAGTGCATGTTAACTTATTTTAAAGAAAAAAAAAGAAAAAAAATGTTTTTCATATAATAATCTAACGTTTATTTTTTTTCTCCTGTTACAGGGCCCTCCCTGTACATAGCGAGGAATAATATAGTTAGGCTGCAATTCCATTGCAATCTCGAATCCATCTACGTCCGCGTAACCGACCACTGCTTAATCCTACGGAGACGCGAGCATCTCGCATCTGCATCTGACTGGAATGTTTTTGCTAGTAGCTGGGTAAGTCTATCGTGAATGCTTGAGCTTGGAGGCGATGGATGAGTCGGCCTTCGGTAGTATATTAAGTATTCAGGTAATGTTAATTTTAAGATTCACTGTGCATTCGTTTTGTAACTGTCATCATCATCATCTCATCAGCCAAAAGACGTCCACTTGCTGGACATAGGCCTCCTCCAAAGAGTGAAAAAAGTGACCTGTCCTGCGCCACCCGCATCCAGCGACGACATAACACTAAATACTATAGAAGGGGTATCAAGCGCGGTTTCTATGTTTACAATAGCATATAAACTGTCATCTGACAAAATTTCAGTTGGGAGGAAACGACTGAAAAAAAAATTTTTTTTACATGTTCGTATGACCAGCTGACGGACTTTCCACCACTGTACAGTCAGCTGACGATTGTTTTTCGTCATAATATTGAATTAGCTATCATTTGATGATAAAATGAATCAAGAGGAAATGAGTGAAAAATTTTTTTTTTTACATCTTTAGGAGGTTGCTGCTGGTCAACCCACCAACGGAGCCGCAGCTGATGTCCACGGGGCTTCATGATACAACATTCTTAACCTTCTCACAAGTTATGGCACGGGAGTTGATTGGTCACGAAAATCTGTTGCTAGCTCGCGGACTATTGTGAGCGACTGCAAAGCGATCAGGTGACGTCAAGTTGGCGCGAATGCTTTGAGCGCACGCTCACACTAGTGGCGCGCGTGCCACGCCCACATCGCCTTTCTATAGTATTTAGTGTTCTGTGCCCGCGACCTTTACCAGGTCGTACTGATGTACCGCCAGCTACGCCGAACTACGCTCAAGTTTATTGTTACCAGGCGTGTCTGTATGAGTAAAAAGAAGAAAGAAAACATTTGACGACCGAATAGCCTAGTGGTTAGAGAACCCGACTATGAAGCTTGAGGTCCCGGGTTCGATTCCCGGTCGGGGCAGATATTTGTATGGTGAATACGAATGTTTGTTCTCGAGTCTTGGATGTTTAATATCTATTTAAGTACTTAATTATTTTATTCATTATAACACAAAACACAAAGCAAGTACAAAAAACTCAATTTACATCAATTACAAAGTTTAAAACTAACTAAAGTAAACTTAAAACTAAGTATCAAACAACCCGCCCCGCGCCCCTCCTGGTGCAAAGGTGCCCATCACGCTAGCCGCATTGCCGCGCTGAACAGCTATGGCTAACCTTTGCACCAGAAAGGACCCAGAGCGGGCATCCAGCCCTCAATATTTAAGTATGTATTTATCTATATAAGTATGTTTATCTGTTGTCTAGTACCCATAGTACAGGCTTTGCCTAGTTTGGGACTAGATCAATTGGTGTGAATTGTCCCACGAAATGGTCACAGCTCGTATGGGCGCGTCTCATCGGACGTTTGTACTTTGTACGGACTTGTTTTACTGCTTGAGCTGTACTACATATCTACTGTGACCTGATGCTTCATCTAGGTTATGTAAGTTTAAACCGATATTGCACGGCCATCTCTTCAAATATTATGCTACGATTTTGATTCTTATCTCCGCGCCATAACTTTCAAAATGTAAAAGGAATATTTTATGTACAGTCAGCATCATAAACATGTATACATTCTATGAGCTTATTACTTAGACAATAAGGTCGAAAAGTTTATACTTGTTTATGATGCTGTCTGTACGTTACTGGACCAGATATCTTGCTTATCCTAAATATGTATTTCAATCTTAAATAAATATAAGGGCGTGGTGAAAATTAATATTTAGAAATAAAAGGTACCTACAGTTTCATCATCATCATCATATCAGCCGAAAGATGTCCACTGCTGGACATAGGCCTCCCCCAAAGAGTGCCAAAGTGACCGGTCCTGTGCCACCCGCCGCATCCAGCGCCTAACCTACAGTTTAGTTCTGTTTAATTTACAAAAGGGTCAATCAATCAACTTATAGACATAATGAGTCATCATCATTAAATCACCCAAAAGACGTCCACTGCTGGATCTAGGCCTCCCCCAGAGAGTGCCACAATGACCGGTCCTCCTTTACTAGGTCATCAGTTCACCTTGTGGGGGAGTCTACCCACGCTGCGCCGGCCAGTACGTGTTCGCCACTCGAGAACCTTTTCAACCCAACGGCCATCGGTTCTACATGCAATGGGCACATAATGATTGTTTTTTAGAAAAATTGTTACAACATGGACTTCGAACATGCTTAAAAGTTAGCCCATGAAAAGGACTAGCCCATAAAATGTCATCAAAAGCCTACATTTGGTTGCGTTCCCATACAATCAAAGTTTTAAGTATGCGATCTGAGGCTTTTTTTTATTACCAGCAGTAGTGAGTATAAATATTTATCTCTCCCCTTGACCAGGGAGTGCCAATTTATGTACAGGTGAGGCATAATAAGTTTCTGCCAAAAGTCTCATTTTTGGTACAAGCTTTTATTGCCGACTCATTGAGACGATTCTAACGAGCCCAAACTAAACGGGGTTACGTCGGATAAGTACTGAATTCCCATGGCCACCTTCTGTCTCCATCATCAGGTCAGCTCGATGGTACCATAATATTAAATTGTCATTCAAACTATACTTTATACCCAAAATTTCAGCTCAATCGTATAACGGCAAGTGACTGAAAAATGGATTGCAAAGTTTGACGGACAACTTACTTACCTACATACTTATATAATACTTACATCCTACTAAAATGCTACTTGCAACTAATATTATAAATGCGAAAGTTTGGATGTTTACATGTTTAGATGTTTGCATGTTTATTACTCAATCACGCTTAAACGGCTCAACCGATTTTGATGAAACTTTGCACAAAGATAGATTATAGCCTGGATTAAAATATAGAATAGTTTTTATCTCGGGTCAACGCAGACAAAGTCGCGGGCGGCAGCTTGTACTTACATACGAACAGGTCAAAGCTATAAAATAAAAAAAAAGCTTGTAAAAATATAGTTTGATATCTATCTTTTACCATTATTTTCGCTTTCAATACGTAATCTTTCACCAAATCTCATAAATTCTGTTCCTGTCGCAAGCTATGTGGGATGCTGTAGGCGAAGAATTTAGGATGCACTAACTAAAATAAATCCTCTACAGCCACTGCTTCATTCCACAACGGCGCAAAAGCCAAACATTTCCTTCATTAATGCGTCAATTCTGTTCCAAAAACCGTTTTACTTCACACGCGATTCTGTCGCTAATTATTAAAAGCATAAGTACTAATTGGCAAGTAATTTCAGACCGCATCACACATGACCAATATAAAGCTGAGCTTCGATTACACATAGTTGTCACTAATGTAGGTGTCAAACTATAGAACGCAGTCGAGTACGAAATGTTCAGTGAATAGGGTAGAAATTTTTACAAAGTAACCACCACTTATGATCAAGCCATCATAGTTCATAAAGTCTTAGCCATAGGGGGTGTAATTCCGTGTAAACTAGTTAGGTCGTTCTGGTTCTATGTTGGAACTAATGAATGGATTTCCCATAAAGTGAACAATGGAACATAGATGTCGGAGTGTGAATGGTGCACATCATGTTACGAGCTTATATATGTCGTATGTGTTCATTCATAAAGTTGTTAAGGCGCAGTTGTTTTAAAAGATTGCGCTTGACTAAGTTATATTTTTAGGGTTCCGGTACCTCAAAAGGAAATTAAAAAACAAGTTTTGTTTTCAAAAAAAACACGAAAAAGGAAAAAATAAAACATAAAAAAAGATTTTTAAAAAACAACATTTTGTTTAAAAAGTGACCTAAAAAGTAAAAAATAATTTATATTTTAGTGGCATTAATCACTTGGCCCTTGACCGCGTTGTATAGAGGGACATCGTACGTGGTTTCAAATTTTAATAAATATTGTACAGCTTGAGGCACTGTCTGATATAGACGTTAATGTACTTCAGTGCCTCAAGCTTTTACACATACATGACTCTTCTTGTTCTTCTGCGTCGGTCCCTCATGGCTGAGAATCGTGACCACGTACGATGTCCCTCTATACAATGCAGTCAAGGGCCAAGTGATTAATGCCACTAAAATATAAATTATTTTTTACTTTTTAGTTCACTCTTTAAATAAAAGCTTGTTTTTTAAAAATCTTTTTTTACGTTTTATTAGGGTTCCGTACCCAAAGGGTAAATACAGGACCCTATTACTAAGAGTCCGCTGTGCGTCTGTCCGTCTGTCAGCAGTCTGTATCTCATGAACCGTGATAGTTAGACAGTTTAAATTTTCACAGATGATGTATTTCTGTTGCCGCTATAACAACAAATACTAAAAAAACAGAATAAAATAAATATTTACGGGGGCTCCCAACACAAAAAAAAAAATTTTTGCTCGTTTTTATAGATAATGGCACGGAACCCTTCGTGTGCGGGTCCGACTCGAACTTAGCTGGTTTTTGTCTTTTTACGTGCTCTAATTTTAGCTAGTTCCATACAAACATTTGATTCGCTCAGAAAACTGGTTCGAATGGCACCGTGTGTTTTAGTCAAGTAGCCAACTGGCAAGTTGCTGGAACAGGAGCCAGGCTGCATCTGTCATACTTTCCTTACATTTATTTTTAACAGCCTAACCCTTTACAAGTTCACAGTTCAGGGTCCAACAATTATAAGAGACATATTGATTACGTTTGTCGTGCGCGGGCCGACCTCTCAATGGCCGAAACAATTGGGATTATTGCATTACGATTCAATGCCAGTATTGTCTTTGAGTTGACCGGCAACATAACTGTTGGAATGTGAACCATATGTCGTAGACAGTAAGGTAGTTTGATTGGATTATTTTTCTGGTCACCTAAGGAATGTCTAGGAAGACGTGAAAGCATTGAACCTTATGGATATGAAATAATCTTACGGCACAGTTTCGGAGAAATTACCTACCTCCCTCGGACGATTTCCCTGCCGAGGTTTTCCCGAGGGACTACAGTATGGAGTTCTTCAAAAAAACCGGACAAGTGGACATTTTCCTGCCATGTAGTCCACGGCAGGAAAATTGATTATCAGCAGGAGTATTATCATGATTGTGGCTGTCTAAAACATCGGCGGGTGTAGCAATGCACCGCGGAGAAGTTTCCAAAGTTGCGAAAATTCTAATAAGGAAAGTTCTCAGAACTTAAATTTTATAAACACTGAAAACATGTCAAAAACTCTCTGGACACATACATTACCAGCTGTTCAATTTGACTGCTTAAGGAATAATATATTATACATGTAATTAATGATACCCAGCAGAAATTTTCTAAAGGAAATTTTATTTTTAAATGCTCATGTAAGTTTCCGGAAATTTCTGAGAATGTTCTGCAACGTGTACATTGCTAAGCGGGTGCCTTTCGTATATGTAGACTACAGTATGGGGTTCTTCATGAAAGCAGTATCATCATCATCATCATCATAAACTTAAGAGCCGGACTCTTGTCGATGGAGTAATCGCCATTCTGTTCCTCTCTCTGCCACTGTTTTGAGCTCTTGATACGCCATTACATCGACTTTCTCTTTAGCTTGGTCCATAACGTGTTGGTCTTGTCCTGCCCATCCACAAAAAAAGCAGAACCTATACCGATTCATTTTTAAAGGGTCGGCAACGGGAATGTACGCCTGGAGTCCCAAGCGTCCCAGGCGGACCCTTGTTTCCTACCGAGTTGGTATAAAAAATTGCTTGCTGTATACTCTACCAAAAGTGGTTGTAGGTTAGCAGCAAGCAACATAGCAACACCATCAGCCCAGTTCTTTAGAAACATCGCACCACTTCCATTATGTCACTTATTGGGGCTAATTTCCGATGTCACCGTACACTCCGGGCCACCGAAATGTCAAGGCAAATAATTCCCATCTATAAGAACCAAAATGACCCAAGCGTTCTTTATCATACAAGGAAGTATACTCCTAATATCTTGAAGCATAAAGCATATAACAGTGTGTAGATGATGAAGACTATAGTTAATTTGGGTTCAAAGTATAGATGTCATGACCACCTCAACAATAACGTGACGAAACCCAAAAATAAACACTCTTAATAACTTGCTCATCTATGACGGCTACAATTAAGGTACTGTCACGGTATGTCCGTCTGTCACGTCCGCACGTACGCCTAAATAGTCATTAGATAATTTTAAGGATGGTATAAATAACATTTTTTGATGGGAGACGGCACACATCTCAACTGAATCCTGTGTCGGATACATCTAAGATGAAGATCTTTCTGGTTGGTTTATTCAATATAATTCATATATTAAGTCAGATAACAAGATCCAAGTAGGGGCAGTCCAACCGTCCCCTATCATCCTTAAGATGGTGTTGGGGCTGGCTGGCGCGCACCCGACGCACCAGGGATGCAGCCCTTTTGCGCATGGTGGAATCCTCAAAAAGCAATCCACTCTAGCGCAAACATCCCTGATACTCTACAGAAGTATACTTTATAGTTTTAGTGTCGTGAAGTGTACAGTGATATTAGGGTTAATAAACGAAAGTGTAACGATTTCATATGACAATGAAGTGAGAACAATATGGTTTGTATTGGCATAGATGCTTTTGTTGCGTTACTAGGATGTGTTGATGGGGATTAATAAGTGCTTTCTCTTTCCAAATATCGTTCAATTTTGAATTTTCGTTCACTCATCATCCTAGCGTTATTCCCGGTAGTACCCTAAAGGAGCCCGGGGTCCACTTTGGCACAGGGATATGGTACACTAAATATTAGAAGTAAAAAATTGGTTGTCAACAAAAATTCGGTTTATGGACGATAACCTTACGTGAGAACGTCATAAGAAAACATTGTGCTGCATTTGTTTGTGCATCTAATCTTGTTTCCAGATACAAACTTTGGACCCCCATTTCACCCCCTTAGAGGGTGAATTTAGAAAAATCCTTTCTTAGTGCACCCCTAAACCTTAAAAGGAACCTACGTGCCGAATTTGGAATCTCTAGAACTAGCGGTTTGGGCTGTGCGTTGATAGATCACCTACATCTACATCATGGATAGGGATATTTGGCAGCGATAAAATCCTGCACTAGAAATCTGTCGTTAAATAAATAGGCTTTCTACTGTAACAATTTAATATTAAAATTTTATAATACTCTGATATTGAAATGATATATTGTATACAGTCTAGAAAAAATTACACCTCGCCGAGTTTTTTACGCCGCGCGCGCCGGTTCTTATATCGCCATAAGACCGCGTAGGTTCGCGATAAGACCGCCTCATGTTATTGTATTGTTTCTCTCTGTAACTGCTTTGTTTGTGTGAGGTGTGCAATAAAGAGTATTTGTATTGTATTGTATTGTATTGTTCTTCTCGAGGCAGAGGTTTACTTTCCGAACCGGTGGTAGTTTATCGACATTCATAGGTGCATGTAACATGCCTAAATTGAAGAATAAATCACTTTGACTTTGACTTAGACTTTGATCAGTCAGTCAGTCAGTCAGTTTTTTCTTTTATATATTTAGAAGATTGTCTGATTTGAACACCCTGAAATAAGGACTTATGTTTGAGATTATGGTATTGGAATGTGGCCGAACTTTTATAAAAAGGTCATTGAAATTGGAATTTTCTACTTTAGACGGTAGAGTTGCTTTTTGAATGGGCTACTTTGATGCAACTAGGCCAACTCAAATAATCACAAGTACAACTAGCAGTTACACGACCAAAGCACGTGAAAGACAATTTTTGATTGGTTTAGTAGCAGAAATCTGTCTCAGATTAACTGTATTCGTTTTTGATGGAGTCTATAATAATCTGTTTCTTTTATTACCTATAACAACTTACTCGTATACTCAAGGTTTGACTGCATTGTAGTCATACACACTCCCTAACATTTGTTGTCTATTCTATTGACATGTTTTATTTAATTTATTTTCAGCTTATCTGCCTGGCCTCCGGCCTGGCTTCCTCCGAGAAGTTGGACAGGAGTTACCTCCCACCCCCAGGGTCCAAGTTCTCAGGAGGTAGTCCAGGAGACATAGAAACACTTCTTGAATTCCCTAAACAACCCACTAGACCGCTGCCAGGAAATGGTACACCTGAAACAGAATTGGGCATCGACCGACTACCAGCACCACCATCTGGGACTCCAGATAGTCAGAAGCCTGGATTCAACTATTTCCAGAAGTCCTATCCTGTTCCTAAAACTACTACGTCTTATGCTATAACCCAGACAACTACATATGCTCCTGATGATGAATACACAAGCATAAATCAGCCTAGTGGTTTACTGAATGGATCGACGGTTCAGTCGGGTTTTCCGGGACAGATTCAGCCGATTAGAATACCAGGCCAAGGTTCCTATAACCGATACCAACCAGGACAGAGCCACTCTACGGGAGCTCCTTATGGAACAACGGCGCGACCACAATTTCCTGGTGTTTTTAATGGCCCCGAATATTTACCGCCAGTGAGCAACAAACAGTCTCCTACTCAAGTGATCTCCAACCAAGATGGCTCTGATTACCCATCCGGACTACCACAAGGACCCAAGTCTCAAGAAGGCCCAGCTATCTCAGCTAATCAAAACCGGTATGTTGGCAACCAAAACATACCCTCAACTGCTTCCCCTTCGTACCAAGGTGGACGCTTTGTTCCCTCAGTACCTGAGTCTCAGCAACCTCAAAACCAGTTTCCTGGAAGTCAGTTTTCTTCATCAACAGCTGCACCTCAATATCAAGATGTTAAAAGGTTGATTGCGCCTGGATCAAACCTGCAGAATCAATTTACAGGAAGTCAGTTTCCTCCATCAACCGCAGCACCTCAATACCAAGACGGTCAAATGTTCATTACACCTGGATTAAACGAGCAGTCTCAATTTTCAAGTAATCAGGGCTTCCCGACATCGACTGCTGCGCCTCAATATCAATTTGGACAACGGCTTACAACTCCTGTTCAGCAAAATCAATTTTCTGGAAATCAGTATCAACAAAATCAGAACTTGCATTCATCTTCTTCTGCACCTACACCTGGATCGATTGATCAAAGCCAGTTTACAGAAAATCACAATTTCCCCTCGACTGCAGCGCCTAATTATCAAGGTGGACAACGTTTCATAAAGCCAGTACAAATCCAAGGAGCATTAATTCTTGGGCAGCCAGACTTTGAGTCTCCCCAAAACCAAAATCAATTTGCAGGTCAAAACTTCCCCTCGACTTCATCTGCTTCTCAATTCCAAAATGGTGTAAGTTTGACTACTCCAGGCTATATGCAAAAAGATAACAGTTCTCCGGTGTTTACTCAGCAAAACCAGAACCAATATCCAGGAAATCAAAATTACCCTTCTTCCACTGCACCGCAATATCAAAATGGGCAGCAATTTACCACTCCTGGATCAATAGGTAATCAGAATTTCCCATCAACTGCTGCGCTTAACTATCAAGGTGGACAACGTTTCACGACCCCTGGCCAATATCAAGGACAATACGTTCCTGAGCAACAGAGAATTGGATCTCGTATTCTTGGCCAACAAAGCCAAGGTAAATTTCCAGTGAATCAAAATTATCTATCATCTACCACTGGTCCTCAATACCAAGATCGCCCGCGCTTTTTGACCCCTGCAACTCAGGAAAACTTAGACTCTCCTCAGTCAAATCAACAGAATCATTATCCTGGAAAACAAAATTTCCCCACTTCTACTGCTGCTCCTCAATACCAAGACGGCCAACGCTTCTCCACCCCTGGCACCGGACAGTCATTTGGATCACCACAAGGCAATCTGTATGGAAACCAAAACTTCCCCACTTCAACCGTTGCACCACAGTACCCAGGGCAACGTATCACCTCTGGCCAACTTTCTAACCAACCAACCTACCCAGGTTCCACCGCTGCCCCACAATATCAACAAACTTTTGCACCGATATCAGGAATCAACCAGCAAGTTATACCTAGCCAACAGGGTCAGTTCCAGCGACCGGTTTTCAATCAACAATTTCCTTCATCGACGGCTGCACCTCAAGGATACCCTGGATTTCAGCCCCAGTATAGCAACAACAATATTCCTTCATCTGGAACGGACGTTGCGTTCACAGAGCCACAAGGTGGACCTGGAGGCTCAATTTACGGAAACATTCAAGAAACAACGTCTCAAACCGGAGTAGGTTCCCCCGTGTTTGGTGCTGGAGCAGGTTTTCCAAGTATAACAGAGGGATCCCTCCCAGCAAGAGATTTTGCTTCTACGCCAGGTTTCGGAAATATTGCCGGGGGCAGACCAGAGCGTCCTCAGGCCGAAGGTGACAGGAACGCTGAGATCTTGAATTATGAAAACGTACTTACCCCCGAAGGCTATTTCTACACTTATGATACATCCAATGGTATCCATGCTGATGAAACTGGAACTGTGGGTAATGGAACTAGGGTTCAAGGTGGATACTCGTACACGGGCGATGATGGAAAAGTGTACAGCGTGGTTTATTCTGCTGATGAGAATGGCTTCCAACCCCGAGGGGATCATTTACCAACCCCACCACCAATTCCTGAAGCAATTCAACGAGTTATTGATCAAGCGAACAAGGACAAGGAATCTGGAATTGATGATGATGGTAAGATTACCAATAGTTATTTCCTTTACTTTTAAATATGTTCGGTGCTAGATTTCTGACTAACCAACACTTTATTTTTTCAGGTTCTTACAATGAACAGAAATATGGATATATGAAATATGAAGGACCCTTAACTCGAATGAGACCACAGAACAGGACAGTTTCCGTAGTCAATCGAGCAAATATTCCCGATAAGAACAAAATTCGTATCGGTGGACAAACGAAGAAAACATCGACAACCAAGGGAAGAAAAACAGTTTCAAACATAAAAAATGGTGAGGACTACGGATCAGACTATGAAGAAACAGATGTGGATGGATCAGAACCAGACGATGTTGATGTGTATGAAAACCGCAGAGTTGATGATAAACTGAAAAATAGCAAGGAAAAAAATAAAAATATTGTCTCAAAACCCATTAAGACTCTAACCGTTGAAGATAATAGGTCAGATAATTTTAAAGGAATGAAAATGCCACTGAAATCTACCACCAACTCCAAGTTACAAGAAAATATAGCAATTGAAATAAACGGTTCGGATCGCCGTCCAATACCATCCGAGCAAAATGAAGAAACTGCATCAGAGGATACCACTGAAGAATCAGAGGACAATGATGATTTACAAGAATCACACGGTTTAGATTACGATTCAGATTTGGTGAACTACAGAGACGATCCTATGAATAGAACTGATTTCCATGGTTTGAACAAGTACCTCCCAGAATCCAAAAAAACTAACAGAAAAAACAAACCATCTAAAAAACGCCCAGCCGGTCAAATAACTGGTACTAAGCAATCCACAGGAGTAAATGAAGCTAAAACTTCTGAAGATCATAAAAATCAGGGATCTAAAGATAGTAGACCTGATTTCGTTGTAGAAACACGCACCCGTATTCCATCAAGAAAAAATAAAATCGGTCAAAGAGTTAAAGGTCAATCTAAAGTAACCGGACATGCCGTACGTGATAGTGATGATAAAACAAACTCATATGACGATGATAGAACTGACACAGATAAAGAATATGGGTCTGATGACAGAGTTAAACTTGTAACCAGTGATCGTGTAAGTGAACCAGGAACAACTCAATCAAAAAAGAAAATAGCTGGAAAGCCTAAGCAACCAAATGTAAATGAACGCACAGATATGTCTGACAATAAAGAAATCAAGCCTTCATCTTATGAAGATAATGGTTATGAATATAATCCTCCGCAAAGGAAGTTTGGTACAGAAGAGGCCATCAATTTACCATCTAGGATAAACCAAATGGGAGCTCAAACAACTTTGCGTCCTTTCTTGACTAAAAACGTATACGGTGATGAAACTGGACCATCTGATGACTATGACGGTGAGTATGGTGCCGAAAAGTCAGGTCGTGGCCGCCCCATGACTGGTCAAAAACATTCTGGCTACAAACAGGATGGTAATAGCTATAACCAAAATAACCCCAAAGTTAGTGTGGACGAAAGATTATCTACCACCGGAAGGCCTGGAACCTCTCGACCCTTTGGAAGACCAGAAACCACAGATGACAGCTATACCCAGAACAACCCTGAAATGAATGAGGATGTAGGATTCTCTACAACCAGAAGACCCGTCTCATATGGAACCTCTCGACCCTTTGGAACACCACAAACTACAAGTACACCTCAATATCAAGAACAAAGCGTAACTGGTCAGGTGTACAATGAACCTACCATCCAACCAAGGCCTGGTGATAAGTTATTCTACAATACTAATGCCCCGAATAGAGGAATCGGCGGGAATGTCTTCAGCTCTACTACACCGTTGCCATCAGGGCCTGGTTATAAATATCAGCGTCCCGGATATCAGAACAGGCTTATCGATGGTTACGATACTACTCCAGGTACATACGGCGCTAACATGCCAAGCACAACTTATAGACCAAACTACAGCTTTGGAGACAAGATTTCTAGTCCTGTGACTGTCCATGCTTTTGGGCGACCGATTCAGCGCACCAACACTCCCACTTTCGACGGAACTATGAGACCTACGTACTCAACTGGCAGACCGAATGAGTCAGACAATCGACCAAGTAATGAGCATCAGTTCAGGCCTACTGAAGGACATTTTGGGGTCCCATCAACCCAAGGAACGCCTGGATACCAGTCAACATCGGCACCAATAGGCGAAGATTTTAGTGGCCCGAAACAGCCTCAACGGTTTGATCCCAAAACTGGATATCATTACAAATAGATAATGAAACGATACGACTTGTTGACTGTTTTAAGATATATGGCTACGCAATAAATATGTTATTTTCATGATTACAATGACTGTTTAATTTACTTTTCATCGAAGAATGTAGCTAGAAAAGTTTGCACATATTAATTAATTTTCCTGTTTTGTAACCAATTTTTTTGGTCATTTCCATTACAGTGCCAAGTTCCTTAGGAATAAAGAAAGTAGTTATTTATTTAAGTATAACATAACCTTTATTATCAAAAACAGACATAAAGTTCATAAAAAATTTGGTAACAAAAGCCGAAAATTAAAAGTTAGCTCTGACTCGTATTGAAGTAGGTACTGTGTACCAAACTTACTTTTCTATAAATGCTCTGTTATTGATTGAGTTCTAAAGACAAATAATAACGTTGTCAAGTGTCAAGTCAACTAAAGAATGTCGACCAACATTGACATTATACACGCATCCTAACAAGAAAACTCTGTGTATCGCATCTCTGTGTTTTGATGATGCAAACAGAGATGTTTGCATCATCAAAACACCCTCACTTTTACAGATCAATTTATCGATGCAATGATATTACATAAAATCTCAATTGGTGTTAAAAAAAACCTTTTAAAATCGAATACTCTTCAAATGAACAAGTTTACTTTAGTTAACAATAAGATCAATGCTTTGTGCGACAGATAAGCGCAATACCGCCTGAGTCATCGAACTAAGCAATCCTGATGCAATACTGGAGATCATGAGATTCACAAATAGTTATCTCGTTTCAAAACTGGAAACCAATGTAATATGACCTGCAAGACATACAAGGGCTCAATACCGAAACCTACTATACCAGCCTCCATGCCAAACAGCCATTTATAAAAAGAATTGCTACAACATGTGTATACTACTATATAACAACTTGCCTGATTGTATAAAATTAGAAAATAAGGTATTGTTCAATAGTAAATTGACGAAATGGCTGCAGGAGAAATGTTTTTATAGCGTAAACGATTTTTTGACATATGAGTAGGTAATTATTTATTTCTTGTGATGTTATTTGATGATTTTATTTTAATGAATTATAATATATTGACAATTATAAATTTATGACATAATAATTTGCACACCTGCATGCAGGTTGAATATGCCCGAACAATTTTAGCATAATAAGATCATGCTTTCACCATATTCTGGCAAATAAAGATATTTTGATTTTGATTTTGATTTTTGATTTTGATTTTGACCTCTAGGTCTCACATGCGAAATTAGAGTGCTCGTCGTCGCAGCTCAACGTTTATGGATAGGCCGGCATTTTTACGTAGATATCTAATGGGTACAGCGTAATTTAACTTTTTGAGTTGCTGCTCTCGAACTTCTCGAAGCAAAACCATTTTCGTGAATAATAAGCTCGCAGCAAAAAAGCTCTGTGATGTCAAGCTCCATCTGTAGGATGTTGAGAACACTTTATGGACGTCGAGCAACTCTTGCGCTTTCAAAGATTCATCTAGGTAACCGTTTTGTAGGCTATGATGTAACGATTTGTTGCTACAGTTCGTGAAATATTCAAAAGATGGCGCTCTTGTAGTCTTCAAAAGCTTTCAATTAATGCTTTTAAAATAAGTTTATAGATCGAGTTACCAATACGAGTAGATTATCATTCTATATTGCCCAGTTGGATGTCTGCTGAGAAGATAATTAATTATTATCTGAAAACTATACCAATCCCGTTTCATGATATTATTGAAAACGTATTCAATGGGTGATAGTACGCCTGAAGAATATTCCACAAATAAAATTGTATACTGGATGTAATAAATTGCTTTAGGACAGTATACAAAAGCATAACCTAATGTTTTGTGATCTCAAATTGCATAAGCAATATGTAAATGAAATACTAGCTTCTGCCCGCGACTCCGTCCGCGTGGAACTTGTTTATATCGTAGCTCCATACAAACTTTAAACATCCATTGCACCACTTAGGGGGTGATATGATGACGCTATCCTTTGTACCACAAGGTGGACTGATTACCTGGTAAAGGTCGCGGGAGTCCGCTGGATGCGGGTGGCGCAGGACCGGTCAATTTGGCACTCTTTGGGGGAGGCATATGTCCAGCAGTGGACGTCTTTCAGCTGATATGATGATGATGATGATGATGATGATCCTTTGTCCTTCCTGAACTCAAACTATCTGTATACCAAATCCCGAATCAGCGCACCCCACTTCCACGTGGTCTTATCTGTCCTAACCCTAGAGTGTATATAAAAGCCCGCGGAGTCAGAAGCGAGACTCTGGCGGAGGGCGGAGGGCGGGAGACTGAGTCCCAGAAACGAAAACGGGGCGTACCATCACCAACGCACGATTACACTCAAGTTCACTCAACTCCTACAGCTAAACTATAGGCACCTTTATTATTCATTATACAAGGGCGGATCCATCGTTGTGGGCACGATGGGCATGCCCACAACCCTAATCAGGGTGTACACTTTCTTGAAAGTCAAGGAAAAGTCAGGGAAATATTTTCAGGCTTTGCAGTGGACATCAGTGGATACCTGACTGACTTTTGTCATTTCAATCAAATTCAAAAGTCGTTCATGAGTCATGATTGTTTATGAGCGAGTTCGTACGCCGACTCACACTTGGCCGATTTTCAGGTGGCTGTGACCACAACCTTTTTTGAGGGCTGGATCCGCGCCTGTCATTATAACGTTTAAGTGTTCTACATTACCTATAAATATTCGAACAAGTGATTATTATAGACCATGAACATTATCAACTGTGTTTCTAGATTATGAATGTTATATGCAATAAATTTTAGAGACTTTAGAATTATAGCTATAGATAATAACTTTTATAACAAATGAATGATTATAACAAATGATTTTACAGAATGACATCGACATGACTTCTGCTCCAGGATACCTCAAAAGTAAATTTATTTTCGATACCCCTCGCCCAGGCTGTGAGCTGCGTACCTCCCGTGTCCTGAAACTATCCATACCTTCGCACCGCACTAGTTTTATGACTCACTCCTTCACCGTACAGGCAAGCCGTCTCTGGAATTCACTCCCTCTCAACATCAGACAAGCCCCAAGCAAGTTTGCTTTCAAGCGGATGCTGCGTAAGCATCTGCTTAAACAAGAATTCGACTAAAATCCATCCACATAATGGTAGTATATATTGAATATGTAGTAGTATATCTTTTTGTATGTATCTTATATATTTTTATTTATGTATGTCTATATGTAGTGTATAATACATTTGTATTTTTTTTCCTCTCTCCTCAAGTATATTCGTAACAGAAATTATCATACTTTTTTCTTTGCACCTGTTATAAGTCTCTGTTTAGCCCAATGGTTAGCTGGTAGAGAATGCCATCTGGCATTAAGCTCGCCATTTGTACATATATTTTTTGTATTTTGTGCAATAAAGTTTAAATAAATAAATAAATGACAGTTATACAAAATGAATTTATATCTTTTAATTTTATACGAAACGAGGTAGACCCATCCATCGTCATCATATCAGCCGAAAGACGTCCACTGCTGGACATAGGCCTCCCCTAAAGAGTGCCAAATTGACCGGTCCTGCGCCACCCGCATCCAGCGGACTCCCGCGACCTTTACCATACCAGGTCATCAGTCCACCTTGTGGGGGGCCTACCCACGCCGCGCCTTCCCATCCATATGTCTAAATTGAAGAATAAGAAAACAACTTTGAATGCTGAAAAAAATGTAATTACGATCTGTAAGTTGAAATATAATGATTAAGTAGGTTATGCATATTATGATGTAGGTAGAATATTATGGTGTAATGTTTTAACGAATTGTGATAAAAAATTCTAATTGGCAGCCTTGGTTAATCGACCTCAAGAAATATTCGTGTTCCAAGGACACGAATATTTCTCAACTCTGAACCTGATACCAACCGGATCTGGATCAATAAATGGCCCCCTTTGACCCCCATTAGGGTTCCGTAAAAACCGACAGACGCAGAAAAAACCTACGTAAGATACCTACTAGTCTGTTTTTTACGAAGCGTGCTTCTTTTACGACATAGGCATTTGCTTTTACGTTTTTGTAGCGTTTATTGGTAGGCTAAATGGTGGATAAACTTAGTTTGTTAAGGACTTGGTGGAGGTGCTGGGATGCCTAGAACATACTAATCAGAAAATTGCCGTAAAAAAGTACCAAGTGTACAATCGTACATCGAAGGAAGATAATTAGCCCAGAAATGCCATAATCGGGTGGAGGTGGGAGAATAATACTATCATTATAATAAACGGTAGGTTATTTAGCCAAGGAATGATTAATTCCATGGAATCATCATCATCATCATCATCATATCAGCCGAAAGACGTCCAATGCTGGACATAGGACTCCCCCAAAGAGTGCCACAATGACCGGTTCTGCGCCACCCGCATCCAGCGGACTCCAGTGACCTTTACCAGGTCATCAGTCTACCTTGTGGGGGGGCCTACCCACGCTGCGCCTTCCGGTACGTGGTCGCCACTCGAGAACCTTTCCGCCCCAACGGCCATCGGTTCTACGTGCAATGTGCCCCGCCCACTGCCAAGTTTAGCGATTTGGAGGGCTTTATCGGTTACCTCGGTTCTGCTGCGGATAGCCTCATTTCTGATGCGATCACGCATGCATTCGATGGAATACCCTCTAATTGGCCATAGTTATGCAGAATGAGACCAATGCCATTTTTTCGAAAAATGAGTTAACAATGCCATCAACAACTAGATTTTTTAAACTATAATCGGCTAAAACCGTCATATTTTTAGCACGTTATTCCACTGAATGACAGTATTTATGTATAAAACGACCAATGACAAAGGAAGCGTTTTATAATGTAGTAACCAGCCAAAGTACCCAACATAGTTCATTTCGCCCGTTTAAAGACCATGTTTTCAATCTGCAGAAAACAGCCAACCTACATTTGGTTAGTTGGTCGCATTTGACAATAAACAGCGGTAACAGCTAACGCACTTTTTGATCTGCTTAAAGCGACCAGGCAGTTGGTCGCTTTCAACAATATTAGGTTTTTTTAGTCCTACCCGCCAGTTTGGTCGTTTAATGTAATATTTATGCAGTTACCGTAGTTTCATTGTTTCATAGTTTGCTTCCTTGCATTCGTCCATGCAAGGAAGTTTTATGTCATAACTATATGAACGTACGTTTTTCATGTAAATTTAAGTGGAAAATTTATGACTGTGTTCAGCTACTTTTTTGTTTTGGAATAATTTTATTTGTTTTCACAAAATATAAAAATACATTTATGTAACTGTATAATCTAAAAAAATAAATCATAAAAAATCTAAGTACCTATGTTTTTTACTACAATCTGCATAATATGCCTAGGTTCCTCTTTTTGTGAAACTAGTAAGATTTACTTATAAAATTTATAATCAGCATAAGTAGACTAGCGTGATGTTGGTTACGAAGATCATCTTAGCTTTTTTCAGAAAATTACTGTTACAGAATATCGTAATCAGCATAACTCGACTACAGTTTGGTCGTTTTCATAGAAATAAGAATAACAAGCAGCATGTGAAATATTGATTTTACAGAAAACGACCAACCACTTTGTTTAAAAAAAAGACACGAAAAAAACTAATAATATGTACAATCAGTCCTTAATACATTACTTTATATAATATTCTACCAAATTGCATCTTTTTTTATTCGAGAAAGTGGTATTAAAACCTTTAAAAAAATTATTGAACCTTAAAACGGCTGTATCTCAAAATCTAATATTAATTATTGGTCTCATTCTGCATAACTATGACAATAATTATTATTGTCAGGGACAATTCCTTGACAATAATTACGTCCCCGCCGAAGCAGGCTACAGTCGTCATTTTGCTATTATTTCATATAATTTCGTACATTTCGACTGTCTAAAACTGTGCATTAAGAGTCGATAGGTAGGTACCGATTTTATTCTGCATTGTATTGAAATAAAGTTGTGTCCATTTGCTTAGGTGTAAACAAGTTATATCGCTTCATAGACCTTTTAGTTTTTATAAATGCCTCTACATTTCAAAAGTGACAGACACACAAGGATATGTACGATTGTACGCCTCATTATGCATTTTAAATGCATACACAATATCACCTTGTTTCTAAAATGCTAATCATCCATTGTTCAGCAAAAATTATGCAATTAATACAAACAATGAAAAATGATATTTCAACAAAGTAACTTTGCCGCCCAAGTGCCTAATCTGTTAAACGAAATCGAACTAGATACTAATTTTCAACGGCAATGGCAACATTGTCATGTATTGACGTGATTCATTTGTTAATATCAAGGCCAGAAAATGAATCATTTCGTAAGTTGAACACTCCAGGTCTACACTTGGCCTTTGACCTGACGTAAATGGAAGTAGACTGCATTCTTGCGTGCGCACTGCAATAGGGTTTCAAGGAAATTGGAAAGATTTTTTGAAAGCACGGTTTATTCATATCCGCAGCATACATGGCTTTAGCATGTATTTAATAAGTTACTATAATAAATAAAGCATAAAAACGAAATCATCATCATCGGTCAAAAGACGTGCACTGCGATTGTTATTTGGAACGCACGAATGCGCCTCACCTCACCCGTCACTCCTTACGAAACTAGACCTCTACCTACGCTCAGTTACTACGAATCGCGGCGTCAAGAAATGTTTGTGGATGAGCGTTGAGGTGAGCTTAAAACAAGTTACAGAATAGAGGGGCAGCTGTGCCTGTAAACGACATCAACGCGTTCATCTCGAGTGACCAAGTTGTGTATGTCCAAGCGATGTTAGATAGTTAGTTTAAATATATTATGCAACAGAACTTAATCAGTTCTTGTAAAAAATTAAGAATTCGCTTGTAACTGTAACGATATTATTAGTAAATATGCAACACAATTTTCTAATATTATCAGTGAAAACCTAAAAGAATTATGTAACACAAAATAATGCAATTAGTAAGTTGTTAACTAGTAACTTTTATTATTTTCTAATGAAGGCATGTGGTCGAACCTGTGACCCAATGTAATATATAATTTTTAATGTATTCTATAATTTCGAATGTTCTCAAATTGACTTTTCTTTTGGCATATGTATTGTTTTCTGTTATCCTACGAATATTATAAATACATACATACATGTTTTGCCTTTCAAAAATTAATATTTTTTATTTGGAAATTAGGTAAACGAATACCATATCTATGTATTTTTTAGTCATTCTCAAATTCAATTCTATTATTTTACTAAAATTATAAATGCGAAAGTTTGGATGTTTAGATGTTTGTTACTCAATCACGCTTAAACGGCTCAACCGGTTTGGATGAAAATTTGCACAAAGATAGTTTATAGCCGGGATTAAAATAAAGGATAGTTTTTATCTCGGGTCCAAGCAGACGAAGTCGCGGGCGGAAGCTAGTATGTAATAACTAGCTTCCGAGCCGTGCCGGCTTCGAGATGTTTGGATATTTGTTACTCAATCACGCTTAAATGGCTTAACCGATTTGAATTAAATTTTGCACGAAGGTAGTTTATAGCCTGGATTAAAGAAAATAAAAGTAGAAGGCGGAATCTAATAGTAATAAATAAATGTAGTAAAATTATGAAAACTCTCTCTGTAACTGCTTTGTTTGTGTGAGGTGTGCAATAAAGAGTATTGTATTGAGAACGATTTACAAAAACAAGTAACTACTTGTATTTAGGTTTAGGTTTAGAGATAATTTATTCTCATTAAGAATTTTACAATTCACTTATTATGAGAACTTAAAATTAAACATATATGTTAGGAAGTATAAAAGAGAGTAATTCTATACATAAAAAAGAGGGTAGTTCTGTATAACAGTCCGACTGCATTGCGCCGGTACATATTGCTAACACAGGCACAGCTAGAAGATCCGTGCGCAGTTGTAAACAAGATAACGAAATCATTGAGTTACGTAGACTGGTAGTAGACTATTTCTACTTGTTGTTGATTTAATCAAATGCATCAGCAAATCAGTTGTTTGTTCTATAAGCTAGCTATTATCCTCACCACAAATCACCAGAGTCAACAACAATCAAGCAGTCAATTGACTAACTACGCATCCTTATAATCTAAATCAATCTTCGGGCGATTACATCAGCTTTATCGACATCGTACCTTTAGCGATAATTCTTCGTTGCGGTAGGCTAACCACGCCTACTATAAACAGCTCCACCTTATTACTAAACGTCGTAACTTACTAAGAGTGGCCTGGGAGTTACGATCGTTTTAGGGACACTGGAACGCTGAGATGACCTGATGACCTATTCGATGAGCTTGCTCTAAGTTGCGAAATTTGGTTCATATTAGGATTGATTAACTGATATTTGATTGCGGGCGTGATGGATTTGACAAGAGAAAATAAGTAGGTTGGGGTATAGCAAAGGGCGGTCAGGACTTAGAACAATTTAAAGTTATTTCCGATAAATGTTTAAAAGCTCCGTAAATTTTGCAAACGAGGAAGAATTTATTATCTAGGTAGGTATCACTAAGCAGCTTCAAATAATCCTGGTAAAAGTTCTTCAATCCTTTATAGTATTCTGAAAAGATTGAAGAACTTGGAAACACGTAAGGTAGAAGTACTAGTGCCCGACGCGGTACTAGTACTCGACGAATATAATTTAACTAGCGAATAATAAACTAAGATTGATCACGACATCATTTTTAAGTTACTAAATGTTAGTGACTTCAATATTTCTTATCACAATTTCAAGACAAATAACTTATTTATAAGTTATGAACATATTTTTTAAAACCAGCTGCCATCAATTGGGACAATGACTTAAACCTTCAAGTCCCAATAAATGTCAGTCTGTCATTCATGACATTTGTACTGAAATGACATCTATTGGGACTGCCAGCATAACCGCCTGCCATTTACTCGTACATTCGGATTGATTACCTAATTCTTATATTATCAGGATTTTTTATAAGATCACCATATGAAACGAATTCCATATCAGTAACTTGAGTAAATACCTCGTCTCCCAAACCGTATGAAACTGTTTAATACATCTTAAATGAGCATAATATCGTGATTCAAATAAGTATTTTCTGTTGACATGTCGGGCACTAGTACTTCTACCTTACTCGTTCGTGACGAGAAAACCAGGGGTTATCGTATAGGTAATCACGTCTTTACAGTGACTCTCTTCCAAGGTTTCAATCCTCAGATTGTTGTATGGGGTTAATCTTGATCTGCGCTTTGTATTGTCTTATATATACTATAATTTTTGAGAATGACTAAAATACATATATATGTATTCGTTTACCTAATTTCAAAATAAAAAAAATATTAATTTTTGAAAGGCAAAACATGAAGGATATTATTTTAATCACGACAGCTGTATTACATATTATGTACTTTTACTCGTGTATGGGCAAATAAATTATCTTATCTTACCTGCACAACACAAACCCATAACATAAACAAGACGCCATATTAAATTTCGTGTTTGATATAAAATGAAATGAATGAATTAAATGATAAATTAAGTATTGTGTGAAATATTGAGGTTTACAAGTTTTGCAGTTATTTTTGCTATATACGAGAAGCTGATTAAATCCTAGCTCAGAACATAACATACCTTTAGAAAGGGAAGAAACTAAATCATTTTTAATGTTATAAAATTAATTAATTCATACATATTATGGAATGTCCTAAAATTATCATTCAAATAATCATAACACTTTAATCCCTATCTGAGAGCCTCAAATGTTTCTTAAATAAGACGTTACGCGGCCATTATAAAAATAGCTTCACTGATTGCCATGAAAGTACCGACCTTCATACTAACTTATACTTGGGATTATTTTAGTTGGCCGAATTGCATCAAATTAGTCCATTCAAAAAGCTACTCTACCATCCAAGGTAGGAGATTCAAATTCCAATGACAGTTTTATAAAAAATCAGCCACATTAAGTAATCTGAACCACACAAACACTGAATTATCAAAATACACCGAGTCATCTATCAAATCGTGAATTGTAGCAAATTGAGGATCATTTAAAATAAATACTTTTGGCCTATCGTGATGTTAGGCTGAATTGAAATCAGACTGTTACTAATGTTTGTTTTGAAATGGGTGATACGTTTTTTATTTTAACTGTAGACAAAGACAGAAAAACTTTATTCAACATCACATATTAACACGTTCACGGACACAGCACCATTCTGAAAATTGTGTGATGTGGCACATAAAAAAATCATATTTTTTTTTGTCCGGCCATGGACGTACTGCCACATCACTGTTTAGGCAAATTTTGTGCCGCCGCTGTTTCGTCCAGGTATGTATGTAATTTGTTACAAACTCAAACTCTCCTCTTGTGGCAGCACGGTCACAGCCGTACGTCTACAGACGTATTGTGTCACAGCACGCGTCATTCCCCTCATGTAAAATTGAGGTGGCCCTTTAAGCTTTTGCTGCGGCACTAGGAAAAATTGTAATGTACCTAAAGTGGCACAACATGTCCGCCTTCATTATAATCTTATGAAAATTTGTCGCCCGTGGACGGAGTGGCAGATTTGTCGCGATGAAGATCACCGGCCACAGCCGTAGTGCCGTATCACGAGGGTCTCAATTTACGCCTGTGGACGTACTGTCCCTAAACGTGTTAAACATACAGTGTACAGTCGAGTTCTCCAATATCTATACAGACAACCTTTCAAAAACATCTATACACAGTCTTTATTGTAACTAACATAAGACGCATGTGTAGACATTATTGAAATATTGTCGATATTAATATTGGAGAACTCGACTGTACAAATGAGACCTAAGATTAGACTTAAAACCTATACAGAACCGTACATACTGTAGTTACTTAGACTTTAGAAATAATGCTTCGCAGCAGTAGATTAAATGCGTGGAAAAAACTTTATGAATAGTTCAGTAGATAAGAGTAAATATGACAGGAACATTTATATATGATTTACATTCATTAAGTTACAAACAGAAAACTGAACACACAAAATTATTAGTCGAATCTGAAAAAAAAAATATTTGAAATACAAATCAATCAATTTTACTTTGATCGGAATTTTGAAAAACCTCTACAAAATTAGGGCTAAAAGTAAGTAAAGTTCTAAGTTTAACCATTCAGCACAAATGAAATTAATTGACAACTGTAAATTATTGGTTCAATATGTAAATTACAATTTGAACCAACGATCCGGGGCGGTCCTTTTTGTTAGAAGGTTAGTACGTATTCTTAACAAAGCCTGTTGCGGATTCTATCATTGTTAATAACAATTGTAAACCATGAATCAATTAATTTGTAAAACCTCGATAATTATATCGAGGTTATGTACGGGGTAATCTCCGGAACTACTCGACCGATTCCAACAATCTTTCATTAGTAGGTACATAGATGGGTCCTTCAGGATGCACATATGCTATATCTCATACCGCAGCACCACCTGGATTCTCAGTAATACGCGGGTAGCTGGAAATAAAACTGCCACTGAACACACATACAACCACACCCTCAATTCTTAACTCTGACCCTGTCATGATTTATAAGGTGAGTGTGGGTCAGTTGTTACTCCATTTGATATGTTGAAAACAAAAGTCTGCCGCTGTGTCTGTCTGCGGGCCGTCTGTTCTGTTGAAGTCATTCAACCTGTTCTGGTTCTGGTATGTGTGTCTGTATGTAAGCACTTCAACAGGGGCTCGTTGCATAATGACTTGCAACTCGTAAACCAAGCGAAAACCCCTTTTCAACCCCTTTTATTCGTTACAAACTCTTATGTAATAGGCCTCAGGTTATAAAAAACCGGACAAGTGCGAGTTCAACTCGCGTGGTGAGGGTTCCGTAAAATTCCTATTCTCTAAGCACTAGGCGCTCCATACAAAATACACAAAATATTGAGAATTTTCCCGTTAGTTTGAATACTCAAACTTCTTATAGGTTTTCCTGTAATCTTTAGGCAAGGAACTATTTTCTATATTTTTTTCAGAATTTTAAGCCTAGTAGTTTCGGAGATAAGGGGGGAAATTGACAATTTTCATCTTATTTCCTAAAAATTACTTCAAATCTATTTTTGCTAAAATTATAAAAAAAATATATCTGAGATGCTTACAATACCCCCTACAATAACCCCTTTCATTTGATATTGTGTACCAAATTTCAACTCAATCGGTCTAGTAGTTTCAGAGCAAATCGGCTGTGACAGACGGACAGACAGACAACCGAGTGATCCTATAAGGGTTCTGTTTTTTTCCTTTTGAGGTACCGGAACCCTAAAAATATGATGACGATGATGACATGTTGATCCCCCTTTTAGAAATTGAGTGGAAAGTGGGAAAAACGAGAGAGACACACTTACACCATGTACAGTAAGGGAAATGTATTCATGTACCACCGTAGAACCCTATCGCAATAAGGTAACATATCACTCGAGTTTGAGTGGCGGCGGCCTGTTAATTGCGACAGGGTTCTACGGTGGTACGTGAATACATTTCCCTTACTGTACTTATAATGTTTCACTATCGACGGGAAGGAATAAACCTATGTATTATAATTAGAAATAAATGGAGATGAGTACCTATGGACTCACAGTTTATCTTCAGTCCTAATCACATTCATACAACATGTCCTCGAGCTTCAAACACTGAATCATAAATGCATATCTTATGCAGACAGATATGCCAATAAGAGACCTATCTAATCAGTTGATCTGAAGCAATCTATACAAACATATCGGGACTGGCCCGAGTGTCTCTACCTTCGGTGTAAACTTGAGACATTGAAAATAAAAAAATACATCAAAACTACGACGACTCCATGTCAATTAAATCCTTAACCCTCTTTGATAAAGATGATATTACAAGAACAACACGTGCTGCTTATGTCCATCTTCTATCAGAAAGACGGTGATGTCTGCCTAGAAGATGTTTGTTCAAGTTTTGACCACTGGTACCAATAAATTTGTAATTTGTGTTAATATTATCTTGTATTACGCCGGCGGCAATGTTGGTACATGACGCTTTACTAGGTGGTGCATAAGATTCATGTTTTATTAGAATACCTAATGTTTAAGGTATGAAGTTGAGTTGCATCAAAATGGTCATGAAAGTTTTGCGTAGGTACAAAGTTATTGATTTTAATTTATGGTATATCTTGTAATTGTAACCAAGCATAATTTGTTCCTACGACTGTATCTGTTGTCTGTATTAGTAAACACTTACAGTATCAGATAAGTAATTAGGAAAAAACCTCGTTACAGTGAATCATACCTCTCTCAATCAAGCCAACTTGCAGGTTCTGCCAGGAGACAGAGGAGACAGCAATGCACATTCTCTGCTCCTGCGGACCACTCATGCAAAAAAGAAGTACCTACCTAGGGCGGCACATCATGCACCCAGAAGAGGTACAACATATCACCGCCCAAAGAATCTGGAATTTCTTGGAGGCAACGGGTCTTAATGGTGAACTATAAACAAGAAAGGGATGCCACAATAGATCACTCACTGGTCGAAGCGGCACATTAAAGGCCCACAAATATCAAATAATAAAAAAAAAATAAGTTACCTTTCAGACCAAAAAATCGGTTTATACGTTGAGGAGCTTTCCCTTAGACAACTAATCAAATAACTACATATCTACGTAAAACTCAACAACCCTTTATCTGCACACATTAAGGAGGCCTATCTGACTTAACGTATTTGTTTCATAGCATAATTACATTTGTTGTTCAGGGTGTTCTGACACGTAAGCGATGACGAGCGACGTGCTAGCGAAACGAGTGCGTGTAAATGTAAACTTAATATAAAACCAGTAGGTACGTTTAAGTCGATGTTAGGTTTAGGTATTCGATAAAGTTAAGGAATTCCTGAGACGGTTTCGACACATGCGGCTGAGCCGAAGGTTCACCAATCCATGTTAATTTTAATGTTTCACCATTCAGTCTCACGGGGGAGCTTTTTAACACAGCTTACATTAATTCAGCTAGAACACAGTAAACATGTTAACTAAAGCGGTATCTCTGAGAACTTTTTACACCAGCACAGTTATCATAAGACGGCGCGCGAGCTGTGTTGCGGTGAGATAGACTATCTGTCTCTTTCTAATTAGAACACTTAAAAAAGACGTATAGTCTATCCAGAGACCGAAGCCGGTTACCCTAATCAGGGGTTTCCAAAGGCTAATTTTAGAAATTGTTTTTAAAACATTATGATAAGTTAACCTATTGTCATGGTAAGCATATCGGATGTGATAACCGTAAGGTAACCATAAGTTAACCCTAAAAAAACCCTATCTCATGTGGATCTTTGTTTGGAAGACAAAGGTTTTTATTCATTCAATCCACTTAAATTAACTTAATTTGAATAAATTGAATTTCAATCATGTGATTTAGGTTAAATTATACGTACATACGTATTTTTAATAATCTTTATGAGGGGTCCTCGAAGAGCCGCAAACGACGCTTCAAAGAGCCGCACGCGGTTTGCCGACCCCTGATCTAGACAGTCCTTATTATCTAGACAGTCCTTATTCTCTTGACATTAGAGTCATGTGTAGGTCATTTTGAGCACTTCACCCGCTTATCTACTTTTGCCACTGACCTACACGGTTAGTGCACATCAAAACACATGAATAGAATAGATTTTTTTTTGTATAAACAAAAAAAAACTATTCTATTCATGTGTTTTGATGTGCACTATCTTTCTCCGCTACATCCTGTGCCCATCGTGCACGGAATGCGTGGCTACATTAAAATTAAAATTCTAGTGCATACTTGGCAGGTCGACTAGTAAATTAAATGCAATGTAGCCACTTTATGCTTCGGTTCAATATTTCTAATCATTTTATGAAACATTCCGTCATTAATTGAGTAATTTAAGAGCCCGCGCCTAAGTCTCATCTCACAGCCGTTTCTTAGATGTATTTAACCTATAGTTAGAGATAGAAACATTAGCTAGTAGTAAATAATATATATAATAATATAATAAACGGCCTCCGTAGCCCAGTTGGTAGCGACTCTGCCTACGAAGCTGGAGGTCCCGGGTTCGAATCCCGGTCAGGGCATTTATTTGTGTGATATCACGAATATTTGTTCCTGAGTTATGGATGTTATATATGTATATAAGTATCTATATGTATTTATCTATTATATATATCGTCACCTAGTACCCACAATACAAGCCTTACTGAGCTTACCGTGGGCCTAGGTTGATTTGTGTAAGATTGTCTCGTAATATTTATTAAAAAAAAAGAAAAAAAAAAAAAAAAAATAATAGTAATTTTATTGGGACGTCAAAATGACAGGAAGGTTTTTCTACCAGTAGCCTCTCACAGACTGGCGCGGCCTGCAGCGGCGGTCAATAGTAAACTTAACACTAACTGTCAAGTATACTATTGACCGCCACCGCAGACCGCAGTGTGTTTCAAGCTTAAGACAAAACTAAATATACCGTAAAATGGTCCTACTTTGCTCCTGGGGTGGTAACTATGCTCCAATAAAAAAAAAAAGACGTGTGGCACTCGGGGACTGCCACGGTAAAGCTATTGCATAGCATTTTGTATCAACTTATGCAATTATAATTTTATTTATTTATTTTTCTCAAACATGCAATGAAATGTCGTCCTTACATGCGTTATAACAGGCTTCAAAGTATCACGTTTCGGGCGGAACTACTCGAGAGAACTGGTAAGCAATTTCATACAAAATTGAAGGCCTAGGCCGGGAAGTATATTTTTTTTTAATTTTAATGTTAACGTGGCGTCTGTGTTCATCTACAGGCTAAACAGCTGTTTTTTTTTTTTTTTTCTAGTGGCAGAATGGTTATCGGACCAAAAATATCCACGTTAATGCCTATTACACACGAACCTTTATTAAGAATACAAACCTGTATGATTCAATGTCTTGATGAATAAATTTAAAATAAAATCTATGTACGTAAGTCACCAGGGACCATAGACAATATTTAAAATCCTCTTTATTTTATTCATTATAGAAATTAATAGACAATATTTAAAATCCTCTTTATTTTATTCATTCTAGAAGGTTATGTATAATGGCCCTAATAGGGTCTATTCGAACTCTACACACGCGAAATAAAAACGCCTTTCGTAAAAAAAATCAATAAGTATGGAGGATTGGAGGGAAAATTAATCTACTATTTTGAGTGGTGTATTGTTTTATTTCATTGCATATGTTTGAGAAAAGCACTATACATGCCTGGCCGTGAAAAGGGCTTGCGCGGTCCCCGCGCTCAAGGCCCGCGATAGAAGCTATGCAATAGCTTAAAAGTTCCGTTCCAGCTAAGTTGCAACAAAGTTCGAGCAAATATAGAGGTAAAGTGCACTTATCTCCGATAACATCATTACCAGTACCATAACTCCATATTTATAAAAGTTGCGATGCAATTTGTAAAAGTGGAGCCAATATTGGAGCAAAGTAGGACCCTTTTACCTAAGGTAGATTAAGGGCCAGTTGCATCAACTTACGATTACTGACCGATCAACGTTAAACATGGCGCTGGCAGCTGTCATTCCATAGAAACTTGTCAAACTTTCCTAAATTCGGGTTTTAACGAACACCGCTTACGATTACCTACAGACGGTTTGGCACAACCCACCCTAAATGTAGGGTATGGCACACGCATATTTTGTGTCAAGAACGTTGCGTACTGAACCTAACATCCGGTTCGAAGGACCATTAATGTATGAGCCAGTTAGCCCATACACTTGGATGTTGCGCTGGAGTGCGTTGAAAGAACGTTATTACTTTTAAGGTACAAAATAGTTACGATTAATTGGCCGTTCCTTCAGTTGATGCATAAAAAAAAAAAAAAAAAATTATTAAGGTAAACAACCCTTGTTTTGCAGCATTTTCTTCTGCCAAACTGCAGCACAGTTTGTTGGCAGAGGGACTCCCTTACAACAAAATAGATGGGTAGGCTTAGCTATTAGCTAGTTACTTTAGGTAGTATGCGAATTATGTTTGCACTGATATAATTTACTTCATAATGTCATATTATCGCAAAACAGCATATGTCGATAGTCGAGTGAAAAATCCTGACTTTTCAAATACCCTATAAGGCCATATTTACACAGGTTGAGGTGACTATGGCCGTCGGTGGCGGAGACGAGAAACTCCATAGGCGCAAAGTAACGCTGTCTGTCTGTTACCTTTTGATGCTGAAACCACTGAACCGATTAAAACATTCACGACAGCACGTCTAGCACAACTTGCTGCTCAGTCGCTTCTCGCGCGACTAAGCGTCCCCTATCTCACTCGCACCGTACAAATTAGAAAAAGGGGGGTAGAGCTTTCTCGACTCGCGTCGCGGTGCGGCGTCAGTTGCGCTAGCCCCGCAGGTACCCGCCTTTTTAGGGTTCCGTACCCAACGGGTAAAAACGGGACCCAATTACTAAGACTTCGCTGTCCGTCTGTCTGTCACCAGGCTGTATCTCAAGAACCGTGATAGCTAGAGAGTTGAAATTTTCACAGATTATGTATTTCTGTTGCCGCTTTAACAATATATATTAAAAAACCGGCCAAGTGCGAGTCGGACTAGGGCTCCCATACAACAGACATGATTTTTTTGCCGTTTTTATAGATAATGGTACGGAACCCTTCGTGCGCGAGTCCGGCTCGCACTTGGCCGGTTTTTTTTAGGGGGGAAAATACGTTACGCATACTACCCGAGTGCAGGGGGTTTACCGAGTGGTTATGTGGGACTCCCGTATGGGCTGATGAGACCCACGGTGTACCCATTAAAAACCCCCCCACTTGCCGCCTCGCCGCCCTGTGGCGAGGTTACGGGAACGCAGAGGATAGGGAAAGCGGCGCACCGCAATACCACGCCAGGCACTCGCCTAGCCAGACCTGCCTGACCTGGTGAAGGTCGCTGGAGTCCGCTGGATGCGGGTGGCGCAGGATCGGTCATGTGGGGGAGGCATATGTGCAGCAATGGGCGTCTTTCGGCTGATATGATGATGATGGTAATAATGACCCTCCTAGCGGCCTACGCCGTAGGCGCATTCCGCTACTTAACGGGAAAACCACGGTATTGGCAACGAGCGTAGCGCGTGGCGATTCTTAGCAGTGATTGTGTTACAAAAGATGAAATTTAGTGTAGAGATAGTTACTGGGAATGGACATGGGACCATAATGTTTCGGTGACTTCCGTTGCGTGTCGCGCTTGTTAGCACGGCCACAGAATAAGTATAATAGTACTAGAGTACTACGTAAAGAAGGTTCTCTGTTAACAAATTCCCTGTTTAGGTACGCCAAACGTGCCTAAATGTGGTCATTTCTTTCTATCGCATGCAACGCGCTCTTTCGGAGGCGGGGCCTTAGAGCTAGCTCTAAGGCCCCGCTTACCGCCAGTTCGACCTATTAAATTATAGGTACGTTAGTATAATAGTGTATTTTACTAACGATATTACGATTATTCTTCATTTACTTAGGATCACCCAACTACACAAAAGCTGTGTAATTTGCCTTTAGCTTATGACATCAAAACTGCCTGTTTCTGCAAAACGTTAGACGAAGGCACACAACTCTGGGTTACCTACATACATTTATAAACATAATGTAATTTTTTTTTTCAACCAATATAAATAAACGACGTGCCATATTTATTTTACGAGGGAAATAACGATGCAATGCGTTGCGCGAACGCGTGCGTCCCGTAACTGCGCGCGGCAACCACTGATAGACCGCCTAAGGCGGCCGGCCGGCATGTTTTTGTGCGGCGCGACGAAATCAAAGAGTGAACCGCCCCTGGCACGGCCTAAAGCTGCTCACATGAGTTCTAAGCCTTAAATAACTTCTAATCACATCCATAACGATGTATGCTTATTTATTTTTTAATTTAGTTGGCCATTACTTGAGTAACATAATTGAACACGCCCGAAGCAAGGATGCGACCAAGGAAATCGGCCGAAATCTAGTTCAATCAAAGTTCAGGGTTCTCTATTTGGTTCCTCTCTTTCACCTATCAATCGCATTTCAATGGATTTTCGATGAGTTTCGCTCACTTGTAGAGGTTATTGGGCGTAATTTCATTGGGCCGTTCATTTACAATAGAATAAATAGAAATTTAACCATTTACCTCGTGACTAAAAAAGATTACAATTACACTGAAGAGATTCTATGCGTACTAGCTTGAACTGTAATACAAATAAGTATCTTATGTAAGCTATCTCTGTCTCTCTCTCTCTCTCAGACACACACACACACACACACACACACACATACATACACACACACCACTTCAACAATAGTTAAGAATTACTAAATGTGTTGTACACTTTCCTTTTGCTTCTAACATTGTTCGGGGGGCAGAATCCTAGTTTTAAGGATCTTATATAACTGGAAAAGATACACACATACATACACAATCACGCCTCTTTCCCAGAGGGATAGGCAGAGATCACGGATCTCCATTTGCTACGATCCTGACGAACCACTTTCGCTTCACTCACCTTCATAACATTTCTCATACATGCTCGTCGGTTTAGGGTACTGTAAAAGATGTTTGCTTCTATTTTCTTCTTTTGGTAAATAAAAAAAAAACATTATTATTGACCCCTTAAACGGACAGTAACGGTACAAAACCGACAGTCAATGTCAATCGCATACGTTTAATAACAAAACCGACAGGTTAGACGTGACTTAAACATCACTTTTATTAACCTTGATCAGCCATTTTTTTTTGAAATTCCTTAATAACGGAATGTCTTCTCCCTCATATTTGGAGCGACGATACTGGGGGAAGCACTTCCACCTTACAGAAGCCTGCAGATATTATTACACCGCCATTTGCTCTGTCGGTAGGTCCTACATTGTGTTCCTGGTGGTGGATAAGGTAGTCGGAGCTCGGGATGTGTTGTGTTGAGGGTAAGGGTCATTGTCCACCCAGGGACCGGAACCGGTTACCCCAAAGAACACTAAATACTATAATTTATTGAATCAGGCGTTACTTTGCGGAAATTCATGATATATTACGAAAACAATATTCCTTTGCTATTCCGCTAAAAAACGTGCAGGTCGATCAGCGGAGATCAAATGCAACTATTTGCGTATAAACATGCAAATAATTACAGCAAACCACCACCAATAATGAAAAAACCTCGACACGTGTTTCGCCTCTCTACGAGGCATCATCAGGAGATGCTGGCAGGAGATGTTGCTTGCGCCACGTCCACTGAGCAAAGTGCAGTGGGCGAAACACGTGTCGAGGTTTTTTCATTATTGTTGGTGGTTTGCTGTAATTATTTGCATGTTTATACGCAAATAGTTGCATTTGATCTCCGCTGATCGACCTGCACGTTTTTTAGCGGAATAACAAAGGAATATTGTTTTCGTAATACTAAATACTATGCCAGGGGTATCAAGCGCGGTTTCTATCGGGAGCGGTGTCGCCACCTCAACCCTTCCACGTCGCCTACAACTTTGTGAGCGACTGCACGGCGATGTGACGTTGGCGCGAAAGCTTTCCACGCCCACATCGCCTTTCTATAGTATTTAGTAGTACAACCAACAACATTTATACACTCAAGCGAAAGACCGTCACACTTGCACCCTAAATTTAAGACATAGAGATAAAATAGCCCTCCCAACAAGTAACTTACAGATGAGCAATAAGAGCCCACATATGACAACAATACGCATTTACAACAGTCTTCCTCAAGAAATAGCTGATGAGGTCAAATATACCAAATTTGTTAAGAAGTTAAAAACATATTTAATAGAAAACTGTTTTTATTCACTGAATGAGTTCTTAAGTGTTAATAGATACCATAAATATTCTTAAAGTAGGTTATCGTAAATATTAACACTTACGTGTAATTTAGGTTAAGTACTATAATTTCTTAACGTGTACCTGGTCTACGTTTGGGACAAGGAATTGCAATACCCTTAAAGGGTGTCATGTTGTACCATAAACTGTGATAAATAAGACCTGATGTATGTCAACATGAGAGCAATAAAGTATTCTATTCTATTCTATTCTAGTGTTCTGTGGGTTACCCTAATCAGGGTTTTCCATAAGCTAATTTTAGAAATTGTTTTAAAACCTTATGATAAGGTATCCTTACTGAAAGGGTAACCCTACCTTTGTTGTTGTATGTTGACGACCGCTTTAGCCTAGTTGGTAGTGACCCTGCCTACGAAGCAAGAGGTCCTGGGTTCGAATCCCGGTAAGGGCATTTATTTGTGTGATGAGCACGAATATTTGTTCCTGAGTCATGGATGTTTTCTATGTATCTAAGTATGTATTTATCTATATAAGTATGTTTATCGTCGTTTAGTACCCATAGTACCTACAAGCTTTGCGTAGTTTGGGACTAGGTCGATTAGTGTAAGATTGTCCGCAAATATTTATTTATTTATTTATGGTAAGCATATCGGATGTGGTAACCATAAGGTAACTATAACTACTAACCTAACCTAACCTAACCACATCCTAAATGCTTCGCAGCGTCTTCTGTCTCACTCACACCGTGCAAATTAGAAAGAGGAGGGTAGATTTTTCCCGTCCTGCATCGCGTCGCGGCGTCAGTTGTGCTAGCCCCCTGGAGTCGCTAACAGTCATAGGCTATGGTGTCTTACCTTCAAGCAGGCCGTATGCTTGTTTACCACCGCCATGCTATAAAACACGTTAGCGATTGAAATGCAATTGTGATGCGAAGCCACGGATACGAATGTGCCCCGTGATCTTGTTACCCAATTAGGTGAAATGGGTGGCTGCACGATTTACCAGCATTGCTTGAAAAACAAAATGGCGGATGGTTTGAACACGACAGTATGACTTGGGACGTTTAAGACGCAAGGTAGAGTAGAGGTCAGGTGCTACCATAAGCTGTGATTACTGATTAGCGTGCGTTAGCAAGTGTTGAATCGGGTTTTTAAGAAAATGGCTGATATTCAGATAAGAATATTTTTATTTTTGTAAATAAGTTAAATATCATCTTTGTTGATAGTAGATTCTTGGTACCAGTCATTTCATAACTTCCTAGTAGATGTGTATTTTTACGAGCATAAACTTTAAAAAAAATTTTTTTCAATTCAGTACATTTTGCCTACTGCATGTTTAAAAATTTATAAAAAAATAATGATTGCACCTAGAATTTTTTTTTTAAAGCTAAGCTAATTTTACCTAGTTTTAGGAGATATTGATAACTCTATACCGCTAAATTGGTCCCTTTTCCCAGACACAGTCACATATACGTATGAGAAGCAAAATTTTGTTTATTTTGTTAATTATGTAAAATTAATTTAATTTATATTTTAAAAATATAACTACACTTTTTGATGTAGCCGCAACAATGTAATGAAATGTTTGTAATGTGTGTAATGAACAGTATACCCGCATGATGTTATGGTGACGTGTATGTGACGTCAACAATAAATAGTACCTAATTTGTAGTAATTAATTTGTGACGAGGTAGATTTTTTAAAAAATATGACTTACAATGTAGCACAGTCAGTGCCTCTCTAACACATACTCGTATTATGACAGTGACCACGACTGAGGTAGTACAAACTATTTGTCAATTTTCAAAAAAAGCTGATTCAACATCAACTTTTGATTACACACAAAAATAGGCCGCGAGCCGTGACGATTGCAGAACATCTGACAATGGATTGATTAGTTCATAAATATCTCTCACAGTTTAGAACCTTATCGCTTTAACACGCAATTATTAAGCATGTGTGCAGCGAAAAAGTTTTAATGGACGAAGATATTTATTTGGCAAATGGGGTCATCATATCAGCCGAAAGACATCCATGTCTGGATATAGGCCTCCCCCAAAGAGTGCCAAAATTACCGGTCCAGCGCCACCCGCATCAAGCGGACTCTTGCGACCTTTGCCAGGTCACCAGTCCACCTTGTGGGGGCTGCGCCTCATGCGCCTGCGTGGTCGTCACTCGAGAAGCTTTCCGCTCCAACGGCCATCGGTTCTACGTGCAATGTATTGCGCCCACTGCCACTTAAGTTTAGAGATTCGGAGGGTTTAGTTCTGCTTTCTGCTACGGATAGACTCATTTCTGATGCGATCACGCACGGAAACTCCCAGCATAGCCCTCTCCATTGCCCTTTGGTGACTTAGAGCCTTCTAATGAGGCCCATTGAGTGGGGTAGTTGTGTTTTATTATACCTTTTGCCAAATTAATTGCAAGTCGAGGCGAAGGTAAATGTACTAAAGTATACTACAACTAGATGGAGTTCCGTTAAATATTAGATAGGATACATCTGCATCGGAGTATACAGGGTGTGGCCCGTAATAGGAGCAATAAATTAAACGGTAGATTATTAAGCTTGTGAGCAATTGTTTCTAAGTGGTATTAATTGAAAAAAAAAATGTTTTTATTTTTTCAACTTAAGTGTTAGTGTACTTTTTTACTCTTCTGGTGTGATATAAGTAACTTTTTATTTTAAAAACAAATTTTTTTTTTAAATATCACAAAAATATCTTTAGAAAACAAAAATGCAAAAACTATTATGACTCACTACATGATGTTACCTCAAAATCTGCATTGACTACTGTGCTATGATCTCGTGGTGCCAAGACACATTACTCGGAGGTCATAACTTTAGATCAATTTTTCTCCGAGTTAAAAAAATTTGAACAGAAATGGACAAAAGGGGTTACTACAGATGCTGTAAGGAAGCCTCCTTTTAATTTATTGCTCCTATTAGGGGCCACACCCTGTATATGGTTTTATTCGCCCTCTATCAATCGGTCAAAAGTCTTACCGGAACCCGCTTTTTCAGACTGCTGCTAATACACATACAGCTGCCGTTCTGTATTAAAAGGAAGGGTCTATAAATCCGTAGGTAAACCGACTTCCCAGCAAATTGCATGACATCAAACACGGCTTGTCACATTTCCAAGCCTAGAGCACTATTTGCGTTCATGACTAAACCAAATGACGTCAATGATGACATACCCTGGATATTTGCCACATTACTAATTTAATATGCAAAATAATTGATACGAATAGGTCAATTGCTGCTGCTGTTAATTAGATTATATTAAATTATATACCTTCCGCAATAAACCGCGTAATTTGCTTTAATGTTGCTTCGGTAATTATTTTTACCGAAGCGTACATGTGTATGTAATTACCTCGCCTACACAGATCTTACACTATTTGATGTCTAAACGATCAGATATTTAACCCTGGGTTTCTATGTCTAAAATGTGAAAACTCTACAGTGCTGACTATACTGCATTATTCAAATTTTTGACGACCGAATAGCCTAGTGGTTAGAGAACCTGACTATGAAGCTTGAGGTCCCGGGTTCGATCCCCGGTCGGGGCAGATATTTGTATGATGAATACGAATGCTTGTTCTCGAGTCTTGGATGTTTAATATCTATTTAAGTATGTATTTATCTATATAAGTATGTTTATCCGTTGTCTAGTACCCATCCCATAGTACAGGCTTTGCCTAGTTTGGGACTAGATCAATTGGTGTGAATTGTCCCACTAGTATATTTTATTTATATTTAAATCAAGCTATCTGGAAGCTTATAAATAAAGAGCCACGCAACTCGTGTAGGTAAGATACTTCAGGTCCATCAGTAAATCAAGTTTAAAATGTCTAAACGTCTTTGTTATTCCACCTCCAAGCCACACCATCCCTAGTTTGAACCAGAGGTGTTCGAAATAGCGTAGCGGTGTGTGAATAATAATGCACTAAGAGCCTACACTAGCTGACGGGGTTTGCACGGAGCGGGGGGGCGCCTATTGAAAAATACTATAAGCAGCGCTAACTAACTCGCTGCGGGTGCTTTTGCTGTTTTGATCTCCTGGTTAAATCACGCGTCCTCAGCGCTGAGCAAAAGGGTCCTGCGTGGCCCAGCTCACAGAAGATCAAACCTGAAAAAAAGGGGCGGGTGCATAGAGCCGATAGATAGGGAGATAGATAGAGATAGGCGTGCGCCCGCTACGTGCACCCGCGTCAGCTAGCGTAGGCTAAAAGAAAGAGACGCGTGAGCGAGGCTAGTCCGTCCGTCTCCCACCACGCATTTCGATCGCTTTACAGGGTTCGCCAAAGGAACAGCTAGGATAAAATAAAGCGAGGCTAGCAATGCTATTGGTGGATCACAACCACTCTGCTACCTCGCATACCCTTAATTACAAGAAAAAAATATGCGGAGGCCTCGGCGGAGAGTACATTTTCATTACCTTTGGCGTCGATACCCTCGGTCCGTAGGGCCCCAGTACGCATAAGTTATTTTCGGAAATCGCGAAACTTCTGGTTGCTGTCACTGGTGATCGAAGAGCTGGCGGCTTCCTTGCGCAACGCATCAACATTGCAATTCAGCGAGGAAATGCCGCCAACAACTTTAAGATTTAGGGTCAGTAGGGGCAATCCTCCAACAACCACAAAAGAACCAACAACCATATGTAAGAGGTCGTTAGTTGTGTCATATCTGTAGATTTTGATATTTTTGATGAAAGGCGCACTTACCCCGGTGGCGCACTTGCCTTTACTGACCTTGAATTAGTTTTAATTTAATTAATTTAATGTAAATAATCTACTTGTAAAATAAATAAATAGAATACTTGTAAGAAACGCGATGGGATGCAACCTCGACCTCGCCGGTTACAAATTGATCATTCATGACTCCTACCTACTCCACCAAAGTTATAAATGAACATCATTACTTTAAATCTACGATAAGTGAAGCAGAAGACAAATTAATATACTGTTTTAATTACACTATAATATCACGAAGATTATTACGACGACCACAGAAATAAGCTACTTTCAACTCTATGAACCATATAATTAAGATCAAAATAACAAACATAAATATGTCCGATTCATATACACTAGATTGTTGTTGATCTAGATTGGATGCTGTGCTAATTTATAATATAGTTGAAGATACGTAGATTCCATTTTCGTTTGGTTGATACTTCCTTTATGTGAAGACGTGTAAGCGCTAACCTTGTGGCTTAGCGATAGGTGCACAAATTCGACTTGTTTTATTGACAGTTTATGACATCTCACATAGTGACCATATAACTCATGTCGTGATAAGTAGCGACGCTTAGAGTAAGTATAGATATCTATAGAAGAGCTATACGCGTGCCACCATAAGGGACGGAAAGGCTCCTGTGCAGCTAAGTAAAGGACTGGCTTTAAAATTGCTGACGGATTATCATAATCAACGCACTTAATTTGGGCGGGTAATGGTTGCCGCAAACTTATAGGCACTAAATCAGTTGCGGCAGATAACAAAAGTGGAACAATGATAATTAATTATATATCCTTTTTCAGTTCTCATGGTCGAAAAGTGTGTCATATTAGGCTTAGCAAGCAGGGCTAAAGTAGTAAATTTACTCAATCATCAGTATCATCACCTTTTTCCCAAATAATCCGTTTCCCGATATAAGGGTTTCCCAAAACGTGCTTCTCCCAAAAGATACGTTTGGCTTGATATCCGTGTCCCAAAAAGTCCCAAAACGGCAGTTCCCGTCACCATCGTTTCCTAAATAATCCGTTTTCCAGAATGTGTTAACCCCAAAACATACGTGCGCTTGATATCCGTGTTCCAAAACACCCGTTCCCAGAACATCCGTTCCCGTCACTATTATACGGGTGTCATAGAGACGAATCTTTTGGCATACGGAGACTATGAGAACCGGGTGTTTTGACATACGGATGCGATGAGAAACGGGATTTTTGGCCCTATGGGTGTCATGAAAGACGGATCTTTTGGCATACGGATGCTACGTGAACCGGTTTTTTTGACATACGGGTGCTATGAAAAACGGGTATTTTGGCCTACGTTCATTTAAAGAAACTGATATTTTGGAAAAGGTGTTTTGGGAAAGGGTGTTTTGGGAAACGGTCAGAACGTTCCGAAAGGCTTGCGATTTCTAAAGACAGCTATGACAAGCCGGTTCACGTCACATTGTTGCCCGGTTGAGATTATTTATATATTATGTAGCCGACATTTTATAAAGTTGTATTGGAATTGGAATCATTATTGGACAGTAGAGTTGCTTTTTGTATGCATTTCGGGCAACTCAAATAATCTCAAGTATATACGGGAAAGCCGAAAGGATAAAAAAAAATAAAAAAAAATTGAAATGTTTATTTCATTAAAAAATACATAATAATTACAACCTTAACTTCTAATCTTAAATGTAAAAGATTTTCCGAGTTAAGGAAGGATGGGCTACTGCGGTGTTTACATACAGCGTGTAACAAAAATGGGGTGTGAACCCATTAAGGCCAGATTCGGTAGCGTATTGCAATTCCTAATATATATATATATATTTTTGATGACATTGCTTGTGTGTGACAACATTTTCCAGCGAGGGCGAAGGGTGGGAGGGTTTATAATAATAATAAAAAAAATGAAACCCAACGAGCTCTTGGCATCTGCCCCCCTATTCTGTAACTTGTTTTAAGTTCACCTCAACGCTAACCCACAATTATACCTTGACACCGCGATGCGTAGTAACTAAGCGTAGGTAGAGGTCTAGTTTCGTAACGGGTGACCGGCGGGGTGAGCAGCATTGATACTTGCGTGGCGATGGATGTATGTGTGTGGTGAATGTCTGAGCTTCTGCGAGAAGATGGATGACAGGCAATCAAATGTACCAATGTAATTATATGTGTTTTTAGTCTTGTTTAGTTTCGTTCCATGACGCATTGGTTTTACTGTAATGTCATGTTAACATGTTTTTGATAAATAAATAAATAAATGCTACTGAAATTTTAGGATATATTTTGATAAGTATAGGTGCGTGCGGCGTTGCCGATGAATATGACCGGCGTGAAATCGGTGTGGCGAATTTCCGCGTTCATTAAAGTAGTGTCAATCTTACCATACAATTTTTGATGTAGAGGCCAGCGAATAACCATTAGACAGCTTCACATTTATTGCAATATCCGCTTAAAAAACGAATGGTGTTACGTGGCCAAATCAAATACTTTTTGTTGCACGTTGCAATGGTTAGGTCTCCTGGGTCAGTCTTTAAAACAATGGTTTTATGAGGTTTAAAAAGTCCTTTAAACACGTATTTTTGTTGTATTGGTAAACCCATTTTAAGGTGCCATCTCAGTACTCAAATTAATAATAAACACCAAATAATATTTTAGAACCGATGGCCATTGGGGCGAAGAGGTTCTCGAGTGGCGACCACGTACTGGAAGGCGCAACGTGGGTGGGCCCCACAAGGTGGACTGATGACCTGATAAAGGTCGCTGGAGTCCGCTGGATGCGGGTGGCGCAGGACCGGTCATTGTGGCAGTGGGGGAGGCCTATGTCCAGCAGTGGACGTCTTTCGGCTGATATGATGATGATGATGATGAATATTTTTTCTAAGAAAGTCTGTTACTGTTGTCTCTTGGCTTACCGGGACAGAATAACAACAAAAAAAGTTGACACGTGGGTCGTACCGTATAACGTTAACTTACATTTTTACTTTAACATCTTATCAGATTTTTTTTATCCAAACAAGAATATTACTGGCACTGGCAACATGAAGCAATGCTGGTTTTTCCACGTCTCTTGTTGAATTGTAATTGGGAAAGGTATCGTATTGCAAATAAACTTAATTAACGGTATTGAATACCAAATCGATGTGAGTAGTACTTTACTGGCAGCGTAAGCTTTTGTGAGGCAGATAATATAATCCATACAATGCAATGCAGCGTTAAAGTATGTAATACAATGTGACCACTATATAGAGGGTGGAAAAAGAAGTCAGGCCCTGCATGGAAACAGTTTCCCTGCAGGGCCTGACTTCTTTTTCCACCCTCTATATAGTGGTCACATTTTATTACATACGTTATGTTTCTTTTTAAAACTAAAGGAATGTCTCCTTTAAGTGAAATGAGCCAACTTAAGGATTTAAGTTAGTTACTAGCTTAAATCCTTAAGTTGGCTCATTTCACTTAAAGGAGACATTCCTTTAGTTTTAAAAATAAACATAACTGCATTCAAAGACTTTCTAAAACTCACTAGCCGCGCTCAGGACTCGAATCAACTAAAATTTAAAAAAACCGGCCAAGTGCGTGTCGGACCACGCAAAACGAAGGGTTCCGTGCCTATTAAAAAGGTCGTATCGTCACAGAAATTTTACGGCACTTACGTCCTTTTCTTTGAGGAAGGCAGTTTTTCAGCAATATCTCGAAAACCTCTGAACCGATCTTGTTCAAAACAATTTTCGGTGAATGAAATTAATAAGCCCTATGTCCATGAAGTTTTCCATATTTTTAAAATACACCGATCAAAAATTGGAGGGGGGGACAGAATTTTAGTGACTTTCGGGGCGATTATCTCCGACCCTATTCACTTAATCAAAAAATGCTAAGAAACCTTATATTTATTTTGAAAGGCCTATCGATTGATGTGCCACACGGGGGGTCACAATGAAAAAAAATTTTTTGACTTTTAGTTTTATGTATATACCCCTAAAAAAATTTTTTTTTGTCATATTAATTACAAAACTATGTAGCGGCTAACAAAATACACCTGTCCTCAAAATTTTATTCAAATACTTCTTATAGTTTTCGAGTAAAATGCCTGTGACAGTATGTATTTTACATAAAATGTCTGTCCGGACAGACGGACAGACGGACAGACGGACAGATGGACAGACGGACATGACGAAACTATAAACGTTCCGTTTTTGCCATTTTGGCTACGGAACCCTAAAAAGACAGACATTGATAGACAGACAGACGGATAACAAAGTGAGCTTATAATGGTTCCGTTTTTTCCTTCTGAGGTACGGAACCCTAAAAACGGCGAATGCTCAATGTTCTGTTAATAATCTGAATGCTCATTGAGCATTGATCAAGTGTATCAACCTTACGGTGAACCGTGAGTCAGATTTTAGAGGCCGAGTCCTGTGAAGCTTCGTAGAAAACGAATGCGATGAATAAGTTTTATTGTTAATGATTTTACATTGAATTGTCTATAATAGGTAATCATCTGCAATTTCATTTGTAGTTTTTATACTGTAAAATAGGATATAAATGACCTTGACGTATACCCGAGAGTGAACGTAGAAAAAGTTTTATTGTTTGAGCGTGGTATTATTGCGAAAGGATGAGTTGTCATTAGTGTTTTTTTAGAGTGCGAGAACCAATGAGATGAAGATACTGAGATGTTCAGGAGGTGTGATCTGACTAGACAGAACCGCTACGAACACATTCGCGGAAAGCTTTAAAATCGCACCAATTACGTACCGAAAAAAATGGTTGTCTGTAAAGTCGGTTTACGGACGATAATTTTACGTGACAAAATACATAACACGTATTTACTCATTTATCGTTAGGAATACAGTGAAGTTTCAAATAAAATAGTCGATCTAATCTTGTTTCGCCATTCACAAACATGTAATTAAAATCGTGAAACCGATTAACTTCAACTGACTGTACTGAAAAAAAAAACCGGACAAGTGCGTGTTCAACTCGCGTGGCGAGGCGAGGGTTCCGTATATAATACACCAAAATATTGAGAATTTTCCCGTTACTTTGAATAATCAAACTTCTTATAGGTTTTCCTGTAATCTTTGGACAAGGAACTATTTGCCATATATTTTTTTTAGAATATTAAGCCTAGTAGTTTCGGAGAAATAAGGGGGGAGGGGAAAGGTCAATTTTCGTCTTTTTACGCCGTCTAAATTACTTCAAATCAGTTTTTGCTAAAATGATGAAAAATATATATCAGAGATACTTACAACAACCTCTTTCATTTGATATGTCACACAATACAGTTTGCGAAACTTTTTTTGTTAATTTTCCAGTTTACCCCCACTTGTTCAGAATTCATTAATTTACTTTACACGTCCATCCTTGAGTCACCAATTTACATATGTTTACCAAATTTCAACTCAATCGGTCCAGTAGTTTCGGAGCAAATCAGCTGTGACAGACGGACAGACAGACGCACGAGTGATCCTAGGGTTCCGTTTTTTTCCTTTTGAGGTACGGAACCCTGATCTCGATACTTAAAAAAAGACACCAACCTGTGTTTAGTTAAGTATCTTATAAGTTACTGAATAAACTATTTTTATTTTAATTTTTTCAACTAAACACAGATTAAAAAAAACACTCATGGAATTTAGATTATATACGGAACCCTCACCACGCGAGTTGAACTCGCACTTGTCCGATTTTTTATAACTCTTAACTGTTATGACTATCACTCGTTTGCGGCTTGACGTTGACTTTTGGAACACGTTGTATACAAATAGCTGCTGTTGACTCTAATAAATAAGCTTCTTGTTAACACAAAATCAACAGACCAATCCGTTTACACGTTAAATTATAACCTTTTACGATAATAGTAGCCGTCATTACCATGACTAAGTGCCCTGAGTATACCATCACGATCGAGGAAAGGGAGCCTTGAGCTCCAGGAAACGGCCGATTGGCCTGATTGCGATCTTGTGGTCTAAGTTCATCTTAGTCATATAAACATGCATGCGTGACTGATTGGATAAGGGAGGCATGGTAACGGATTGTCGAATTAATGTTTCTCTATAACATCGAGAGATCGAGATATCTATTGTAAGTGAGGTATCCCTTAATACATCTGTTACTGTCCACACTGCAGGCAAAAAAAAAACTTTGATGAAAAATTGCATGACACGTATTTACTCATTTATCGTTAGGAATACGACTGTGAAGTTTCGAATAAAATAGTCGATCTTATCTTGTTTCCCCACACAAACTTTGGAGCCCCATTTCACCCCCTTAGAGGGTGAATTTCGAAAAATCTTTTCTTAGTGCACCCCTAGACCTTATAAGAAACCTACGTGCCAAATTTGGAATCTCTTGAACCAGCGGTTTGGTCTGTACGTTGATGTGTCAGTCAACGGAACGGGGCAATGAGTCACACTTTTTCATGCTTTTTATAAGACATTATCACGACAAAAACTATTTTAAGAGAGGTAGGACACAGCGGAATCTAATCTCGCTCAAATTTGGAGAAGCTCAACTGGGGAAGTACCGCTTTACAGAAGACCGCAGCCTTCATAACACCGCTACTTGGTTTGTGGGTATTTGGTCTTGTGCCCCTGGTGGTGAGTTGAGCTTCAGGAAACGGTCGATTGGCCTGATTGCGATGTTGTGGTCTAAGTTCATCTTAGTCATATAAACATGCATGCGTCACTGATTGGATAAGGGAGGCATGGTAACTGATTTCTCTATAACATCGAGAGAGATCGAGATACCTTTTTAAAGCCCCCCTGGGTGGCCCTGAAAGTGAGGTATCCCTTAACATATTTGTTACTAGCCACACTGCAGGCCAAAAAAAATGTATTTAAGAGAGGTAGCGCAGAGCGGAATCAAATCTGGCTCAAATTTGGAGCAGTTCCGCTTGAAAAAAGACCTGCATTTGTCTCTAGCTGTCAACATAACCTCAAATAAATAATGAGTTGGCAGCGCTTTGGCTTCTTGGCGGATGCGTACCATCAGGCAGGTCGTAGGCCGTCTACATGCTTACTTGCCACCGTGGTAGAAAAAAAAACCAGACAAAACAATAATGTACAGTACCGGTCAAAAGTTTAAGTTCACCCTTTGTTTTTGGTACAAAGTTTACGGAGATGTGTTTGATTAGTCAGACACAATTTACGTAGATTTCTAAACAACTGATTCCCTAAAAACCAACATTGTATCTGATCGTTGTACGTTTTAAGTGGCAAGCCCATATATGGCCCAGCCTTTGCCGTCATTCCTATAAGATTTTAGGGAATGCGTTGTTTAGAAACGTACGTGAATTGTGTCTGACTAATTAAACAAATCTCTGGAAACAATAACGGATCAGTTGGAAACAAATTTCGGCTTCCGAACTGCAAAAAATTATTGTCCAAAAGTACTCATTTGTACCTAAAACAAAGAGTGAACTGAAACTTCAGACCGGTAGTGTTAGACAGATAGTTTTCTGATTTTTACCTGTAATTTACGCAAAATAATACAACACAAACGAATTGAGTATACATAACTAAGGATAAAATAAGCTGAAAACTAAACGAAAAATTTAAAACTAATTACAAAAAAAAAAGACCGTCTAAAAGTTCCGCCTGCGGCATGGACCCTGTAATTGTATATAAGACGATATTAATCACCCTATAAATTTCGATTCCCTTGAGAGTTTTCGACACTCAAAAAACGCAAAAAATTATATTTCCATATACATCTTTTGCGGCATGAACGGCCGTATATTTTTTTACGTTAACTTAGAAGTTTGATTTGAAAAAGCTTCAGCTTCAAGGAATATATTGCCAAAAAGGAATATATTGTCCGCTTAGGTGTAATAAACTATGACCGTGCCTCTGACAGAACCAGCAATTCAAACCTTCAACATATCTATTACAAATTACAATTAGAAGCGATTGTGATTCTCGTGGTTGTGGCAATGTGCAATCAATTTGTTAATAGCGCCTTAACTGCAGTAGTCGTGTTAAAAATTGCTACTTAGGATGCTAGCTTACGAAATTGTTCACTCATCGGCTTGCGTGATACACGGTTTTGAATTGTGTCAGAATAGTTACATAGTGTAAAGGAGGATGGGCAGATTTGTATGGACTCTGGCCTAGAAGCCATAATATCATTGGAAAGGCTTTTTCATATTCTACAACTTTTTGTAAGGCGGGAAATCTTGAATCGCTTTAAAAAAACCCAGAAAATACATGAAAACGCATAAAACACAAAACCATCGTCTGTTACAAAATCTTCATAGTCTGTAAAGAGATACAGGAACTTAGTATCGAAAAACCGGACGGTGGTCAAATCCTTGAGATTATTGACTCCAGAGGCGATATCAAGAGGGTCTTACCGGTTGTTCAGTTGGAAAGTTCACGTGCTTCGCATCATATTTTCGAAAAATCATCATCATCATATCAACCGAAAGACGTCCACTGCTGGACTTTGTGGGCGGCCTACCCACGCCGCGCCTTCCGGTACGTGGTCGTCACTCGAGAACCTTTCCGCCCCAACGGCCATCGGTTCTACTTGCAATGTGCCCCGCCCACTGCCACTTAAATTTAGCGATTCGGAGGGCTATATCGCTTACTTTGGTTCTGCTGCGGATAGCCTCATTTCTGATGCGAGAAACCTACGCGCGTCATTTATCTAGATCTAAATGCCAATTTTTGTATGGGATAAAGACAGTTAAATTGTTCTAACGCTCTTTCGAAACGTTAATTGTTTACCCCTCAGGACTTCCAGCGGTGGCGACCATTTGTGGGAACAAGAGGCGGCGCTCCAATCTCTCGCTCCCACATATGAAACACCGCTGCCACTGGCTACTATACCGCTCCAAGTCATGGCCGAGCTGTCAGAGGGCGTATGTTATATGGTGGCACCAGACTTGGCGGTATTTGACCAAATATTCGTGTTGCAACTTTTTCCTTCCTTGCCAAATGTGATGGTTGTCGCTGAGGGCGAGGCGGACCACACAAATCCTTCCTCCTGAGGGGCGTAGTGAAGGTTTCCTAGCTAGCTCAGGGGTAGAAGGGATTTCAAACTCAAAACTCAACTCAAACTCAAAATCTTTATTCAAGTAGGCCTAGTAACAAGCACTTTCAAATCGTCAATAAATTTTTTAGAGTAATTTTTAAACATAAAGAATAAAATATATATGATATAAAAATTGTATAAAAAATACTAGTAGAATGTTTCTAGAAAAACAATCTAATGTCAAAAAACAAAATGTTACGAAAATAATAGATTAAAAATTCAGTCAAAATTAGTTCCATGGAGTTTTATCATTCATGTAGTCTTGTGTGCTATAATAAGCTTTCGAGATAAGTTTACGCTTCACATAGTTCTTGGATTTATTAATAGATAACTCAGTTAAGTTTCCTGGAAGTTTGTTATAAAACCTTACACAATTACCCATGAATGATTTTTTTAATTTTTTAGATTTCCACTAGGTTAAATAACAAACATAGATTGACGGTCGTTTAAGGTGGGACTGTGATGCCCTTTATTGAACAGATAAATGCTTATCTAACACTGAAGTTAACAAGGGGATTGCAACCCCGTACAAATAGTTCCCGTAGGACACGCTAGTGACGCGGGTTACGGCGGTGGTTCGATTTCCGGATCGATCGCGGTCGGCCGAGAAGCCCCGGCAGCACGAAGGCGTGGTAAACACCCCGCGCTGGTCCCGAGCCCTACTGAGTACCTAGGCACGAAGGCGTGGTAAACACTCCTCGCTGGTCCCGAGCCCTACTGAGTACCTAGGCACGAAGGCGTGGTAAACTCCCCTCGCTGGTCCCGAGCCCTACTGAATACCTAGGCACGAAGGCGTGGTAAACTCTCCTCGCTGGTCCCGAGCCCTACTGAGTACCTAGGCACGAAGGCGTGGTAAACACCCCGCGCTGGTCCCGAGCCCTACTGAGTACCTAGGCACGAAGGCGTGGTAAACACCCCGCGCTGGTCCCGAGCCCTACTGAGTACCTAGGCACGAAGGCGTGGTAAACACCCCGCGCTGGTCCCGAGCCCTACTGAGTACCTAGGCACGAAGGCGTGGTAAACACCCCGCGCTGGTCCCGAGCCCTACTGAGTACCTAGGCACGAAGGCGTGGTAAACACCCCGCGCTGGTCCCGAGCCCTACTGAATACCTAGGCACGAAGGCGTGGTAAACACCCCTCGCTGGTCCCGAGCCCTACTGAGTACCTAGGCACGAAGGCGTGGTAAACTCTCCTCGCTGGTCCCGAGCCCTACTGAGTACCTAGGCACGAAGGCGTGGTAAACACCCCGCGCTGGTCCCGAGCCCTACTGAGTACCTAGGCACGAAGGCGTGGTAAACACCCCGCGCTGGTCCCGAGCCCTACTGAGTACCTAGGCACGAAGGCGTGGTAAACACCCCGCGCTGGTCCCGAGCCCTACTGAGTACCTAGGCACGAAGGCGTGGTAAACACCCCGCGCTGGTCCCGAGCCCTACTGAGTACCTAGGCACGAAGGCGTGGTAAACACCCCGCGCTGGTCCCGAGCCCTACTGAATACCTAGGCACGAAGGCGTGGTAAACACCCCTCGCTGGTCCCGAGCCCTACTGAGTACCTAGGCACGAAGGCGTGGTAAACACCCCGCGCTGGTCCCGAGCCCTACTGAGTACCTAGACACGAAGGCGTGGTAAACACCCCGCGCTGGTCCCGAGCCCTACTGAGTACCTAGGCACGAAGGCGTGGTAAACACCCCGCGCTGGTCCCGAGCCCTACTGAGTACCTAGGCACGAAGGCGTGGTAAACACCCCGCGCTGGTCCCGAGCCCTACTGAGTACCTAGGCACGAAGGCGTGGTAAACACCCCGCGCTGGTCCCGAGCCCTACTGAGTACCTAGGCACGAAGGCGTGGTAAACACCCCTCGCTGGTCCCGAGCCCTACTGAGTACCTAGGCACGAAGGCGTGGTAAACACCCCGCGCTGGTCCCGAGCCCTACTGAGTACAGTCGAGTTCTCCAATATCTACACAGACAACCTTTCAAAATATCTGTACACAGGCTTTATTATTACTGACATAAGACACACGTGTAGATATTTTTGAAAGCTGTCTGTATAGATATTGGAGAACTCGACTGTACCTAGGTACGAAGGCGTGGTAAACAGTCCGCTAACTAAACCGCGCGCTAGGTGTATACTCCAGGCAAAATATGGTTTCGAAAAACATTAATTTATAATAGTGTTTTTTTTGTTTATTTCATTCTAAAACGTTATTCTAAGATGCTTTATTCAAGAATCCAACAAACTTTTCACCCGGAAGTAATTATATAGATTTAAATTAAACATTTATTTCAATAAATTTTATTTAAATTAAAAAAAAAAAACATTTATTTTATTTTTTATTTTATTTATATTGAATATTTTAAAGCAAATGTAAATGAACCTAAATAAAGATAAAAATATATATTAATATTTATCCGGACCTTTTAGGAGCTAATTAAACAATGTTTTTTTTTATGTCTGATTTTTTGTTGGATTTTGCCTCTAGGTAACTATTTAATTGATAATACATCCGTTAGATTAAAAAAAATAGCTATTATAAATAATTTTTTCCATACAAGTTGTCAGTTCATTGCCTGGACTAGTAGTTAGCCCTTGCGATAAGTGATAAATGGCAACCGTATTACACCTCAGAATAGTCAGAATAAAAACTATAATGAAGAATAGCCATTGGCCACCTCGTTAAGGAATTACAGTCTTAATCGCAAAAGATAATAACTGCCTTGAATGTTGCGTTAAACTATAACGTTTTAGCATCTTGGTGGTATTGTGAATAACCTCAGAGTGACTCCTAATTTGTGGCTTAGCCCTTTGCCTTTCGAGTCATACTGAAGGTTCCAATCATTTAGACTAATATGCGTGACACAGTAAACCCTAGTACCTAGAATTTGAAAATGGGTTGCTTATTCGTTGTTAACTAACTTCGTTAGTAGTAATGTTCATTGTTACTTCAAAGAAACCTTTAATAAAAAAATCGTCAAGTGGCCTAAATCTAAATACTAGTGTTATTATTCTTTTGTATTGACGAGAGACATTCTGTTCATGACAGATTTTATAGTTATTGACCCTAAATCTCTGACAATATTACATTAACGTTCCTTTTTAGGGTTCCGTACCCAACGGGTAAAAACGGAACCCTATTACTAAGACTTCGCTGTCCGTCCGTCCGTCCGTCCGTCTGTCTGTCACCAGGCTGTATATCAAGAACCGTGATAGCTAGAGAGTTAAAATGTTCACAGATTATGTATTTCTGTTGCCGCTATAACAACAAATACTAAAAAACCGGCCAAGTGCGAGTCGGACTGGGGCTTCCATACAACATACATGATTTTTTGCCGTTTTTATAGATAATTGTACGGAACCCTTCGTGCGCGAGTCCGACTCGCACTTCGCCGGTTTTTTTTCACGCTTAGAGCCCGTATATATCTCTAAGAAAAGAACATTAGAATAATTATGAATTGTATTTGGACGCTCAGAGACACCTGTGGGTCGATCACGTAACTTTTCTTACGAACGTCTGTAAGATTTAAACGTCAATTTTATATGGAAAAATGACAGTTAGATTCAGATTTAACTGTCAGATGCGCGTTCGGAACGTTACGTGATTACCCCCCTGATGTAGGTATGGGGTCTCTGGGATATAAAGTTCATATCATAAATTTCTTGTTAATTCTGATACAGACCTTGTATCGAATTTAGCTAATATTATAAATTAATATATTTAGATTTAACTTAGTTTTAATTTAATTTAGTTAATGTTAATCATCATCTTGTATTTACTTTAGAAAATAAATGATAAAAATATATATATATAATTGCGAAAGTTTGGATGTTTAGATGTTTGCGGCGAACAAAAACTTACTTTACTGACTTTTTTGGTTTATATGATATTACACAGGGTGGACCATAACTCTTTTTACATTTCAAACTAAAATAAAATGAAAACTAATTATATCAGATGAAAACCGTTTATTAATTATGAAAACACATGAATAGGGATTTTATTTAAAAAAAATTACGTCATTCATATGTGATCCTTCATTATTTTGGCATTGCCGTAACCTGGAGCGAAAATTTTCAGTGACGGCCTGACAAGTGTTCCGAGAAATGTTTTGCATTTCCTCGCGAATACGTTGCTTCAATTCTTCAACAGACACTGGGTGGGTCTCAAAAACTTTACTTTTAAGGTATCCCCAAAGAAAAAAATCCATTGGGGACAGGTCCGGGCTGCGAGGAGGCCAGTTGATGTCACCGCTTTTGGATATGACTTTTTGGCCGAAAATTTAAAAATTAATTAATTAAAAAAGAAAATTAGCGTGATCTTGAGGCTTTAATGCCTGTACCATTTGGATTTTGTACGGATGAAAACGTAAATCTTTATGAAGAATGCGGATTAAAGATGTTCTGGGCACATTTAAGACGCTAGACCGCTTTCGAGTAGAGAGCCTGGGTTGTTCACGAACAGACGCTCTTACACGTTCCATATTTTCGGGATCTCTTGATGTCCTAGGTCGGCTGGATCTGTTTTAACGTTGAACCTGTCTCTTCAAATTTCTTTACCCAACTTTTAATCAATTGAATCGATGGAGCTTCACTTTTATGCCGTATATTGTAATGATTGCAATATTTTCGTTGCGATAATGTTAAACAATCGTTATTTTTATAATACTCGCGTACGCAGAACGCACGTTGTACTCCGGTGAAGGACGCCATGGCACTAAATTCCCATTGGCCGCTCTTGCATTTCGTAACCCCACCGCCTTACCCCGCCACCGCTCCCCGACGCAGCTACCGATTCAAAAGTTAACGGACTTTTGGTCCACCCTGTAATATAAATTTGACGTGTCTGTATGTCTGTCTGTGGCATCATAGTTTCTAAACGAATGGACCGATTTTAATGCGGTTTTTTGTCCGAAAGCTGACGCGATCGAGATGCCTTCTTCTTAGCTACGTTTCAACAAAATCGGTTCAGCTGGTTTTGAGATATTGAACTTTGAAATGAAAATGTAGGGCACTAGCACGTTCTCGGACACAGCAACATTTTGAAAATTGTGATATGACACATATAATATTCATATATTTTTTTGCTTCCTTCCGCTCCCTTCATTTCACAAAAGTACCTATCGTAAAACAACAGACATCATTTTAGCTAACCGCCTAGGTAAAGTATTCTAGAACCTACAATTCTTAATTTTATGAGTTCATTTGTGGGTCGTTCTTCTTTTTACCGACAATGAACCGAGGTTTTTCTGTTTTCTTGGTTTTTGAACTATCGAAAATTGTGGTTTTGAAGTGTGATTTAAAAAAAAATGCATAGGTTTCTTCATTAGAACTAATTAAAGTTTCCTTTCTGGTCAATATAAATATTTATTTACGGTTGGTTTCTAAAAAAAAACATGTGACAAAGTGGACTCTTTCAGTGGGGACAACATTTTGGTTTACCACTCTGTCACGGCATTCTACGAAAAAAAAAACATTTAAAAAAATGCTAGTTAGAGAAAGTGAAATATTAAATATCACTAATTAATAAAATAATATGGACGTTCATTCGAACATTATAAAACCGTAAACATCATTACTCAAATGAGATGCCGTAATAAGACGAAGGACAGGCTATTGTCGGTCTAAAAGAAGAACGACCCTTGTATCATTCGAAATGCAAGTCAGAATCAATTTTAACTGAGATGTCAAGTTAAGTGGTCATCCATAGCAGTCAAACATCTTAAGTTGTATTCTAACAGTATTGAAATAATGACCTTTATGACCTAAGGTACACATTGAATTTTCCTTTCTAGCAATGTATCAATTTTGAAACATCCGTTTCGGAGCTTCGATACGACGTAAGACAATGGTAACCAAATGTCAATAAATTTTATTACATTACTCGTAAACCAACAGAGGATCAGTTTGAAATGTTCGTTTAGCATTTCAATCTGATTTGAATACGCGTGAACGAGACAAAAAAGACAGGCAATGTTGTAGGTAGGCTTAAAATGAAACAAGGAGGAAATTAATGTTGTGTCATGTACGTATACTTAATTACTATTAAATTATATTTATTTATTTAAACTTTATTGCACAAAAGAAACCTGCATACATTAGATACCGATATTGCAGCGCATCAGGGATGTTTGCAGAGGCGAGAGTGGACTGTTTCCATACTACTATGCGCAAGCGATGTACATCCCCGGTGCGTAGGGTACGGGCCAGTGCCAACAGCATCCTGAAAATGATCGCTGAACGGATGGACTGTGTGTATCTAAACCACTGCTGTATGATACACACAAACATACAAGTTAATTATGAGGTCGCATAACATTGGACATTTTTGAGATTTAAATGAATTATTTAATTTGACATCTTATGAATTTTTAATTTGATTATTTAATGTAAACTATTATTTTATTTATTATAATTGACTGTGTACCTTTAATGTATATTTCAAACTGGCCTAAATTATATTATTATTATTATTTCTTTAAATTAACGTATGTGACCTATTATTATGAACTTTGTGATTATATACTAACATTAGGCTAAGTTTTACTAAAAATAATGATCCATGTTGGTCTATGAGTAAAAATGAATTGAATTGAATTGATCTGAGAATAAATTCAAAAGAGGTACGTGAAGTCCCCAATCCGCACTGGGGCAGCGTGTGGGGACTACTGCCCGTTCCCTCTCATTCATGAAGGAGGCCTGTGCCCAACAGTGAGACGTATATAGGCTGATGATGATGATGATGATGATGCACAAAATACAAAAATGTACAAATGGCGAGGCGAGCTTAATGCAACACGGCATTCTTTACCAGCGAACCATTGGGCTAAACAGCGACTTATAAAATGTGCAAAGAAAGAAACAAATTTCTACATATAGACATACATAACTAAAAAATATATAAGATACATACAAAAAGATAAACTACTACATATTCAATACACACTATAATTTTGTGGATGGATTTTAGTCGAATTCTTGTTTAAGCAGGCGCTTACGCAGCATCCGCTTGAAAGTAAACTTGCTTGGGGCGTGTCTGATGTTCTTTGAGAGGGAGTGAATTCCAGAGACGGATTGCCTGTACGGCGAAGGATTGAGGTATGAAACTAGTGCGGTATTATATCTAATTAATAATCTTACGTGGTGGGTTGTTAACTGGGTGACAAATTGCTATGCACATGCAGCAACTTTCACGAGAATTTAAGGAAAGTTCCCGTCTAAGAAGCTCCCTGAATGGGACATTGAATATTTTAAGGATGTTTAGAAGTTTCCGAGAACTTCCCACATGGAAAAGTTTCGTAACTTTGGAGATTTCTCGTCAGTGTATTGCCATGTTCAAGCACTTCTTGAGGATGGCAGTAACAAAAAGGACTTTTGCTACTAATTAACCGATCAGTCTCAATTTGGTTGGTCAATTTGTATTTCAATGTGTTTCACGCGTTTGTTGTTACAGGTTAGAGCAGGTCGGATCGACATATCCGGCCTCCCAACCGATGCGCCGTAAACGTGTGGGGCGACGGCGGTTGGCATACGACCGCCGATTTCCCCCATAAGGGTACTTGTGGGCGATAGGCATGGGGACATCTATCGCCTACACGAGGGTCCCTGAGTGGCGGGCGTGCCGTCTCTGGGTGCGCCCCCTTTAACGAGGTAGGGGGAAATAAAAAAAAAAACCCCGGAGATGAGTCCGCAATGCGGACAGCCGCTGGCGAGGTTGCAGAAGTGTGCCCAGGGGCGGCACATATAGGGGTTTTTAGTGGGTAAACCATAGGCCTCATTAGCCGACATGGGAGTCCCACATAACCACCAGGGTCCGTTTCCGGGCCCTGGTGGTAAGCGTAAAGCATTTTCCCCTCTTAAAAAAAAGGTCGGATCGACATGACTAATTCAAGGGGGTGAAAATCGACTTAAGTACAATAAGTTTACACTCGTCCTGTGGTACATAGAAAAAATTGGAAAAGTTCTTGGAATTTTCTTGAAAGTTTCACAAGGAACTAAGGAAATTTACGTAACTGAGCACACAACTGTCTACCTACATTCATGTTTAGTTATGCAGGTGAAGATATTGTAGTTTGTCAGATATTTATAATATTTATATTGTTGTTTGTTAAAAAAAAAAAAAAAAAGTGCGCGAACCACATTGAGCGCGCTGAGTTGTGACCATTTCGTGGCAAAATGTGTTTCTGTGTATTGTGTCTACAGTTTGTTTTCATGTGTTTTGTCACGAATAAATGTTTTTTCTCTCTTTCTTTTCCATTGGAATAAAATTGGTACTCGGAACGTATACTGTCTTAAATGTATCGAGTTGAAGATAATATTTTACACCCTGACGGTGGTAAACAAGTATGCTACAATAAAATTCCAAAACACATTACCGAACTTACTGACTCTAAATTCAAATCTGTCGTAAAACGGACACTCATTTCAAAAGCATATTATAAGATAAACGACTACATCATGGATAGGGATATTTGGCAGCGATAAAATCCTGCACTAGAAACCTGTCGTAAAATAAATAGGCTTTCTACTGTAGCAATGTAATTTTAAAATTTTATAATACTCTGATACTGATATGATATATTGTATACTGTTTTGAAAAAATGACACCTCGCCGAGTTTATTACGCCGGTTCTTCTCGAGGCAGAGGTTTACTTTCCGAACCGGTGGTAGTTTATCGACATTCATAGGTGCATGTAATATGCCTAAATTGAAGAATAAATCACTTTGACTTTGACTTTGACTTTGATGCGGCCTGCCTGATGGTAAAATCACGCAGTAGCCTATGGACGCTGCCTTTGAAGTCACAAACGCGCTGCCAACCCATTACTGATTTGAGACTTTAGTGTGTCAACAGTTAGAGACATCCCAACCCGTTTGTGTCCAAATAAACATTAAAGGTCAAAGTCAAAGTCAAAGTGATTTATTCTTCAATTTAGGCCATATTACATGCACCTATGAATGTCGATAAACTACCACCAGTTCGGAAAGAAAACCTCTGCCTCGAGAAGAACCGGAGTAAACAACTCGACGAGGTATCATTTTTAACACATTAAAACACAAATGCAAATGTCCGACACCGTCAGGATCACAACACCACATTGGCTTATTTCGTGATATCGCACTCACAAAAATAGACACCCACCAAAAAATCTTAAATATTGATTTTCATGATCACATACATTTAAAATTTAAATCACCCTCGACACAACAAATACATGTAGCTCATAACAAAAGACAAGACTTTCGTTTGAATAAGTTTCAGTCAAAAATTCATTTTTGGTACAAGCTTTTATTGCCGACTGTACTTTTCTGTATACCGTCATCAACTACTCATTGAGACGATTCTAACGAGCCCAAACTCGATGAGGTTGTGTCGTTTCATTGCGAAGTTCCCATGGCCACCTTCCAGCTTCATCATCAGATCAGCAACGTGTCATCATAATATTGCATTGTCACGCGTTTTGTATGCAAACTTGTATGCAAAATTTCAGCTCAATCGGTTACCGGGAAGTGGATCAAATTTAATTTGCAAGATTTGATGACAAACATCGGTACAGGTGAAACTAAATAAAAGCTTGTAACAAATCGTACTCAATTCGGGACGAACCGATTTGTGTACGGTTTGTTTCGGAGCTACGATGCCACGGGTAGACACACAGATACACATGTTAAAATCTTTCGATTGGTCGTTCTTAAATCGCGATGTGTCAATCCGTTATCGTATATACACCTTACAGTTAAGAAATTCCCGGAATTGAAGAATTCTGAAAACATTAGATCCATTAGAATGTGACTGCGAATAGGTCAAACTTTTCATTATTTACTCTTATTACAGCGCACCCATAACAAAAGTTCAATAAGAAATATGACCAACTTTCAGTCCTTTTCTTTTAAAACCTCCATTCCCATTCCAATTCTACATCAAAGAATCAACTAAAAAACTAATTAAATAATATAACAAAACTAACCTTAACAACCATAAAAGGTACCAATTGCAAAACTAGTTCTTAAAAATGTTACACATTTGAACTCAAGGAAGAGTCGGCTAGCCTTCAAGTGTAAAGTGTACTGTAAGCGAACTAACGCGGGAGTATATAATCCTGCGATCGTCTTCACCCATCACAGTCTACGTTCGGCGTTGAACCGTGCATATCTAATTCACATTTCAAAAATGAAATTGGTGAGTTATTAGATCAGGCTGAAAAATCTTTAAATAAAACTAGGGCATCGACTTATAAATCCTTATAGACTTTTGTAGATAAAAATAACAAATTTTCATTCGATGATTGTTCTAAATTTTGAAATTCTAGTTCATGTATTCTTATCTAAATCTTCTCTTCTACTATACATTTTGAAATACAGTAAAACATAAATTCCAATAATTATTTTACATAAGTTAAACTTTTACGATACCTCAATTACTAACTTTATGTCATTCTTTGGTAACCTATTGTACGCTTGGGCGATAAGCATCTAAAGTGAGTGCTTGAGCAAATAGAAATGCATACATTTCTAAACGGTATTGCATATCGACATGTCTTTTATCATTTTGTTGGCCTGTCATCATTAGCGCACGTGGGTTCTATTTGGGCTCATCAAAAATTTTGTAACGAACATTACGAGTATTTTCAATGTAACAATAGATTCGGTTGTAAATCTAATTGACAATTTGGTATTGAATTTGCAACGTTCATTTTGTTATAATATCAGTGTCAATTCATCATCATTTTAGTCATCTTAACATTTGAAGAAAGTAATTGTTTTATTGAGGCAACAAATTGCGGCTGTCATAGAAAGATAAATTGGAGTTACTTAAAATAGTTTAGCGCTTCATGATATGTATTGAACCTGGACAAACTTTCCTCTAAGGAGCAAGGACCTATGTGTATCATTTTAAAATATTAACCTGGGAACATACGCCGCAGAAGAACCCAAGAGCTCCAATGTTAACAAATGATATTAAGAAGTTTATTTTCGCCAGTTCGTAGTTGCCGCCGTCCTCGGAGTGTGCGCCGCTGGCCGCCTCGATAACACCTACCTGCCTCCTGGTAGAGGTGGTTCTGGCTTCGGCCAAGGAGGTGCTGGGGGCTTCGGCCATGCCGCTGGTGGCGCTGGCGGCCGCACGGGCGGCTTCGGACAAGCGGGCTCTGGAGGCTTTGGAGGATTTGGGCAAGGAGGCGCTGGTCACGGAGGATTTGGCCAAGGAGGTCTCGGACATGGCGGCTCTGGCAGCGGCGCTGCCGGTTTCGGCCAGACCCAGCATGCTGGCAACGTTTACAACGCCGGTGGCTTCCAGACCCAGTATAGCCAGCAGAACTCCCGCCCTCAAGACGCTGGCGCTCAGATCCTGAGGTCCAACAGCGAAGTCACCGCTGAGGGATTCTCTTATGACTTCGAGACCTCAAACGGAATCCGCGCTGACGCTCAAGGAGTAGCCACCAACGGTGTCCAGTCCCAGGGTAGCTTCGGGTACAAGGGTGACGATGGCCAGGACTACAGCATCACCTACACCGCTGATGAGAACGGATACCGCCCCCAGGGTGCTCATCTGCCCACCCCTCCCCCGATCCCGGAGGAGATCCTGAAGTCTCTGGAGCAGAACGCCCGTGATGAGGCAGCTGGCATCTCTGATGATGGTGAGTGATTTCTCTTTGTATTTTATTACCACTAATACAAGTGGATGAAGTTACGTTTTGATGAGTTACACCTAAAGTTTGACGCAGATTTTAAGTTTGCTTGTATTCTAAGTATATTGCTTTGAACCTTTTTTATTTTCCGCGGAGGTCTAAAATAATCTCAAGTATATCATCTAGCTTACAATATTATAATATCAGTTAAGTATAGGTACTGTCGGCATCCAATACTAGACTTCCGTCTAATAATTACTTTACAATTGACTTCATACTTTAATTGCACCATTTAATCTAATCTAGATGACATGTACGTAACATAAAATATACATAGAGACTTGGATGTTTTCTATTTATTTAAGTATTTGTATCTATTAAATATATTGGCGTCTAGTACCCACACAAGCCTTTGAGCTTACTATGGAACTAGGTCGATTTGTGTAAGATTTCCTTTAATATTTATTAATATTATTTATATATCACATGACGTCAGAACATCAATTGCGATTGATTACCTTCAGTCTAGACTAGACCTGGACATATGCATATATATATAGGCGTTAAGGTTGTTCTTTGAACTAACTTGTACATATTAATCTTCAGTTTCTAAGCGTGATTTTAATTTATGTTGCGTTATTGACGTCCGAGTTCAATAGTTCATTCATTGCGCTAATTTAAATGAATAAGCATACTTGATATTATTTGAGTTGGCCGAATTGAATCAAAGTAGTCTATTCAAAAAGCAACTCTACCGTCCAAGGTATTAGATTCCAATTACAATGACAGTTCAAATATTGTTATTAACATTTTACGCAAACGCGAAACTTGACCTGTAAGTACAGTCAAGCAATTTGAATCCTAGGCTACTGTAGAACCTTTTCACAGTAAACGTCAAAGTGACTTCTGTGGCTAATACATAAATAAATAGCAGGGTGTCAATGAGACAGGGTTCTAGAGTGGCCTAGGATTCAAATTGGTGGACCGTACTATAAAAAAGGAATGATTTACACTAAATGGTTAGTGTAAATCATTCCTAAGAAAAACGAATATGCTGCTAATATCCTCAACAATAAAGGCAACGCTAAATCAAAGTCAAAATTGAGATGCCTGCGGCTAGAACATACTTTTTGTAAGCGGTCATATAAATGAGTGGTCGTTAAGTCATCAATCAGTGTTGATATGAAACAGAAGACTTATCGTGAAATATCTTTTAGTTCGCGTGCTTGTATCCAATGAATTTGTACGAGAAACATAATATTTTTTCTTATTGAAACCTGATTCTTTTGTATTTAGATAGACAGTGAATAGTTCCATGGGATGCTATACCACGAACTAATGAATCCTATAAAATTAACTCTTCAAACATCGTAAAAACTAAAAGTTACCTACATTGAAAACGGTTTTACACTCGACGAACTAAATAAATATAAAATTAAGCATGCCAAGAATCGGGTATGTAAAAAATTAAAAGACGCAATATTTACATAACATGATAAACTATTGCCCACTACTGCGCTTGATGTAATTCATGTTAATTGTCGAAAGATGATTGTTTTAAAATGTTACGAGAACCATTTAACTTATTTTGGTATTACGTAGAGCAAAAGAATATTGCTCTAATCAGGAACCGGTTTTTTTAAAAATCCCCGAAGTAGTCTAATATTTTGTTAATTATTTTAGGCTCTTAATGTAGGACTCTATCATGTATTTAGGTAACATTTTCGTATTATTAGACAGCCTGATCAAAAATGATATTATAAACCAAAGAACGAAATTGAACGAAATAAAACCGGTATTTTTGTATGGTGAAAATACCGGTATCCGATCCCTGGCTCTAATAACTTGTCGTAGAGTTCCAAAAATTAATCAATCAATTAAGACCATTAAACTGTGCGTTAGATTATGTATGACGGTACCCTGAAACCACTACTATAAAAACATATATTTTTTGTTAAATTAGCGAGACCGCGGATTAACCTCGGGGGAATTCGTAATAAGTAACTCATGATTTGACCACAATCCAAAAATTGCATCATCACTAGAGTACCTAGTGATGATTCAAAAAAACTTGTATTACAATAAGTCGACTTTTTTAGGGTTCCGTACCTCAAAAGGAAAAAAAACGGAATCCTTATAGGATCACTCGTGTGTCTGTCTGTCCGTCTGTCACAGCCGATTTGCTCCGAAACTACTGGACCGATTGCGTTGAAATTTGGTAAACATATGTAAATTGGTGACCCAAAGATGGACGCGTATAAAGTGAATTAATGAATTCTGAACAAGGGGCCACTTTTTGGGGATAAACTGGAACATAAAAAAAATCGCAAACTGTATTGTGTGACATATCAAAAGCATCTCTGATACATTTTTTTTATAATTTTAGCAAAAACTGATTCGAAGTAATTTAGGAAAAAATACGAAAATTTAACTACTAGGCTTAAAATTCTGAAAGAAATATGGAAAATTGTTCCTTACCTAAAGATTACAGGAAAACCTTTAAAAAATTGGAGTATTCAAAGTAACGGGAAAATTCTCAATATTTTACGGAACCCTCACCACGCGAGTTGAACTCGCACTTGGCCAGTTTTTTTGATACTTGCGTATTATTTCGATTCAAAAAGTCTTATCATATCCGTCCTCACTTCTTAAGTCTTCACCTCGTGATGTTCCAAAGAATTGTTTGATTTAAAAGTGACCTATTTATATTAACCTTTTCGTATTCTTTTCTTCTTTTGTACGTGCCATATTTTCAGATCTTTATCAGCTCTGACCTACAAATATCTGCCAAACTAAAAGTCATACGATTGACCGTGTTTAGGGTTCCGTTAGGGGTAAAAACGGGACCCTATTACTAAGACTCCGCTGTCCATATGTCCGTCCGTCTGTCACCAGACTGTATCTCATGAACCATGATAGTTAGACAGTTGAAATTTTGTTGCCGCTATAGCAATAAATACTAAAAAACAGAATAAAATAAATATATAAGGGGCTCCCATACAAAAAACATTTTTTTTTCCTCGTTTTTATAGATAATGGTACGGAACCCTTCGTGCGCGAGTCTGACTCGCACTTGGCCGGTTTTTTTATTTTTGTACCTAAGTTATATACTTTCATACTTTAAATTGAAATGTAAAGCATTCCATTTGATTTTCAGACCATTAATACAATACAAGCGTCTTTAATACAAGTAATTAAACATAGTCTGATGTTGGCACAAATTTCATGTCATGATCATCATCATATTATCCGGAAGATGTTTACTACTGGACATAGGCCTCCCCTAAAGTGCCAAAGTGATCGGTCCTCACCACCCGCATCCAGCGGACTCCCGCGACGTTTACCATTAAATGTCGCGTAAAAAAATAATTATTATTCTAGAAGGGCACCTAGGGTCTCCGGACACACTACGGAACGCAGTCAGTAATACCAAGGCACTCATAAACTTTATAGAGGAACTGGGGTGGTTAGAGTAGCGCCACCCCGCCGTTTCACGCAGAATAGGCACGTTGGATGTCGACTTGCGGAAAATGCCCAGTAAAACTAACTAACTCTAGAAGGGAAGTTACAGGTTCCACTAATATTTTCAGTAGCTTACACGATCCGCGATGGCGTCAGATCAGTTGCATCAGCCGTCGTGACTCCACTTGCCTACGATTTATGCACGTTAGGTGTGGCGTAGATTAGAACAGCTACCCCACACACTATTGAGGCTATCAGTGGCATGACGTTCATAAAACTCGATGTCCATCGGCTTGACTTTACGAAGACTTAAGTGTTGTTGCGATAATTCCCTTAGAAATCGGGACGAGCGCTTAAAACAACAATACAACAAAGAGCGAATAAAAACAGAAGCAAACAACAGCGGGTTATCAGGTATCACTTTTTATAATTGCTCAAAAATTGCTTTAAAGATTCAGTCAATTCATATAAATTACGTCCATCGTTCAGCAAGGGTAACAGGGTTCAGGGGGTAAGGGGGTTCGGGGGGCGTCATGGTGACATGCTCGCGATCCCATGGCGCTCCCATTAACGGCAGAAACGGAAACGCCGGAGTGGATTTAGTGGGTAGACTCCCTCCCCCTTCTCTTTAAATATAGTTGGGCCGGAGGGTGAGAGTCCCACATACCCCCCTATATAGCTTCCCCAGGCTGGGGGGAGATGCGTAAGTGCATTTCCACTCCGTCAAAAAGAAAAAAAAGGGTAACCTAGCTCCTAGTTCCTTTTGGCAAAAGGGTATTTTTTATGAGTGTATTAAAGAGCAGTAACAAAAACTTTAGATTAGCGGCGGTTGGTAACAATTATATAAATAGGTTATGGGAATGCCTCAATAAAATAAATACATTTTCATACAAACGTTATTAGGGTTATTTGTTCATCATAAAATCTTTTTATGGTTGTAACTTGTAACATCTCGGTCTCCGGATTTGTGACTGTGTCTAATTGTGGCGACTCCATATAAAAGGTTTGTAAAACGTCGCGTTAATCAGATTCAACCGCAGTCACAAATCTGGAGAATGACCGATCTGCATTACCAATTAATTAACCTACCTACCTACCAACTGGTGACCGAAGAGCTGGCGGCTTTCTCGCGCAACGCATCAGCATTGCAATTCAGCGAGGAAATGCCGCCAGCATCCTCGGTACAATGCTTCGAGGGCCTTTTTTAGTTTTAATTTATCTTAGTTAATGTTACTTAATCATAATCTTGTATTTACTTTAAATAAAACTTATTCATTAACCTACCTAGTAATACAAAGCATGAAACAGATCACATTTAGAGCCAATACTTGGCTTCGTCTTTACGACTTATTAGAAACACTTACAGTTATTACGACACAGTCAATTCATCTTTCTGTATTAGTATGTTAGAATTATGAAGCGTTAAATTAAATGGCAGTTTTAACGCATTACCAACCTTCGCATTTGGACTAAAAGCGCGGCTCTCAGCTATCAAACTCAAAGTGATTTATCTGTGACTATTAAAGATGTGTGGGTCAGTAATCTAGGCTTGGCATTGCGAATGCGTGTGAAAATATAGTCCCTTTCCATACAACCTTGATGACAAAGATTCCATTTGGGAATCTGATCTAAACTCGACATAAAGGACTGGATACAGATGTAGTGCATTTGTTTTCCATCGTATTTTGCTCGAAAACGTTCGTATCTGTCATGCTACTTCACTCAACCTCAGTACTTTTTGTACTGTGGACCGACTGAAATAGCAACACACGTTCGTGCGCTTCCGTGAAAATACGATGGAAAATAATTATGGTACAGATGTAAATTCTATTGTCGACTACGGCGGACCGTATGTGTTTTAGATGTGCAAGTAAGATTAGTCTAGCCCGAAGATTGCTATATCAACCGGGCACCTCCGAAATGTCGACACAGCTCATCCCACGATGTTAATTCCGTTATTTATTAGGGCAATCCAGGCCAAAGGTACTAAGCTAGCCACACTACACTAATATGTATGCGCTTCTAAAAGGACTTATGTCCAACGTTTTACAAAGACATATACGTCTTTTAACAACAGGCTAGTGTGCATGCAAGCTAGCTTCCTTTCTAGAGATTATCTAGGGCCGAGCTTCACTAAACGCTTTAAACCATGCAAAATGTAAACATCAAAAACCTAACAGTATCGGCATAAGGAATATTATCGCTTGGCACAGCTATCTAGTTGTCGTGGTTAAGAAATCTTAAGTCACTGGGCAAATTATAGATCTGTATGGTATGGTAATCGATTTAGGTACAGAGTAATAATTATGCTATGTTTGCAAGTGAGATGATGATTGGAGCAGTTTGTTTACTACGTATGACGTAGTAGCATTCCTAGTTCAGGTAATTCTATAATAGCTATGCAGCATAATGTACATACTGACCTAGGGCGGGAAACAAAATGTCTCAGATCGGTATTTGACGTCCGAGCCGTATAAATCAGGGATCGGAACCGGTTTTTTCAAAAGTAACCGAAGTAGTCTAATATTTTTAATTATTTTAGGCTCTTAATGTAGGACTCTATCATGTATTTAGGTAACATTTTCGTATTATTAGACAGCCTGATCAAAAATGATATTATAAACCAAAGAACGAAATTGAACGAAATAAAACCGGTATTTTTGTATGGTGAAAATACCGGTATCCGATCCCTGGTATAAATATGCGATCTTATGCTTTCTTTCAAACTTAAGCCAAACGGTAAGGCACGCGGACGTGACTTTCCATTTAGAGGTCGTGGGTTCGAACCCGTGTTGATAAGTTTCTGATAGTAAAATATATTACAGCTATTAAGATCCGCCCTTAATGTGGTAACACTGCATTTAAGGAAGCTAACATTTAAACTAAGACAAGTTATGAAACATTAATAACGAGTAAAAAGGTCGAATCGCCGGTAGCCATCTTTGTTTCTAAACAATTGGACGTTTAATACTTAGAGTTTGTAATTGATGAACACATTTCATTTGTCTGTTTTGCCATTGCCTTCCGTCCGGCTACGTAACTGAGTTTTGTAACCAGCTATGAAATGGGAATATTTTTTATCGTTTGGAACCCAGTTATGAAGGAAGAATTGTTTGTCTTTATTTGTAACTCATTTGTAGCAGAATATACACTAATGAGCACGAATATGTTTCTAAATGTTAGATGTACTATGTATTAAAGTAGAGGTAAAGTTTTTGCACGTAGAACCGATGACCGGACGGCGCAGCGTGAGTAGGCCCCCCCACAAGGTGGACTGGTGACCTGGTAAAGATCGCTGGAGTACGCAGTGGCGCAGGACCAGTCAATGTGGCACTCTTTGGGGGAGGCCTAGGTCCAGCAGTGGACGTCTTTCGGCTGATATGATGATGATGAAAGTTTTTGAAAGGAGAGTTTGTGAAATGTGTGATAGCTTTGTATGTAGGAAGAGGTAATCTCTGGAATTACTCATTCAATTTTAAAAACGCGTAGCTCCGTCTGTGTGTTCGTCTATGTCCATCTGTTTCGGAGATAACACCTTTCAAAGCTACAATCAAACATATTTCACAGATCCCTCTTTCTAAATTTATTTAACAGATAGGGAACAAAAGCTATTCATGGAAAAAGCCTGTAATAACTCCAATCCGTATTTCAATTGAGTTCAATTAGTAATTAAATACCTACTCAAAGAATTATACCATACATAGTACTAGATGCTCCTATTAAACAATTTCACGCATCACTTGAAAAATAAAATGCCACAAAATGTTGTTGCGATATACTTCTTATTTCTAGAGTCTTATATCTTAGAGTTCTATGAGACTCCACGAAGACTTAGATCATTTTGGATCTCGGACATGGAAATTGGTCCATTTTGTTTCGCCTTTTACATACACAATTCAAATTCCACCCATTTCAATGCACCTTGCATACAAATATGGATATAATTTGATTTTAATGCACGCCGAAGGCAACTACGGTTTGCGTCAGGTTGTTCAGAACAAAATGCTCCTTAGGTGTATATGCTTAAAGGTCATTTTGTTATACATGAATGCATGGTGTTGGATTTATGCCTAGCCTACTCCATATGTAGAATGACGGAATTATTTTGTCATAGTCAGCCTGTATACAGTATTTAATTTTGCTTTTTTTCAACTTTAAACAGTATGTAGCATATCTGATAACTCTAAACTATAACGTAACTGAAAATTATCTAAATAAATTACCTAATGTAAAACATCAACTTTTGAAATAACGTCTCGTATTAACGAAAACCTATTTTTGTAACGATTTTTTTCCGTTATCGTGCGTGGAAATGAATTGACAATATATGATTGATACGAAATAAATGGATATGAATATGAATATATGAATATGGGCAAAGAGCGCAGCATATCGAGAAACATTCGCTTTAAATCCGACACCAAGCCCCCTATTTCACCAACTTGACAATTGTCAACTGACAGTGACAAGTCGCCATACATTGCTTGTTCTAGAAGTTAAGGTGGTCGTTAGGTTACCTGCGGAACCAGCGATTTACGGAAAATTTTCGTTGTCAGGTGACAATTGTCAAGTTGGTGAAATAGGGGCCAGGGCCCTATTTCATCTTGACAATTGTCATCTGACAGTGACAATTCCACGTACATTGCTGGGTCAATAAGCGGCCCAGCTACCACCTTAACCTGTCGACGCAGCCATGTAAGTTGAATTGTCATTGCCAGGCGACAATTGTCGATTTGGTGAAATAGGGGCCTGATGGTGATAAACTTTGGGATAAATAATATCCTGGTATGTGGGCTACCAAGTTTAATCTCCGCAGCAAGTCCAAAGTATTTAAATTCAGCAGATAAACATACCACGAATAGACTGACAGACAGACTTGATAACATATATCTATGTATTGTGTAAAATTGTTAACCTTACTTTTCGCGATAGTGTTGTAAATCCCGTCATTAAAAGAGTGATCTTGCGTGACAGTCCCACGGCCGCCACTGTGTGGGAAACAAGAACAAAGGCGACTATGGGTTCGGGATCAGATATTCGCGTGAATATTACATAGGTGTTTTACTTTTGTAGAAGATCTGTGACCTGGATACCTATTCCTATTTGACGACCGAATAGCCTAGTGGTTAGAGAACCTGACTATGAAGCTTGAGGTCCTGGGTTCGATTCCCGGTCGGGGCAGATATTTGTATGATGAATACGAATGTTTGTTCTCGAGTCTTGGATGTTTAATATCTATTTATGTATGTATTTATCTATATAAGTATGTTTATCCGTTGTCTAGTACCCATAGTACAGGCTTTGCCTAGTTTGGGACTAGATCAATTGGTGTGAATTGTCGCACGATATTTATTATTTATTTATTATTATTATTTATTATTTTAATTTAAAGTATTGTATTCAGGTGGTCGATCACGTAACGCATTGTACGAGCGTCAGGTAGGTCTAAATGTAAATTTTTATATGGAAAAATGACAGTTGGATCTGCTTAACGCGCGTTCGGAACGTTACGTGACTACCCCCCAACTGTGCACTGACGAGATATTTCTAAAGATGCGAAATTTAGCATTTGGATAATATTCGGTAATATTAGAATATTTTTTTCCTCTCAAAATTAAATATCTTAACAAAACAAACTTTTCTTAAGGCGTACCTATGTCACGTTGGGGTCGGGCCGAATGGCCGATTTTGATGGGCCTAAAATAAACCAAAAAACATAAAAAATAATTGTTGGATTTTTTTATATATTTATAAGTGCTACTAACTTTTAAGCGCGACTTCAACTATAGTGCCTCCGAAGAAACTTCCGCCCCCTCCCTCTCCCCCATTTCACCCAATGATTTGCGGGATAAAAACTATCTCCATACCAATTTCATTTCAATGGGTTCAGAGCGGATGCGAACGGTAGCATGAAAAGGTAACAGCCAGAGTTACTTTCGGATTTATAATATTAGTATGGATATGGATGTAAAAAATATTAACATTAGAGTCCGCAAAGCACCCATTGAGTACGGAACCCAAAAACTGTTTCCCACAAAAGCAATGGCCTCCACGATTGGCGTAGTTCCGTTACCATCATCATCATCGACGCCTGCGCCGGTGCCCTTGAGCTTTCAAACATAACTGTGGGGCCACGAGATCAGCGGTTGAATAAGTTTGAGATTATTTAATGTGGCGTATTCTTATAAAACTGTTATTGGAATAGGAATCTTCTACCTTGGCCGGTAAAGTTGCTTTTTGTGTCTTGTGCAATAAATAAATAATCTCAAGTATACGGATCATCCAACAAAAATGTGCTATAAGTAATTTAATCAAAGATCTATAACAAGCAAATAGTGTACCTCTTTCACACATAAAAATCACGATTGTAGAACGTCAGGATTTTTATAAGTAAAGTTTGAAAATGTACAAGGCCTACACAATAAAAACAGTTCCATTAAAAGAAAAAAAAAAGACTAGCCCTTTCATTACATTTTTAACAGACTTCAAAAAAGGAGGAGGTTATCCACTGTATTGTATGTGTTTTTTATGTATGTTCACCGATTTCTCCGTCAATTGTAAACCGATTTTGTAAATTATTTTTTTATTCAAAAGAGTGCACTTACTCCTGTCGATCACGTAACGCATTGTACCTACGCGCGACAGGTAGATCTAAACGTCAATTTTTATATGAAAAAAAGACAGTTGAATCGACTTAACGAGCGTTCGAAACGTTACGTGATTGACCCCCTGAGGTAGTCCCATTGTGAAGTCAGGATCTCAGGGCAATGAGGGCAAACCTCAAATTTTATAGGCACGCGTTTGATCTCGTAATTGCAATTTTGGTGAAGTGAAATTGATGACGAAGAGCACAGATGACATATGGAACTCCTCAAGGATGTAAAGTACGCCAAAGATTCTGACATGATTCCGTTGAAGTAGATGAATGATGTGTCAATTCTGAGATGCTTGAGGAATCAACGGAACTACTCCAATATTACCAGCCTACATATAAATAAATACATAAAAAACATTTATTTCATGCATGGGTTTTTGTGGGTAGGCCCCACAAGGTGGACTGATGACCTGGTAAAGGTCGCGGGAGTCCGCTGGATGCGGGTGGCGCAGGACCGGTCAATTTGGCACTCTCTGGGGGAGGCCTATGTCCAGCAGTGGACGTCTTTCGGCTGATATGATGATAATGATGATGATGATTTCATTTATAGCGACTTGGATGTAATAATCAACGCATTTGCTCTAGAAAAGCAGTCCCGTCCCTGTGATAAATTGGAAAGGAAAAGTGGAAATTTTCATGTATCTATCTGTACGCGCATTGAAAATCGCTTGTGTCATGGCCACAAGAACTAGCACAAAACGATAACGCAGAAGCTCTAGTGCTCCATGCACCAACTATTATTTATGTATTACCAAACCTAATGTTGTAATTCACAAAGGTCGTGCTAATGTTACTTTAGTAAATCGTTAATGTTCTATCTTCACAGCAATTGACCCTTAAAATTTTGATACTGGGAGTATGTTCTCAATTATGTGGTCATTGTTCTTAATTTGATTTGTCTGTTTTAATTTATGATGAAACGTTTTTTGTTTATTTTTCTTATAAGCCCGTTTTCTATAACAGGATAGAGATGTGTCTACTTACCACTCGGTAAAAAAAGTGTTTTATTCATGTGATTTCAAAGAAAAATTGTGTCTTTATCACCAATGATTTGTGTTTAAGTAATCAGTATAGGCTCTATCCCCCACTCTGAAAATCTTCTCATACTCTCTAAACTCTCAATATACTTATCTTGTTTTGAATGACGGAACTTTTGTTTATTTAATCTTTATTGCGCAAATACAAAAAACGTACAAAAAGTGGACAAAAAGTGCCTTCAGCCATTCTTTACCAGTCAACAAACTGAGGTGGTAAATGAAAGAAACTAACTTCAGACCATTCTTCTTCAGGTGCCTACCATGGCGAGGGTGCAGGCTCCGGATCCGGGTATTCTGGCAGCCAATACCAGCAACCGTCCAACCAATATGGCGCCCCCAGCCGCAACTTCCAACAGCCCGCCAAGAACTTCGGTGGCTCTAGCTTCGGAGGTTCTTCCAACTTCGGTGGTGCCGCTCACGGTGGCGCTTCCAACTTCGGTGGCTCTTCTAACTTCGGTGGCGCCGCTTCCCGCCAATACTTGGCCCCCAAGGCCGGCCCCAATGGATCTGGTAACTTCAACTCTAGGACTGGATACCAATATTAAGAGCTCGATTTGATACTAACCGACCACTGAGGAGTTAATGCCATCTAATACCGTAAAGACGTAAGTTTACCTTTGAGTAGTTACCAGAATAATTATAATTTCTGTTGCTAATCATTTCGGTGCACATACATCTTTTAATTGGGAATGGATGAAAATTTTAGAAATGCCTGATTTTTTTTTTGGTAATAGGAATAACCTTCCTCAGCACCAGAAAAAAGTTTCAGGTGTTTCAGCTGCGTCAATTATTTTTGAAAAATATAAACAGTTTCCTCATTTACGTTTTGGGTCAGTTACGGTAAATAGACACTTTCCTTGATCTGTCTCATATTACAAAAAACTATCTTAAATATCTGTGGTGAACTGACACTGGTAATGACCAATATAGCTGCTGCAAGTGTCAATATCATTGCCAGTGTTAGTTTACCACACATATTTAGTATATTTTTTGTAATATGAGACCGATCGAGGAAGGTGCCGTAACTGACCCAAAACGTAAGTGAGGAAACTGTTTATATTTTTCAAAAAAAATTGACGCAGCTGAAAAACGTGAAACTTTTTTCTGGTGCTAAGGAAGGTTATTCCTATCACCAAAAAAATAATCAGGCATTTCTAAAATTTTCATCCATTCCCAATTGGCTCTGTAAGACCAATTAAAAGTCAATCATTTATTCTTCAGTCAGTCAGTTATAAGTGTTGAAAATTGTACCTAAAAATAGAATTTGAGATTGATTTTCGAATGATGTTGATTTTTATACCACTGTTTCATCTTTTATGTTTTAATATGAATTCTAATTCATTCTTGCATTCTATATTTTTTTTTTCATTCATGTTTACTCCAAGTGTATTTACATTCCTTTTTTCAAGAATTTTTGTGTCATCATCATTAGTGATAATTATTATAAATAATGGACAAAGCTGTGAACTATTGAATGTGATCTATAATAATTAAGAATTATTATTATTACTGTTACCATTAACTATTTCTACTTCTAATTAATATGATCTCAATTTCTCGACATTTCTGTTTCAAAATTAATTTTCTACTATTGTGAAAATAGTTAATAGTTAATATACTTGTATGGACAGTAATATATGTAAGAAATCGACAAAAAATGTTTATACGTAATAGTAATAAAATACATTGTAAATATTTAATGCAATAAACGAAGGTCGAAACCTGAGATTTATAAAAAAATCATACAACTATTTATTTCCCCTCAATTAATTACTATAAGTGTATCTTGTTCAACGAGCGAGTGGAGCGAACGAAGTTCTCCGTTTCAGCATAGGCTTGTTTTTTTTAATTTTCCAGCTTACCCCTAAAAGTGGCCCCCTTGTTCAGAATTAATCAATTTACTTTACGCATCCATCTTTGGGTCACCAATTTACATATATGTTTATCAAATTTCAACTCAATCGGTCCAGTAGTTTCGGAGCAAATCGGCTGTGACAGACGGACAGACAGACGCACGAGTGATCCTATAAGGATTCCGTTTTTTTTCTTTTAAGGTACGGAACCCTAAAAATCATGTTACTTCAGTATGGCGTTTTAAAATGAGAACCAAATTACGTTTGCATGGAGAGTCCACTTGAGTCGACCTCGCTGGGGATTCTCAAAACACAAAACTATCAACCATTGCTGAGTAAAATGCAAAAGCACTGCATAAAGCCAAGAAAAAACTAGTTCACATAAATCTGTCCATTACTAAAATGGCACTAATCGCATGGAACAGATGCACGCAACGCCTAATAAAGATGACGAGACCCACTGTGCAAGGCCTGGGTGGTAATTATTTACGATTGCTCAAAAATGTGGCGATAGTGTACAATGTACATCGGACGCCATCTACTCGAAGTTGAGGCTTCAAACCGAGAATCGTTCATTGTTGTAGAGGCTTGAAAGTAGGCAATGGAAGGACTAGTGGGCTCGGGGAGGAGACAAATCCATCAATTGGGAATGGATTCATGTGGCTGATAATTTTTTTAGTGATAGGAATAACCTTCCTTAGCACCAGAAAAAAATTACAGATTTTTCAGCTGCGTCAATCATTTTTGAAAAATATTAACAGTTTCCTCACCCACGTTTTGGATCACGGACAGCACTTTCCTCGATCCGTCTCATATTACAAAAAAAAATATCTTAAGTATCTTGACAGTTGCAAGCAGCTATATTTGTCATTACCAGTGTCAGTTTACCACAGATATTTAAGATTTTTTTTTGTAATATAAGACGGATCAGGCAAAGTGTCTATTGACCGTCCTTGACAAAAAACGTAAGAGAGGAAGCCGTTTATATTTTTCAAAAATAATTTACGCGGCTGAAAAATCTGAAACTTTTTTCTGGTGCTACGGAAGGTTATTCCTATTACAGAAAAAATAATCAGGCATTTCTGATATTTTCATCCATTCCCCATTGCACTTTTAGTCGGGACATTGCATACTGCTTGACGCCTTCTATAAGGACAATTAAAAATTAAACAGGGCAATGACTCTTTTCCAAATAGCAGGTATGAAAACGTACAATATAAGTATTCTCTGGCAATACTACTCCAATTTATTCTTCCACTAACTGAACTCCACGTACCGGAAAGCGTAGCGTGGGTAGGCCCCCCACAAGGTGGACTGATGACCTGGTAAAGGGCGCTGGAGTCCGCTGGATGCGGGTGGCGCAGGACCGGTCATTGTGGCACTCTTTGGGCTGGATGTCTTTCGGCTGATATGATGATGATGAACTGAACTAACCTGACATTCAAGGTTTTCATGTCCACGTGTCTGAGGCTGATTCATTTTCTGTGAATTTTAAGCCTGCATCTTTAAACACGACAAGAAAATCGGATCATTGAATACCTGCATACCCATCACATTGATTCAAATTAGATTTGGCCGTAAACAGCGATAACTCATTGCCAGTGCTTTTTTCGCATCGGCAGCGTTTATAAAGGCAGGTAAATCTGCATTGAAAACTGGATGAGGCCCGATGTGATGATACGCGTACTATGTTAGGAATTCAGTCGTGCTGTGAGCGGGCCCATTAAACAAGTGACTACGTTTTGAAGTATGTTTTAATAGATGCTTGTTGGATCAAGGTTTAGGTAATAGTACATTACTGACCAAGGGCGAAATCAAAGCCCGATAGGTATCTGAGCCGGGCTGAAGGAAAGGGCGATACTTATGAGTTCTGAGGCTTTATTAATTACCGTCCGTGGCGAGTAAAAAAATTACGCCCTGCCCTGGCCAGGAGGTGGGATTTTAGCCGCAGTTCATGATAACTGGTATTTTATTTATTAATTTATTTAATCCACCTTGTTGGGCCTACCCACGCCGCGCCTTCGGTTAACTCTAACTCACTGCCACTTAAGTTTAGCGATTCGGGGGGCTAACCCCCACAAATTGGACTGATGACCTGGTAAAGGTTGCGGGAGTCCGCTGGATGCGGGTGGCGCAGGACCGGTCACTTTGGCACTCTTTGGGGGAGGCCTATGTCCAGCAGTAGACGTCTTTCAGCTGATATGATGATGATGATGATTTGTTTAATCTTTATTGCACCAAAGAATAACTTATATGGTACAAAAGGCGGACTTAATGCTATAAAGCATCCTTTACTAGTCAACCTTAAGGCAAAGCAGATAAATTTTATTTTATTTATTTATTTATTTTATTTATTTATTTCCACACTTTAACACTATTTTTACAGGTCCTAAGCCTAAGACAATAGTGTAACTACTTGTACAAATTATGTTACCTATATTTATATCTATGTATTATAACATATTATGAACAATGCCGACTTTGTGAATTCATTTAGAGAACAAGAAAACAAGTCTATGTTATTTTCTAATAAGTTGAGGGTGCACAAGGCGCGGGTCAGCGGTGCCACCGAGCAGGTTGGTGCGCCAGCGCGGCGCGGCCAGCAGCTGCGGCCGCAGGCAGCGTAACACGTAGGTACCTATCGGGGACACACAGACTCATATAACTCAACACCTGGCTGTTGCATATTTTACCCCTAATTAATTTAAATACGTACGTTGCCAGACATAACTCTCTGCGCACCCGCAGCTCGTTATACCCCACCATACCCAATACAAACAGAGTTGGATACATTAGTGGGTAGAACGGATAGACGCCATACCTCATCCAATACAAAAAACTAATAAATTTAAAAATTGTGGGTAGTGTAACTTACTTTAAACAAATAAATCTTTAGCACGTCTAAAGATAGGATGGATGAATACAGGGTGTTTGGTAGCTAGGTGCAAAGCTTTAAGGGGGTTGATAGTCGGGGTATTTTTGAGCAACTTTTAATATAGAAGCAACCCTGAATTCGCAAAATCAGCTCTCCATACAATTTGGTCGAATAGGAACTGAACTTTAGTATGGGACACCTGTTTTTTTTTGCGATTTCAGGGTAGCTTCCATATTAAAAGTTGCTCAAAAATACCCCGACTAAGTATCACCCCCTTAAAGCTTTGCACATAGGTACCAAACATCCTGTATAATAAAATACGATATGATATAATATAATACCTATAATAATATATATTTTCACTTCAAGATGTGAACATGTGTGCCTTAAGTTCTATTTAAGTCCCGTCTAACGCGTCTGTTTTGTGACGAAACCTATATGTATGACATTGACCGTCAGTTTTGTGACGACCTCGTAACCATACGTTAATGGAACGTATTGATTCATATTATACATATGTGAATGAAAATGACCAGTTTATCAATATGAAGCGGTCTAGTAAATGACATTGTTAGCAACCGGCTTATTTTGGTCAGGGATGACGGATGGAATTTTTCTCTGCGGATATGGATCATTATTTGGATTCGGTTTGCTATTATAAAGAGATATTCCAGTTTGTATGTATGGGGTCTGAAACTGCTTAACCGATATCAAAAAATCTTTCACCGGTATAATAATCATAATCATAATCGTTTATTCAACAGATAATATTTAAATTCCACGTTATTTGTAGGTAATACACTAATGAAGCCGTGCGGGCAGCAAGTAGGTATGTATTTAAAAAAAAACGCAACAACGCTTCCGTATATCATTGAAAAGATTGATTTTGCTGTAGAAAATATATGAGCATATCGTCATCATCATATCAGCCGAAATACGTCTGCTGCTGGACAAAGGCCTCCCCCAAAGAGTGTCAAAGTGACCGCTCCCAGCGGATCAACCAAGGTAACCGATATAGCCCTCCGAACAGCTAAACTTAAGTGGCAGTGGGCGCCCCACATTGCACGTAGAGCATAATTATATAGGTACTAACTTTAAAATAATGCGAATCAAATTCAATGGAAGTTAAAATGACTGAAAATTTATTGAAAAGGAAGTGACTGAAAATTTGTTTCCAAATACGAGTAGGTACACAAAAGACGAGAGGTAAGGCTTACTGAAACAAGTGGAATTAAAAGAATTTTCGAAATCCGTCAAACGGTTTAGGCTGCAGGGCGCGCCAAAGAATAAGACATACACACATACATACATACATACATACATACATACATGCGCTCGAAAAACACAACCCCCCTTTCCTTCGGCAGTCGGGTAAAAAGGAGAAAATAACCGTTAGTTGCACTTGCACTTTATTAGGTGGTGGTGGTCCCCAACCGGCAATTTTTAAGCAAAACCTACAAAAACTGGGTGTCAACGACTGTGTATACCTATTACGTTAGTTCTTGGCATTCGCATTGGTCACTTTTCTAGGCTAAAAATGTATGCCAACGCCATCTATTGCTTTCATTGATACTCTACCTACAATATTGCGCGATCAACTTCACCGCTCAAGGCTTCCATTAAGTTCGCGCTTTAATAGTTCAAAGTGTCACCCGTAGATGGCGTTTGAATTGCTTTTTTTTTAGGTGGGACCACCGAATAATGTATCTCTATAAGGTAAACGTCTGAGTGCTCGACACTGTACTAGTATATGGCATGCCATATGGGCACTCTATGTCAAAGCGATATGGGTTAAATTCGAACTAAAATGATTTTTCTACATTCGAATTTAAGCCATGTCACTTTGACATAGACTGCCCATGCCATACCTATACTAGTACAACGTCGAGCACTCGGACGTTTACCTTACTACGATATTATAAAGAAGAACAGTGCTTTGATGACGGAGGGCTTTGATGACTCGAGTTTGTAACAATCTTACCGTACGTGTCGCATACAATGTTTACCTAAACCTTTACCTTAACCTTTTTTTGGCTTTGACTGAATTTTATTTCAGTCAGAAGCATTTTTTGAATCGCAAGGGAGTTTTTTGTACCGGGAAGTGTTTTTCCCGTTTTTACAGTGTATTTGATACCCCTCCGCTGAGTGTGTAAACCTCCTGTCAAACATTGGTCGTAACATAGTGTACTGGAATGGGGTACAGCTGCTGAAACAACTCGCAAGAGCCACCCGATGTTCCTCCTCAAACAATCGTATTCTACTTAATACTTTTTGTGTGGTCCGGGACCGCATTTGGCTTTTCAGCATAAAATAATCAAGGTCACAGCTATCGATATGCATCTACACTTGATGACAGTATCTATAACAGGGGTGGTTTACTCTTGGATTTCGTCGCGCCGCACATAAACATGCCGGCCGGCCGCCTTTAGGCGGTCTATCAGTGGTTGCCGCGCGCTGTTACAGGACGCACGCGTTCGCGCAACGCATTGCATCGTTATTTCCCTCGTAAAATAAACATGGCGCGTAGTCTATTAATATTGGTTGAAAAAAAAATACATTATGTTTATAAATGTGTGTAACCCAGAGTCGTCTAACGTTTTGCAGAAACAGGCAGTTTTGATGTCATAAGCTAAAGGCAAATTACACAGCTTTTGTGTAGTTGGGTGACCCTAAGTAAATGAAGAATAATCGTAATATCGTTAGTAAAATACACTATTGTACTAACGTACCTATAATTTAATAGGTCGAACTAGCGGAAACCCTAGCTCTAAGGCCCCGCCTCCGAAAGAGCGCGATAGAAAGAAATGGGCACATTTAGGCACGTTTGGCGTACCTAGACAGGGAATTTGTTAACAGAGAACCTTCTGTACGTAGTACTATTACTATACCTAGATATTTTTCTAGCACGAACGACTTATTGTAAGTGATTGACAAAATAAAAACATCGACAGTTCTGTTATCGATAAGTACCTACCACTTCAACTTTTTCAAGGGTGCGTTAAAAAATAGACAACAATAAAAAAACTATCAATTTATTTATATTTTACATACTTCAGAAAACAATTTGCAATACTTTCGTAACTTTCTCTCTTCGTGTCACTGAATTAACTAGCCCCTAAGTTACTCCATAACACACACACACACCGAAATTGTCTTTCATATAGTCGCAGAATATCACAACATGTAGTTTTTCCCAATCCCATTTTTGCTCCCAAAACAAATCTGTGTCTCTGCAGTATATATATGGTTACAGTTACGCGGCGTCTAGGTAGGTAGCCAATATATGTCTGTGGTTGTATGTACGTATTGTCGTTGAAGTAGTATGTACTTATCGATAACAGGATTGTCGATATTTTTATTGTGGCAAGCACTAAACAAATGTTGTTCCTGCTAGAAAAATATCTAGGTATAACTATTACTTATTCTGTGTCTATGATCAAAGTAAAACATGTCTTTAAACATAAAATGCAATAAGCACCTTAATTCAATTATTTATTGATAACATTAGTTACACGTCATTTAAAAATTAAAAATTTAGAAATTATATTAAAATACATTCTTATATGAGTTATATAAAATAATCAATAATGATGTATTTTCTCGAAAAAGGACTAATAATGTAGTCAAATGGAGAAAAAGCAACGCAAGGGGTTAAATAATCACAAAGTTATAAGTGTCCAAAGTTTTAAGTGGAAGTATCTTCTGTCCCTTTACCGCAAAACGCACCTTCAAATGAAACGATTGTCATTTACTTTGACGCTCGAGGATCGTGACGTCACGGGCTCCGAGCATTTTGTCTCTCTAACGAGCAATATTAAAATGGTTGTAGCTTCGTATTTTTTTCAGATTTTTGAATGGGTTTTTCGTCATTAGGCATATTTTTTTGCCTTCTTTCTTTTGAAATAATAAAAAATTTAGTCTACACCCCTATTACATAGAGTTCATACATTTTATTTGTTTAAGAATTCTTCTAAAGAGTATAATGCTTCATCTGTCAAGTATGGCTTAAGTTTACTTATAAATATATTCCGATATTTCCAGTTGCTTTAAGTAAAGTAGCTTAAATATCTACAAAGCTCAACCTTTTTTGCATTACAACCATAGATATTAGCGAATATTACGTTTGAAGGCAACATATGCCATAAAGATCGTTTACGACATAGATAGCTAATTATGAACGATGCCTCTCTTATATAAAAAAGACGGTATCTCGTAAGAAATCCCCGTCGCTTACAACCTTTTGTCACGAGAAGAATTCAGATACCATCAGAGATGCGTACGAGTCGTGCCCTTGCAAAAATGAGCACATGGATTTAGAATTTCGCTGCTCATTTGTTTCTAGTTTCAATTGTTTGCTAATTTGTATACTTACTAAAAAGTCCCTGGGCGACCGAGCTCCGCTCGGGTGAAAATACGGAGAATACGAATTTCCAGACCTCAAGACCTAGCTAGATCGATTTCACAAATATTGCTCGTTTAATAGTATAGGATAAAGAGGTGTATCAATAATCTCTAGTAGGTAGTAATATAATGAAAGGAGGACCATATTATCAGAAATAGAAAAACGAAGACGAGTAATTATAGGACATTTACTAAGACACGACCTTTTCTTTAAGACTATTATCCACACTTGCTTGTGGTAACCACAGTTGCCAATTTCGCAGACCCCTAAACTGAGGGGCTACCGCGAAACGAAAACGAACTTCGTTCGTGTATCTCCGTCTCTGTCGCACGAACTAGCAAGTTTGACAGTGGCGGAGATACACGAACGAAGTTCGTTTTCGTTTCGCGGTAAGCCCTGTGCACTCTGATTGTGGCAACTGTGGTTGCCAAGCGAAGTATGGGCTTCTTTGATTAAAAAAAAAACTAAAGAAACTATTGCGGACAAATAAAGAAGAAAGTTAAGGTCGAGTCTTGTCAGAAAGTAAAGGAAATGGCAGAGGACAGAAATGGCTGGCGATTGCTCCACCGACCAGAGTGCTACTCTTAAGTTAAAGAAGAAATAGTAATATATAAAGTATCACAGCGAGGCAAAGGAAACTTTGTGGGACTTATAAGGTTAGCAACCAGCGTCTATTACTTAGAATCCGCTGTCCGTCCGCCTGTCTGTCTGTCCGTCTGTCACCAGGCTGTATCTCATGAACCTTGATGGTTAGACAGTTGAAATTTTCACAGATGATGTATTTTTCTATAACAACAAATACTAAAAAAATTGAATAAAATAAATATTTAATGGGGCTTCCATACAACGAACGTTATTTTTTTGCCGTTTTTATAGATAATAGTACGGAACCCTTCGTGCGCGAGTCCGACTCGCACTAGGCCGGTTTTTTTTATTTAGAAGTTGCTTCTACAGTTTTGACAAGATCTTTGCTAATCAACAGATATAATATCCCCCTGATAAAAATATATATATACACTCTAATATGTGCCCCAAACTTCTCAGTGGTTCCACCGTTTGCTCATGCAGTAGGATAGCCAGATCGGAAAAAATCAAGTACCTCGGTCTGTTAATTGATGAAAACCTATCCTTTAAACAACACATCTCCGCGCTATGTGGCAGAGTAAGGAAATGTATTTATATTATGAAAAAACTGCGGCACTGCGCCTCAGAGCATCTGCTCCGCATTGTCTACTACGCGCTGTGCTAGTCAATATTGCAGTATGGCATTATAGTTTGGGGCAGCGCTCCAAAAAGCACTCTACTGCAGTTGGAGAGAGCGCAGCGCGCCGTAATAAAAGTAATGTTCCAAAAACCTTTTCTTTTTCCAACGGTGGATCTTTATCGAGAGACAAAACTTTTGAGTGTAAGGCGGTTATATATTTTGAAAGCAGTAGCTAGAGCTCATGCGGTAATAACAAACTTACCAATTTATGGGCAACTTCTGGGCAAGCGTAAGTTTAGAGTTCCGTTGCCAAATTACAGATCAGCCCTTGCCAGGCGCTCTCCGGACTAAATGCATTAACGCATCTATAATAATATCTGCCAAACTCATGCCATCCAGCGCTACGCAATAGGTAAAGTTAAGGTGATTATTAAAAAGTGGTTAGTGGAACTATCATATCATGACACGGAGGTCCTTCTCCTTGCCTGCTAACACATACAACACACTCCACATACATACATACACACACACACACATACATACACACACACACAGACACACACCCACACACACACACACACACACACACACACACACACACACACACACACACACACACACACACACACACACACACACACACACACACACACACACACACATCGCGGCTAGTGCACTTGTATTGTCGCCTCGTATTGTATTGTAGATTTCTGCTTGTAAAATGCTTCTATACTTTCTATGTTCATCTACTAAACCTGTTTCACATATTTGTACTTCAGGGCCCCAAGATACAGGCTCAGCCTAGTTTGGGGTCCGCCGGATATCTCTGTTTTGTTTATACTTACGTGTTAAAGCGAATAAATAATTTTGTTTTTTTTTTTGAATTTTGAATAATGTATTAGATATTAAATTATAATATAAATAATAATATTAAATAATAAGCTGCTATATTTGACAATTGACGAAGCTGTAATTGACAACTTTCATTACGACAAAAAGGTTTAAAATAGCGTATCTACGCACTGCTTTCTATGGTATTAACAGAACAGTTGTCAAATACAGATTCGCCCTCTGAACACATAAATTACTAGGCAGCCCCCCTATTCTGTAACTTGTTTTAAGCCCACCTCAACGCTCACCCACAAATATATCTTGACGCCGCGATTCTTAGTAACTAAGCGTAGGTAGAGGTCTAGTTTCGTTAAGTGTTGAGGTGAGCTTAAAACAAGTTACAAAACAGGGGGACAGGTGGATATCTGTACAAGATACAACTATGACGAGCCTCGACTCCGAAACGACTCAATTAATACAAACTTAACTACCTATATATACACGAAATCAGTTCCGTTTGGCGTCGTGTCAGAATCGTTAAATGAATCGATTAAAAAATCGTTAATTGATTCTATCGATTCGAGCCAACACCATGGTGACCCGGAAGCTAGGGTGACGTGATCGTTAAGGGTAGGCACATAATTATGTTTTTGATGAGAATCCTATCCTATACTGTACTTTTCCGTATATCGTCATCAACTACTCATTGAAGCGATTCTAACGAGCCAAAATCAACGGGGCTACGTCGTGAATTCCCATGGCCACCTTCTGTCTCCATCATCGGATCAACTCGATCATCATCATCATCATATCAGCCGAAAGACGTCCACTGCTGGACATAGGCCTCCCCCAGAGAGTGCCAAATTGACCGGTCCTGCGCCACCCGCATCCAGCGGACTCCCGCGACCTTTACCAGGTCATCAGTTCACCTTGTGGGGGGCCTACCCACGCCGCGCCTTCCGGTACGTGGTCATCAACTCGATGGTACCATAATATTGAATTGTCATCCAAACTCTATACTTAAACTTTTTTTTTTTTTGACGGAGTGGAAATGCACTTACGCATCCCCCCTCAGCATGGGGAAGCTATAAAGGGGGGTATGTGGGACTCTCACCCTCCGGCCAACTCTATTTAAAGAGAAGGGGACCCACTAAAACCACTCCGGCGTTTCCGTCTCTGCCGTAAACCTAAAATTTCAGATCAATCGGATAACGTCAAGTGACTGAAAAATGGAATGCAAATTTTGACGGACAACTTATATACTTACATATTTACATATGAACAGGTCAAGTTAATATAAAGCTTGTAAAAAGGAGCCCAAAGATAAAAGCTTCCCGTTCCTGTGATATGTAAATGTTATGTACAGACATCCTTTCAAAAATATCTACACATGCGTCTTATGTCAGTAACAATAAAGACTATGTGTAGATATTTTTGAAAGGTTGTCGGTATAGATATTGGAGAACTCGACTGTACACTGGAGCCTAATATCTATTGGTCTTTGAAGTATTCCTGCAAATATGGGTCCCGTCCAGCACTGCTTTTGCTAGCTTACTTCTAGTCACTAAATAGATCACAGGTAAGTCATAAAGACAAAAGTCTTCTTTTGTCAATAGTATCTAAAGTTATAATACATATTTTATTTACTTTAAAAACCGTTTCAGTTTTAACCGACTTCAATAGGTTTGTGTCGTATTTTTTATTACGATGCCATTCGAACTAGTTTTTGGAGAGGAACAAATGTTTGTATGGGAGCAACTACAATTAAAGAACATAATTACCCAAAAAAATGAGTTAAAGACGGACCTCCCTAGCGGCAGCCGAAAACGTTTAATACTGTACATTGAATCATGACGTCACAGTGTGATAGTTGTACTAATAGTTGTATGGAAAATCAAGTAAATTGCTGTTTCGGTCGCGAAATAGTGCATTTAGGACCGTAGTTGTTTCTATAAAAGCGTAAGGATTCTATTGGTAGCTTTAAATTTACTATTGGAAACTAAAAAAAAAAAATTTTTCTAAACTTTCAAGGTCCATATCTTTTTATGATTTTAATTATATTTCGTAATTTATACTTAATTACATTTACTTGATGATTTACTATCCATTTAGAAACACTGCGTTACCAATTTTAACATATGGAAACTACCCAATTCACAACTTCGCCTTATTTGAGGAGTTCCCTCGATTTCTCCAGGATCCCATCATCAGATCCTGACCTGATGACCATGGGACCACATGGGAAATATACCCTGTCAAAAAAAAGAATTTTCCAAATCGCTCCTGACGTCATCGAGTAATCGGGGAAGTAACACAAAAAATAAAAAAATAAACCAATGAATTGAGAGCCTACTTCCTTTTAAAATGATTATATCTCATCCAAAAATTATGTTACGCTCTTAACTTTGGCAATGTATGTCTGTATCTCTAATCTAATCTCTAATCCCAATTAAGAATAATAATAAATGATTACATTATCCATTAGGCTCCAAACTAGACTGAGCCTGTATCTTGGGACCCGCAAAATTACATTTGCATCTTTTGCGCGCAAGATATTTATTTTATTTATTTATTTAAACTTTATTGCACAAAATACAAAAAAATATGTACAAATGGCGAGCTTAATGCCAAATGGCATTCTCTACCAGCTAACCATTGGGCTAAACAGAGACTTATAACAGGTGCAAAGAAAAAAGTATGATCATTTCTGTTACGAATATACTTGAGGAGAGAGGAAAAAAATACAAATGTATTATTTATACACTACATATAGACATACATAAATAAAAATATATAAGATACATACAAAAAGATATACTACTACATATTCAATATATGTATACTACCATTATGTGGATGGATTTTAGTCGAATTCTTGTTTAAGCAGATGCTCCCGCAGCATCCGCTTGAAAGCAAACTTGCTTGGGGCTTGTCTGATGTTGAGAGGGAGTGAATTCCAGAGACGGCTTGCCTGTACGGCGAAGGAGTGAGTCATAAAACTAGTGCGGTGCGAAGGTATGGATAGTTTGAGGACACGGGAGGTACGCAGCTCACAGCCTGGGCGAGGGGTATCGAAAATAAATTTACTTTTGAGGTATCCAGGAGCAGAAGGCTCCAGGAGCAGAAGGCAGGATATTCGCGTCAGTGTATTTCCGCCTTACACACAATCATTTAATAAACAGAATCACCCACGATTCCACCGTAAATAAAGACAATAGAACCAAAAAACGAATAAATAGGTAGTGCAATACATTTGGCACAAAATTTATACCCATATCAATTCGTTCTGCATCTAAAATTTGATTGCGAAAATATATAGGCTAACCTTCCGCACCCATTTAAGCCACGAATTTATGGTTTCTGGATATTTTAATAATATCACGTGTTTGGAGAGCATGGAATTGCATATGTAGTAGTATTGTATGTATACAGGCATTCTATATTTGAATTTTCTATTTTCTCGTACAACCACTACAAATGCAATTCCATGTTCTCGATAATTCATCTATATCTCTGCGAGATCGCATCAGAAATGAGGCTATCCGCAGCAGAACCAAGGTAACTGATATAGCCCTATGAATCGCTATAAACTTAAGTGGCAGTGGGCATATTGCACGTAGAACCGATGACCGTTGGGGCGGAAAGATTCTCGAGTGGCGACCACGTACCGGAAGGCGCGGCGTGGGTAGGCCCCCCACAAGGTGGACTGATGTCCTGGTAAAGGTCGCGGGAGTCCGCTGGATGCGGGTGGCCCTGGACCGGTCAATTTGGCACTCTTTGGGGGAGGTCTAAGAGAGGTCGGCCGGAGTCGGATTCGACGATTGACCTCTTTCTCGAAGTTAAATTTTTGTTTGATAATGTTTTAACCCGCGGTTTTTTTGTTCCCTGTGTAATACGCAGGAGAAGCCGCGCTGAAAGCTAGTGTAGTATTTTGTACGTAGCTTTAATGATGTGTTTAGAGGTAAAAATATCAATGAACCATCTATTGAATACTAATTGTGATAAATTGTATGCGAAAATTGTTTGACTCTGATGAATTGGTCTAGAATCTATTGCATTGAAATTATTCATGAATCTAGGTGTTATAGATTTAGTCCGTTGGTTAGATTATCAAAAAAACCTGACAAGTACGAGTTCGACTCGCGTGGTGAGGGTTCCGTAAAATATTGAGAATTTTCCAGTTACTTTGAATACTCAAACTTCTCATAGGTTTTCCTGTAATCTTTAGGCAAGGAACTATTTTCCATATTTTTTTTCAGAATTTTAAGCCTAGTAGTTTCGGAGATAAGGGGGGAATGGTTAATTTTCGTCTTTTTTCCTAAATTACTTCAAATTTGTTTTCGCTAAAATTATAAAAAAAATATCTGAGATGCTTACATCTTCTTTCATTTGACACACAAAAAAATACGTGTCCAACATTTTTAGGGTTCCGTACCTCAAAAAGAAAAAAAACGTAACCCTTATAGGATCACTCGTGCGCCTGTCTGTCCGTCTGTTACAGCCAATTTGCTCCGAAACTACTGGACCGATTGAGTTGTAATTTGGTAAAGATAATGTAAATTGGTGACCCAAAGATGGTCGCGTAAAGTAAATTAATGAATTCTGAACAAGGGGGCCACTTTTGGGGGGTAAACTGGTAAATTAAAAAAAAAGTTTCGCAAACTGTATTGTGTGACAATACCAAATGAAAAGGGTTGATGTTAGCATCTCAGTGTTTGTTTTTTTTTATAATTTTAGCAAAAACATATTTGAAGTAATTTAGAAAAAAAGACGAAAATTGACCATTCCCCCCCTTATCTCCGAAACTACTTGGCTTAAAATTCTGAAAAATATTACAGGAAAACCTATAAGAAGTTTGAGTATTCAAAGTAACGGGAAAATTCTCAATATTTTTGTGTTTATACGGAAGCCTCACCACACGAGTTGAACTCGCACTTGTCCGGTTTTTGACGTCTTCGATTGCGTAGCTACTTTTGATGCTGACTGCACATATTATATTCTAAACCACGGGCAGTTTGCATTTCGAAGAAAAAAAACTGGTATTGTAGATAGGTACTATGTCGTATTTACCCAATTATACGACAACATCTGCGACGTTGTAGCATCGTACGTTTGTATGTAATATGCGATTTAAAAAAAAATGTTTCATATGTGTATGTATAGAATGGACTTTCTGGATGGACATTAGGGTGTATTGTATCCTGCGGGTTTGCCTGTTTTCTTTGCAATACAGGGTGAAGCCGCGTGGTTAGTTAGTGATTGATAAAAAAGGTAAAAATATATCCTTTAAAATGCTATGAAGTTCCTATAATGTATGACGTGATAACACTGATAACGTCTTATAAATCGATGAACGCCGGCTGCAAGCATGAAAAAGTGTGACCCATTGTCCCGTTCCGTTGACTGACATATCAACGCACACAGCCCAAACCGCTGGTTTTAGAGATTCCAAATTTGGGACGTAGGTTCCTTATAAGGTCTGGGGGTGCACTAAGAAAGGATTTTTCAAAATGCCCCCTCTAAGAGGGTGAAATGGGGGTCCAAAGTTTGTATGGGGAAACGAGATTAGATCGACTATTTTATTCGAAATTTCACAGGAGTATTCCTAACGATAAATGAGTAAATACATGTTATGTAATTTTTCATCAATGTTTTCTTATGTACGTTTAATTATCGTTACGTAAAATTATCGTCCGTAAACTAACTTTACAGGCAACCATTTTTTTTATCATTTCACTAATCCCTATTAAGAGTCCTTAGTTAATAAAAGGTTCGTAACTCAATATTTGTTTTTCTAAAGCCCTAATGACCGAATATCCAGTCATTTGTATTTTTAAGCTGTATTTCTAATACTACACTTAGGTTTTTTTATATATCATAAGTAGCATTTAGTTTTTACATACATGTTCTCTTGTGTCCGAACAGTTTTTTTATGGAACGAATGAAGCGTTACTTTAAATACGATTTTAATTACACTTTTTATAGAGGTCATCTGATGATTACATGACTAGTATATTTAGTCATCATCTTATTGATCGAGTTGTAAGTTCACTCCTTTTTTTTTCTAACTTTGACTCCTAGTTGACTTCCGGTTTTGATCTATTCTCAGTAATTTGTAGAAACTTACTAGAACATCCCTACATTTAAAAATTCAAATAGTTAAACATCCCTGACTCAGAATCAGCTAAGGACCGTCTCGCTCGATAGACAATACTTTCAATAAAAACAACTGCTCTCAAATCATCCGTTTGTTAGTTACGATGCTACTACACACAAACACATTTTAAACGTATAACACCCCTCGTTTGCCCCAGGAGCTAAAATGGCCGTCCACACAAAGAAAATGTCTTATGTTAGCCAATAATTTTTGATATAGGAATTTTCTCTGCTTTGCCAAGTTGTCGTCGTCTGTACATTACTAGTTCCTACATATATCACGGTCAGGTTTTTTTATTTTGATTTAATACATTTTGTTGCATTTTGGTGTAGGTTTGGGGTCTTTTAATTTGTATCCTGTGCCAGGCCAAAGTTAAGGACTGTACCGCCCATTTTTCGGCTGGACTTATGAGTTACGATACGGATAAAAATGGTGTCTCCTCTTATAAAAATCGGTGTGATTAAACCATAACTTATACAAAGAAAGAAAGACATTTTTTTCACTCTGTACCCACTCCCAAACCCATTTGATCGAACCGATTTATACCTAAGCGATTCTCAAACCTATGTACCCCAACGATTAGAATCCCTAACAAAAAGATTCATCAGAAGTCTAGGTTAGACTAAACAAAAGCGTATCGTACCACCCGTCAACTTTCCACGGAATCAATTTCGTAATTAATTATTAGAATCCTTGAAAATGTACATTGCTCCTTATATATGATTGACAAGGTCGATACATCACGTATTAAAAAAAAAACTATCGTACCTAACTAATTACTCGGCATGTATATCATAACTCGAATATAGTCGTTTATTATCTTCTATAAAGCATGACGTCACGACTAAGGTTTAGGATCATGTCAGGAGGTATATAATGGGTCAGTTGATCTCAGAGCATCACAGTTCAACGTGAGCCTTCTTTTGGTCGTCCGCCTCCTGCTATCCAAAAATGAAACTGGTAAATTTTGATTTTATTATTAATCGTTCGCTCTTTTGTTTAACGCTGTGATTTTTACTGTTTTAGTATTCCATTGAGTTTTGCAAGCTTTTAACTTTATTCAATTGTTATTGAAATAAAAAAAAATATTTCTAGTAATCTTAATAATATTCCCAACATTGATCTGACCTTTTACCAAAGCTTAATTAATTCCCAACAAAATGGCACATGATAAAAATAGTCAATAATTTTGAGTTTTTAATTGTAGCAAAACTTTGAAAAATATTGTAATTATAATGTTAACGGTTGTAAGATCTCTTGACGACCAGCGTTCAAAATCTATATTTTTTAATAAAAACCGGGTCTAATAGAAAATGTATCACAATGTACTATCGCCCAAGGGTACGGTTTCATAATTTCTGTTCAAAATGTACTATCGCCCAAGGGTACGGTTTCATACTTTCTGTTCAAAATGTACTATCGCCCAAGGTTACGGTTTCATAATTTCTGTTCAAAATGTACTATCACCCAAGGGTACGGGTTCATACTATCTGTTCAAAATCGTCTGCACATGCATGGCGAACGCTCGGAAATGATCCTAGAGGTGTGAACCCGTACCCTTGGGCGATAGTATGTGCCTATGAATAGGACGCTGGTATTCAGGAGGGTATTCTAGATAAGATTGAATGTAAAACTTACCACTAGACCTTGGACTCTTCTTTTTTAGATCCAGGAGTCAATCCCACCCGCCGGTAACGGTCAGCAGGTGATTCGTCCCACCTGGTAAAGTTAGCATAACGTATGTAAGAGTGTATGAGTGTTTTGTCTGATTCCAGTTCATCCTTGCCGCCCTCATCGCCATCAGCTCCGCGGCTCGCTTGGAGCATCTGGAGAGGGGTTACCTTCCTCCGGATCAGGCTGGACAGGGCCAGGGCTTCCAGGGTTCCAACGGCATCGGTTTCGGCTCCCAAGCCTCCAACGGTTTAGGCTCGCATGGCGCGAATGGTGACTCCGTTGGCTTCGGATCTGCTCCTCAAGGCTCCAGGACTGGTCCCGCTGGCGTCCGTGGCGTGTCCTCGTTCGAGGCTGCCCAGTCCAACCAGTACCTGCCTCCTGACCATGGTCCTTCTGCCGGTAATGGATTCGCCAGCGGTTCTCGTGGTCAAGGTGAGTTTTGACACATTTTTGGCACGATCTAATACGCCTTCCTTATGTGATACAGTTTATATAATTCATAAATTAATTGTGGAGTAATTACACAAATTCAAAGCCCAAAGTCGTTCGATCGCTGTGAAATCTTACCAGACAAGTTATATTAAAGAAAATTATGTTTAAGTACATCCTTATGTGAAAATGTCAATTGTGTATTGGCCACTCCTATAATAGACACTTAATTTTATTTAATAAATACTTAACTGCAAATAAAATAAATAATAAATAAATATTAGAGGACTTTCTCACACAAATCGACCTAGCCCCATGGGTACTAGACGGTGATATATTTAATAGATACAAATACTTAAATACATAGAAAATATCTTAGACTCAGGAACAAAATGTACCTAATATTTCATCGGGTTGGTCATTCTCCAGATTTGTGCTTGCGTCTAACTGACGCGACTGCATATAAAGTGTTCGTAAAACGTCGCGTTAATTAGACCCAACTGCATTCACAAATCTGCAGAATGACCGGGGTGCTCATTCATACGATAAAATACTCAACGCCTATAATAAGCTAACATCTTTATTTCGTAGGCTAAAATATGAATTCGTTTTTCTTTCCAGACTCTTTCGGAGCGTCCAGCAACAAGAACCAATTCGGTGCCCAGTCTCAGTTCGCCCACAGCAACGGTCTAGGATCTCATGGCTCCAACGGTTTCGGCGCGCAGGGCTCCAACGGATTCGGATCTCAGGGCTCCAACGGCGGATCTCAAGGATCCAACGGCTTTGGCTCCCAAAGCTCCAACGGCTTCGGCTCTCATGGATCTAACGGCGTCGGCTCTCATGGATCCAACGGCTTTGGCTCCCAAAGCTCCAACGGCTTCGGCTCTCATGGATCTAACGGCGTCGGCTCTCATGGATCCAACGGCTTTGGCTCCCAGGGCTCCAATGGCTTTGGATCTCAAGGGTCCAACGGCTTCGGATCTCAAGGGTCCAACGCTCGCTCCCAGCAACAACAGCAACTTCGCCAATACCTTGCCCCTAAGACTTCTTCGTCCTTCGACAAGATCCCTCAACAGGCGTTCGACGAAGAGACTGGATACCACTACTAGAGATATCGAAGTCTGACTTGAATCGTGAACATAAAATAGTCAACGGATTCTTGTCAATGTAATCCCGTATAGTCAATTCGAATGTGTTCTAATAATGCTCATTGTAAAAATGTATATCAACGACAATAAAGTATTGTACTTTGTAAAATAACTTGGTGATTTCATTTTGATACATCTGAGAGGAAATTCAAAGAGGTATGTGAAGTCCCCAATCAGCACTGGGTCAGCGTGGGGACTACTGCCCGTTCACTGTCATTCATGAGAGGAGGCCTGGGCCCAACAGTGGGCTGATTATAGTGATGATGATATTATTTTGATCCAAAATTACTTAAAAGGTGAATTAGTTAATTTTATACATATGCACATAATTATTAAATAGAGGAACTTTACTTATGAAGTTACGAATTACTTGACTAAAATTACTCCTTTGAAAGGATAAAGTTTGTTTTTTGAACCATTTCCAATAACTTTATAATACCTCTTAAATGGTAACTACCCACCACTTAACAGGTATTATCATCATGAATATTTAAAAATAATCTTTGAGTAATTTTGAATGCATTTTCATTCAAAAATTCACTTGATTCATGCGCTATTTGGCAAATTATCAACGCTTTTCATATTACTGTACTACGATTTGTAAATTACACATCTTTCGCATCTTCCTTTGTAATAAGGAGAAACGTTTATTATCTAATAACGTTCACTGTACAGTCGCCATCAGATATATCAGAGCGGCGAAAGCGCTCACAAATATCTGAATACGTCTCTAATGCCTCGACAATAGAGGCGTGTTCAGATATTTGTGAGCGCTTTCGCAGCTCCGATATATCTGATGGCGACTGTACATTAAGTATGCCTTTTAAGGTAACCGTTCACATGGGCGAACAAATTTCCGCATCATTTTAATTTCTCAAACAATGACAATGTTAACTTTTCTTGACTTACTTAATAAAAAATATCGCCTAGAACACATTTGGTTAGGTCATTGTTATGTAACTATGGTAAAAGATTTGAGGTTTCTGAAATAAAATAAAAAATAAATAAATATTTTGCGGACAATCTTACACAAATCGACCTAGTCCCAAACTAAGCAAAGCTTGTACTATGGGTACTAGACGACGATAAACATATTAAAAATGATTAATAAAAATGATTTTTAATAAAACGTATGTGAAATGAAGTAAACTGGGACAAAACGTTATTCCAAATTTAGAAACCAAATCCACCTCGAAAACTATGGATGCAATTAATAATTAAAAGCTAGCACACATGTTAACATTCCAAAAACGTATCAATAGGAAAACGTGATTTAGAACGTATAATTATTAGAACAATAAAAATTAAGCTGTCTGATACGTATGTTCAACAAAGCTAAGAGTTCAGACATTTTATAACTTACTTAATTACTGATTGACTTTTTAATAGCATTGCGCATAATTACAAAACATCGTGATGTCTGTGATCTTCAGTTACTGTCTTAATCTAAATGGAGTTTTCAAATTTATATTCTATATTTTTTTATAACAAGGTGGCAAACAAGCACGGCCTGTCTGATATTAAATAGACACTGTAGCCTTTGGACGCTAGTGGCTCCAGAGGAATGACAAGCTTATTGACGATCCATTATTGATGTCAGGATTCGTTTTATTGACAGCTAGAGTATATCGCGATCTTACTCACCATTAGCAACACATACCTGTAGAACAAGTATTGGTGTCATTACGGCAGCGGCAGGAGGAGGTACATCCCCAGTTAGGCTCCAAATATGAGCAAAATAACATTCCGCAGTGTCCTAACTGGCAACGCACCGCGGAGAAGTTTCCAAAGTTGCGAAAATTTTAATTAGGAAAGATCTCAGAACTTAATTTTTATAAACACTGGAAACATGTCAAAACTCTCTGGGTACATACATTATCAGCTGTTTAATTTGCCTGCTTAAAGTTTAATAGATTATACATGTAAATACTCGTAATCCATGAAAAAATCCCAGCAGAAACTTCCTAAAGGAAACTTATTATTACGAGTACATTCTTATGTAAGCTTCCGGAAATTTCTGAGATCTTTCCTGATATTTTGAGAATTTTCTGCAACTTGTACATTGCTAGTCCTAACTCTCTACAATTCTATTACAACTTTAAAAAAAACTTTATGAAATTACATTTTGAAATACAGGGGTCCATATCTGAGGATTTCAAAAATTTACAGACTGAAGACTGTCTTCACAGTTGATAATTCAAATAAATTCCATTAAAATGTGACTCATATTTCACTGTTTCTTTTTGCGTGCTGGGCGTTTAGAGGTTAAACTCGTTAATATTAACGACCAGTGTGGAGTCAGGGGTGGAAAATCGCCCCCCCCCCTTTCTTTCCATTGATATCATAAGAGAAATACTATTTCTGTTTCTGTTTCTGTTTCTGTTTCAAAAGAGTCGACTAAGAGAACCCGGTTGAGGTGTGATGTGGGCGATGGGCTAGCAACCTATCCTATCCTATAATATTCATGTGCTCTGCTTATTCCTTTTTGGACTCCAGGCGTAAGTTTATGTACATACAGGTAGAAGCAAAGAACGCCAATTATTACTGTCCTTAAGTACATTTTTATTCGCTTCACTCACATAGCATTCATACATCTCATACAGGCTCGTCCGTTGCTATTTCTAACTTAGCCTTTTTCAGTTTGTATAATAAAAACTTTGCTTGCTGAGTCTACAGAAACGTGTGTTAAAACAGATAACCAATCGAGCCCTCGAATCACGCCATAGTCATAACATCGTGTCGATAATTACAATATCGAGCGATCATCACATAGAGTTTAGACACGGCCAATTTTCCTAACTAGTTTTAGTTTTTTCCTACAGTTTTTACAACTCGCGCCGTAACACCTGTTGCGAGCCGACAAATTAATGGTTTTTTTGGTAACATTATGGTTTTCGCCATCTTTTTGCTAATGTTCGAATCACGTGTTGGTACTGTTGGTATTCGTTTAAGAACAACGTTTTTAAACATTTGAGCTTCGTTAGTAGTTCCTATGAGGCTCACGATCTGAATGTTCGGTCTTGTTATATTTGTTGTTATAGTTGTATGTATGTCAAAAAATAAGGTTTTTTTATCACAATAGTCAAAATTAATGAAAAATAAATATACAGTAATAGGACGATATCAATAAATGTGTACACAGTAATGAGGAAATAGAAAAATAAAACAAAACCACAAAGCAAATATATCAACCACTAGGTATCGTCAATAATATCAATACAGGATTCAATAATAATAATAATAGTTTGTGGGATGTTGATTCGACGATCATCGTCCCGATAGTCGTTTCGGCGAACGGCTTAATAGCGAAGAGTCTCGACCGCCACCTTAAGAGACTCTCGCTAGATGGCTGGGTCAAGGGTCAGATACAGAAGGCGGTACTTCTGGACACGGCGCGGATAGTCAGGAGGTTCCTCTCTCTGTCGCCGACCACCGGTAGTTTAGGCCCCGCCTCGCTGCCGGCGGCACCCTAGGTTAGGTTTTTATAATGATTTTATATTTTGTATGTATAGTTTTATATTTTACTTTTTATATTAATATTATAAAAAACTAACCTAAGATAAAATTTAAATAAAGAAGAAATGTCAAATCGAGATTCATATACTCTTGAACTGAGTATAATGTATTTTCCAATAAAAGGAACAGATACAATATATATTGTAAAATGAATTTAAAAAAAAAAAGGCTTTTCAGGCGGCGTCCAAATGTGCCACTTCCTTACTCCAGATGATCGGTTTTGAAACTATAATCCCTGATTCTGCTCCACACTTGCTCTCTGGCATCAGTGTAACCTTTTTCTACATAGTCCTGTAGTCCGAACATTCCAATATTCCGACACTCCCTAGTTCTTAATGGTGCCGGATTAGAATTAGAGAGACAACTTCTAAGCATTTTTATTTCTGGGCCTTACTCAAAATTTGCGTCACTCGCCACCATGCTGTGTGATGTCGTGTTCCTTTATAGAGCTCTGCAAAAATGTTTAATTCTTTCAATATGTGTAGAACTTCGTTCGTATCGTACAACCTTTTCAACCCCCGACGCAAAGAGAGGGTATCGTAGCTCCCAAACGGATAGATCGATTTGAATGCGGTTTTTTTTGTGTCATAAATAACTTTAACCTAAGTGTTCTCAGCCATGTTTCATCAAAATCGGTTCAGCCGTTTTTGAGATATTGAACTTTGAAATGTAAATCGGGGATTTTTCAACTTTTCTAAGTTGTAGTTATTTCTTCCATAGTTTTATATAAAACACTCCCGTGAGAATCAGACATATTAAAATGTAAAACAACCGAGCGAGCAGGGCGCGGGCCTGCAGTGCTAAACGCGCCGGCAACGCGTGTGCTCATGATTAAGAACCGCGAATCGAAACATGTCGAGCGATATTCGACATTCAATACGTGAGTCAAAATATCTCATTATATTTTAATATGTCTTCCACAGTTTTCCAGAATGTTCTTTTTGTACCTGCGCGTGGACAGTGCATATCTTCCGGACGCCCCAGTGGAAATAGTTATTTACGATACAAGTGCAGAAAATAGGAAATTCGCAACGAGTGGTGATAAATTAAAACACGACCGAAGGGAGTGTTTTAAATCGACACGAGTTGCGAATCACCTATTCGCACATGTATCGCACAATGTTTTATAGGACATATTATGGCTCTTTAAAGTTTTAACATTATGCACGGAAAGTGCTCATTTGCGCACTAGTACGGGAAAGTGTACTATAAATATATTTTTGAAAGTAAGTCATACCTACGCTAAGAGGTCATTGATGGCTTACATAGTGACTACGTACGCATAGTTACTCGCGTGACCACGCCCTTCACCCGACCGTGATCTGCATCGTTATTTGATAATCGTTCTTTTGTACGAGCTTTAAGGTTAATTCGTGTTACGTGTTAGACTGTAATTGTTGTTTATTGGGTATATAATGTGTGTAGACAACCATTGTTAAAGTGTATTAATAAGGTAGTATTTTTTGAGGGTTCTGTTAGCACGGATTCTAGTGATCTTGTTGAACATTGGAAAGGTGTCAGTGGAATAGATTCTTCATCGGCCGATATCGTACTGCTCTATTTAAATAAACATAAATATTAATGGACATCCTTACACAAATCGAACTAGGCCTATAGTAAGCTCAATAAGGCTTGTGTTATAGGTACTAGACGACGATATATATAATATATATAAATATTTAAATACATAGAAAAAATCCAAGACTCAGAAACAAATATTCATGCTCATCACACAAATATTTGCCCTTACCGGGATTCGAACCCAGAACCTTCAGCTTCGTAGGCAGCGTCACTACCCACTAGGCTAACCGGTCGTCAATATCGGTTATCGGTGGTCGGTGGTTGGGAATATTAGTACAGTGGAAATGGATTCCCCACAAGGTGGACTGGTAAAGGTCGCGGGAGTCCGTTGGATGCGGGTGGTGCACGACCGGTCATTGTGGCACTCTTTGGGGGAGGCTTATGTCCAGCAATGGACGTCTGTTGGCTGATATGATGCTGAGTACAGTGGGTTCCCCATTTCCCGTCCGTATCACAGTACAATGGGCGGTTTCCCAACCACCTCTACCCCGTTAGACGCCTATTTAGATTCTGCATATCTTCGGCCCTCTGCCAGTTAAGTGCGGATTATTTTCTAGACCGGATTTTATCTTAAGACGAATCGGTCCAACAAAGCAATGATGTAGCCATAGTCACCACGTGCCACAAACGCTTCGAAATGAAAAGGCCATGTTTAATAATACTTTACTGGAATAGCGACTCTATTGTAAAAGTAGTCTATTGTTTTAAATACAAAATGGTCAACATTGCTAAGTAGTATTTTGTACCGTGGACCTCCTTTCTTTAGGCACTAAGCCGCCTTATTTACTCACAAAAAGTGATGAAGTTTACTACGTTTATTTTACAGTACCTACCAATAAGCGATTACACTTAACAATAAAAGACAATCGCTTTGTTTACCACATAACAAATGAAACTAGGCCCAAAGAAAAGTGAATTCGGCCTAGAAAAGAATCCGCAATATAACTACTAGCGCCGCTGTTGTCCAACGCTAGAGAATCGACTGTCCAACGACACGTTGGACAGTCGATTCATTTGTACAACAAAATCCCAAGTCACATAACTAATCAGATGATAAATTTAAAAATATATTGTTAAAGTCATATTGATTCATAAATCGTATTATAAACACAACAACATCGCGATACAAAATGCGTTTGTGGTTCGAGAACAGCGTTATAAGTACCTACATAGTAGGTATAGTGGTCCCGTCGTGAACGCATTCACGTGATCATAATATCACCCTTATTGCAGCAGCAGTAAGGTCTATGTTTGACCAGTTGTCTTTGTACGTTCACCGTGACCATGACCTTGTGCGACAGGGAAAGTGATCATCTCGTTACACATGTAGAATGTAGAATGAGACCACGAAAAGGTTGGCACTTGGCCGCCTCTCGCAGCGTCAGGGTTGCCAGACTTTGGACGTTTCGCTGAGATGTGGGGAATTTTGGTTATTCGGAGTTAGGATTAATCATTTGTAGTCGCTGTAGAATCAAGTGCAAAAATATGTATCGGTTTAATCCTCTCATAAATATGCAACTACCGAAACGTTAATCCGCTGACATGACGAGCATATTGAGTAAGTTTACACTGACTGTCATCATAATCATCATATCAGCCGAACGACGTCCACTGCTGGACATAGGCCTCCCCCACACAGTGCCACAATGACTGGTCCTGCGCCACCCGCATCCAGCGGACTCCAGCGACCTTTACCAGGTCATCAGTCCACCTTGTGGGGGGCCTACCCACGCTGCGCCTTCCGGTACGTGATACTGACTGTGTGACTGTACAATGTGGGAAATGTATTCACGTAACCAACGTAGAACCCTGTCACAATTGACAGGCCGCCGTCACTTCAACTCGAGTGATATGTCACCTTATTGCGATAGGGTTCTACGGTGTACGTGAATACATTTCCCTTACTGTACAATGCCACAACAGGAGCCGTAGCATGGTTGGCCTTATCACGCGACAAGTGACAATATAAGAGCGTCGTCTCGTTCTATCGAACGGTGACAGCCAGTGACGCACGCTCTATCCTATCACTTATCGCGTGACAAGGCCAACCATGCTACGGCTCCTTATGGGGAGTATAAGTCCTAGTTTTGACCATTATTCATTTAACTTGACCAGTTCCTTGGTCAGTTTGTTAGTGAGGGACAAATCTTGGAACTGATTTTTGCACCAGTTAACCCCAAGACCGATTGATCTGAAATTTTGGGTAAGTACCTATAAGTATACTTTGAATGTCAATTAAATATTATGGTACCATCGAGCTGATCTGATGATGGAAACAGAAGGTGGCCATGGGAATTCAGTACTTAACCGACGTTTGTTTGTTGGTTTGTTAGTGTGGGACAAATCTTGGAACTGAATTTTGAACCAGTTTACCTCAACCCATTGAGCTGAAATTATGAGTGTAAGTATAGTTTGAATGAGTGTAAGTATAGTTTGAATGACAATTCAATATTATGGTACCATCGAGCTGATCTGATGATGGAGACAGAAGGTGGCCATGGGAATTCAGCGCAAACTCAACGTAACCCCGTTGAGTTTGGGCTCGTTAGAATCGTCTCAACGAGTAGTTGATGACGGTATACAGAAAAGCACAGTCGGCAATAAAAGCAATTTACCAAATATTACATTTTTGGCTGAAACTTATTTACACTTAAAAAGAATGAACCAGGTCGGAATGGGAAACATTAGATCATTCCTGAAGGCTTCGGGAATGTGATAGAAATATTAGGAGTTAGATAACTAATAGAAAAGAAGAAGATAACGTTACTATAAAACATCCACTTTGTTTAAATTAAAGCTTATTAGCATTGGTTTATTAAAAAAGAACCTTTAGCACAGAATAAGGAATAGTACTACGTACAGAAGGTTCTCTGTTAACAAATTTCCTGTTTAGGTACGCCAAACGTGCCTATATGTGGCCATTTCTTTCTATCACATGCAACTGATGCAACGCGCTCTTTCGGAGGCGGAGCCTTAGACCTAGGGTTACCGCCAGCTCGACCTATTAAATTATAGGTACGTTAGTATAATAGTGTACTTTACGAACGATATTACGATTATTCTTTATTTAAATAGGATCACCCAACTACACAAAAGCTGTATGATTTGTCTTCTCCAACCGTCCCGACGGTAGCGAGAAAAACAAATCTTCCGTATTTGTGTCGTTATTTTTACAGCCCGCTGCAATACAGTATCATTTAGCTTTTGTTGTTTAGGCATATTTATTTTACAAGGCGAATGACGATGCAATGCGTTGCGCGAAGCCAAAGAGTGAACCGCCTCTGCCTTTAGTCCTAATAATATACCAAAATTAGATAAAGCGCTGAATAAACGCTTGATAGACATGTAGGTAACAAACAGATTCCATCATCTATGTCTCTAACTGTCCGGGTATTTCAAATTTACATCTGGCAATACTTCAATACACATCGGTTGACCTGCTCCCCCAATATTACCGGCCTGCTCGCTCTTACAGTGCTCATTCGAGAGTGAGAGTGCGACCTTGACAGTGAGAGCAAGGTCATTACGCAACGACAGTAACCGATGATATTTATGGTTGTAGGTATATCGAACGTGGACCGAATTCTCTTTATACTCCAGGCAAAATACGGATTCGAAAAACATTAATTTATAATAGCGTTTTCTTTGTTCATTTTATTTTAAAACGTTATTCTAAGATGCTTTATTCAAGAATCCAACAAACTTTCCATCCGGAAGTAGTTATATAGATTTAAATTAAGCGTGCATTCTTTTTTGTTTGATTTATATTTAATATTTTAAAGCATATGTAAATGAACCAAAATAAATAATCAAACATTTATTAATATTTATTTTGACTTTTCAGGAGGTAATTAATTTTTTTTTGATGTCTGATTTTTTGTTGAATTTTGCCTCTAGGTAACTGTTTAATTGATAATATATCCGTTGAAAAAAAAAATGCTATTATAAATTATTTCCAAATTTGACATTTTTTCCATACAAGTTGTCAGTTCATTGCCTGGACTATTAAACTTCCAACTTCTTTCTTGTTTCTTTTTGACGTGATAACGTCTTATAAATCGCTCAACGCCGATTGCACGCACGAGAAAATGTGACTCATTGTCCCGTTCCGTTGACTGACATATCAACGCACAGCCCAAACCGATGGTTCTAGAGATTCCAAATTTGGCACGTAGGTTCCTTAGGTCTTGTTCACAAATCACGCGAGGTTTTTTCGGCTACTTTTTGACCCGCATATAGATAGATAGGCAGACAGAGCAGACAGACAGACGGACAACAAAGTGATCCTATAAGGGTATCGTGTTTTCCTGTTGAGGTACGGAATCCTAAAAAAGGTGCCTGACCCTACTTTTCTACTTACCCATCACTAAACAAAGGAATATTGTTTATATTTTTATAGGATCAAGTAAACGGGTTTATTAGTACAAGCAAATACTTACTGTAATTGACTATATTTTTTTGTATGCGATGGATATCTATAGATTTATTTATATTATACGATTTCAAAGTTTAACAGTCATCATCATTATCGTCATATCAGCCTAGAGACGTCCACTGCTGGACATAGGCCTCCCCCAAAGAGTGCCAAAGTGACCGGTCCTGCGCCACCCGCATCCAGCAGACTCCCGCGACCTTTACCAGGTCATCAGTCCACCTTGTGGCCTACCCACGTCGCGCCTTCCGGTACGCGGTCGCCACTCGAGAACCTCTCCGCCTCAACGGCCATCGGTTCTACGTGCACTTAAGTTTAGCGATTCGGAGGGCTATATCGGTTACCTTGGTTCTGCTGCGGATAGCCTCATTTCTGATGCGATCACGCAAAAAAACTCCCAACAAAGTCCTCTCCATTGCCCTTTGGGTGACTTTGAGCCTCCTTATGAGGCCCATAGTAAGCGAAGGTTAACACTATCCCAAGGTTTTTTTTAAACAGTTCTTCTATTAAATTGCGAACAAGACTCTAATCCAGTTCACACGACGTACTTAAACTTATTCTAATAAACAGATAATAATGTCCTTAGTTTCTTTTAAGGTTGAGATTATGTATATTATATGTAACTTGTTATAAGACTGTCATTGTAATTAGAATCTTTTACCTTAGCCGGTAGAGTTGCTTTTTGAATGTACTAATTAGAGTCAATTCGGCTCTCAAATAGTCCCAAGTAGGTACACTATCTTTGACAATCATGAGAAATTTGTACATTTTCAATTCGAAGCGGCGAAGTAATTATAAAGTAATTACATTCAGGTTCCACAGGTTAATAAGACTTGGAGGGAATTACTTTTTTTCACACAAACTTTTCATACCAGGATTGTGGCAAATAGGTGTACGAGTACGACCCGCTTGATATATTAACTGCACAAGTGTCAGTTGCGTGGTGCCACTCTACCCTAATTTGCGAACTTAAGTGGCAGTAGGTGGGGCACATTGTACGCATCACCAATGGCCGTTGGGCGGAAAGGTTCTCGAGCGGCGACCAGCAGGCAGTACCGTAACAGCAGGCGCAGCATTTGTAGACAAGGTAGCTGATCTCCTGGTAAACGCCGCGGGAGTCCAAGTTACTTTTATTTAAAAAAAAATGCTTGTCTGTAAAGTCGGTTTACGGACGATAATTTTACGTGATAACGTCAAAATAAGAAAACATTGATGAAAAATTGTATAACACCTATTTACTCATTTATCGTTAGGAATACTCCTGTGAAGTTTCGAACAAAATAGTCGATCTAATGTTGTTTTGTCCACAAACTTTGGACTCTATTTCACCCCCTTAGAGGGTGAATTTTGAAAAATCCTTTCTTAGTGCACCGCTAGACTTTATAAGGAACCAATATGCCAAATTTGGAATCTCTAGAGAACCAGCGGTTTGGGCTGTGCGTTGATATGTCAGTCAGGAACGGGACAAAGAGTCACACTTTTTCGTGCGTGCAGCCGGCGTTCATCGATTTATAAGACGTTATCACGTCAAAATGCGTAAAAAGTGTATGTAGTCGTAAGTGTTTTCTTGCAAATAAAGTTATTTTTATTAAATAAACCGTATTTAGAGCAAAGCGCGTTCGAGCAGAGCGCCTACCTAGCGGGTTCCTTGAACTGAAAGTTTAATCGTTGTATCGCCAACTTTATGCATAGCTCCAACAATATGTTACCAACGTGTGTTCCAACATAATTTTAACACTAGAAATAAAAATAAATTGGCCATTCCCGGATACCGTCTCAGCAAAGTGAATATCTCGTTTATGGGGAACTGTGTACGTTTTTACAATAAACCTTCTGATATACTAAAATTGACAATGAATAGATTTAAGTCCAGCAAAGGAATTTATAGATGATAAAGAAGCATTTATATGTAAAATACCTGTAGTTAAGTTAAAACATGACATGTAACAGAGCTAGCATAAGCCTATTTGCAAAATTAATATTTTGATTTGATTTGATTTGATTTGTTGGAAACGATTTGTCGTAACGTGCACGTATCGAAACAGTTGTCGCACGATATAACTGGCTCCCAATTACAATTACAGTACATTACAGCATTCTCTCATTACATTAGTATCAAGGTTCGTATCGAGATCCGTTTTACTGTAACAAGGGGAATTTCGAAACAGTATAAATGTGGTCCAAACGGGTCAAACGGGCACAGTTCGTTTCTGGGTGTCATCCGTTGAACTTGGACTAAAAGAAATCATGTATTTAGTAAGTGTTTATTAGTCATTAAGATAAGTAACAAAATATCAAGCTCCGAATCTGGTTGCCGAGTTTCTCAGACATTCACTTTATCGGCCGCTTCTGTGTGCCTATCGGTGGCCGATTGTGTTCATCATTAGCCTATATACGTGGGAGTAGGCAGCCATCCCCATGCTGGCGGGTTGGGGACTTCACATACACATTTCAAGTCATACATAAAAAGTGTAATTTATTATAGGTACGTTTAATATATGGTTCAATCCACACAATAATCCTATCTACCGCTTTGGACAAAACAAAAACGACTACGCGACGAGAAAGGAGTGTTTTCGTTGACAAGATATTCTATTTCTATCGATGCATTAATTCATAAAGTAGTTTCTAAGGTTATTCCCAATTTCTCAAAATAATAAATAAAAAATCTTTCTTAGGAAACTCTAAACGGTTTTATAATAAAATCCCTAAAGAAATCACTGTCACAGAAGGTAAATTCAAGAGTCATGTAAAATCTAATTTATTAAAGAAAGCTTGCTACGCAATTAGCCAATACGTAAAAGACAAAGATGCCTGGATGCTTATGCATGACTACCACGTCGTGGTACCACCACAAAATGTAACTTAACCAAGTATTATATAAAGGTAGAATCAGTTTTGATTTGCCAAAGTGCTATCTGGTGGAGGCATATTTGAATAAACATAAATAATAAACAATAATCGTTATGCTTAAAGCAAGAAGATTTCTCCATTCCTATCAATTATTCTTTATTCCTGTTCCACAGTTCCACCTAACCCTTCTAGCGCTGATTGCGCTCAGTTCCACCGCCCTGCTCCCGTCCCGGAGCTACCTTCCTCAGCAAGGCGGCTTCCAGAGCAGCCACAGCAGTCAAAGCCAGAGCTCGTTCCTCAGCTCCAGTTCCAGCTCCACCTCCACTGGGAACACGCGCCCGCAGCAGGAGATTGAAAAGAATGCTGATATCTTGAAGCAGGACACAGAAGTTGGGGAATCTGGTGAGTCTATCTCATTCCAGGCCTTCCAGACTCCTGCAGGTTCAAGCGACAAACACATTAGCTCCAGGAGCTACCTTCTTCACCATTTATAGCAAGAAAGATTCTTGAACAGCCACTGAAGCTAGAGCCAGTGTCTAAGCTTCAGTTCCACTGGGAACATGCTCCCGCAGCAAGAGAGGGAAGAACGCTGATATCTTGAAGCAGGATACCAAAGTTAAATCTGGTAAATGACTCTCTTATTTCAATCTTTCTCCGGCCTTGCAGGATCTTCATTCCTGGTGACCACCATTAACTTTGGGAGCTCTTGCGACCTAATTCACCATCTGGGACACAATGCCACATACTCACCTAGAGCACGCTACTGCAAATATGAGCTAGGTAACGTTCCGCTGTGCCTCCCTTATATTAATTTTCCTTGTCTTATATTTGAATCATTTGCCTTCAGGTTTCCACTACAGCTTCGAAACCTCCAACGGTATCCGCGCCGAAGAATCCAACAACGCCGGCAACTCCCAAGGCGGGTTCTCCTACAAGGGTGACGACGGGATCACCTACACCATCACCTACACCGCTGGAGAGGGTGGCTACAAGGCCCAGGGTGCTCATCTTCCCGTCGCTCCACCGATTCCTGAGGCTATACTGCTGGCGCTGCAGCAGAACGCTAAGGATGAGGCGGCTGGTATTTTTGATGACGGTATGTCCTTGAATTTTTCGGGTTACTAATGTAATCCATAATTTTATTACCCAGAAATGTACCATCATTTGCCCTAACTAGTTTTTCTCAGAAACTGTATAGTTTTCAGGTTAATAAAACAAACCTAACCTAAACTACAGGGCTCTATACAAAGTTTATTTAGTGTCCGGAGAATGTTACGGTTTCAAAGAAGACAGATATAATATTACCGTAATTTCCTTAACGTACTCGTACTCCATGTCTAAACAACCAAAAAAAATCTTTTCCAAGATTAAACCCATTAAACATCTAAAATCAAAACAACTGACAAACGATATTCCATAAAAAACGAAGATTTAATGAACACAACTTATAAGAAACTACCGCCATCTGTGATATGCCGCGAGAACTATACTCGCACACAATACATGAAACTTAGTACACAAGTGGTGTAGCTTTTTGTGTATCGAAAATTAACAAGCACGATAGCGACATCTAGTGATTTTTTTCCAGCTTCCCCGAAATGTTTTCGAACTCATTCATCAGTTTTATGTTGCTTACCTATAATAACTTAATAGCGCTACGGACGCAGTTTTCGTCTGGAATGATTAATGATACAGATGAAATCTGTTCTAAGTTCTTTACTATCTCCATCGAGGAAATGCAAAAGTTCTTCACAAAATGTAGTAGTTTCAAGCAGGGCTTAATTGAAACATGCATAGTTGAATGATTTCATAGTTAGCTTCTCGTCAATATTAGCGTTTCGGTGAATTAACTTTTTTGTTTCTGGCCATTCTTTTTAAAAGAATGGCCAGAGACTGCTCAGGATCGGGAGCACTGGAAAAAGTGGGGGAGGCCTTTGTCCAGCGGTGGGACACTACGGGCTCACAATAATAATAAACTTTTTTGTGTCATTGACCATGGCAGATTACGTCTCTTGGATCACTTTATAAAACTGCGAATCAGGGGGCACGGCAGTGCCCCCGCCAAGTCGAGCGCGAATTATATTTACGGGTTTGTATCCACCAAACGTTTTTCTAGTCATGTTTCATCGCCCTTTTTTATGGACTATCTTCTAAGCATGTTAGAAGTCTTTGCTATAACATATTTGAAATACTATTTCATTGTGTTCTGGGTAACGTGACAGAATAACAACAAAACATTGTTGATAGACCCATTTCTATTTATGTTTGAACCAAAATTGATTTCTATGGCCATATTCATCAACATTCAAGACATCTATTTTAGCTAAAGTGCCGTTTTAATTCGTTTGTGACTATCTGTCACTTTAACATTTGTGTTTGTGAGAATGGAACAAAACACAATCGTTTTATTTATCAGAGGTTTGTTAAGTTTTAAAATAATTAAAAAAAATGTAAAATATTAGGGGACAATCTTACACAAATCGAACTAGTCCCATAGTAAGCTCAATAAGGCTTGTGTTATGGGTACTAGACGACGATATATTCAATAGATATAAATACTCAAATACATAGAAAACATTCAAGACTCAAAAACAAATATTCATGCTCATCACACAAATATTTGCCCTTACCGGGATTCGAACCCAGGACCTTCAGCTTCGTAGGCAGCGTCTAGGCTAACCGCCCCCCTAGCCCACTAGGCACGGCTAATGAATAATGGATGAAAATATCAGAAGTACCTGATTATTTTTTGGGTGATAGGAATAACCTACCTCCCTTAGCACCAGAAAAAACTTTCAGATTTTTCAGCTGCGTCAATTATTACGGTCAATAGACACTTTCCTTGATACGTCTCATATTACAAAAAAAATATCTTAAATATCTGGTAAACTGACACTGACAATGATATTGACAGTTGCAGCGCAGTTATATTTGTGCTAACGAAGGTTATTCCTATCGCCAAAAAAAATTATTAGACACTTCTAAAATTTTCATCCATTCCCAATTCTGCTTCTGTTATTTCAGGGAAGTACGACGCCGCGAAGCACGGGGGTGGAATGGGCTCCAGCTCCTCAGGGTCCTCTGGCTCAGGGTTCAGCGCTTTCCATTCTTCTTCTTCATCTAGCTCCGGTTCAAGCCACCAGGCCAGCTTCAACCCTAATACTGGATACAGATATTAATCTACAAGATTCTATTTGGAATCACGAAAACTCATTTCTCCGAAAACCTATTCCTGAAGACAGTTATTGACGGAGTTTTTAATGTATATTAGCACACATTCTATTCAATTTGTGTATATTTTCTGTATCATCTACCTACGCAAGATCTCCTTTAAAGAAAATGGTTTTCGAAAGATTGATTTTTTTTGAGAAACCAGATTATTTTTGTCTCCCCGTTTACAATTGACAGTTAGTTTAAAATAGTTATCAACTTCGTACTTTTTTTAGGATCTTAAATTTAAATCTACGTAATTATAACATATAAAAATTGTAAATAGGAAGCCTCGCCTCCTTTGCGCTAAGCAAAAAAAAAACAAAAAAAAAATAAAAGAGGCTACTAAAAATTACGCTTTGAGAAGTACAATATCTTTTTTTAAGAAAATTTTGATGTTTATTTATACTGTTAAATACGTAATTTGACCTATGTAATGCATATTTTCCTCAAAATGTTTTTCAATTATTTTTGGTTTGTTTGACCAAACGAAAAAATTACACAGCTAAGTGTAATATAAAGTATGAGACATTAGAATTTACTTAATGTTTATGATATTTTTCAAGCGCGTTCCTCACCATTGTTTAAAAAAATACTTGGCCGATATACAACATAGGCAACATAGGTATTCTTATTTATCTGATCGTAATTCAGCATTTGATTTCATTTTATTTGCTTAATTTTTGTTTATTTTCTTCAGTGCCTTTGCTAACCTGTGATTTATTATTTCTGCAGTATTTTTTAACTTCTTAATGCAGTATGTTATTGTTTTGGATTTCTTTCATGAACTTGGCATTCTCCCTGGATACAGATTTGTTATGTAAATAATATTTTTAATTAAGTGTTAAGCACTTTCTAAATTAATTTAAAGTGTGAATACTACGGTATCGTACATATTATTATTTATTATGATCTTTATCGACATAAATAAATATTTATTGTGAGAGTATACTAAAGCGTAGTTTGATTTGTAACACGGAGTTTGTTTATTTATTTTTTAACTTTACTTATTGCATAATCTAATTTTTTTTTCTTAATTGGTACATTTATTAACATAATATAGGTACTAAAACAAATAATAATAACAATAATTCATATCTCTGCAATGCACAGTCAGGTGAAGTTTAGTTAGAAGTGGCAATGGCTGCTCCGTCGTCAAACCCCAACAGTTTCGCTGCAGGTTTGAATTTGTGACGTGTGCCTCGTATGCACATACTGGTGGCTCGAATTATGGCAGTGCATAACCTTGTTCTAAGCCAACCCAGTATCGTTGCATAAACTAAATAATGTACCCATGGCGGACTTAGTGCTACAAACCAACTTTACTGGCCCTACACCCAACAGACACTTAAAATTGGTGTTTTACACCATCGAATATTGAGAAGGTGGATAAACAAACTGAAAAAATAAACTGCAAAGTGAGTGCTCTCTCCAGCTCCCCACGATTTTTTCAGTAGGTACCAATGATTTTGGATTCTTGCCAAATCTTGAGATTACGTGCCAAAGTGGACCCCGGGCTCCTTTAGGGCACCAACGGGATTAACGCTAGGGAAGTGATGAGGACCAATCACTTTGCCTTTGGGGGTGGCCTATGTCCAGCAATAGACGTCTTTCAGCTGATATGATGAATATTTAAAATCCTCTTTATTTTATTAATTATAGAAGGTTATGTATAATGGCCCTAATAGGGTCTATTCGAAGTCTACACACGCGAAATACGGACGCCTTTCGTAAAAAAAAACAATAAGTATGGAGGATTGGAGGGAAAATTTATGTACTATTTTGAGTGGTGTATTGTTTTATTTCATTGCATAAGTTTGAGAAAAGCACTATACATGCCTGGCCGTGAAAAGGGCTTGCCGGCTTCGTATCACTCTCTTCCGTACCTATGTTAAATGATTTAATAAACTAGATTTAACGGATGCATCTTAAGTAGAAAGCTCAGTTAGTTCCTAAACCCATCTATTTCCACGCCGGCTGCAATTGATGTAATATAATGATTTCCTGTTGATATGAGTGATGTTTTAATTGGTTATCTAAGTGCCACTTCCTCTCTAACAGACTCGCGTGTAATGTGTTTATACTTGTCACAAGTTAAGACGGTCACTTTATTAAGCAAGTGCAGTCGAGCACAAAGATATGATTGCATTTTACGCCTTATTGCAAAAGAATAAGGGGCAAAAGTGTAACCATATCTTTGACGTCAAACGTACAATCTGTTACATTTGTATGATATATGATTTCTATAATAACGCGTTAAAAAATATCTTACAATAGAGTCACTAAATGTGTGATGCTGAGGCGGGACCACTTCGCGACAAACAGATAGTTCTTTAAGTCTTAAATCTTTAAATAGTTTTATGTATATGTAATAGATATTTTTTGTTCTTGGTTTTTAATGCCTTATTTATTATATGTAATATTTTGTGTCTGTTTTTTTCGGATAAATAATTATCATTTCATTTCATTAATTTTATTTGTTGCCGAATTCATTGAAATTGAAAAAGTTTCAGAAAAATTTCCTCCCTCGTACTCTCCGGTTGTGGAATGGGCTCCCTGCCGAGGCTTTCCCATGAGGTTCTTCAAAAAAGGAGTGTATACATTCTTAAAGGGTCGACAACGCGCATGTAATACCCCTAGAGTTGCAAGCGTCCTGGGCTACGGTAACCACTTACCACCAGGTGGGTCATAACATAAGCTTGTTTGCCACCTACTTGGTATTAAAAATAAAATTAAAATAAATTTATGAACGAGTTAATGCAGAAGAATTACCTCAGCTGATAACTGCTTGCAACAGTTAAGAAAGTATTCGTTATAATTATTAAATTACGAATATGCGGATCAAAGGCAATTTACAACGAACGCGCGAGGATAACAATAAAATTGTTGATTCTCTAAGCCAAACACAGACGGAACGTTTTTGCAAAAATGAAATGCACTGGTGAAAATTAACTTTATGTAACTTGGGTGGCCGAATCTGGCTTAATCTTAATGGAGTCAGTGAGTAGTTATAACTCACTTGAATCCTGTGTGTTAATTGTTTTAACTTTATAAATATTTTTGGTCATATAAAGGAAAAGTTTAATGAAACGAAAATCAAACAGGGTATTTTATAAAAAAATGTCTTGCTTTATTCACAGAATAAATAATTTCACCCACATCGTCATGATCACTATTACTAACATCAGAGTATTAACCAGTATAACAAATCACAAAATTAACCGTAGTGAATGTGGAAATGATATCGAGTTTCAATATATGAGCTTCATTGTCACAAATTATGCGTAGCTTGATAGAACTTTGATAATGTGAATTCGTTTATTGAGACTTAATGCTAAAATCAAATCTCAATTAGCAAAAACATTACAAGTTTTTCGCTTCTTGCTTCTTTCGTTTGATTCTCAATCTTGTTTTCTAATTAAGTCGACATCACTCCAACAGCCTCCATTTTAATTTTGTCTAACATTATTGATTTTTCAGCATTCTTCTTGTATGTCTTCTTTACTTTTAATATTTTCATTAATGTCATCAGTTTCTTAATTTCTCTATCTATTGTTTTGTTGTCATGGATCCTTACGGCTAAAGTGAGATGGCATTGCTTTAATATTTGTAGTTGTTCTGTCTGAACCCAGCGTTCGCTTGCGCGCGCGCGTAGGGCTGCTGCGCGAAACCAGCGGCGCCGGCGCCGTGCTGCTCGGGCTTGTATTGACCTGGAATTTGAAAAAAAATCGTTAGAAGAATAGTACTTTAGGTATCCTGCAAATAGGCTATAATGTTTTTACAAGTTTGAGTCAGTGCGCATTTTCGGGTACTGCAACGGTGCTCATGCAGATAAGATGGTAAGCGGAAAACGTAATCTCTGCGGTTGCTACCAACTCCAGAGGAGTAACATGCGCGTTGCTGGTTCTGGCGACCGTACTTATGTAAAGTGACTTTCTCTTTCTTTTAATCTCTTTCGTCAATCATCTTTTCTTCAATATATGCATAATATTAGGCACATCTATGAATGTCAATAAACGACCACCGGTCTGAAAACAAAACCTCTGCTTTTAGAAGAATCAGAATCATTTAGGTGAGGCATAATTTTGCAAAAGGATATAGTATATCAATTTAATACGGCTCTTATGATGAGTGATGAGAGAGAGATATTATATGTAGCATTTTACTTCAGAGGCTTGTTGGCCAAAATCTTGTATCTACTAATTAAGCTCCTAATTACCTGCATTTAAATCATGTCTAACACCTTAATACACGTTTACATCTATTAAAACACCTCCGCTATCCTATTGTTTGTCATTATACCTGTCTGTACAATGTACATTATCCTTTACAACCAAATTCCCATCCCACAAACACGTCTATTTTACACGATCTTCTCGTAATTCCAATTCTGATCGAGGCAAAGTCGCCTTTAATTGTATAGCATTAAGGAATAACGTAAGTGGATTTCCCAAGCCCGGTCTAGAGCGAGGGGTCATTGTGAAACATCGAAAGGTCAGTACAACACAGGTGTGTTCACATAAATTACTCTTAAAACGCCCAGGCAATTTTGCCGCTTTATTGACGACGTCTTTGTAGGTCATATTTTGAACCCTGTAATCAGATTACGCTTAGATTAGCAGTTTGCTAATAGCAGTTTTATTTACCATGAGTAGTAGGAGTAGATGCAACTTGCTGAGACGTATGTTAGGTTAAAAAAATTACAAACTGTTTGAATGGAATGTAAGTTAGACTTGAAAGCAAAGAGAGTTGCATTTGTTTTGTTTTGTTTGATTTTAGAACGAAAATACAAAAGTATTATACGAAGACTTTGATTCCAATTCCATTGATTTTATTTTATTTTGCGGTCTCAGGACTCTCAATCTCGACTAGATTCAAGGTAACAAAAGTTGATGATATGTACAATTATAGGTACATGTAGATAAATATAATATAAGATTTTAGATCGGTAAAAAAAATTGCATAGTAGTATCGTCATTCGTCGTCAATCAATTTGATTGACCTAAGTGATTGCAAAATTCGGTACATCAAAAATATTAGATGGGCACTAAATTTTAAATACCAATGGCATCTGTTTACGTTCACTTTCTAATTTCATAATCAAATGATTTGGTACGTATTTAATTTACGAGTGTTTTATTTAAATATAGGTACATAATATGTTCTCCTCGTCATCGTCATTTGTTCGTAGTTCATTTCCGACCATGGTGTCATTCGGAATCAGTAAGAAAGATTATATGAAATCAATTGTGTGATACAAACAATTAAATGTTATGCCATTATATGATTTAGCATCTCTCGAATCAGTACACGACAGTGCTCTATAAGTGTCACATTATTATTGAATACTTGAATTTGCAATTACTTGACATAAACACTGTTCTGTGGTACTTATAAACTATTAAGTGCCATTAAACTTTCATTAAAAAAAAAGTGTCTAGACAAAAACAGTTCTTCCCGTGTACCCCTCATAAAACATGTTCCGATCATAGTCCTAAGTCGCATAGGCATTACCAATATGTATGCGTTCAGCAACAAAACTAGGCCTTAAAAGGCTCCAAGAATGAAGACATGTCCACAGGAAAGGCTGAACACTAACCCATACTAAAAATACAACGAACGTTTCATGAAAAAGGCTTCACCGTGGAAGGACCATGGTTTCTGATCGACATCTATGTCAGACGCAAACTCACCATCATCAATGATGCCAGCGGCCTCATCCGCAGCGTTCTGCTCCAGGGCCTTCAGGATTTCCTCGGGGACGGGGGGAGCGGTGGGGAGGTGGGCGCCCTGGGGCTGGAAGCCACCCTGGCCGGCGGCGTAGGAGATGGCGTAGACCTGGCCGTCATCGCCGGTGTACTGGAAACCACCTTGGGACTCGATACCGTCAGCCTGGAAAGTTAAGGTTTTGATTGAGCAAAATTACTAAGGAACTAGTCGTTGTGAGGTTAAGGGGAGGTATTTGTCCATGATAACATTGCTAATCAGTGTATATATGTAAAAGTGTCAGTTTGCTATATTATGGTTTATGGTACCTACATATTAGGCGTTAAAATCATGCAATTGTTCGAGTTTCCTCGAATCAATAGCCACTAAATCGAATGGTAGGGTTTAGACGGTGGGTAGAGAATGCATGGAGTAGGCAAACTGGCGTACTCGAGATCGTTAATAGAAACTTTAGACTACTTATAATTAAGTGCCTCAATTATTAGTAAGAATTTGTGAAACTACATTGATATGCCAAAGGCGGTCCATCAAAAGAAGCCATTATTCACATATCGACAATTGTGAAAGCAGAATTTCATTGACATACGATGCAAAAAAGTGACGGATGATTGTTGCATGATCTTAATGATACGGCCAAATATGGCTTAGGGTTCAGGGTTGCGTAAGACAATGACGAAATTGATGATCGTCTTGGGTTTGGCAGGATGATTGTTGATTGCGATGATAATGATGGATTTGGAACAGATGATGAACTGAGGTCAGTTGGTGGAGGTGCTGTTACAAAATTTGGGCACGGAAGCGGAGAAATCAAGTTTGTGGATATTTATTTAATTGGAACTCGATTTCATCAATTTGGAATACTGTACTAGTCTTAAGCTGAGATTTAACGTAATCTTGGAATGAATTCTATTCTTGTTTTGTCAATCACTTGATGATATTAATTGGGCAAACAAAAAATTACAACACTTAGGATTTAACTAAATTTTTATCGGTTCAGTACAAGGTTAAACAGCTTTAGGATTAGCTAACTCATAAGCGATATGTGTGGAGGCAATAAACATACCTAATAGATAAATTATACTTATTTATCATTACAAAATTATACTACTGTTGAACAATTTACAGGGGTTATTACCCAAATTATAATATTTGTGCGATAAAATATTGAAACTATTCAACACAATAAATAACATCATGTATTTTGACAGCTAATGTTAATAAAATCAGACGTATGTTAAATAATTATTAAAAGGTAGTGCGAATTACGCATATATTAACATTTACATTCATGACATATATTCACAAATAACCACAAAATGAAATAATAAGTCGAAACAACCTTTGGAAATCGAATCTGGTGTACTGGAATTTTCGGAGCTTACATATCAGTAAATAGGGAAGCTAAATATTATCGGTGATATTTACGAATTGTGCAGAATAAAATCCCTAATATCCCTTTTTCTGCAGCGTCCCTAGAAGTGCTAAATCCCTTGAACATTTCGAATGGCATTTGGGATGATATTTCTCTCTCGCTTGCATTTACACGATCTTATGCCAAAATTAACGATTTCACCCGAACGATTTTAAGAGCTCTCAGAGATTTAAGAGAGGTAACTTTGTAGAATATATATAGTTCGTGTCTGTATTCTACAAAGTTACCTAATTTTTCGTCACAAGACGTCTCAAGTTCAGTCAACGTTTTTCATACTAGGACCGCAAAATAATAGCCATTTCGACACCCAACCACATCCAATGTCAAACACAGTAATCATTAGAACATACGCATTAGACACAATTATTAAAAGTGTGAACTTGAAGATTACCCGTGTTACACAAGGCTGTGGTTGTAAGTTATTACACTGTGTGCTACTCTGTGAATATCTACACATATTTACTAGATAACAGTAGGTAATTACTAGAACTTTTTATGTTTTTTCGTAACCTGCGCTGTTTGAAATTGTACTTTGACACGATATATTTAATAATTTTTGAATAGTTAAAACTGAATTGTTATATTTATTTATTACTAATAAAATATATATTATAAGACTGTTTTTGTACGCCAAAAGGCAAAACATAGTGAAACGGACATTTTATCCTAAGACCACTGTAACCAGAATGTACCTATGTTATAACAAATAAACACTTTTGATTTGATTTGATTTGATTATACTGGGCCAATGTAAGGAAAACTACACCTTCCCTTTCGTCTTGAGAGAGGCAGGTGTCTGTGGGGCGGGGCGTATGTCAGGGTGTAACCTTTAGGTGTAACCGTTAAGTGTAACCAGACCAATTATCCAGTAAATGTAACAACAACAACAGATGTCAAAAAACTTTAAACTGAGGCACTTTCGATATCAGCTTAAAGTGTTTTGACATCTGTTATTTTTACTGAATAATCGCCTAGTTACACTTAACGATTACATCCTGTATATCCATGTGATGATGATATATTTTTCGAGTATTACCCTAAATTATGCGTTATTATGGTCCTGCGAAACACGTATCTTTTATTATTTTCGAATTAGTTTATTCATCATCATCACCATCATATCAGCTGAAAGACGTCCATTACTGGACATAGGCCTCCCCCAAAGAGTGCCATAATAACTGGTCCTGCGCCACCCGCATACCATAATTAGTTTATTACTCGTCTCAAATTGCACAAGGTAGCAACATTAAAACCATTCCAAGATATTGGCAATATTACAAACACTTAACACGTTTTAAACCAAAACTAAAATATATACTATTATTTTTATTTGAACCAAGACTAATCGCAACTAAATAAGGTAGTCTATTGAGAAAAGCCATTAATAGTTAACATTTCAATTTTAGTACCTAATTTGTTTGCATTTAAATGTGATATGCCGCCCCAATCACACCAATAAATCTACACTAGCCGCGCCATTTTGACCTTTATGTCGGTATTGGTCACTGCCCTTTACGCTAGACGGTAAGTTAAGTGTGGCACTGGCTAATGGCTATAGGTCAATTTGAAGCGGATCTGATTCACTATTTCAGAGATTTAATGGTAATGGTACTTGAGAGACTTAGAACCTCTTCCCACATGACTTATTTTTTTAGAGTTCGTATTGCCATGAAAATTTAAACTGACAATTTGTGAAAGTTTTGTCATGAAACGCAGATACTGGCACTCCTAGTAGAAGAACTAACCCAGCAGAGGGACACCAGGGCTGTCGTCTGATGCGTCACCTAACGAAACTAGACCTCTATCTACGATTAGCTACTACGCACCGCAGTGTCAAGATATATTTGTGAGTGAGCGTTGAGGTGAGCTCGAAACAGCCTCACTTAACGAAACTTGACCTCTACCTACGCTTAGCTACTGCTACTACGCACCGCAGTGTCAAGATATACAATTTGTGGGTGAGCATAAAATTTGAGGTGAGCTTAAAACAGCGTCACTTAACGAAACTTGACCTCTACCTACGCTTAGCTACTACGCACCGCAGTGTCAAGATATATTTGTGGGTGAGCGTCGAGGTGAGCTTAAAACAAGTTACAGAATAGGGGGGCTGTAAAGGCTAGATAATAAAGTTTCGCCATTTGTAAAATAAAAAGAAAACAAGATATAATGGCATACTATACTTGTCAATTTGAGCTTAACTTTTCAAGCCATCTGCAGTTGAATTAAGTTCCGTATTCCGTATAGTTATTGCCTGGTTAAAATGTTAAGAAACATCTTGACTTTAAATTGGTATGTAGTCCCAATTAAGAAAGTACCGGGAACGCATTGTTATAGTTATAGTACTCGTTGCTTAAGTTGGGCATGTCCTTTAAATCTTGATAGTTAAGAACAATCATTTTAGGACAAGACGTTACTCTTCAGTATTTTTAAAAGGTAAGTCAATTACCATATACGGGTACCGAGCAGATAATAAAGCATTTATATGCTAGCTTTAATTATATGCTAATTAACTTTGAAAATATTTCGACGGTTACCTATATATATTCTGTTCAAAGCAATACCATGAACATGTTCAAACGAGCAAGATTACTCTATTCTATTCTAAGACTGCGGGACCTTGGGGTACGGAAGCCACAGACTTCATGCGGGATGTGGGACGGCGGCTTAGGGATAGGGGATAGGGGCTGCGATTCTCGTTCCGGATCGTTCCTGGCTCAACAGATTTCCTTGGCCGTACAGCGTGGCAACGCCGCCAGTGTCATGGGAACTTTCGAGCCACCAACGATCCGGGGCAGTCCTTTTTGTTAGTTTAGGTTAGCACGTATTGCTGACGAAGTTTTAATTTTGACGTGAACTTAACTATAAGTCATTTTTGTATGAAATAAAAATTACGCTTCTCTATTGAGTAATCGATACATTGTTGGAACTTACAAAACAATGATAATACAAAGTTAATCTTTCTTGTAACACCAATTTTTCCAAGACACAACGATCGTTTTGTCACACTGTCGTAAAATAATTCCCAAAGTGACAAAGCATACAGTTCCTGTGCACTATTGTGAGACTCAGATTAAACCAAAAAGTGTACACTATTATACTCCTAATTGCTATCAAACTATGTTCTGAAATGGCGTGAATATTCGCATGGACTTGAGTCATTTTGTCAGATACATAGTGCATCCTGACAAAGGTGGGAACCGCATAATGACACAAAGCGCTTGGCCCGAGAGCTGAAGGCCTGAACTTTAGATGACCGCCCACGTATTTCCGACGAGAATTGATCCTAGCATATCAAGGGCACGTTCTAATGCGGTTTTCCTGTTACGTTTTGAATGGAAAATGCGTCCGATTTCTTGTCAGTTGAATTTGCATTTCTATTCTATGAAGGGATAAGTAGTATGATAATAGTGTTATTGGTTTTGGGGTATTTTAAAGTCATAAACAAAAAATGCACTAAAAAGCATTTTTTTGGGTATTTTTGTTTCTACAACTTACTTACAATGAACCAATTTTTTTCTTCTCAATGTAATGTACAATTAAATATTGCTATTTTTGGACTTGATATTAAATTCTACAACTTTTTCATTTAAGTTGTGGAAAATATTTCCGAGCAAGGATTATTCTGCGGGAAAGTAACACCATGTGTACAGTAATAGTTATTTACGATACAAGTGCAGAAAATAGGGAATTTATTCGCACGTGTATCGTACAAACGTTTTACAGTACATATGGCTCTTTAAAGTTTCAACATATGCACGGAAAGTGCTCATTTTCGCACTAGTGCGGAAAAGTAACACCATGTGCACTGTAAAATATATTTCTGTGTTTCTAAATTTGAAAAGGGCTTACCTCATGACCCTGCTCCTCAGCCTTGATCCCGTTCTCCGTCTCGTAGTTGTATCTGAAGGAGTCCTCCTTGACGTCGGAGTCCAGGGCGAGGATGCGGGCATTCCTCTCGAGGGACGCCTGCGGGCGGCTGGACTGCTCGGGGTAAGGCGCGATGCCGGCGGCGGCGAGCCCAAGGACAGCGGAGATCAGGAACTGTTGGAAGATATGGTCAATCAGACAGACATACATAAACGCGCTTGTAATCTAAAAGAAGGCAGACGCAGAGTACATGGTATTCAATTTTTTCGCACTTCTAGGTTGTAGGTTTAGAGATGAAATGTGATATAGCAGTGATAGCTACTCTATCGCCGACATCACACTTCAACGTCTCATAGTTGACTTATGATACCCTCAGGAACCTAACCCGACACATTTGGGTCATAGTGAATCATTGTTGAGATAAAGATGAAGGTGCTACCATTGTCTATTAACACCAATCAAACATGCAATGTAGTCTATAAATTATTCTTTCCGATGTAAATAAAACTTCAGCGTGTAAATAAAACTTCGGTAAAAAAAATTGAGAGAAAATTAATAAAGTTTAGAGATTTACCAATACCCAGTTAGTTAATATAATTTACACATTTGGGTCATAGTGAATCATTGATGAGATAAAGATGAAGGTGCTACCATTGTCTATTAACACCAATCAAACATGCAATGTAGTCTATAAATTATTCTTTCCGATGTAAATAAAACTTCAGCGTGTAAATAAAACTTCGGTAAAAAAAATTGAGAGAAAATTAATAAAGTTTAGAGATTTACCAATACCCAGTTAGTTAATATAATTTACACATTTGGGTCATAGTGTATCATTGTTAAGATAAAGATGAATGTGCTACCATTGTCTATTAACACCAATCAAACATGCAATGTAGTCTATAAATTATTCTTTCCGATGTAAATAAAACTTCAGCGTGTAAATAAAACTTCGGTAAAAAAAATTGAGAGAAAATTAATAAAGATTAGAGATTTACCAATACCCAGTTAGTTAATATAATTTACACATTTGGGTCATAGTGTATCATTGTTGAGATAAAGATGAAGGTGCTACCATTGTCTATTAATACCAATCAAACATGCAATGCAGTCTATAAATTATTCTTTCCGATGTAAATAAAACTTCAGCGTGTAAATAAAACTTCGGTAAAAAAAATTAAGAGAAAATTAATAAAGATTAGAGATTTACCTATTGAGTTAGTAAATATAATTTAGACATTTGGGTCATAGTGAATCATTGTTGAGATAAAGGTGAAGGTGCTACCATTGTCTATTAACACCAATCAAACATGCAATGTAGTCTATAAATTATTTTTTCCGATGTAAATAAAACTTCAGCGTGTAAATAAAACTTCGGTAAAAAAAATTGAGAGAAAATTAATAAAGATTAGAGATTTACCAATACCCAGTTAGTAAATATAATTTACACATTTGGGTCATAGTGAATCATTGTTGAGATAAAGGTGAAGGTGCTACCATTGTCTATTAACACTAATCAAACATGCAATGTAGTCTATAAATTATTCTTTCCGATGTAAATAAAACTTCAGCATGTAAATAAAACTTCGGTAAAAAAATTGAGACAAAATTAATAAAGATTAGAGATTTATCAATACCCAGTTAGTAAATATAATCCATTAAAGATAAACCACACATAAACTTGTAAAGTTGAACGCATGTCATATCAATAACGTCTTGCATAATTACGCATGACACCTGTCATTTCCTACATGTCAAGTTCTTTATGTAACCAGAATGAACCCAACTGATGCAACAATTAATTAGACTGTTAGTTAGTTAGTTATAGTTATGTTGTCATTGTAGGTGATGAGCTATTGTTTGGGGAGTTTTGATCTGTGGGACGGTTGCAAGAGGAAAGATTATTTTTACAATATGTCAATTAGTGTCAAAACTTTTTCCGAGACCGCAACGAGAGAGGTAATTGCAAAATTAACTGTCATTTTCAGCTTAAAAAAACTGTTGAAATATGAACTTGTTATGTAAATTGTGAAAATAATAGATTCTGAAAACGCAGGAAAAAAAATCGGGGCTTCCTGATACAGGTATTGCATACTTAATAGGCAGCCCCTACCTTGTAATCTGCGTATCACTGTGCTCTTACGGAAAATTTTTTTTTTCATTTCTCATTTTTTCATTCAAGTTGATATGATCCTATTAGCAAGTGTGAATAAAATTAAACATAAACAAGGTTAATATGGGCGTGGAAGAGACGCGAGCCAAATCAGAGTAGGTAAGTGTAATTCTTACCCGAAAAATAACTGTTTAAATTTTATTTTATGTAAAGTATGTATTACTCAAGTTATTGTTAAATAGATATTAATTCCCATACGAATTGAATTAATGTTATGATCTTTTTATTAATCAAAAAACTATTATTTAATTAAAAGGCAAATTAATACTGCAATGTTATAAAAAAACCACACCAGTATTTTTTATTAATTAATTATTTACGATGGTATTTGCAGGATGGTATTTAAGTTATTGTCAGTTATGTTACGAATGTTTATATACGTCGTCACAAAAACTTACCAGTTTCATTTTTGCGAGTACGTGTGGTTAGTCCGGAGTTGAACCTGCGAATGAGGACCCACAGAGCGCCCCTCGTATATATACTCGAGTGCGTTGCAAAACGGCTAGATAATAATGTTACTACTTTTCCTAATAAATAAAGTTCGTTTTTTGCGCGCATGCGCATTGTGATAGCTTTTTGGGTCAGCTTTGAGCTTTCGGGCGTATGTGATAATTAAATATGCATCGGAACATGTACAATATTGTTGAATATTTTTTATTTATTAGGAATACGTTTATCATCCACGTGGGATCTATCCATGTCAAATTATAAATTGATTTAAAAAAGGTGTATATGAACTTGCAATAATTATAAATCAAGGCAGAATAACCAAGTCAATATGAATTCAAATGAATAGGCATTGTAAAAAAGAAATGTATAAATGTCATTTATCGATTAGATTTTTTATAAATGTATAAAAATTGGTAGGTGTATATTGAGAGTTTTCAGAGGACTGTTTTATTTTTATTTACTAATTGTGGAAAAAAACCTACATTCAAATATGCTCATTAAAACTAGAAAAATCAATTCTACTATAAATGATGGTTCTTTTTTTCGGAGCTTTCACGCACGACTCAACCCATTTAAGTAAAATTATAAAATACCTATTTAATTAAATATTCTTTAAAAAATTAAAGTTTTAAACATGTAGTGTGGAGTGGTCGGCATAGATTATGGTGGCCTTTCTTCTCGAGGGCTATGTTAGAGTCGACTATAGGAATAGGGTTCTAGTATATTCTCTGCAATGCTATGTTGCATTGATAGCTTGCTAGCCACCTCATCATCATCATCATCATATCAGCCAAAAGACGTCTACTGGACATAGGCCTCCCCCAAAGTGTGCCAAATTGACCGATCCTGCGCCACCCGCATCCAGCGGATTACCGCGACCAGGTCATCAGTCGACCTACCCACGCCGCGCCTTCCGGTAGGTGGTCGCCACTCGAGAACCTTTCCGCCCCAACGGCCATAGGTTCTACGTGCAATGTGGCCCTCCCACTGCCACTGAAGTTTAGCGATTCGGAGGGCTATATCGGTTACCTTGGTTCTGCTGCGATAGCCTCATTTCTGTTTTTTGTGGGTGGCGCAGGACCGGTCATTGTTGCACTCTTTGGGCGAGGCCTATGTCCAGCAGTAGACGTCTTTCAGCTGATATGATGATGATGATGATGATGAGGTGGCTAGCAAGCTATCAATGCAACATAGCATTGCAGAGAATATACTAGAACCCTATTCCTATAGTCGACTCTAACATAACCCACGCGAAGAAAGGCCACCCTAATCTATGCCGACCACTCCACACTACATGTGTAGGTAAACCTTACATTTTTTAAATAATATTTAAATCAAATAGGTATTATATAATTTAACATTACTTAAATGGGTTGCGTCGTGCGTGAAAGCTCCGCAAAAAAGAACCCTCGTTTATAGTAGAATTTATTTTTAATAAGGTAGAAGTACTAGTGCCCGACATGTCAACAGAAAATACTTATTTGAATCACGATATTATGCTCATTTAAGATGTATTAAACAGTTTCATACGGTTTGGGAGACGAGGTATTTACTCAAGTTACTGATATGGAATTCGTTTCATATGGTGATCTTATAAAAAATCCTGATAATATAAGAATTAGGTAATCAATCCGAATGTACGAGTAAATGGCAGGCGGTTATGCTGGCAGTCCCAATAGATGTCATTTCAGTACAAATGTCATGAATGACAGACTGACATTTATTGGGACTTGAAGGTTTAACTCATTGTCCCAATTGATGGCAGCTGGTTTTAACAAATATGTTCATAACTTATAAATAAATTATTTGTCTTGAAATTGTGATAAGAAATATTGAAGTCACTAACATTTAGTAACTTAAAAATGATGTCGTGATCAATCTTAGTTTATTATTCGCTAGTTAAATTATATTCGTCGAGTACTAGTACCGCGTCGGGCACTAGTACTTCTACCTTATTACATGTCAATGTATAACAATATATATAAAAAAAATATACTAAGTTACCTACTAACGGTAACTAATAAATTCATTACATCATGAAAATTCCATGTAATTACGGTACATGTGTGGTTACAGGTTAACATAAGTCTTCTAAAAATTAATCTTTTGATTTATGCTACACAATATTAGAAAGTAGTTTGGTTAGACTTATATTTTGTCTCTGATATTAATATGATGTGCTGACATTTATACGTAAGGTCAGGTCAGGCGTCAGGGTCGGATTGATACATCCACCGAAATGGAGCAACTACAATTCTAATGACGTTTTAAATACTGTCACATAAAAAAAAAACCGGACAAGTGCGAGTTCAACTCGCGTGGTGAGGTTTCCGTATATAATCTAAATTTCATAAGCGTTTTTGAATACTCAAACTTCTTATAGGTTTTCCTGTAATCTTCAGGCAAGGAACTATTTTCCATATTTTTTTCAGAATTTTAATCCTACTAGGAGATAAGGGGGGGAATGGTCAATTTTCGTCTTTTTTCATAAATTACTTCAAATCTGTTTTTTCTAAAATTATAAAACTAAATATCTGACATGCTTACAATAACCCCTTTCACTTGATATGTCACACTATACAGTTTGCGAAACTTTTTTTTTAATTTACCAGTTTACCCCCCAAAAGTGGCCCCCTTGTTCAGAATTCATTGATTTACTTTACACGTCCATCTTTGGGTCACCAATTTACATATGTGTACCAAATTTCAACTCAATCGGTCCAGTAGTTTCGGAGCAAATCGGCTGTGACAGACGGACAGACAGACAACCGAGTGATAAGGGTTCCGTTTTTTCCGTTTGAGGTATCGGAACCCTAAAAACCGGACAAGTGCGAGTCGGACTTGCCCCACTTCCGTTCAAAAGTATAAATATACAGTTTTCAGATTTTTCCCTCTACTTGTAGTAAAATACTATATTACTAGCCAAATTTCATTGTTCTAGGTCAACGGCAAATACTCTATAAATTTTGATTCCCTTGAGGGTGACGAAATTTACGTTTTTTGCGGCATAAACGGTCGTATCTTTTTTTACGTTAACTTAGAAGTTTGATTTTTTTCACAGCTTCAAGGAATAGACCTTAGTATGGTTTTAATTTCAACTCGATACCTCCCTTGACAGACAGACAGACAGACAACAAAGTGATCCTATAAGGGTTCCGTACCCAACGGGTAAAAACGGGACCCTATTATTAAGACTTCGCTGTCCGTCCGTCCGTCCGTCCGTCTGTCTGTCACCAGGCTGTATCTCAAGAACCGTGATAGCTAGAGAGTTGAAATTTTCACAGATTATGTATTTCTGTTGCCGCTCCAACAGATACTAAAAAACCGGCCAAGTGCGAGTTGGACTGGGGCTCCCATACAACAGACATGATTTTTTTGCCGTTTTTATTAGATAATGGTACGGAACACTTCGTGCGCGAGTCCGACTCGCACTTGGCCGGTTTTTCCCTTTTGAGGTACGGAACCCTAAAAAAGCCTTGTTTGCGCGGCTGTTATTCGACTCCTCTATATTAAGATAACAATCTCGTTAAAATAGCATCAGACAATTACAAATTGCGTCTCAAACCATAAAGGGTGTGTTAATTGAAATTTAATACGCGATGCATCTTCGTTCCATAAACTCGTTTTCTGAATATTTTTTTACCAGGAAGAAGGATTTCTTGTAAGTCGATTAAGCATAATAGCCGAGGCAAAATACGGTTTCGAAAAACATTAATTTATAATAGCGTTTTTTTTTGTTTATTTCATTCTAAAACATTATTCTAAGATGCTTTATTCAAGAATCCAACAAACTTTCCACCCGGAAGTAATTATATAGATTTAAATTAAACATTCATTGTCTTTTTTATTTAATTTATATTGAATATTTTAAAGCAAATGTAAATGAACCTAAATAAATATAAAAAAAAATATATTAATATTTATCCGGACTTTTTAGGAGCTAATTAAATATTGATTTTTTTGATGTCTGACTTTTTGTTGGATTTTGCCTCTAGGTAACAATTTAATTGATAATATATCCGTCACATTGAAAAAATAGCTATTATAAATTATTTCCAAATATGTCATTTTTTCCATACAAGTTGTCAGTTCATTGCCTGGACTATAATTTTGACAGATAAGTGAGGCTTCTTGTTGATATTATTCATAGGTACATATTGAGTACTTGCTGTCCTTTCGCCCGCATTTTACAAAGAAAGTGGGAGGAGCCGCGGCGTAAAATATAGCATATTAGCTTCTGCCCGCGACTCCATCCACGTGGAATTCGTTTATATCGTAGCCCCATACAAACTTTCGCTCGCATTTCACCCCCTTAGGGGATGATTTCTGGGATAAAAACTATTGTATGTCCTTCCTCAGGACTCAAACTATATCTGTACCAAATTTCATTCAAATCGGTTCAGCGGTTTAAGCGTGAAGAGGTAACAGACAGACAGGCAGACAGAGATACAGACAGACAGACAGAAAGACAGTCACACTTTCGCATTTATAATATTAGAATGGATAGTATGAATGCTCATTATGTATAAGTATATATAAATATAAAAAAAACAATAAACTTACACTTAAGAACAACGATTTGAGAATCGAGAAAAACTACATTCAAATTTATTAAAAAAACCTTTTTACAGGGCCGGGAATCGAACCCAATATCTGTTAAACGGAATTCAATGTTTTATTTGAATTGTAGTGATTTAAACTTATTAGACTTGAATGAGGTATACGTTCCAGTGCTCGACACTTTGAAACCAATAGTTGTCATCGCATCTGTCACCTTTATTACAATGCATTTACATTTAAGGAGCCAACTATTGCGGTTGGGGCAGTGTCGGGCACTAGGATAATTACCTTGCGTAGCAGTAAAAAAAAGCTTAACATCAGGGTATCAATTACCTAGCGGAATTAAGGTGTCATTGGGATCGTCTACATTTTGCCAATAGAAGAATATATGTAACGCCTGTATGATCCAAATAGGTGCATCTCATCATTGCTAATAGGCCTGCACGTTTTTAGCAGAATAACAAAATATTTTTTTCCTGAAAACATGACATTTGGTTTGCTCTTGAGTTATCTATAGATATCAAACGGTTACAAAACGTGGTTACGGGTCCACTGGATCACTAAAGTTCAAGTTCCCCTACCTAACCTTTGCATCGCGACAATGCACAAAATTGCGTCTGTTATATACAGGGTGGACCATAACTCTTTTTACATTTCAAACTAAAATAAAATGAAAACTAATTATATCAGATGAAAACCGTTTATTAATTATGAAAACACATGAATAGGGATTTTATTTTTTTTTAATTACGTCATCCATATGTGATCCTTCATTATTTTGGCATTTCCGTAACCTGGAGCGAAAATTTTCAGTGACGGCCTGACAAGTGTTCCGAGAAATGTGGACCAAAAGTCCGTTAACTTTTGAATCGGTAGCTGCGTCGGGGAGCGGTGGCGGGGTAAGGCGGCGGGGTTACGAAATGCAAGAGCGGCCAATGGGAATTTAGTGCCATGGCGTCCTTCACCTTCCCGCCACCGCTCCCCGACGCAGCTACCGATTCAAAAGTTAACGGACTTTTGGTCCACATTTCTCGGAACACTTGTCAGGCCGTCACTGAAAATTTTCGCTCCAGGTTACGGCAATGCCAAAATAATGAAGGATCACATATGGATGACGTAATTTTTAAAAAATAAAATCCCTATTCATGTGTTTTCATAATTAATAAACGGTTTTCATCTGATATAATTAGTTTTCATTTTATTTTAGTTTGAAATGTAAAAAGAGTTATGGTCCACCCTGTAGTTTGAGCAAGGCCGCACTTTGTTATGGAGCGTACGGAGATATAGTACCTAATCGGGATCATTGTTTACTAGCTTCTGCCCGCGACTTCGTCTGCGTGGAACTCGTTTATATCATAGCCCCATACAAACTTTCGCCCCCCATTTCGCCCCCTTAGGGGATGATTCCCGGGACAAAAAGTATTATATATGTTAATCCAGGCTATACGTGTACCAAAATTCATTTTAATCCGTTCAGCCGTTTTTGCGTGATTGAGTAACGAACATCCAACCATCTAAACATCCAAACTTTCGCATTTATAATATTTAGTTGGATTAGTACAGGATTCAACGCTGCTTCAACGAAATTCAGAAACATTTATAATGGTAAATAGTCATCCCAGAAAATTGCAAGTTGACCCATTACTATGTCATCATTAACTGCATTTAAGTCTATTTATTTTATTTTATTATAGAATCCGCAACAGGCTTCGTCAACAATACGTGCTAACCTAAACTAACAAAAAGGAACGCCCCGGATCGTTGGTGGACCGAACGTTCCCATGACACTGGCGGCGTTGCCACGCTGAATGACCAAGGAAATATGTTGAGCCAGGGACGATCAGGAACGTATTTGGCCTCCGTACTCCAAGGTCCCAAGTCTCCACCACCACTGGCACAAAATCGTACATTGGCTCCAAGGCAGAGTACTTGGCATGTTATATCTGAGCCGCCGACTCGGCGGCCGACGTGACGCCGCGGATCTGATGGTGTGGCCAATGGGACGGGGCAAACGTGCTTACACATGCAGCGTCCCATAAGATGCACCGCCCTTTCTGCCATGGAACTAATGTTAGACCATCAGGCCTTTTCCCATCCGTGCGGCACAACCCCGGAGGCTCCAGAACACAAGGCACGTTGGCCGAAACTAAAGTCTACACAATATTACAAGCAGTCTCAAGAAGGGACACAACGTCTTCCATGGCTGTGTAAGCCAATGCGACTCTACTGTCCCACTTGCAATAGAGTTTTTAAAAGTAAGTTTGGCCTAGCCAGCCACATCAGAGCTCACAATGGGGCAAATCCGTAATTGCTAGGGTCGGCGGCATTGAAATCGATGAGGAGGACTATATAAGCCAATGCGGGAGCGGCATACACAACCGCAAGCATCATCATCATCATCATCATATCAGCCGAAAGACGTCCACTGCTGGACATAGGCCTCCCCCAAAGAGTGCCAAATTGACCGGTCCTGCGCCACCCGCATCCAGCGGACTCCCGCGACCCTTACAAGGTCACCGCAAGCATGGCAGAGGCTAATTTGCCCGAGGTGAATATGTATGTACTACGTACTCCATACATACCTCTTTACTATGTATTTTATGATTCAACGCAAAAAAACCGGGTTCTATTTAAAATACAGATCTAGTGTAACTTTTGGGATATCCTATAATCAGCTACTGCCCGCCACTGGCCCAATACAATATGACACTTTCAAACTTTGGTCAATGCAACAGCGGGGGGCGTCGTGGTGACATGCTCGTAATCCCATGGCGCTCCCATTAACGGCAGAGACGGAAACGCCGGAGTGGTTTTTGTGGGTAGACTCCATCCCCCTTCTCTTTAAATAGAGTTGGCTGGAGGGCGAGAGTAATTGCACCCGGGCGCACGGTCCAAGGGATGCTCGAACGCCATTTGACGGGGCGCCACTCTCGCTAGGGGGGGGGAGGTGCTAGAGGGCGCTAGGGTAATTGAACCCGGGCGCACGGTCCTAGGGATGCCCGAACGCCATTTGACGGGGCGCCACTCTCACTAGGGGGGGGAGGGGGGGAGGAGCTAGAGGGCGCTAGGGTAATTGCACCCGGGCGCTACATGGGCTAAAGACGCCTCTGATTTGCGGCGTTTGCAGCATCAGCAGCAGTGGCCGCACTGCCCGCCTTCAACGACGTCGTGCCGAGGTGGGACGGGGCGCTAGGGTGTCAACGCATGTAGCGTACGACTATTTGACATGCTAGTAACATGGATTTCACATTAAACAAATCTAATTTATACAGTACAATTAATTTTGTCAGTTTCTGAAAAAGGATTTCCTTATCGGCATTACCATCAATTTATACAAGTATGCAAATGATCTTGTTTATGATCTTCATCTTGAACTATTTCATTGAAACTTGAGGCAAAAAGTAATGTATCTATTCCGCTCTTTAATTAAAGCGCCCGATGGCTATACTGACCTTTATTAGTGTAAGATGTTAGAGGGCAAAAGATACTAAATATGGACTCAGGTGCCTATAGTGTAAGCCCGATATATATCTGTATAATAATAATATATAATCCAATCTAATCTCTATATACAGACAGGCTGGTATGGCGGGCGGTCGCTGGAGTCCGCTGGATGCGGGTGGCGCAGGACCGGTCATTGTGACACTCTTTGGGGGAGGCCTATATCCTGCTGTGGACCTCTTTCGGCTGATATGATGATGATGATACAGGCTGAAGTTAAATTCGTGATACAAAATAGCAAAATTTGAATCCAACATGATCAACTTTTGCTATAGTACCAACTTTGTGTTCTGCAAAAAAAACACCTGTTGATGAATGAGCAAAGTGTATGAGATAGTTGGATTTTTTGGCATAACACAAAGTTGGCATAGTAAAAGTTGCTGAGAATCATAGATGGATTCACATTTTGCTATTTTGTATCACGAATTTAATTTCAGCTTGTATAATCGGCGTCCACTATTATCTCTGTCTCTTTAAAACCCATGCACAATAATAGAGAGAAAGTTTCGTGGATACAGATTATTGGGCCGGACATTATAAGGATAGACTCGTTGACGGTCATGTTTTTCGTCATCGTCACTCGTTGGGAATTACCTATTTTCCGCACTTGTATCATAAATAACTATTTAAAAGCTTTAACAAATAACGGGTTAGGTAACGGTTGAATTATAAATTAAATCGCAATAACTACGATAAATACTCAACATAGTACTCATCATCATCATCATCATATTAGCCGAAAGACGTCCGCTGCCGGACATAGGCCTCCCCTAAAGAGTGCCAAATTGACCGGTCCTGCGCCACCCGCATCCAGCGGACTCCCGCGACCTTTACCAGGTCATCAGTCCACCTTGTGGGGGGCGTACCCACGCCGCGCCTTCCGGTACGTGGTCGCCACTCGAGAACCTTTCCGCCCCAACGGCCATCGGTTCTACGTGCAATGTGCACCGCCCACTGCCACTTAAGTGTAGATTCGGAGGGCTATATCGGTTACCTTGGTTCTGCTGGGGATCGCCTCATTTCTGATGCGATCACGCAGAGATACTCCTAACATAGCCCTTTCCATTGCCTTTTGGGTGATTTTGAGCCTTCGAAGTAAGCGACCAAACATTGAGGCCCATAGTAAGCGACCAAAACTTATCTATAATGCTGTAAAACAAATCGATACATTAATTGTGAAATTCGACAATCTTAAACATTAAAATAACTGTTATGATTATGAATACTCATTGCTTGCATTTAAAAGACCTTCACGCATCTATTCTACGGATTTTATGCGAAAATTTTATACTGTACTATTTGCAATAGGCGGATTTAAAGCGGTGCAGTAGTTTTATCCACGGCCAGATGGTTGGTAATCCCTTCCCCTGAATGGGTTAAGGGTGCGTTACAGTGCTCATTAGCGCCACTGGTAAATTGTTTTATTAAAATTTAACGATAGATATTTAAAAAAAGAGGCCGTTATACACTGTATTTTGTGTTTAAGTACCTTGTAAATACATCAAACTAGTTCTTATGTTGCTGGATTCGTCAATTTGTGCGTCCAAAGTTAAAACGGCCGTTTTTCTTTTGAGTTCACAGATAACCAACCTACCTACGAATATTTTATTGAAAAATTGTTACGTTATAATGTATAAAATGGTTACTAAACCACTCATTTTCACTAAAATTTCTTTAAGGCTACCAATGAGTTCTACGCAAACCAAGTCGCTTGCAAACTTAAAGTAAAATATGTGACTGTGTCTGGGAAAAGGGACACATTAGCGGTATGAAGTTATTAATATCTCCTAAAACTAGGTAAAATTAGCTATTCAGTGAACAAATAATCGTTTTCCTAGTGCAATTATTTTTTTATAAATTTTTAAACACGCATTAGGCAAAATGAACGAATTGAAAAAAAAAAAAAGTTTATGCTCGTAAAAAATACACTTCTACTAGAAAGTTATGGAATGATTGGTACCAAGTTAATCTACTATCAATAAATATTTATGATGTTTAAGGTATAAACCCATTTTACGTAATTTTCGACTAATTTTTAAAAATGCATTTACTTGGAAACTAAAATCCTCAAAGTGGTCACATATAAACAAGTCCGATCGTCAGCACGTATGAACAATCCAGCCTAAAAGTTTCACGTTCATTCCTAATTTTAAAACACAATCTTGCCAAACTGGTGTTAAACTTGAACAATCAGTAAAAACTCAAAAACTAGATCAATCACAGGCACTTTCTATATTAGGTACTTATCCATTGACGATTATGCACTTCCTTTGCGATCCGGTAGCTTTGTGCGTAGCTTATTACTGATCACGTGTTACTGCTTAGGTAATCTATACTATTAACTAAAGCAAAGATAGGTAGGCCCCCCACAAGGTGGACTGATGACCTGGTAAAGGTCGCGGGAGTCCGCTGGATGCGGGTGGCGCAGGACCGGTCAATTTGGAACTCTCTGGGGGAGGCCTATGTCCAGCAGTGGACGTCTTTCGGCTGATATGATGATGATGATGAACTAAAGCACGCGCGGCGACTAGAAAGAATTTCGTACATTGACTCATCATTACTTGTCTCTGTCACTCGCGCAATTACTTCTTCTTCTTCTTCTTCTTTTTTTTTGGCGTTCTCGCCAACCGTGTCGGCTCAAATTTGCCAGTATCAAGTAGCAGGAGAGCTGCTCATGTGATCTGTGAACAAACGGACAACACAAACACATAACGACTACCAACCACCACTGCTAAAAATCTAATAATCTTGAATATTATAGTAAGTTATTGTAAGTATTAATGTTAGCATCACAAACGAAATGTTAAGGGAATGAAAAAGGTTAAAGTCTAAGCGCGCGCTATATTGGCGTCGCGCTCACACAGCGACGTTGAACGCTAGCATCGGGGATTGTAAACCTTTTCCTTGTTGTAATATGGCTTGCTGTTATGCACGTGTTATTTTGTTCGTAATGTTACTCGGTAATATTCGGGCGCTCTTTGGTGTAGTATATGAATTGAAAAACGGAAACGACGAAATAAGCTCTCAGGTAAAAAAATGCGTTTTTATTAACCTTTTGACAGCGAGGGTGCAAAACAAAACGGTGCCCAACTGAGGCCAGAACAAAAACAATAGCCAGACAAAATATGAATAAAATGAAACTTCTGATAAATATTGTCATGTCAAAATTAATGTACGTATCATGAACTATTAAACAAATGGGTCAAGTTACTTGTAAAGCTATTTATTACATAAAATTAACGAAAAAGCGCAAAGCGCACGCGCGGCTGTGGCCGTCCGTGGCTTCATTGGCACGAGCTTTCGTCCGCGTCCACAGCCGTCTTTAGCTCTCAAAAGGTTAACAATAGATAAGCGTGCTTGACCACCCATCGCAAAGTCGATAGCATACGGAAAATTAATATTTTCCGTATCATAAAACTATTAACTTAGTAATATTTCATAATTATTATTACAAAAAATGTTATTTCTTTTTGGCAATCGGTCTAAAGGTCAACGTACGAAATTATTTCTATTCACTGCGCGTGCTTTAGTCAATCTGTAAGCAGTAGACTTCGCGTGTCTGCCTTTAAATTAAAAACTGAATCGATAAAAAATTGTACTAGGTATATAATTATCGAACCTACTCACAAAATTTCACGAGAATCGTTTGAAGAATGCGACCTGTAGAGGAAAATCGCCAGACATCTAGACAGACGGACATACGAAAGCATTTTTGCCCAAGCTGAAACGGAGAACTTCGTTCGCTTCGCTCGCTCATTCAATTTGGAGTATTGTGTGAAGTGTTAGTTGGTAGTTTTGGAAGTCTCATCCTACTATAATATTATAATAGCGAAACTTTGGATGTTTGTCTCTCCCAAAAATAGTTGGCAACCCTATGCATGAGTCATGATAATTCATGGACCTAAGATACTCGGGACAGGCTATATACGTGATGCCACAATGAGGGACGGAAACGCTTCTATGCAGCTAAATTAAGAACTGGTCTTAAAATGGCTGATCGCTTACCATAAACAACCTACTTGATTTGGGTGTGTAGTGATTTATTGGCCATAACTCCATACATATCAGTTGTGGCAAACAGAAAAAAGTGGAACTATGACAAGGACAACGAATGATATTTCCTTTTCTGTCACACTTATCGAGATTTGTATGCTACCATCTCGCTCGGACGTGGTATTATTAGTACCATAGCTTGTCCCGAGTATCTTAGGTCCATGTGATAATTTCACCTCATTCCATATAACATTAGAATGTTAACGGACAAATTCTTCTACGGTTTTTCGTTTATCTAGGATATCAATGGGAAATATTGTAAATTTTTACTTATTTCGATCACTATATGCTTTTCAAACATACTTATGTTTTAGCGTTTTGCGTGGAAATTTTATAGGGTAGGTACTAGTTTCCGTCCGCGACTTCGTATGCGTCGACCCGGGATAAAAACTATCCTATATTTTAATCCAGGCTATAAACTATGTGCGTACAAAATTTCATCCAAATCGGTTCAGCCGTTTAGGCGTGATTGAGTAACAAACATCCAAACATCTAAACTTAGTGGGATAGTATAGGTACAGTCAGCAGCAGAAGTAGCTAAGCGGTCCGGGTGTTCAAAATGACCTGCACACGACTTTATTCTTAAGAAATTAAGACCGTGTGTAGGTTATTTTGAACACACGGCCCGCTTAGCTACTTCTGCTGCTGACTGTACCTACTGTGGTTTTGATATTCGCACATTACTCTTACGGGTTGTTTCTGTTCATCATAAATTACTTTTATAAATTAATAATTCAAATGACATTGAATTTATTATAATATATACGAAAGACGATTGAGAACGGCCTCCATTAATGAAGTTTAATTACCGGTCCATCTTGAGAATGGTGTTTATATTAATTTTAAGCATATTTTATTAACTATACATCCCCACTTTACGTGTTGGGGACAAAATTATTCAACAATGTATCGCCTTGGATGATTTATAAATATACCTAGATATTTTTCTAGCAGGAACAACATTTGTTTAGTGCTTGCCACAATAAAAATATCGACAATCCTGTTATCGATAAGTATTCTGCGTCGATTTTAAAGACAATTTCGGTGCGAGTGTGTGTGTGTGTGTGTGTGTGTGTTATGTAAAGTAGGTGATAATTAATTCAGTGACACGAAGAAAGGAAGTTACGAAAGTATTGCAAATTGTTTTCTGAAGTATGTAAAATATAAATAAATTGATAGTTTTGTTATTATTATTTATTGTTAACGCACCCTATTACCCTATATATATTTGTATTTATTTATTTATTTAATCATATGGCAGAACGACTGATGGTACTGTGAGGTCGCATATAGCGACAGGTACAGTGGCCAAAAAGGTTGCTGCATATTTGTATTTATTTACCTCTATGACGTTGAAGTTGTACTTATCGATAACAGGACTGTGGATGTTTTTATTTTGTCAATCACTTACAATAAGTCGTTCGTGCTAGAAAAATATCTAGATATATTTATAAATATATCCATGACGAATTACAGCTTTCTAGTAGTAACAGTCACTGAGCTAAGCCACAGAGGGACGGACGGACAGACGGACATGGTGAAACTATAAGAGCTCATTGTTTTTATGGTTCCGATACCTCAAAAGGAAAAAACGGAACCCTTATAGGATCACTCGGTTGTCTGTCTGTCCGTCTGTCACAGCCGATTTGCTCCGAAACTACTGGACCGATTGAGTTGAAATTTGGTACACATATGTAAATTGGTGACCCAAAAATGGTCGCGTAGAGTAAATTCATAAATTCTGAACAAAGGGGCCACTTTTGGGGGGTAAATTGGAAAATTAAAAAAAAAGTTTCGCAAACTGTATTGTGTGACATATCAAATGGAAGGGGTTATTGTAAGCATGTCAGATATATTTTTTTAATAATTTTAGTATAAAACAGATTTGAAGTTATTTAGGAAAAAATACGAAAATTGACCGTTCACCCCCTTATCTCCGAAACTACTAAGATTAAAATTCTGAAAAAAATATGGAAAATAGTTCCTTGCCTAAAAAATACAGAAAAACCTATAAGAAGTTTGAGTATTCAAAAACACTTATGAAATTTAGATTATATACGGAACCCTCACCACGCGAGTTGAACTCGCACTTGTCCGGTTTTTTCAATCTAAATACTAAATTTAATTTAATACAAAAACCCTGCAAAACTGTTTAATACAGTTTGTCTGCAGGAAGACTTTTAAAACAATAACAACAACTTAGAAAAGTTGAAAAACCCCCGATTTTATAATTTCAAAGTTCAATATCTCAAAAACGGCTGAACCGATTTTGATGAAATATGGCTAACACTCAAGTTAAAAGTATCTATGACACAAAAAAACTGCATTAAAATCGGTCTATCCGTTTGGGAGCTACGATACCACAGACAGATACACAGACACGTTAAACTTATAACACCCCTCTCTTTGCGTCGGGGGTTGAAAATATATTTAACATTATAAATATTTAGGTTAGTTCAACACTTAACTATATTATAAGTCTAAGATAACTAACATTTTTTTTTTTAATTTTAAAAATACGTACCTAGATTTGATTCGAGTCGGATGTCCTCATGGAACCCTAAAAAGCGCAATTAAATAACATTGGATGTTTGGATGTTTAGATGTTTGAAAGTTTGTTACTCAATCACGCTTAATCGGCTGAACGGATTTGAATGAAATTTTGCACGAATATAGTTTATAGCCTGGATTAAAATATAGGATAGTTTTATCCCGGGTCGCGGGTGCAGTCGCGGGCAACAGCTAGTATTTGTATAAACTGATTTTAATCCCCCAGTAGCTAAATATGGCTAATGCACTTACCGGATTGTCTCTCGAATGTCGTCGAACTCTAGTCGTTAAAACTAAGAACAATCACAATGGTATTTTGAATTAGCCGATTTAATTCAAATTCAAAATTCTTTATTTCGGATAAGTATCCATATCGGGTTAGTTACAGTATAAACGCATTTCTATGTTTGTTACTTGTACTATAATAAACTAAAGATAAAATAAAATAAAAAGTTCAAAACAAAATAAAATAAAAAATTCAACACAAAACAATAATAAATAAATAATAAATATTTGCGGACAATCTTACACAAATCGACCTAGTCCCAAACTAAACAATGCTTGTACTTTGGGTACTAGACGACGATAAACATACTTATATAGATAAATACATACTAAAATACATAGAAAACATCCATGACTCGGGAACAAATATTCGTGCTCACCACACAAATAAATGCCCTTACCGGAATTCGAACCCAGGACCTCTTGCTTCGTAGGCAGGGTGACTACCACCTAGGCTAAAGCGGTCGTCTAAAATAAAAAGTTCAAAAACCCGGTGTGACACAGATTACTGCTAGTAAATTACCTTATAGCTTAGATTTTTTTATAGGTGTACCTTACAGCTGCAGATTACCTCAGAACGCTTTTTCTCCGAAAACGGCCCATTACACATCCATCTATAAGGTCCCCGAAAATCATAAAATCATTCATCATCATCATCACCATCATATCAGCCGAAAGACGTCCACTGCTGGATATAGGCCTCCCCCAGAGAGTGCCAAATTGACCGGTCCTGCGCCACCCGCATCCAGCGGACTCCCGCGACCTTTACCTCATCAGTCCACCTTGTGGGGGGGGGCTACCCACGCCGCGCCTTCCGGTACGTGGTCGCCACTCGAGAACCTTTCCGCCCCAACGGCCATCGGTTCTACGTGCAATGTGCCCCGCCCACTGCCACTTAAGTTTAGCAATTCGGAGTGCTATATCGGTTACCTTGGTTCTGCTGCGGATAGCCTCATTTCTGATGCGATCACGCAGAGAAACTCCTAACATAGCCCTCTCCATTGCACTTTGGGAAATCATTCGTACCAGTCTAAATGAAGTGATATCTAGTGACTAAGTAACATGAGTTTAGTGAGGCGTAGGACCAACATAAACTGCAGCCTTGGCGCGTGGATCGAATCTCCAGCTGTGCTCTTCTTGGGTCTAGGATAATAATAAATAAATAAATAAAATTAAAATTAAAATTATTCAGTCAAAGTCAAAGTCAAAAGTTTATTTGTGCAAAAATTAGGTAATATTAACAACATGTGTTATGTGACAATTCAAAGGATCTCCACTTTTTGCCGATAAAACGGCATACAAATTTTAAATCAGGCGATTTCATCACCTTACCTAACATTCTAATAACAAATTATTTAATAAACATTATTACAGAATCCTTAGTCGAGCCAATTTAAATATATATAAATTTGAATCATAAGACACAGTCATTTAAATATTCTTGTACGTTCTAATAACATTTATCTTTAAGTAATTTACCTTCTATTTTTAATAGAAGGTGTTATTGAACAGTTTGACTGACATATAGAAAACATTTTTCAAATACCTCAGATCCATAGATTGTTAGTTACAAAACACTTATAAAACTACATTAGTAAACTAATATTAAAAGGCAACATAAACATAAACTACTTATTTTTAGGACATAAATAATAAATAAATAAATAAATAAATATTATGGGACATTCTTACACAAATCGAGCTAGGCCTATAGTAAGCTCAATAAGGCTTGTGTTACAGGTACTAGACGACGATATATATAATAGATATAAATACTTAAATACATAGAATACATCCAAGAGTCAGAAACAAATATTCGTGCTCAACACACAAATATTTGCCCTTACCGGGATTCGAACCCAGGACCTTCAGCTTCGTAGGCAGCGTCACTACCCACTAGGCTAACCGGTCTAATAAGACATGAAGGACGGTGTAGCGGCGGAGAATATCAGAGTCCCACCTCTCTGCCCTCATAATTACGTAATTAATAATGGCCCAGGAAATGTTTTAATGGTTTTAACAAGGTTACTATTTACTGGATAGTTTAATGGACATGGAAATAAAAATGATAATTGAAATCATAGAGAGTATTTATTCCTTCTGGATTGATCAAGGACCACGAACCTAATCAGTAAAAAATTTTTTAATGTAGCAATTGTACTTGCTTAGTTATATTCGTTTTAGATATTGAACTTTTTGTGGGAAAATACATGTTAATTATATCTTGAATCACGTATCGTTTAATATTAGAAACCTTCTGTTAATTAATTAAAATTCTTTCTCCGATACCCAAAGGTTGTCTGGAAGAGATCGCTCTTCAGCGATAAGACCGCCTGTTGTCTACCTCTACTTACATGTTATTGTATTGTTTCTCTCTGTAACTGCTATTTTTGTGTGAGGTGTGCAATAAAGAGTATTTGTATTGTAAAATATGTTTTTCACCTCACTAGCTCGGAAAGACCTTTTTTATTCATTAAAAACAGATAGCAAAACTGCATTTTATCCACATGTGTGCAAAGAATATTTGAAATCCGAACGTGTTATTAGTTACTTTTTTAAACATAATAAACACGTAAAGGCCAGTCCAGACAGGACAATTTTCGGCCATCTGATTAAATTGTCTGATCAAAACAGGAGGTGTGGACACAAGTTTTAAATTGAATTGCATTCAATTAAAACATATAGTGCAAACAATTTTATTATATGATTTTACCTTAAAACACTTAAAACTGTTAAAAAAAAACCGTACAAAAATGTGAAAGCACAATATCTGATTTATCGTTGCATAATAATTGTGTTATTTGTGTAATTACTAGTTAAGATAAAGGCTGATTATACATATTTCAGTTTTTTTTCTTATGTAGTATTTTTCTCGGTTTAGTGAGGTGAAAAGATTTGTGTTACACACGGGTGCAAGTTATTTTGACGTCTCGTGTGTTGCAACACTCGCTTTGCTCAGGATTCTATTTTTGAACCACTCGCTACGCTCAGGATTCTATTTTCGAACCACTCGCTTCGCTCGTGGTTCAACCATAGAATCCATTCGCTAGCTCGTGGTTCAACCCTAGAATCCATTCGCTGGCTCGTGTTTCAATTCCACACTCGCGGTTAAAATATAACTTTGCACCCTTGTATAACAAATAACTATTGTCCCTTTCGCATAGACATAATTGCCAAAGTGACAAAGACGACTATTAGCGTCATTTTAACTCGATTAGTTTTGATAGATGTGTATAAATAAAGGCATTGTTCATCCTGCTAATATTATAAATGCGAAAGTTTGGATGTTTAGATGTTTGGATGTTTGGATGTTTAGATGTTTGGATGTTTGTTACTCAATCACGCAAAAACGGCTAAACGGATTAAGATGAATTTTGGTATACATATAGTGTATAGCTCGGATTAACATATATAATACTTTTTATCCCGGGAATCATCCCCTAAGCGGGCGAAATGGGCGGCGAAAGTTTGTATGGAGCTACGATATAAACGCGAGTTCCACGCGGACGAAGTCGCAGGCAGAAGCTACTTACTAATAAATTAAACTAAACAAAAGAAATATACAAAACAAGTGCCAGCGCTGAATTTAACAAACAATCATAATCCCAATAGTATAATTATCTCCAAAGCTTAAACTTAACAATGCAAAAGCAGTCATCCAACATTAATCAGTAATTTCGATCTCAATATCTCAGATCTATAAATTTTGAAACTGACGACGCAACTTACACGTTGTGGGCGTTTCGTTACGTTAAAACGCCTGCAGCTATCCGGCCTAGACGGGTCAAAGTGGAACGTTTTTTGTCAACTCGAATAACTAGTTGAAGTGTTAGGAAAATGTGGCCCTGTGTTTTGTAGGTGTGTATTAGCCAATATTGAAACGTGGTGGTTAATTACTGTGTATGCACAATGTCACTTTTGCATTCAATATGAGCAATGCACTACATGTGTATTATTCAAATGGGGCTGTGAGGGAAAATCTGAAACTATCAGAGATTCGGTTTGTTCTTAGAAGTCATCATCATCAATTTAAGAGCTAGGCTCTTGTCGGTGGAGTAACCGCCACTGATTTTTGTCCTCTGCCAGCCTCTTCACGTCTTCATACGACTCGACAGCTACTTTCTCTTTTATTTGGCTGGTGTAAGTATGTCTGGGCCTTCCTCTACCTCTCCTTCCTTCGATCTTGCCCTCCAAGATGTTTAAAAAGAAGCTGTCGTGCCGTATTAGATGTCCGATCATTTTGCCTCTTCTATTCTTTATTGTTTTTAACAAGCATCGGCTCTCTCCTACCATCGTCAAAACCTCTTCGTTTGTCTTCCTTTCTGTCCAGCTTATTCTTTCCATCCTCCGCCAGCACCTTAGAAGTCACGAGGCCGAATTTAGAAAAAATATAAATTGCATTCAAAGATTTAAAAAAGCCTCATACAGTTCTGGGAATCGAACCAGTTAAATCTATCAAGTAAGTATTAAGCTAAAACTTATATCCAAATACTCAGGTCTTAGAAGTTCCCTTAGAGCTATGAAAAAAATCCAACTTCTAAGCCAACGCAATCAAAAGATATAGCCGTTTATGCCGCAAATTTTCGTGAACCGTGAACTCAGAATCTTGAAATTTGGTACGAATTAATGAATGAATGATAATTTATTCGCTGAATATGGTCACATTAGCTGGTAAGTATATTTATAAACAATGCTATGCGACGCAACGTGTTATAGCACAGATAAAGGAAAAATTGCGAAAACCGTAAATTTTTAGTTACGAGGGTGGATCAAATAGTACCCATGTTTGATGGCAGGTGGCGTTACTTAGGAAAGTTGGCATTACCGTCGTGTAGTATTGACCTTATCAAATAAAAAAATGAAAACTGGCAATTGTCTATGGTTCAGTTTTTTTCTGGCGGCAAATTTTGTAAGACTTGTTTTGTTTTTCGTACAAAATGGAGAAAGAGCAATATCGTTCCGTAATTCGCTTCTTATTTTTGGATGGAAAAACATGCGAACAAATAAAAGTTAAGTTAGATGCTGTCTACGTAGGTCTTTCGCCGTCTATGACAACCGTGAGATATTGGTATAATGAATTTAAACGAGGTCGTACATCTGTTTTCGACGAGGACCGCCCAGGGCGCCCGGCAGACGTGGTTACAGAAGAAGTCGTGCAAAAGGTAAAAAACATAATGGTCACCGATCGACGTACCAAAGTGCGTGAATTAGCAGGGGCTGTAGGGGTGTCGTACGGAACAGCAATTAATATAATACACGATAAATTAAATATGAAAAAAGTGTCCGCCCGATGGGTGCCGCGATTGCTCACGGATGAAAATAAGCGGTTACGGCTGTCAATGTCGAAGGAGTCTTTGGGCTTGTTCGAGCGAAATCCGCAGGAGTTTTTCCGTCGTGTCGTTACTGTTGATGAAACCTGGATCCATTACTATACACCTGAGACCAAGCGGCAGTCTAAACAATGGATTTTTTCTAACGAATCTGCCCCAAAGAAGGCGAAAACGGTCCCATCAGCCGGTAAAGTCATGGCCACGATTTTTTGGGATAGTAAGGGAATAATCCTTATAGATTTTTTACAAAAAGGGAAAACTATCACAGGGCCGTACTATAGTGAGTTATTGGATCGGTTTGATGAAAAAAAAAAGGAGACACGGCCCCATTTGGCAAAGAAGAAAGTGTTGTTCCATCATGACAATGCACCAGCACATTCATCCAAAATTGTCACTGCCAAATTAACCCAACTACGTTATGAATTGCTGCCACACCCGCCTTACTCGCCGGATCTGGCTCCCTGTGACTTTTTTCTGTTCCCCAATATGAAAACATGGCTCGGGGGAAAGAAATTCAGGTCAAACGAGGAGGTTATAGCTGAAACAGAAGCGTATTTTGAAGGGTTTGACAAATCCTACTTTTTGGAGGGGTTAAAGAAGTGGCCGAAACGCTGGGAAAAGTGTAAGGACCTAGAAGGAGATTATGTTGAAAAATAAAATAAAACTTTAAAAAAATATATGCGTCTTCATTTCTAACACGGGTACTTTTTGATCCACCCTCGTACATCATATAATAAAAACATTTTTAATAATTTTAAAGTTACTACCCCTCCTTTCCTCATGAGGTATTAAATTGAAATTTATACCAAATACTCAGGTCTATAATACCTTTACGCTGTAACAAAATCAAACTTCTATGTCAACGCAACCAAAAGAAACGGAACCCTCGGTCCGCGAGTCCAACTCGCACTTGGCTGGTTTTTTTTAAATATACTTTATGTGAAGCTTGCAAAACGGCTGCAATAATAGTTATTTGTTATACAAGGGTGCAAAGTTATATTTTAACCGCGAGTGTGGAATTGAAACACGAGCCAGCGAATGGATTCTAGGGTTGAACCACGAGCTAGCGAATGGATTCTATGGTTGAACCACGAGCGAAGCGAGTGGTTCGAAAATAGAATCCTGAGCGTAGCGAGTGGTTCAAAAATAGAATCCTGAGCAAAGCGAGTGTTGCAACACACGAGACGTCAAAATAACTTGCACCCGTGTGTAACACAAATCTTTTCACCTCACTAAACCGAGAAAAATACTACATAAGAAAAAAAACTGAAATATGTATAATCAGCCTTTATCTTAACTAGTAATTACACAAATAACACAATTATTATGCAACGATAAATCAGATATTGTGCTTTCACATTTTTGTACGGTTTTTTTTAAACAGTTTTAAGTGTTTTAAGGTAAAATCATATAATAAAATTGTTTGCACTATATGTTTTAATTGAATGCAATTCAATTTAAAACTTGTGTCCACACCTCCTGTTTTGATCAGACAATTTAATCAGATGGCCGAAAATTGTCCTGTCTGGACTGGCCTTTACGTGTTTATTATGTTTAAAAAAGTAACTAATAACACGTTCGGATTTCAAATATTCTTTGCACACATGTGGATAAAATGCAGTTTTGCTATCTGTTTTTAATGAATAAAAAAGGTCTTTCCGAGCTAGTGAGGTGAAAAATTTATTATGCATATTTTCTCCTCTTGACTTGTGATCTCGAACTTCACTACAACTTTTCGATATCGGAATTTAAAATAAATGTTATTGTTTATGAATGAGGTCGACATTGCACGTAGAACCGATGGCCGTTGGGGCGGAAAGGTTCTCGAGTGGTGACCACGTACCGGAAGGCGCGGCGTGGGTAGGCTGTAGGTAGACAAGGTGGACTGATGACCTGGTAAAGGTCGCGGGAGTCCGCTGGATGCGGGTGGCGCAGGACCGGTCAATTTGGCACTCTCTGGGGGAGGCCTATGTCCAGCAGTGGACGTCTTTCGGCTGATATGATGATGATGATGATGAGGTCGACATTACTTATTTCGAGCACCTACCCGCCGATATAAGAAACGAACCTTGTGACGAAACATTTAGACGCAGACTGAAATCTTTTGTTGGAACCCTCTGTACTCTGTTCATGAGTTCACGGAAATTGTTGTTTAAGTCATTATTTAGTTTATTGATAAATAATTTGATATTATATCTTGTGTAACATTTATTGACATTGTTTATTTATTGTTTAATAGTAATTGTCAACTATTTGTTTAATGACAATCCGTTATTGGTGAAACTAATTCTACTTTCTATACACTTTGAATTTTATTTTATTTTGATTTCTTATTATTGACGATCGTGATAAGGATTCTTATAATTTTGACATTGTATGCAAATCTAAATTGTAATTTTTATCCCGAAATAAATAAATCTAAAAAAAACATTTTGGCTTGAACACCCAAAAAGTCCAAAGTGGAACTTATCTTTATGATGCATCGGGCTAAGGAATGTACCTACCGATTAGGATCTCACAATAGATGAGTGTGGGATGTGGGCGGTGTTGTAATCGCTGCCTTAGTGTCAAGAGTCTATAGGGTATAAAGGTGGGTGCCCAGTATGGGAAAGGCACCCACTATTGAGTTGGGAGGCTGTAACGGGCCTCCCTGCCCTATCTGGTCGGTTGCGTGTTCAGGTGAATCTTCCTCGGATCTCGGTGGAATGAAATGCCGGTTGGATTGGAGACTGATGTAATGGTTATTAACTTATGAATGCACAATGGAGACAAAATAAGATTCAATATAAAATTCGTGTTTACAAGCTTTTTAGCAATCAAGGAATGTGACATGACAGATAAAAATCTAGACATATATATTTCAAACTTCGAACCGGCCTAACCAGCCTGTTGTGCAACAAGGTTGCCACACCACCCCCCTACGGAGAAACATAACCTCGGATAAAGCAAAATTGGTTAAGCAAAAATTAAACAGAAATATACTAATCAAAAATTTTAAATCTCACTCGTCTCCCAGATCTGGTGATGTATGGGGGTTTTTGAATAACGGGTGCGGGAGTTGGCACAGGCAGCGCAGGAGAGACTGCAGTTCCAGGTACCAGAAGAGCTGGAGGAGCAGCTGTATCCTGCTGGTCGCGTTCCAATGCAGGACGCGAAGCGATCGAGGGTAGCCCAGTGGGGGACGAGCCGTTTGGAGTTTGACAAACAGGGTCGTCGGTCATCAAATGGGCTGGCTTCACGCGGTCGATGCTGATTTCTGCTTCTCGACCTCTAATGAGCAACGTGATCGTCTTGTCCCTCTTGCGCAAGATCGGATAGGGTCCTGTGTAGGGAGCTTGCAAAGGGCGACGCACAGTATCATCGCGAAGAAACGCGTGGGTCGCTGTTGACAGGTCCTTGAAAGTGAAAATTGCTTTTTGGTGATGATGCGATGCCGGAACTGGTCGAAAGTGAGCCATCTTGAGACGTAGCTGGTTGACGAAGTCGGAGACGTCAGTGGGACGCTCGGATGCGACAGGAGTGACAAGCAGTTCGCCTGGAAGTCGCAGTGGTTCGCCGTACAGCAGCTCAGCCGCGCAAGAGCCAATGTCCTCTTTTAAAGCGGTACGAATACCGAGGAGTACCATGGGAAGCGCTCTGATCCACGAATTGCCGTGGCACATTAGAGCAGCCTTCAATTGGCGGTGGAGACGCTCCACCATTCCATTAGCCTGCGGATGATAGCTAGTCGTTCTGTTCCTGGTGGCACCGTGCACTTGCATCAGCTTCTGGAAAAGCGATGATTCAAATTGGCGGCCCTGATCAGTGGTGACGACCGTCGGAACACCGAATCGGGCAATCCAGCCATTTGTAAAGGTTTCAGCCACTTCCTCCGCTGTCATAGTAACCATCGGCCATACCTCCGGCCAACGCGTGCTGCGATCAATGGCCGTGAGGCAATAGTTGAAACCGTTGCAAGGAGGAAGCGGGCCAATAATGTCCAGGTGGACATGGCGCAGTCTGGCTGAAGGCGTGGTGAATTCACCAAGGGGCGTAGAGGCATGCCTTGTCACCTTGCTCCGTTGACAAGGCACACGGTTTTTCGCCCATTTCTGGCAGTCTTTTCTAATGCCAGGCCATACATAGCGGTCGCTAACCAGTTTTGTAGACGTGCGCGCACCTGGGTGACTTAGGCCGTGCAGTTTGTCGAAAATGCCACGACGGAATGCAGGCGTCACATACGGGCGAGGTTTACCCGTAGAGGTATCGCACACGAGAGTAATATATGTCCCCGGAATGCAAACATCTTCGAGTTTGAGAGAGGAGCTGTTGGCCCGACGTAGGCTGGCAAGCTCGTCATCGGTAGCCTGAGAGGAAGCAAGAGTGGCGTAATCCGCCTCTAATGAAATAGCTTCGACTCTCGATAGAGCGTCGGCTACAACATTGTCCTCTCCCCGAATGTACTGGATGTCAGTAGTAAACTGGCTAATAAAAGACAGCTGATTAAGTTGCGGTGGCGGTAGCTTTTCTCGGCGTTGTACGAAGGCGTACAACAAAGGCTTGTGGTCGGTAAAAATAGTGGCATGCTGTGCCTCGAGTATATAGCGAAAATGTTGTACGCTTTCGTACACCGCTAAGAGCTCACGGTAATAAGCAGGCCATTCCGACTGGCGTGGAGTCAGTTTCTTACTGAAAAACGCCAGTGGGCACCACTGATTGTTTACCTCTTGTTGCAAGCAGGCGCCAACGTGCACGCTAGAAGCATCCGTGAAAAGGCCTAAACGGGCGTCGTTCACAGGATGATGAAGGAGCGTAGCGTCTGTAAGGCTTTGTTTGCATTTCTCAAATGCCTCATGCAGCTCGGGAGTCCATGGAAATGGTTTGTTACCCTTGCTGTTGGTAGACACCACCGCGTCAATCAAAGGGGCTTGAAATTTGGCAGCCTGGGGTATGAAACGGCGATAGTAATTTAAAACGCCTAGAAATCGTCTCATACCTTTAACTGTTTCAGGAGGTTTGTACTCCAGCAACGCAGTTACGCGTTCACGTGGAGGTTGTACTCCATCACCACTGATGTTTTGTCCAAGAAATTTGACCTGCTCTGCACCTAAGACACATTTAGATGGGTTTATCACCACTCCGTACTCTTGCAAACGACGAAACAAACCTCGAAGATGCTCCTTATGGGAGGATTCATCAGGCGAAAATACGAGTATGTCATCGATGTAAGGAAAGCAGTAATCGAGACCCCGTGTGACCTCATCGATAAAGCGCTGGAAGGTTTGACCAGCATTTCGTAAACCGAAGGTCATAAAAGGAAATTCGAAGAGGCCAAACGGGGCTGCGATGGCTGTCTTCGGAATATCGTCCTCAAACATGGGAATCTGATGATAAGCTTTCACTAAATCGAGAGTACTAAACACTCGTGAGCCATGAAGGTTGTTAGCGAAATCGTTAATGTGCCGGAGAGGGTATTTGTCAGGAATAGTCCTGGCGTTCAAGGCACGATAATCGCCACAAGGACGCCAAGTGGAATCCTTCTTTAAAGTCATGTGTAATGGCGAGGCCCAGGCACTTTTGGAAGGCCTTGCAGTACCACAACGAACCATATCCTCAAATTCTTTTTGAGCTGCCACAAGTTTTTGTGGGGCCAGTCTGCGAGGTCTGCAGGAGACAGGTGGGCCATCTGTGGTTGTGATATAATGCACAGTATTGTGCTTTACTACTCTAGGCAAACCTGGTGGTCGAGTAATCTCAGGAAACTCAGCTAGCACGTCTGCGTAAGTAGAGCTACCAATTTGAACAGCTTTGACGCTTGGCTGTGAAGTTCCGGAAAAAGATACAGGTACATGTAATTTAGTATTACCATCCACCAGGCGCTGATGGCGACAATCAGGCAACAAGTTGTAATAACTAAGGAAATCGGAACCGATGATAGGTGTCGCAACATCAGCGATCACGAAATTCCAATGGAAATCCCGGCGTAAACCTAAGTCCAAGTGTAAGGAAACGGTGCCGTAAGTCTCAATTGAGCTGCCATTGGCAGCGCTCAGATTGTAATCGCTAGATTGGTAGCGACCTCTAAGGAGACGGCGAGGGAAACAACAGAGATCTGATCCAGTGTCTACTAAGTACTGGTGTTTAGATTTCTGATCTGTAACAAAAATTCGGCGGCCGGTACTAGTACAATCAGTTGCCGCCTCTACTGATTGATCGTCGCGTTTCCCTGGTCACTAGGTTTCCAGCTACACGGGGTTATACATTTGGTTGCCCTTTCATTGTATTTCTTATGGTACCAACATACCTTGGAACCGTCTCTCGATGTGGAAGAACGAGAGCGCGAGCGCGAGCGATGCGACGACGCAGAGCGCTGACGCGAGCGCGATGGCTGGACGTTGACCGCTAAGGCAGCAATCTGTTGCTCTAAACGTTCCATGCACTGTAAAAGAGTGTCTTGGTTAGAAGACGAACCAGCAGGGGCAGGGGTTGTACAAGAAAATACTTGCTTAGGCCCTGCGATCTCCATGACCTTGTCACCTAGTTCAGACATCTTATCTAGGCTAAGTTCAGCCTGTGATGCAAGTATAGCTTGCACTTGTTGTGGAAGACGGCGTAGCCACAGTTGGCGCAGTATATTCTCGTCAGAAAGCGCGCTGCCAGCAAGTGAGCGCAGGTGACGGAGAAACTGGGATGGACGTCTATCTCCGAGTTCCTCTTCACTAATCAGTTGACGTACCCGCTGCTCTTCAGACATAGACAGGCGTCTAATGAGCTCTTCTTTCAGCTTGACGTACTGCTGACCATTGACTGGGGGCCGTGTAATAATATCTTCCACTTCGCCAGCTAATTTTTGATCCAGCTGGGCAACGACATAGTTGAACTTGGTGTTGTCAGCGGTGATACCTGCTATCTGGAACTGAGCCTCAACCTGCCCAAACCACACCGCAGGCTTATCAGGCCAAAAAGTTGGTAATTTGACAGAAACTCTGCATACTTCTGGTACTGGCTGTAGCTGTTGCTGAAGCGCAGCATTTTCAGCTTCTAAGCGTTCGACCAAAGCTCGTAATTCGTCAGCCATAGTTAATAACACACACGTAAACAAACATGCAAAAGACATGCAAACAATACGATCTGGTTAGAATCGTAGTAAATATGAGTATTGTTGTTGTGAGGGGTTAGTGGTATAGCAACGCTGATGCAATAAACACAAGTTAATATTAACGTAAACGTAACACACGAATGTCAAATGTTAAACATGAACAATAATGACATAAAATTAACTAAACCGTGCAAATCATAGCATTGAAATCGAAAAGAAATGTTTCGAATGACAAATTGTTAAAATTTAAGCAACACATGCAGTTTGTAACAATTTGTAGAAATAATATAGTTAAAAACTTACCCAGGCAGGCTGGCCGTAAGAAAACTAAACTATAACTAACACCTACGTATCACAAACAACTCAAATTATGGTAATTATTCCATTAAAAACTAAAAATGAAGTCTAAAAGTTTGTTTACAAAACACCATTTGACGTAATTTGTCGGTCTTGACGTTGACAAAATAGTGACGGGCGCCGGAGAATGAAAACCGATTGTAATTTGAATGAACGAACGAAAAGTCAAACGTAACGGTCGCGGTAGGATAGTCTATGGAAAACACTTCCGATGTTTTCGTACCACAGCACTATCAAATGTCCCGTTGTTCGGCGGCACTAATTATCACTTGTCCTCAGAAACTCCAATACTGAGACCAAAATGTAAGGTGGCCCAAAGACGATTTTGCCAACCTACGAGACAAATATATGGTGGCAACACTCAGGCGTTGTCAAATTGACAATATTTTTAAATTTTCAAATTCAAATTCTAACGTCATTCTAATTGTCATCGTATTTTCTCCATATTTTGCTGAAAATAATGAATTATTTATTACCGAATTAGAAACTTTCGTGGCGACAACCGTTCCGCTTGCGTATATAATGTAATAATGTTTAAAGTAACTCATAATGGTGGGTAAAACCCGAAGGTGTGAAGTGTGTGGCGTCAGAGAAAGCCTTAGGGAGGATTCTTTGCCAGTTTTCCCAAGGATGAGCTCCGGTAAGTCAAAAACATAATCTAGCTACATGTACACCTTTACCGGTAGTTTTTTCTTAGTGGACGTTTTAGGGTTCCGTAGCCAACAAGGAACCTTTGTAGTTTCGCCATGTCTATCTGTCCGTCAGTCCGTCTGCAGCTTATCTCATTGACCCTTGTTACTAGAAAGCTGTAATTCGGCATGGCTTTATAAATCAAACTCCGACAAAATGGTAGAATAAAATCATGGCAGTAGTACATATCATGAATTGATTAAGATAGTTAAGTAACTACTTGTTAACTAGTTAACAAGTAATGTAAAATAACTACTTAAAATGAACTATATTAACTTGGCCTGTTCGTATGTAAATATGTAAGTATGTAAGTTGTCCGTCAAAATTTGCAATCCATTTTTCAGTTACTTGCCGTTATCCGATTGAGCAGAAATTTTGGGTAGTGGTATAGTTTGGATGACAATTTAATATTATGATACCATCGAGCTGATCTGATGATGGAGACAGAAGGTGGCCTTGGGAGTTAAGTATTTAACCGACGTAACCCCGTTGTGTTTGGGCTCGTTAGAATCGTCTCAATGAGTTGATGATGGTATACAGAAAAGTACAGTCGTACTATAAAAGCTTGTGCCAAAAATGTTTTTTTTGACAGAAACTTATATCATCATACTTTGGTTTATGGATCGAATACACAATAATTATTTTTTCCCATGTCACATGAGCAATATAATCTTAATCTTCATTACTTTTATAAACTACTTGCAGGTGTAAAATGTTGAATTAAACAAGTCGGTAATGAAGATCTAGTGCATGTACCTATTGAAAAGCTGAATGAGGAAAGCCAAGTTTGCGGCGACCATTTCGATCGAAGAGATTTTAGCAAGACAGGATAAAGATTAAAGAAGAGAGCTTATCCAAAGTTGCATCTCTCCGCACCACCTTTATCCTACCACCAAATGACTGCGATATTTTGTAAAGAGGTAAGTTTGAATCCCAGGCAAAGAGATAGGATAGTTTTTATCCCGGAAATCATCACCATCAAAGGAACATCATTCGTGGTTTAGTGTGCCGATATGTGCCTGTTCTCAGATGTCAACTGTTCGTCATCATATTCGTCCGTCCGTCTGTCTATGATCGCCTGTCTCTATGTCTGTACATCTGTGTCCTGTATATTTTGGATTTAAGTTTTGATGTTGAGATGTTAGGGTGTTTAGATGTTTATTACTCAATCACACTCAAACGGCTCAACCGATTTGAATGAAATTTTGCATGAAGAAGTTTAAAATATAGAACAGTTTTTTTATCCCGGGTTCATGCAGACGAAGTCACGGGTGGAAGCTAGTAATATTATAAAGAGGAAATGGGCTGTGAGATTGTAAGTTTGTATTGTACCTACATAATGGGTAGTCTCCGGAACCACTGGAGAGCTTTCAATTTTTATTTCATTGGTGTCTACAATGGACTTTCTGGATGGATATCGGCAATTTTTCATTCCACGGGTTTGCCTGCGTTTTCTGCAATACGCGAGTGAAACCGCGCGGGCAGCTTAGTAGTAAGCATGAACCGTCCGTAAACAGATACCGTCGCCTATGGACGCTTGCGATTCCAGAAGAATCTTAAATGCATTGCCGACCCTTTATTGATTTGAGGTTTTTTTTAAACTTTTTACGGTGACTAACAAGCATACTGTCTGCGTGATGGTAAGCAGGCACCGTCGCCTATGGACGCTGGCGCCACCAGAAGAATCTTAAATGCATTGCCGACCCTTTATTGATTTGAGGTTTTTTTAAACTTTGACCGTGATAAACAAGCTTACTGTCTGCGTGATGGTAAACAGACACCGTCGCCTATGGACGCTGGCGACATCAGAAGAATCTTAAATGCATTGCCGACCCTTTATCGATTTGAGGTTTTTTTAAACTTTGACGGTGATAAACGAGCTTACTGTCTGCGTGATGGTAAGCAGACACCGTCGCCTATGGACGCTGGCGACACCAGAAGAATCTTAAATGCATTGCCGACCCTTTATTGATTTGAGGTTTTTTTAAACTTTGACGGTGATAAACAAGCTTACTGTCTGCGTAATGGTAGACAGACACCGTCGCCTATGGACGCTGGCGACACCAGAAGAATCTTAAATGCATTGCCGACCCTTTATTGATTTGAGGTTTTTTTAAACTTTGACGGTGATAAACAAGCTTACTGTGCGTAATGGTAGACAGACACCGTCGCCTATGGACGCTGGCGACACCAGAAGAATCTTAAATGCATTGCCGACCCTTTATTGATTTGAGGTTTTTTTAAACTTTGACGGTGATAAACAAGCTTACTGTCTGCGTAATGGTAGACAGACACCGTCGCCTATGGACGCTGGCGACACCAGAAGAATCTTAAATGCATTGCCGACCCTTTATTGATTTGAGGTTTTTTTAAACTTTGACGGTGATAAACAAGCTTACTGTCTGCGTAATGGTAGACAGACACCGTCGCCTATGGATGCTGGCGACACCAGAAGAATCTTAAATGCATTGCCGACCCTTTATTGATTTGAGGTTTTTTTTAACTTTGACGGTGATAAACAAGCTTACTGTCTGCGTGATGGTAAGCAGACACCGTCGCCTATGGACGCTGGCGACACCAGAAGAATCTTAAAAAAGCATTGCCGACCCTTTATTGATCTGAGGATTCGGTGTGTTGATAGATAGAGACAAACGCCGCTCCTTCACTCGACACATGCTCGGGAGCGCTGGCGACCTACTCACCACCAGGAACACACACCACATACCTACAGAGCAAGTAGTGGCGATTTTACGGCTGCGGTAATTTATTTTAGTCAAGTGCCCACCCATCGGCTAAATGGTTACTACTGAGTATGTGAAAAAAATCATGGCAGTAGTACATATAATGAATTGCAAAGGAAAACTATCACGCCAATGTAGGCACAACTAGTTAACAAGTAATGTAAAATAACTACTTAAAATGAACTTGGAAAGGCCAAATTTGCTACAAATTCGGCCGACGCGACCGCCCCGAGTAGTTGGCGCGCGCGTGTAGACAGACAGGCAACTACGGAATCCTACACTGCGCGTGGTCCGACACGCACTTGGCCGGTTTTGTCTGCTACCATTGCTGGTTTATCAATTTTTATAAGCTACATATTAACTTGACCTGTTCGTATGTAAATATATACGTAAGTAGAGGTAATGTTTGTGAGATTGTATGTAGGGGGTAAACTGCAACAAACAACTATCCCGGTTTAAAAAAACTATTTTACCAGAGAATAGATTGCGCTCTCTGGGTGGACATAAATACCTACATTTAATATTAACGTGAATATTACCGGAAAAGTATAACGAGACCTCTATATAGCGTAATTTTTTTTATTCATCAAAAATCATATGATAATTTTGTTTGTAATTTAATACTTCTGTGTTTAATGTTTTTCCTTCAAATTCATATGAAAGTGTTCTGAAAGTACCTTCTAGCAAATAAAAAAAGAATTATCGAAATTAATTCACTTGATAAAGAATTATCGCTGAAAAACCAACATACAGTAAAGGAAATGTATTAACGTACCACCGTAGAACTCTATCGCAATAAGTACCGTAGAACTCGAGTTTGAGTGACGGCGGCCTGTCAATTGCGACAGGGTTCTACGATGGTACGTGCATACATTTCCCTTACTGTAAATACCGAGTTCCTTGGTCGTACGGAACCCTCGGTGCGCGAGTCAGACTCGCACTTGACCGGTTTTTTGTAATACCCGAGCTGATCCGTGCAGACAGCTAGTCTATAGTTCTATACTAATATTACTACAAAGGGGTAATGTGTGTTGCTTTGCAAGTTTGTATGTAAGCGGGTAATCTCCGGAACTACTCAGCCGATTTTAAAGATTCTTTCGCCAGTATTATAGAGTACACCTCTGGAATGGACACAAGCTATGTATTGAGTTCTATGTACCATGAGAATCTAAAATATAAATTTATCTAGCTGATAATAATAAAGACATTTTCAGATGGGTCTATGCGGAACAAACGAAAACTTGATCACGATTCAGGTGTGTACATTTTTTATTTTCCTGTGTCTTGCAATTTTGTATTAATCCGTTTCAACCCGAGCTGTTTTGTTGTATTCTTTGTATGAAACTCTATACTGCAACGAATATTTATTATGTTAAACTCCCATGGGTCGTTCTTCTTTTTTACCGACAATGAACCGAGGTTTTCCTGTTTTTTTGGTTTTTGAACTATCGAAAATTGTGGTTTTGAAGTGCGATTTAAAAAAAAATGCATAGGTTTCTTCATTAGAACTAATTAAAGTTTCCTTTCTGGCCAATATAAATATTTATTTACGGTTGGTTTCTAAAAAAAAACATGTGACAAAGTGGACTCTTTCAGTGGGGACAACATTTTGGTTTACCACTCTGTCACGGCATTCTACGGAAAAAAAAACATTAAAAAAAATGCTAGTTAGAGAAAGTGAAATATTAAATATCCCTAATTAATAAAATAATATGGACGTTCATTCGAACATTATAAAACCGTAAACATCATTACTCAAATGAGATGCCGTAATAAGACGAAGGACAGGCTATTGTCGGTCGAAAAGAAGAACGACCCCCATATGAAGTTGTGCCGAGTCAAAACGAGTGCAAACGACAATGTTCTTAGGTGTTCAGCTACTTATGAGGCCGACTGTACTACTAATTAAGTGCCTTCAAAAAGAAACTGCAGCCTTTGAGTTTATTTTTATTTACCTTGATAGTATTTGTTTCAGTAGGTAGGTATGCAGTACTCATAGTTCTGTGGTCGAGTATATATTACGTCATCATATGAGCCGAAAGACGTCCACTGATGGACATAGGTCTTCCCCAGAGAGTTCCAAATTTACCGGTCCTGCGCCACCCGCATCCAGCGGACTCCCGTGACCTTTACCAGGTCATCAGTCCACCTTGTGGGGGGGCCTACCCACGCCGCGCGTTCCGGTACGTGGTCGCCACTCGAGAACCTTTCCGCCCCAACGGCCATCGGTTCTACGTGCAATGTGCCCCCACTGCCACTTAAGTTTAGCAATTCGGATATATTACCTATCTCATCCAAATACCTTTTAAAAGCGCTGTAAGCGGCGGTAGCAGAATTGTTCATGCGTGTGATTCTCAATCCTCATGCGAGTCATGCGGGTTCCAAACCTGATCAATGAGTTCTTCGGAATGTGCGATTCATTTGATATTTCGAACTAATTGGATCCATGAAGTCTTTTTGGTATAAATTGGGAATGAGAATCACTGTTAGACTAGACATGTAGGTACCTACTTACTTTGGAAGTGCTATATGTAGACCTAAAGACTAACCTCTAAGCCAAATCGGTCGTTAAATGATGAATGATGGATTAATCCGCTGAATAAAGCCGCTGCCAAAGTGTAGGTACCTAAATATATGTATCAGATCTGAAATGATCACTCATGTGTATATAATACGTAATTATATTTCAGAATCAGTACCAGAAAAACGCCCTCGTCTTGAAAATGAACTTAGTTCTAGCGGTGGTCCAGTTCCCGGGCCCCAGAAAACAGAACAAGCACATCAAAAAGCTGATAAGTAAGTAGTTCAAGTACGCTGGTTTCCGTAAACGAAAATAGTCTTAGTACCTACCTAGTGATGTGTCATAAATCGCTGCGATAGAAAATCTAAAGTTATATGTATTAACATAGGTAACCTTAAAGGAAAAAACCCTGGAAACTTTCGGTAGCAAAAATAGCAAAAACGAAACTTATAGTTTCGTCCTGTCAGGCCAGTTGTGTCTGTCTGGATGTCACAGGGCTTTAATTCAGAAAGTATACGGCCTCTGTAGTAAATTTAGATGCCTTTTGCGTACCTCTCTATATGCTGTAATCATTTGGACTTTTTACAATAGGGACAGTTGAATTTTTTACAGTGCCAATAACTGCTATAATTACATTAGTATAATAGTTTAAGTGGTATATAGTGGGGAATTGCTACGGTTTATTTGCGAGCCTTGAGGTGAACTTAAAACAAGTTTCAGAATAGAGGTGAAGGAATATAAATTTACTAAAGCTGCTGTATCTATGTTCTCCATGCTTCTCAAAACTAACGAGTTAATTTTTTGATTTTCACAGATTGCGATATGAAAAAAGGTGAACTTCAACTTCTTCTGTTTAAAAAGAAGGTTTGGCAGACATGTGCTAAAAGTCTAAATAATACAACACGGTTAGGTGAATAAATCGAATGCGCAAAACACACGGCGGATGGGTGCAGATCCGAAGCGGGCCGGGTCAGGAGCACGGCGCGCGGCGCGCGGCGGCGGGCCTATTCGTCTAGCTCTCTATGAACAACAACACAACTTCCACTTAAACTTTGTAAAAGTTCATTGTGAAAATCACTACATACCGAGTAAGCGTTATAGTCCGTTTGCTAAGGGGAAAAAGTATGACATTTTGGAGTACAGCAATGCCATTTGCTACGAATGTTGTACACGTCAATCTGAGCCCAAAACGCCTGGTAGCCAGTTTGAACTCCTCGACAATTCGGGGGTAGGGGGGGTCAAAGTAAAGAACTCCCGGCGCTCAGATTTTTTTTTCTGGCGGATTGGACCTTTGTGTCAAGTTTGGTATCGTCATAATCATAAGGTAACTAGATGATGCCCAATTCATTCCCCATACCTGTTTTTTAGGGTTCCCTAGCAAAATATGACACAAGACTTCATCATCATTCGCTTGTCCTTATCCCATTTACTTGGGGTCGGCGCAGCATGTTTTTTTCTTCCATACCTCTCTATCGCCCGTCAGCTCATCACACACTTCCTTCCTATTCATATCGTCTTTCACGCAGTCCATCCACCTTTTCCTTGGTCTACCTCTTCTCTTGCAACCCTCCACATTCATACTTAATGCCTTTCTAGCAACATTACTATCATCCCTCTGCATAACATAAATATGACACAAGACTTAAAATAATAAACTTTTAGTAGTAAAGAAATGCAAACAAACCCTCATATTTTCATATTTTTTGTATTGAACGTGGTTTAAAAAAAATACTGTCCGAAAGCCTATTTAATGCAGATATGAAAAACATTAACAGTAAACATAAATTTGACTACTTTCAATGTAAAATAAAATATTGAAAGTACTGCGACGTTCGTCAGCACAGCGTACGAGACGGCAAAAAGCCCCGAAAAACAAGTATTACTAACAAAAAAACCAGCCAAGTGCGAGTCTGACTCGCTCACCGAGCGGTTCCGTATAAATTTTTCCTTATCCCATCCCATCTTAACCGGTAGGGCCCGGTTAAGTTAAGTTTGCACCTAGTACGTATGGCGCAGCATACAAATGAGGTCTAAACTTAACGTAAACGGGTTGTCCTCATATAATTATTGAAAACACTATTTAATTTATATCGGCCTGTCGCAGCCGACTGGAGAGACGCGCCTTCAAGAGCGCGTGAAATTCGGGTTCCTCCAAAGGAGAAGCCCCCGCGCACCGATGTGGACAAGGAGGGATTTACAACGGTGTCGAGGAAGCGCAAGCCGCGCAAGAGTCAGTGTGGTACTGCAGAACCGGTTGGTTCCGGTCTGCGGGTTGCCACACCGAGCAAGGCGCTATATGTATCGCGCCTGCATTACACCGCCACGGCTGATGATGTGGTGGAGTACGTTCATCAGAAGACCGGCTTCTCGTTGAGGGTGTTCCAGCTGCGTTCGCGCCACTATGTGCACTTCAGCTCGTTTGTGGTGCGCGTACCGCGGCCGCAGCAGGAGACCATCGCATGTGCTGACTTCTGGCCGAAGGGTGTCGTGTTTCGACAGTTCCGGGGCAATCTGCCGAATCCTACACCTGAGATGACGATGCAACGGGGCCACGCCGTTTCGTCGCCTAAATAGTATTATTTCTTATATGTGTTTTATCTTGTTTAGTTTCGTTCCATGACGCATTGGTTTTACTGTAATGTCGTGTTAACATGTTTTTTAATAAATAAATAAAATAAATAAATAACCGGGCCCTACCAGTTAAGATGGGATGGGATAAGGAACAATTTATACGGAACGCTCGGTGAGCGAGTCAGACTCGCACTTGGCTGGTTTTTTTTGTTAGTAATACTTGTTTTTCGTCACTTTTTGCCGTCTTCTATGCTGTGCTGACGAACGTCGCAGTACTTTCAATATTTTATTTTACATTGAAAAAGTCAAATAAACCAAGTTTATACAAAAATATGAGAATATGAGGGTTTGTTTGCATTTCGTTACTACTAAAAGTTTATATTTTTAAGTATTGCGTCATATTTTGCTACGGAACTCTAAAAAACTGGTATGGGGAATGAATTAGGCATCAACTAGTTACCTGATAACGGCACCAAACTTGACTCAAAGGTCCAAACTAATCCGCCAGAAAAAATCTGAGCGCCGGGAGCTCTGCACTTTGACACCCCTTGCTGTACTCAACATTGTATATCTCTCCATACAAGGATTCCCCTTAGCAAACGGACTCGATAGTAAGTATCAAACTTTGGCCTAATCCATAATATGTTATGGTAGCCTTCATAGAAATTGAGTTATATGACTATATATTTAATCCCTAAACATATCCTGCATTGAGAGATAAGCATCTACGACCCGCCATCAAGTCGACGTAGCCCCGCTTAGCGCGGCTCCTACTTTTCGCTCTGAGGGACACGAGGTGACAAAGCAACCTACCCGGGAATACTTAATAGGAATTTTATATAAGGTACATTTCGTTTCAAATGTGGAGGGTCTCCCGCCGGACACTCGACTTATAATTTTATTGGAGTAATAACACTAAATATTGAATATTAATGTAATTACGGATCTTCATCAGTATTTGAGCAATGTGCATGGGCTGGAAATGAATGCGAACAAGACATGCATAATGACTAACGGCATATATGTTAACGAATATGTCTACATCGGCCAAATTGTATCTTTTTCACACTAAACTTAATAATTGATTGTCTTTCTCGAGTATTTTTCACATTCTTTGGCATTCCTATAATAATGACAAAAGTTTATGTTATTAAACATAATAGTCAGGTGACAGCAGTCACTTCCATAAAAATAGTACCTAAGCTGATTCTAGATTAGGTAGCCTAGCATTTTCACTGCCAGAAACCCGCCTAGCGGGCGCCTACGCCCTAGTCGCTTTCCGCTACATACGGGGAAATCCACGGGATCGGCTACGAGAGCAGTTGACCCCAGGCTCACTCCGGATGAAATCGTGATAAAACGAACATGAGGAGAAACTGCTTCATTGCTATTGAATAAATTTCTATCAAATTCAGATGCTCGTAACTACCTATTATTAATGTTACAATTATTTAACCTTTTGAACGCTTTCATATTTGAATGAAGTGATCACTCACACGCCAAGCACTGTAACTTGATGTATCGTTAAAAACCAATAAAACCAAATAAAAACAATTCATAACAGATTTTATTCATGATCAAAGTACACCTTCACTCCGACCTTTTTAGTGGTTGTTGGCGTGGTGGGCACGACAGCACTCGACCACTTTAGTGGCTCTCGGCGCTCAAAAGGTTAAGGGGTACGTACATTCATTTCATGTTCAAAAAGTGAAAGTTGGTATACGTATATGATCACCTAGTTGCAGCGGTTGATTATGGTATTATAATATCATAATTACAGTGTAATGTATCTATTATGTAGTAATTGTATTAGGAAATATAATGATAAATTATATTTAAATAATAAAAAAGTTTCTGTAAAAAACAAATATTGGTACAAGCTTTTATTGCCAACCGCAGTTTTTTTACGCAGTTTTTTAATTAATCTTGTTGTTATCATGGAGGTGCTATGGCCACCTTTCATCTTTATCATAAAAACAGTTTTATGGTACCATAGGATGGCATTGCCATCCGACTTATACTAAATTTGAAGTCAACTACAGGAAGTTGGTCAAATTTAACTTGGAAGATTTGACCGGCACATACCTACTAACGATCGAACGAACTAACAAGGCGAGTTAATATAAAGCTTGTAAAAATAACCAGATTAAAATTTATCTGACAGATAGTTTAATATGCCTCATGCTTCATGCTGACCAGACGCTTCACATTTATTTTATTTAAGATCCGATTTGTTAAGAAGTCTGTGAAAATGTAAATTGAGGTGATTATGCCGGTTATGCAATCAGCTTCAGGCCGACCTCACACAGAACGGGATTGTGTCAGGGAATCATAATCTGAATAATCAAGTTCTACCAAACCACAATTTCTACCAAACCTCCTTTTTTTTTGTTCTTGAGGGGTCTAGATTCTGTATGTATGGTCTCAGACTGTGTGAGCCCAGCCTCAGCGAACGCCTGACACAGGACAAGGTTTTTTTAATTAAATATATTCACAATTTTGCAGACCCAAATCAAACATTTAGTCACATGCTATTTTTTAAATCTCTCTAACTACCTACTATGAAAACTATAAATTATCCTTTCAATTGAGGTCGTCCATACCGAAGTGTTCGTAAACCAATATACTAAACGGTGATTGCCAACCGGCGCAATTACCTACTAAATTTACTTTACATTTCAGTGTCGTCAGGCAGTTTAAAATTATGCTGTACCTTATTGGCAATCAAAATGTACTTAATATGAAAGAATAAAAAATGGTTGCAACTTAACTGAATATTGTTTCATTTATAAGGGACAAATACGAGGCAAATCAAAAAATAAAAATGCTTATATCCATTACTATTGATTCTTGAAATCACTATTATCGGTTCTTGAAATCACTATTATCGGTTCTTAAAATCACTATTTATCGGTTCCTGAAATCACTATTATCGGTTTTTACAGCACTAAATTAAGCATTCTATACACCATCCACTTGTCACAGCCAACCGCCTAAAAGTGAATGAATTGAATGTTTTCTGTCTCTTTCCATCTTATAGGTGTATAATAGCCTTTATGAGAATAGCAACATTAGATTTTTCTTATGTTGGTGCAGTCTGCGCACGACCAAATAAGCGCTGTACTATGAAGTTCCGTCTCTTAAACGTAGTGGTTATATTCTCTTTGTTGTCAACAATGACACAAACGAAAAAATACGAAAAAATAAGATCTGCCATTTTCACTGCAAAATGATGACACAATGAGATGATTTTCAGATCTTCTTTGCAGCAAATTTTCTCCAACTCGGCAGAAACTCGATGATCCGAACGTCGGAGGGCACCAATATAGAGGTGTAAAGGTGGGTGCCCAGTATGGGAAAGGCACCCACTATTGAGTTGGGAGGCTGTAACGGGCCTCCCTGCCCTATCTGGTCGGTTGCGTGTTCAGGTGAATCTTCCTCGGATCTCGGTGGAATGAAATGCCGGTTGGATTGGAGACTGATGTAATGGTTATTAACTTATGAATGCACAATGGAGACAAAATAAGATTCAATATAAAATTCGTGTTTACAAGCTTTTTAGCAATCAAGGAATGTGACATGACAGATAAAAATCTAGACATATATATTTCAAACTTCGAACCGGCCTAACCAGCCTGTTGTGCAACAAGGTTGCCACAAGTCTAATTCCATTGTTTATTGATCGGGAGTATTTTGTTTCCAAGTAAGATGTAGTAGTTGACATGGTTATGGAATCATTCAAATGTCCCAGTGTCTTACACTTTTGGGTGAGACGACATATGCATAATACAACTGCAGTTATTGAGAGACACACTTATCAGTCACCCAAAGGGCAATGGAGAGGGCTATGCTGGGAGTTTCTCTGCGTGGTCGCATCAGAAATGAGGCTACCCGCAGCAGAACCAATACTCTAGGCAAAATACGGTTTCGAAAAACATTAATTTATAATAGCGTTTTTTTTGTTTATTTCATTCTAAAACGTTATTCTAAGATGCTTTATTCAAGAATCCAACAAACTTTCCACCCGGAAGTAATTATATAGATTTAAATTAAACATTCATTGTCTTTTTTATTTTATTTATATGGAATATCTTAAAGCAAATGTAAATGAACCTAAATAAAGATAAAAAAATATATTAACATTTATCCGGACTTTTTAGGAGCTAATTAAATATTGATTTTTTTGATGTCTGATTTTTTGTTGGATTTTGCCTCTAGGTAACTATTTAATTGATAATATATCCGTTACATTAAAAAAATTAGCTATAATAAATTATTTCCAAATCTGTCATTTTTTCCATACAAGTTGTCAGTTCATTGCCTGGACTACAAGGTAACCGATATATCCCTCCGAATCGCTAAACTTAAGTGGCAGTGGGAGGGGCTTTTCCGTCCTTTACGGTGGCATGCGTGTGATTCCTCGGTAGAAATCCATAATCTAAGTTTGGGACAGTGTGTGGCGAAATGCCACGCACCCAAATAATCTCACCTCAGTAGATTATGATAGTTTAAGTGAATTCTTATTGTACGCCCATTAGCAGTAGCTTGGCGCAATAAATAGTGTCATCATCATCATATCAGCCGAAAGACGTCCACTGCTGGACTTAGGTCTCCCCCAAAAAGCGCCAAATTGACCGGTCCTGCGCCACCCGCATCTAGCGGACTCCCGCGACCTTTATCAGTTCGTCAGTCCACCTTGTGGGGATTAACTTATTACGAGTAAGAAAACATAACTCTTTGGAAAAGGCCTACTCGTATGGCCAGCAGTGGACGTTTTTCGGTTGAATGGTGATGGTGAATAAAACATGGATGAACGTTTTACCCTATCAAAGCACAACGATAAATAAATGTCGTTTTCTTCTAGTTTTAAACAGGGTATTAAAGATACTATCTAAGACTCTCTCTCGGGTTCTCTGTAAGAACCATTTTGTCAGTAGAAATATTATAGGAAGAAATAAAACACCACTTACAAATATAATAACAGCAGTTATATCAAACAAAAACACAACAATAACAAGGAACAAGCAAATTTGGCTATTCTCTTATTTATCTAAATACAAAGTTACACTACACTAAATACCGAAACCATAGCTTTTCTGACTTCTTGCTCCTATTCCGAATAACTTAAGTGATGGTTCAGTCTTTTTTCCACTTTTTCGTTGTGTAATTTAGTAACAACACTTCATTTTAGGAATTTGTACTGTTGACTCACATCTTTTTTTAAACAGTCCTACTTAGTCCTCGACGTTGCACTAACAAAGCTTTAGTTACATTACCAATTATATTACCCAACCCGGGTTAGATTTGAACTGAGAAGATAATTTCTTCATTCCAATTTAATACAATGTCATATCACTTTAACATAAAGTGCCCTTGCCATATACTAGTGCAACGTCGAGCACTAGAACGTTTACATTATACTGGAAGTGTATTGAATTTTCATTTGTTCTAAAATCAAAGGTCAAGAAAACAAATGAAACCCCCTTCCTTTCAAATTTGACTTGCATTCCATTGAACCATTTTGGTCTTACTACAGGAACCTAAAAATCAGGATCAGGTAAAAGAACTTCCTTTTAGAAGCGAGGAAACGAATCATGCGGGCTACAAATTATGACCATAGTTAGTTAGTTAGTTTTACTGGGAATTTTCCGCAAGTCGACATCCAACGTGCCTATTTTGCGTGAAACGGCAGGGTCACGCCACTCTAACCACCCCAGCTCCTCTATAAAGTTAATGAGTGAATTGGTATTGCTGACTGCGTCCCGTAGTGTCTCCGGAGACCCTAGGTGATTTTCCTGCATACTTCTACCTGCTTACCGTAGTTGATATGACCATAGTTAATATCGCCAAGTACTTCTCCAAAACATAAACCATTCGCAATTACCAGATCTTCAGCTTATCAAATCTTCATCATCCCTTTGTGACTTCCTTGTGTGGTGACTTCAACTGGTCACTACCAACCACTATACCCAGCAGTAGTGGCAGTCTCTTGCTGATACTCCTGCTGATATGCAGGCTCATACACCTCCTGGCCGTGCTGGAAATGCTGCACCTGCGGTTGGATCTCCTGGATATGCTGCCGTTCTGGAGCGCTTTGGTGTTGGTTCTCCTGGATATGCTGTAGTTCTGGAGCGCTTTGGTGCTGGATCTCCTGGATATGCTGTAGTTCTGGAGCGCTTTGGTGCTGGTACTCTGGGATCTGTTGGATATCAGGGATTTGTTGATGTTGTTGTGACTGGATTTGATGGTTGAGTTGTTGCGGCTGGAGCTGGTGATGTTGTTGTTGCCGGGTCAGCTCGTTTTCTTCTTTGTAGCTGCCTGTGGACAGAATAGATAATACAGTTAGCAATAAAACCGGAGCTCGAGTCAGAAGTAGTCTAGAATTTGTTGTGGAAATTCCCGATACATTGCATCCCCATACATGAATTATAAGTAAGCAATAAATACCCAACCGGACCGGAGGACCGGTCAATTTGGCACTCTCTGGGGGAGGCCTATGTCCAGCAGTGGACGTCTTTCGGCTGATATGATGACGATGATGATGATGAATAAATACCCAAATTTTTGATACATGCCGTTACTACGTAGTTTTCTTATCTCATTTTACAACCTAGATAGTACCTGTGGGTCGATCACGTAACATTTGTTACGCGCGTTAGGTAGATTTAACTCTCATTTATCAAATAAAAAGTGACATTTAGATCTACCTGACGCGCGTACAATGCGATATGTGATTGACCCTCTGAGCATGTCCTAATTCTTCAGTAACAAAAGAGACATTTTTTTCCCCCAAGCTTCTTGACTTAAGACCACATTAATGTTAGAAGAACTAAAATTTACGCTGTATTATTTCTGTTTTTAAAGGGTCGCACATGCGAGTCCGCTGGGGTTGCAAGCGTCCGCAAGCAACGTACAACCGCTTCATCAAGCTGGCTTGTTTGCCATCGATGTGGTATTAAAAGGGTAGCATATAACTCACCATCGTCATAAACGCCATTACTAGAAGCCGCGTCCCTCGCGTTTTGGTCTATAGACTTCTGTATAGCCTCCGGTACAGGGGGAGGTGTGGGCAAATGCGCACCCTGCGGGTGAAAGCCGTTCTCGTCAGCGGTGTATGTGACCGTGTAGACTTGCCCGTCGTCACCCGTGTACGAGTACGCGCCTTGGGCACGGATATTTTTGCCTTGGAGCTCACCTCGCTCTTGGACTTTGATTCCTGTGGGATTGAATTGGGTTGATTTTTAATATACGAATGTGGACTTTGTTTATTGAAATGATGATTATAGTGAACATTTTTTAAAAAGTAGGAATCCACTTCAAGTCTTATCTGCCGATGAATGGTTTTGTTCTCTATTGTTAAAGCTAATCACCCGTGCAAAATGAAATGCATAAATAACAAATGATTTCATACGAATAACAACTTTATAATAAATTGATAAGGTTCAAATTTCATCAGCACGCACTCGACATAAAACCTTTTGGAACGGAAGAGCCGAACACCTGGGCGATCACGGCTCTTATTTCCAAAAGGTTTTATGTCGAGTGCGTGCTGATGAAATTTGAACCTTATTAATTTATGATACAGTTGTTATTCGTATGAACTTATTTGTTATTTATGCATTTCATTTTGCACGGGTGATTAGCGGTCGGCTTTAACAATAGAGAACAATTCCATTCATAGGCAGATAAGATTTGAAATGGATTCCTACTTTTTTAAAAATGTTAATTATATCTTCATAACAAATTTCATCTCAATGGGTTCAGCGGTTTAAGCGTGAAAAGGTAACAGACAGACAGACAAATAGAGTTAGTTTCGCATTTATAATCCTATTAGTATTAGTATGGATAGTATGGATTAAAACTTTTAGCAGTCTAACTAAGATCAAATAGAGTTAAGGTGAACGTTCCAATGTTTGTCACCTTAATTCTAATAATTGACACCCTATTCATCCTGTTTTAGATAGTTATTTTTAGTTTTTAGTGGGCTATTTTTAAGTTAGTTTTAATTCTATATCTAGTTTTAATTGTATATTTAATGTATTTTCCAAACCTTTGATATAGGCTCTATGCTCTCTCCTCTCCTCTATTATCCTAATTAAAATATCCCACCTACGTTGATATTATATGCTAAATTCTAAGGAAGAGCGGTGTCTCTTGACACAGCCATCTTGTTTGCTTAAAAAGAGGCACCAGCCTAATATTGTAAAGTGTTTTTTTAGTTACTGAATAAATCATTTATCATTTATCATTTTTCGAGTCCGCTGGATGCGGGTGGCGCAGGACCGGTCATTGTGGCACTCTTTGGGGGAGGCCTATGTCCAGCAGTAGACGTCTATGGGCTGATATGATGATGATGATAATTTAATGTATTTGCTGTATATTTTTATGTGTTTTAACCCTATTCACCGTTATTACTATGAACTAATATTGAATGTGCCAATTATGTGTTGAGCACTGGACCGTCTACTTTAATATAATAACCACTGCAGAAGAAGAACTGCAGATGCAAAAGTGGCCTCATAGGCAACTAAATTGATATTGAGGCGATCGGTATTTTTCCACCGTCATTGAATCATCTTCTACAGAAAGTTACGCTACCAAAAATTCTTACCATTCTCAGTCTCATAAGAGTACTGATAGCTGTTCCCCTTATTCTCGTTCTGCAAGCTGATTATTCTCGCTGACTTCTCCGTTGAAGGTCTCTGAGACTGCTGCTGATAATTCAGTCCAGCATAAGCATTCTGCCCATTCTGTCCACTGTACGTGTTCTGTCCCGCAAAGTTCTGCCCATTAGGGAAACCGTGACCTTGGAACCCGGCTCCCGATTGGCTGAAATCCTGCTGGCTGTACTGTGAGTGGTCACCGTAGACGCCATGTTGTTGTGCTTCTAGCGCTGATTGGTAGTTGTCACCGTTGTGCGCGAATTGCTCCGTTGGTTGTGTCGTGTGGATTGGGTCGGATGACGCTGCAGCTAGTATTGCTGCTAATAGAGATATTATCTGGAATGGTGAAAGAATAGATGTGATACATGCAGCAGAAAACAGTTTTTTTTTTCAGCCACTAGGTTAGACTAAAATAAGAAAGAAGGGTAAGGTAGACGAGCTCATCGCAGACCGCCTACGACTACGAGATCACGATGCGCTGCATGCAGTATTGCAGTATTGGTGATTCATCTGCACTACCCTACCAGTGACATGCGGTCATGATCCTCACCATTGGCGAGCCATCTGCACTACCCGACAGTGACATAGCGGTCATGATCCTCACCAATGGCGAGCCATCTGCACTACCCTACCAGTGACATGCGGTCATGATCCTCACCATTGGCGAGCCATCTGCACTACCCGACAGTGACATAGCGGTCATGATCCTCACCAATGGCGAGCCATCTGCACTACCCTACCAGTGACATGCGGTCATGATCCTCACCATTGGCGAGCCATCTGCACTACCCGACAGTGACATAGCGGTCATGATCCTCACCAATGGCGAGCCATCTGCACTACCCTACCAGTGACATAGCGGTCATGATCCTCACCATTGGCGAGCCATCTGCACTACCCGACAGTGACATAGCGGTCATGATCCTCACCAATGGCGAGCCATCTGCACTACCCTACCAGTGACATAGCGGTCATGATCCTCACCATTGGCGAGCCATCTGCACTACCCGACAGTGACATAGCGGTCATGATCCTCACCAATGGCGAGCCATCTGCACTACCCTACCAGTGACATAGCGGTCATGATCCTCACCATTGGCGAGCCATCTGCACTACCCGACAGTGACATAGCGGTCATGATCCTCACCAATGGCGAGCCATCTGCACTACCCTACCAGTGACATAGCGGTCATGATCCTCACCATTGGCGAGTCATCTGCACTACCCGACAGTGACATAGCGGTCATGATCCTCACCATTGGCGAGTCATCTGCACTACCCGACAGTGACATAGCGGTCATGATCCACACCATTGGCGAGCCATCTGCACTACCCGACAGTGACATAGCGGTCATGATACTCACCATTGGCGAGCCATCTCCACTACCCTACAGTGACATAGCTGTCATGATCCTCACCATTGAGGGACCGACTAAATAAGTGATGTTAGACTACCTAACAAATCTTTATAGATCAGTTACAACTTCATCAAACTGAGTAGAGCATTTTATAGGTTGGCATCTTGACTCGGCCACTGACAACTAAGAACTTTGCCGTATTGTCACTTTTAACCCCATGAAAGGTAGGACGCTTTTTTGTTTATTTTTATTTACGGTGTATAGTTTGTTTTAGTATATATGACGAAAGTACTTAATCTCATCTATTGTTTAATTGTTATCTTGAAGTAGGGTTGTAAAACAATTAAGTCACGCCTGTGTCCATTTTGTTACAAAGTTTGAGATTGGTTGTCAGTTTTGTGACGACCACGTAACCCTCCTTCAACGGTATATTTTGAAATGAAAATACCCAGATAGGGAGAGCCCAGCAGAAGTCAAAAAATAACCTCGAATTGTACTTAATCGTTTTAATCTATTCCCAAAAGATTTATTCTTAATAGCAATGAAAAATGTAACGTAACAAAAAATTCACTCTTCCAAATGTCAATAAAACTATTCACAGTACAATGTCATGTCACGGTGTTGCTTCCGCGTGTCAAACGATGACTTGATGACTTAATCGGATTCAAGACAAAAGGTTTATTAGATGAGTCTTTGTTTACTTATTTAAACTCCAAGATGGCGTATTAAATATATTGTTTTATATATATAATTTGCTTTCTATTTCAGGGGTCCAATTTAGAAACGCGCTGCTGAGAGGTAGGTATTTAACGTTAATTAAGAGGTAGTTAACCGACTCAGTGGGTCCCAAGATACCGGCTCAAGCCTAGTTTGGAGCCCAACGGATAATGTTTGTATAATTTGTAATCGTGTGCTTGATTGTCTAATAAAATATTCTTATTCTTAATTCTTATTTATTTATTTATTTATATTTGGAGAACCAACAGCTATAGAAACACAATGATATTATAGATAGAATACAAAAAGCCAATTACATGTTCCCACCGATTGGTATTCTTAATTAGATTAGATTGGAATGAATATCTACGTTACGAGTATGTGTATATAGTGATGTGCAAATTTCGGAAAGTTTCCAAAAATTTGGAAAAGTTCTCGGAAATTTCTAGAAAGTTTCACAAGGAATTAAGGAAATTTCCATGTTGTAAATGGGAAGTTTCAATTCCCATACAAAAATGAGAGAAATTTCCGTAATATTCCTATGTTAAATTGCAGAAAAATTTCACAATATAGGAAACTTTCCGTCGGCACGTCGGTATGTGTATTATAACTAACAACTTAGAAAAGTTGAAAACCCCCCGATTTTTTCATTTCAAAGTTCAATATCTCAAAAACGGCTGAACCGATTTTGATGAAACATGGCTAAGAACATTTGGGTTAAAATTATCTATGACACAAAAAAAACCACATTCAAATCGGTCCATCCGTTTGGGAGCTACGATACCACAGACAGATACACAGATACACAGACAAGTTAAACTTCTAACACCCCTCTCTTTGCGTCGGGGGTAAAAAAATAGACAGATGATGCATTTGCGTATTTTCATGTCACTTTCTTTTCATTGTAAATATAAAAGTTTGACGTGTAAACAGCCGTTGAAAACTACTACTTGCTACAAATATTTGCCATCGTGGTAATATTTACGAAAGATCCCGCTACGCGTGCAAATCTCACTTTCTGACCAGAAGAGACGTGAAAATTTGTACTCAACACGGGCGGCAATAAAGAAAGCCTCAGATAGCTTTATCGCATTTGCTTCGGTGGGTGGTTTTCAGTTTCTGCGGGTCAAATATCTGCGACCGGAGGCATTATTTGCCGCCCTAGATGCGTAAGAATGCGCCCTAGTTTCACAAAACTGTCACAAATCACTAATCACGTCACATACCAGCCTCATTGTTCACAGTGATCCTTGTTCACAAATAAATGAAACCGAGACTCGGAGTGATCTCGTCGGGGGTGTTCACGAATGTGTACCGAAAATTTCACTCTTCGGTTTTTATAGCGAAAAGTTTTGTGCGTATATTTTTGCGGTGTAACACACGGGGCGGGTGGACTACTGAAACTATGAAGTTCGGCAAATTAAGGTTATTGACTCACACACATGACTGGAAATTGTACATTTTGGATCATTTTTGTTTAAGCGTAACGGTTAACACAAATTTATTTTGAATTAATGAATGAATTACCATTTTATTTGTTAATAGTAGGTTTACAAAACGGTCTTAACCCTTAATTTGACAAAAACTAACGAAGGTCCATAGTTCAAGCACAGGACAAGTGACGCAGGACAGTCACCACAAATCTGGTCAGGGAAAAAATACGAAACGACGGACTTAAAGACTTTATACAACCGACTAGACAATGCCAAATTAAGGGTTCAGAGTATACATCTCTAATCTCCACATTATGCCTACAAACTAGCGTACAAATATCAATTTCAGTAGAATTTAATTTCAAATTATGTACTAAACACATCAATGATTTAAGAACTCTTTAACGCTGTAAAAACATTTCTGACATAACTAATTCATTGTCCTTTTTTACATGCACTTAATTTGTTATAAATTGTAATACTTAGTGCATAAGTGTATTTGGATGTCAAAGTTAAGTTTGCGGCTGGTTTCAATCATTTAAATTTATATTTATGAAACGCCAAAATCTGTTTTATGTACTTCAATTAAAATAGCAAATTTAAATAGAAGTGTGATGTTTTCCTCGTTGGTCGCGTGATACGCGCTAGAAATGTGGTGTTGGAGACGAATGCTCTGAATTCCGTGGACCACGCAACGAACCAACGCTTCGATTCTGAAAGAACTAACATCAAAAAGAGATTATCGTCCACTATGCAAATGCGGATTCTCAAATTCTTAGGGCCTTAAAGCATACATAACCGGAGTAGCTTTTCAGTAACTTATCCCTGTGTAAAAAACCTTGCACAATGTGCAAAAATCATACAAAGACAATTTCACAATCGATCACAAAATCGCCTCGCAAGAGAACTCTGATCATAAAAATGCCCGCTAATTGCTGAAAGCACTTGATATTATAAACGTTCAACAACTTCAAGCTTTTAATATGGGTCAATCAACTTTTTCTTGTTGTTATTCTGTCCCGGTAAGCAAAGAGACAACTGTGGCGGAGTTTCTTAGAAAAAATACTATAAATTGGGCTCCTGTCATGGTAAGGAGTTGCTCCACCATGGAATGGGTTTACCAATAAAACAAACATACGTGCTTAGTGGATTTAAGCCCCATAAAGTCATAGTTTTAAAGAGTGACCCAGGGGACGTAACCATGGCAACGAGCAACAAAAAAAAGTTGATTGGCCCATATATAATTGAGTTTCAATATCCTTACGAAGAAAAATATTTTAGAGTATCAAAACTATAATTCCTACTACACACAGTGTGACCAGCCAAGACTTTTTGAATTTCCCGCCAAAAAATTTAGTAAAATTTGGTTAGCCAGACTCTAGCTTTAAATTCACACTTGGACAATAAAAAAAATGCAAGTTATTTCTAAACTTTTTAAGTTTTATATGATATTATCTTATCTTTTATGATATTAATTATATTTTTTAATCTGTACTTTATGACAATAATTCGATGGTTTACTATCCATTTAGCAACACTATGTTATCAATTTTAACATGAGTCATCATGCCTATTACAAAGATGCTGCGATAAAACGTGCCTAAGTTCTGCGCATGCGTGGTGCGCACGGGCAGCGTTAGGTAACGTTGGGTAAGATGCGTCCGCGCCGGCTAATGAACAACTGGAGCATATTTCGGGTGCACACAAAAAGCTATAGAAGCGGCACTATTTTACTTAACAAGCATAAACTGTTCAAAAAACTGTAACCCGACTACGGAAAAGTACCTGAAACAATGATTTTTTTAGGGGTCCCGTACCTCAACAGGAAAAAACGGAACACTTATAGGATCACTTTGTTGTCCGTCTGTCAGACAGACCTTTTATCTCGAGAACGCGTAGAGGTATCGAGTTGAAATTAAAACTATATACTCAGGTCAACAGTCCTTTGGAGCTGTGAAAAAATCAAACTTCTAAGTTAACTTAAAAACCGTATCTTCGCCACTCTTAAGGGAATCAAAATGTATAGGGTACTTTCCGTTGACCTAGTACTATGAAATTTGGCAATTGATATCGTCTTATACTTCAAGTACAGGGAAAAATCTGAAAACTATACATTTGTAATTTTGTACGGAGCCCTCGGTGAACGAGATTGACTCGCACTTGTCTGGTTTTTGTCCATAGAAAAGGTAGCCTATTAAGTAATTTATTTAAACTTTATTGCACAAGCAAAAAGTACAAAAGGCGGATTTTATTCCTTAAGGCATTCTCTACCAAGCAGTATATGTCACCCGGACCATAATTTCCTTTAGCATGACACGTTTTGTATCAAAACCGGTTCAGTATTTTAAACGCTACGGTGGAACACACGTAAATACAAACATAGACTGCTAAAAACATAGCCCTTCCTTTCGGCTCTGCCGTAGTCGGGCAAAAATAGTAAGTTTCTAAGGAGAGGAAAATATTGAATATTGAAAAATGCTGAATTTGAGCCAGCGACCTTCTTACATAAGTGGCCCCTAATCAACTGATAATAAAGGGATTTTCCCCTTGATTTTTAAATGTATGACTAAAGTTTTACGTGAAATTTGTATCCTAGACTATTTCGAAGTAACAAAATAGGAAATAAATTGTCCCTTGTAATATTCCTATTTTGTAACTTTTTTATTACAATTTAATAAACAATGTTTTGATTTTTTTTAATAAAGAAAGTAACTAACTTTGTGTTTATTTTATTTGTATATATGTATGATTGTGTATGTTTATATATAGAGGTATTTATGTACGTTTATTTTTATAATTTGTTGATTTTTGATTAACAATAATCTCTGCACCACCTACTGCATAATCTAGTTTTCTCTCTTTCTCCGATACCCAAAGGTTGTCTGGAAGAGATCGCTCTTCAGCGATAAGACCGCCTGTTGTCTACCTCTACCTACATGTTATTGTATTGTTTCTCTCTGTAACTGCTTTGTTTGTGTGAGGTGTGCAATAAAGAGTATTTGTATTGTATTGTATTGTAACTCAACCTTAATTATATAAAAACAAGAAATACAAAAAAAAATTGTTACAACATATAATGTTAAAAGTATGCCGCAATTGACGTCTTTAATTTGTACAAAATGTTTTAGGAATGTTAATTTAATTAATTACTTAATAATTAATTCAATTATAGCATCGCCGCTTCTACTCATTACGAGGTGCATGTCTTTCGCAGCGGCCACTTTCATTACGACGCGTTATACATCTCGCGACTTACTTACGCGATCTCGTATCGGACGTTTTTCTTTGGTCAAAATTGAACTTAGTTGTAACGTTACAATGCGTTACGTTTAGTAGAACAGAATTGAAATAGATACGATGTTGCAAAATTTATTCAATGTCAATATTGATTTAGAGCCTTTTAAGGTTTCTTTTTATGTTTTTGACAATTAGTAGATCGCTTTTCAAGGGCGTTATTCGATATTCTTTGTTTAGAGACATTTTTTATTGTTCAAACACATACAAATATACATCAAATACATTAAATATACAATACATCAAATACATCAAATACATTAAATATACAATTAAAACTAGATTTAAAATTAAAACTAACTTAAAAATAGCCTACCAAAAACTAAAAATAAATAAATAAATTAATAAATAAATATTTGCGGACAATCTTACACAAATCGACCTAGTCCCAAACTAAGCAAAGCTTGTACTATGGGTACTAGATGACGATAAACATACTTATATAGATAAATACATACTTAAATACATAGTAAACATCCATGACTCAGGAACAAATATTCGTGCTCATCACACAAATAAATGCCCTTACCGGGATTCGAACCCAGGACCTCTTGCTTCGTAGGCAGGGTCACTACCAACTAGGCTAAAGCGGTCGTCAACTAACTAATATTCTTTGTTGTAATAACATTGTAATTACAATATTCTCAATGCTGTTAATAAAATAATAAAATTAAAGTAATAGTTATCGGCCTGCACAAATTAGGTTACAGATTTACAGTCAGTCATTTTCATTCAACAAGCTAATAATAAAAATCTTTTTTGTATTATGCTAGTGGCAAGCTACGCACTATTAAACAAACGCAAAAAAACGAACGCAATAAATGAATTATGAATTATTCTAAGACTGTTTTTTTTTACTTTGGTTTTTTAGGGTTCCGTACCCAAAGGGTGAAAACGGGACCCTATTACTACGACTTCGCTCTCCGTCCGTCCGTCCGTCTGTCTGTCACCAGGCTGTATCTCAAGAACCGTGATAGCTAGAGAGTTGAAACTTTTCACAGATTATGTATTTCTGTTGCCGCTATAACAACGAATACTAAAAAACCGGCCAAGTGCGAGTCGGGCTGGGGATCCCATATAACAGACATGATTTTTTTGCCGTTTTTATAGATAATGGTACGGAACCCTTTTGTGCGCGAGTCCGACTCGCACTTGGCCGGTTTTTTTATTTAGAGTAAAGATCCCGCGAGTCATACGGGCAAACTACCTATTGAGATAGGGTTTTTTTAGGGTTAAATTATGGTTACCTTATGGTTATCACATCCGATATCATATGCTTACCGTAACAATAGGGTTACCCTATCAGTAAGGTTACCTTATCATATTTATCATTATGGATAGGGTTTTAAAAATAACTTATAAAATTAGCCTATGGAAAACCCTGATTAGGATAACCGGTTCCGGTCCCTGGACCCCGTTGGTAGCTTGTAACTCAGACCCATCAACAAAAAATAGTAATAAAATAAAAATAAATAACATAATAAAATAATTTTATTTGCAAGAAAAGTTTTACGACTACTTACACTTTTACACCTTTTATAAGGTATAAACAAGTATTAAATGCTAGGTTTAAACAATTACGTATGAAAAACATTTTTTAATTCAGTTGCTCAAAAAGTGCTACTTTACGTAGCTGTTTAGCGTGCGGAAAGTTGGTTTTCGCGCACTAGTGCTTTTCACTTTTCCTCGTACAAATTGTACCATTAATTATTATGTCAATAAAAAATAAATAAGATAGAACTGTATTAAACTGTATTTAAACTATATTAAACTTCATTATTTTCCAACCGTATTACAATGATGTTACAGAATAAATAATATAAAAATTTCAAATTCCTTACTTGTTGTTTTTCTTATTTTTTCGCAACTGTATTAAAATACATTTTTTGTAATACGAGTAAGCTTCCTCTGTTCCCCGTACTAGTAATTATACTGTATCACGGTGGAAATAAAATCCCAGTTTTGACACATTCAGTGCCCAGAATCGCTACGCGCTACGCTCGTAGCCGATCCCATGGTTTTGCTCGTGTGTAGCGGAAAGCGCCTACGGCGTAGCGGTATACGTGTCGTCACGGGCCTGGAATGGGTTAATGTAACCAACAAAAAAATTTTGATCGACTGAACAATGGCGAGAAGAACAAATAGGTATTTTGTTAACGGCCACAATGGGAGCATTCCGAGACGCCGAGTTAAGTGCGAACTGGAGTAGCCACATGGTTCCGTAGTCAGTTTATGTATGTATGTACTCAAACTCAAACTCAAAATGATCTTTATTCAAGTAGGCCTAGTAACAAGCACTTTCAAATCGTCAGTTAATTGTTTTGAGTAATTTTTAAACCTTTGTAATATGTGCCTAAGCATACTTTTAACAAATCAATATTTTTTGATGAAAATATTTTTCATCGTCATCGTCATATCAGCCGAAACATGTCCACTGCTGGACATAGGCCTCCCCAGAACGCCACAAGGTGGACTGATGACCTGGTAAAGGTCGCTGGAGTCCACTGGATGCGGGTGGCGCAGGACCGGAATAGTACATTAATGCCGTGGCCGGGAAGGAGGCAATTGCAGGCTGAGTATTTGTTTAAACGGACGAGCTTGCGAGTCCGTTTAATTATAATACGAAGCCTGCAATTGCCATTCCAGCTAAGGCTATTATAGTGCTTTTCTCCAAAATGGGGGAATAATAAACTTTAAATATCGTTGCACAACGTGAAAATATTAATGATTTCCCTCCGTTTTTCTTTTTAAACAGAATCGCACGTGTACTTTTCCACCGAAAACGCAAACTATTTGAGACACATGGCAAAACGTCATGTTTGCAACAGAAAAATACGAGTTGAATTGGCTGAATATGACCTGTGCCGTCTTTTATATGCCAGTTTCAACTTTTTAAAAAGTTTGGTACTCGACAAATAAAGTAATTTATATGTAACATTCCAGGCGGCCTGCAATGTTTTTTATTTTTTAATTTTGATCTGACCTGAAACTATACACTTTACCTTCCAATATGCAGCGACTAATGTACACTTTGCGGGCCATTTTCGTCACCACGATCAAATTTTTAACCCCTGACGCAAAAAGAGGTCTGTTCTAAGTTTGACGAAGCTCCGAAGCAAATGGACCCATTTCAATGCGGTTTTTTTTGTACAAAGGCTGACGTGATCGAAATGGTTCTTAGCTACGTTTCAACAAAATCGGTTCAGCCGTTTTTGAGATATTGAACTTTGAAATGAAAATGTCGAGGGTTTTTCAACTTATCTAATAAATCATTTGATACAGAGAACAAATACAAAACCCGGTCATCACATCAGCCAACCAATTGTTCCTTAGAAGCTACGCTTTAATAATACACTAACAAGAGATAGTTGGTATAGTGAAAAATAATATTGCGTACATCAGGGAACCCTAAAAACGATACGAAATGAGATTAAGTTTACAATGGCCTCTTGAATTCGGATAGATGCTGCAAATATTTGTACATAGTTTTCATAACACTGTTTGTGAGAATATTTATTGTCACTTCAGTGAAAGTTCACATCATTCACAGAGGATGAAAACTAGTACACGTTGTATGGAATATATAATTTGTGGGCATTTTGGCGAGAAGACGATGCATCGTTGTGACGTCGCGTCGTCGCGTTCCATTTTGTAACATTTATTTTTGTCTCACAAATAGTAAGGTAGAAGTACTAGTGCCCGACATGTCAACAGAAAATACTTATTTGAATCACGATATTATGCTCATTTAAGATGTATTAAACAGTTTCATACGGTTTGGGAGACGAGGTATTTACTCAAGTTACTGATATGGAATTCGTTTCATATGGTGATCTTATAAAAAATCCTGATAATATAAGAATTAGGTAATCAATCCGAATGTACGAGTAAATGGCAGGCGGTTATGCTGGCAGTCCCAATAGATGTCATTTCAGTACAAATGTCATGAATGACAGACTGACATTTATTGGGACTTGAAGGTTTAACCGTTAGAACTATTATATAATCTGTGGTTTAACTCATTGTCTCAATTGATGGCTGCTGGTTTTTAACAAATATGTTCATAACTTATAAATAAGTTATTTGTCTTGAAATTGTGATAAGAAATATTAAAGTCACTAACATTTAGTAACTTAAAAATGATGTCGTGATCAATCTTAGTTTATTATTCGCTAGTTAAATTATATTCGTCGAGTACTAGTACCGCATCGGGCACTAGTACTTCTACCTTATTGTTGATTGTGGTTAAAAAATGGAATATTTTTAACTTTTACTTGGTGCCATCACTAACGATGCATCTTTTCTCGCGAAAATACCCCTGTACGAGAGTTCTCGAGATATTGCAGAAAAACTGCCTGCCCTATAGAAAAGGACGTCAGTGCCGTAAGAATTCCGTGACGATACGACCTTTTTAATAGGCACGGAACCTTCGTTGTGCGTGGTCCGACACGCACTTGGCCGGTTTTTTTAGATATGACGGATCCCATTACGTAGCCAAAGTTCCACGTTATTCTAGTCTGTCGTTTTAAAATGATAGCCAAAATTAACTACGTTTGTATTAAAGTGTCGAGCGTCGAGGCGAGAATAAGATTTTAAATGTCGTGAACCATCAAACTTTGATTTTCTTCAACTCTCCCACATTCAGAAACGACTTCAACTCTCTTTGACTACCACTCTGAGCTGAGCTCATTGGTTGTGACTTTCCCTACGAAGTTGGTGCTCCCGGGTTCGAATCCCCGTAAGGAGATATTTACTATAATTAGATTTTTTTAACAGCCGTTATTTGACAGCCGTCATCCCGGTACAATAAACGTCAATGATGACATGAATTGTACTGGGATGACAGCTGTCAAATATTGGATTTAAGAGCATTTTCACTATATGGTGGCTCTGTGAGCTGTAAATTAAATTTGGTACACTTCCCGGTAATCGACTGAAATTTTGCATACATGTGTAAAATGCGTGAGAATGCAATATTATGATGACATGGTGCTGATCTGATGATGAAGCTGGAAGGTGGCCATGGGAACTTCGTAATGACACGACACAAGCCTCATCGAGTTTGGACTCGTTAGAATCTTCTCAATGTGCAGTTGATGACGGTATACAGAACAGTACAGTCGGCAAAAAAAGCTTATATCAAAAATGAAATTTTTGACAGAAACTTTTTAGTTACTGAACGGTAGCCAGCTATTAACGATTTACCCCACAAAATGAAACTCAACAAACATTTGACAACTTTATTGCTTCACTGTGTACAAAACTAGAACTAAGACTACGCGTTATGGCACATGTGTGTGTGTGTAGAGTTAAAAGTAGCGGCGGGTCTGCGGGGGGGTGTAGCGCGGGGCGGGGAAGGTGCGGGCGGCGACGACGGAGTTGCTCCCGTGGTAGCTGCCTGCAATAGAAAAATATATCTAAATTTAGTACATAATTGGCCAATGACAGGCATTTTTGCATGGTGTGAATATGAGGAAAAAATCTAGAAAGATTTGTGATTTTTAGGGTTCCGTACATCAAAAGGAAAAAACGGAACCTTTGTTGTCCGTCTGACTGTCTGTCTGTCAAGACCTTGTATCTCGGGAACGCGTGGAGGTATCGAGTTGAAATTAAAACCATATTCTCAGTCCCTCTAACTCGAAGCTGTGAAAAAATCAAAATTGTAAGTTATCATAAAAAAAAAGATACGGCCGTGTATGCCGCACAAAATGTATATTTCGATACTCTCAAGGGAATCAAAATTTATAGGATACTTTCCGTTGACCTAGAAATAGGAAATTTGGCAAGTAATTTTGTCTTTTACTACAAGTAGGTAGGATAAGATCATTTAATTTTGACAGATGAAAATACCCTATTGGTTTTTGTCGTTTTGAAGTACGGTTCTACAGAATTGAGTTCCACACAAATAGTCTCGATAGTTAGTGTGAGCTATTTATCTAGATCAATTTTAAATCCGCAAGTGCCTTGGGGAAGCAAAGGACACCTCATCAGCCGGGTAGACTCAGGTGCCAGGTAACCTTGGGATCGGGTGAGTCTGTACAGTTCAAGCCAGGTCTCGGGGTCCTGCACCTGACGGAGGAGCGTCCCAGCGGCTCCTGGTAAAGGTGAGTGTCCTCTTAGTGACCTCAAGGCTCCATATCGTTGTCGGTGGTGAAACTTATTCTAGATCTCGTTTTCGTTTAAATTACCTACAGTCCACTTATTAACATTTTTTGGTCACAAGCCCGTCGCCGACGTTTTATTGATTTGAGAATTCGTTGTATTGAAAGGCACTTGCAGATGCCTCAATCTCAACACAACACCACGCACCACACAACAAACCAAGTGTTATTATTTATGGCTGCGATGTTAAGGTGGAGGAGCTGGCGGTCCCAAATACGAGCGAGATGATTTTCCGCTGTACCCTATTAGATTACTCAGTTTAACCCATCAAAAACCCCATTGGCATCATCCCTAACGTTCTCCGATAGCTTCTGGGCACTGGTAGTGGAGTGGGCAAGTGGGCGCCCTTCGAAGCCGTTGGCGCCTGCCGTATACCTCACTTGGTTCACTTATTCTTGGTGTCAGATGTTCTCGAAGATTCTGATTTTGACATTTAACCCACCACTCGCTTTCATAGATTAATTTCCAAGAACAAGCTCGTCGTGGTGCGTGGAAAGTGACAGGCGTCCACATAAAAGGTGTAAAAATATGAGCTCAAAACGAAGGAATTTGAAAATTCCTTCACATGAAAACACTCTTGGTCATTATGGCATTCATCATCGTCATCATTATATCAGCCGAAAACTGCTGGATATAGGCCTCCCCCAAAGAGTGCCAAAGTGACCGGTCCTGCGCCACCCGCATCCAGCGGACTCCCGCGACCTTTACCAGGTCATCAGTTAACCTTGTGGGGGGCCTACCCACGCCGCGCCTTCCGGTACATGGTCGCCACTCGAGAACCTTTCCGCATTTTGGCATTGCTGTTAAAGAATAGATATATTTTTTTGAGACCTACCATCGTCGAAGATCCCATTGGCCTCGTCCCTCGCGTTCTCCGCCAGCGCCCTCGCGATAGCTTCTGGCACTGGCGGCGGGGTGGGCAGATGGGCGCCTTGTGCTTCGAAGCCGTTGGCGCCCGCCGTGTACCTAACTTGGTACACTTGGCCGTCGTCGCCGGTGTACGAGTAGCTGCCTTGCGCTTGGATGCCGTTGGCTTCTTGGCCTGATTCTTCGGCTTGGATCCCTGGAAATGAGGGTAGTGGGATTAATTAGTCGACAGTCTAAATCAGTACAGTTCTCTTGTTATGTTTTTGCTGAAGAGTAAAAATTTATAACTCAAATTCCATAAATGCCTATGCATGGCTCAGTTGAAAATATCGGAAACACATATTTAGTAGGTTCTAGTAAAAAATCTGAACAAAAACTAGGTATATTTCCTGTATAAATACAAAATACGATAAACGGTTTAGGTATAAATTATGTACCGATCATACGAGTCATCATTCATAAGTTGCAAAGGCGCTTTACATTCTGGAAGAGATCGCTCTTCAGCGATAAGACCGCCTGTTGTCTACCTCTACCTACATGTTGTATTGTTTCTTTCTGTAACTGGTTTAATTGTTTGTGTAAGGTGTACAATAAAGAGTATTTGTATTGTATGGGTTCAGCTCCAAAGTCAGGCTTTAAAATGGCCTAGTAGTCCAGGCAATGAACTGACAACTTGTATGGAAAACATGACATATTTGGAAATAATTTATAATAGCTAATTTTTTTAATGTAACGGATATATTATCAATTAAATTGTTACCTAGAGGCAAAATCCAACAAAAAATCAGACATCAAAAAAATCAATATTTAATTAGCTCCTAAAAAGTCCGGATACATATTAATATTTTTTTTTATCTTTATTTAGGTTCATTTACATTTGCTTTACAATATTCAATATAAATAAAATAAAAAAGACAATGAATGTTTAATTTAAATCTATATAATTACTTCCTGGTGGAAAGTTTGGTGGATTCTTGAATAAAGCATCTTAGAATAATGTTTTAAAATGAAATAAACAAAAAAAACGCTATTATAAATTAACGTTTTTCGAAACCGTATTTTGCCTCGGCTATAGTATGTACTTCGGATATGTCCACAAGAAAGATTGAACACTAACTGATACTAAACTAGTGGCTTTATAAGCTGTATACCTCACGAGTCTGTCTTTTTTTATTTCCAAAAACTGAATCAACAAAAAAAACTATATGATTATCGAACCGGCACACAAAATTTCACGAGAATCGTTTCAGAAATGCGACCTGTACAATCGTTCGCTTAGTTCCCTCGTTCAATAACGTTTCGACCCAAATAGGTTTTCGTTCTCGGCCAAAGCAACTTTGTAAGAATGCGACCACATATTATGTTTGTTGATGAGTTGTTATGTGATGCATCGCATTCAATGAATCTAGTTCTGCCTTGGACCACAATTTATAGGCGGGTAATTAAAGTAATTGATTGCTTGTGAGCCAATTATTGTAATTGCTCAGTCTGAATCGATTTATATGAATTATGACTTGACACTTTTAGGGATAATTTAACAAGATTTATGATATTTAACACCAAAATTGACAGGAAGACTAGGTTTAATTAACTTTTGTTGTTTTCCACTTATGTAATTTATAGTAAGTATGCATTTGTTTGTCATAATAAATTCAGTACTGCTTCATAAAGTCAAAGTCAAAGTGATTTATTCTTCAATTTAGGCATATTACATGCACCTATGAATGTCGATAAACTACCACCGGTTCGGAAAGTAAACCTCTGCCTCGAGAAGAACCGGCGTAAAAAACTCGGCGAGGTGTAATTTTTTCAAAACAGTATACAATATATCATATCAGTATCAGAGTATTATAAAATTTTAAAATTACATTGCTACAGTAGAAAGCCTATTTATTTTACGACAGGTTTCTAGTGCAGGATTTTATCGCTGCCAAATATCCCTATCCATGATGTAGTCGTTTATCTTATAATATGCTTTTGAAATAAGTGTCCGTTTTACGACAGATTTGAATTTAGAGTCAGTAAGTTCGGTAATGTGTTTTGGAATTTTATTGTAGAATTTTATACAATTTCCCAAGAACGACTTTTTCGCTTTATCATAAATGATGAAAATGTACTTATGAAAAATAGACAAAAGTAAATAATAATGTTATACGAATATAGAAGCATTTTGTGTTAAAATTTATCAGTCGATTCTGCCAGTTCTACTTTACCTTTTCAATATGGAATTGTAAATTTAGACTATGGCTTTCAACATGTTTACTACTGCATGATTTGTAATACAAATCAAACAAAACAATCACAAATCAGAATAGGTAAGTAATCATTTATTTGCAGAAAAAGGGTAAGTTTACGTGCCTTAGAGTAGTTAGTTAGTTAGTTAGTTTTACTGGGCATTTTCCGCAAATCGACATCCAACGTGCCTATTTTGCGTGAAAGGATTAGACCGGTTTCCTCACGATGTTTTCCTTCACCGAAAAGCTAACGATAAATATTTCGTACATAAGTTTCGAAAAACTCATTGGTACGAGCCGGGATTCGAACCCACGACCGCCGCTTGACAGCCGCATGCCTGAACCACTAGGCTACCGTAGCTGCTGTGCCTTAGAGTAATTAAACAATTGTTCCACCTTTTTCAGCTGTTGTTAACAGCATGCAAATACATCTTTACCATAAAAAATATGCTCTTTATGGTGGTTATTAATTACAGTAACATTTACAACAAATAGTTAATATCAAATATTAAAATTTGTTGTAAAATTAAGCAAAGTAGGGAAACACTGTCTAGCACAGTCAGTATAAAAAACACTCACCATTGTCGGTTTCAAACGCGTAATGGAATCCCCTATCGTTGACTTCAGCATCAGCCCGCAATATGGCAGCGTTTCCCTCGAACGAACGCGGCCTCGGCTGGTAGGCCTGCGGCTGGTAGGCCTGATAGGCCTGGTAGCCAGGCTGGCGGTAGGGCCCTTGCGCCACTGCCACGGAGAGGACTGCTGCTAGGATTATCTGGAAGATTGATATGAGCTACAGTTACTGTAATTGGGATTTTAACTTTTTTTTTTGTTTTTTTAGAACTGAAACAGTCACATAAACAAATTTATATGGGGTACACAACAAAGACCTGGAGGTTCATTAATATAATTTAAATAAATAATAACAATAAATATTAGGGGACATTCTTACACAAATCGAACTAGGCCTATAGTAAGCTCAATAAGGCTTGTACTAGACGGCGATATATATAATAGATATAAATACTTAAATACATAGAAAACGTCCAAGATTCGGAAACAAATATTCATGCTCATCACACAAATATTTGCCCTTACCGGGATTCGAACCCAGGACCTTCAGCTTCGTAGGCAGTGTCACTACCCACTAGGCTAACCGGTCGTCCTAAAATAATATGATAATACATGACAAAACGCTTAAAAGAAAAATATTTATACGGGTCCACGACGCAGTAAAGCAGTAAATTTTGATCAATAAATCAATTTAAAAGATTATTTTTTTAAGAAAAGAATTTAGAACTTTTGTACCACCCATGTGTTGCTAGTGCAAGGTAATTAATAAGTTATGATTGTCAATAGTGCTCGAAGGATATAAGGAGTGGATAGTCATTTTTATTTTGGGGACTGCTTTTAGTTATTCCTTAAAAGTTTTTGTGTATTGGGAGCAAATGGCTGAGAATGGAAAATCTTGCAGACGAACAAGTAGAAGTACCTATAGTAAAGCAATTAGTTTTGAATATTAACGACGAAAAAAGAATGTGCGTTTAATTATGAGTTTCTCATTTCAGGTTAATTTGTGTTGTGTAAACTGGCCGCATTATTTTAGATGAAAATTTGTTATAAAAAAAATAACACAAGTTAATGTTTTTATCCTTTACAGAAAGTAAAACCAACTGCACAACAACAACAAAAACACGCGAAAATCACAATAAAAGCCGTATCTTCTCGCAAGATCAATAAAATCCGACTACCGATCGTTAGATAAAGATCTAGGATGTTTACCGATCTCATGGTGTTGTCGGGTTGGGTGTCGAAGTAGGAATGCGCCAGAGTTCGCGGGCGGGGGCTTATTTATATTGGGCGATGCGCCTGCGCAATGCCAAGGTCGCAGCGTAGGATGCACGGAAGACGGGATTAGGCGGGCTTTTACTTTTCATGGGAACCGGGGAAATTAGCCGTGTTGGAATTTATTATTGCTGACAAGATGATCATTAGTTCAGTTATCATATTTTTTTTTAGTTTATTTAGAACAGAAACAGTCATATAAACTAAATGTATAGACACATGGAGTACCAACAGATAAAAGCACCTACCACGTTGGTGGTAAACAAGCACACGGCCACCCTGATTTAGCGGTCACCGTAGGCTATGGACGGTAACACTTCAGGCTTAGTAGCATGATATGTTTTATCGTTATGTTTTACGTGACGTTTCATTACATTTTAGCCGTAAAACGTGACGATAAAACCTTCCGTGCTAGCGTGGCAGGGATTCTCAATTGCTTACAGGAAGAGATTCCTTAAAGAAAGAAGAAAGAAAGAAAGAAAATAGTGTATTAGTGCAAAAACTAAGTACCTAAATACATAGAGTGCAACAAAACTTAAGTTAATACATACATATAATTTGACAGCTTGATGTCACGGAGCGCGCCAGAGGACGCATTCCGTGACGCTGATTTTCAGTGTAGTCATTATTTGGACTAGATGGCATAGATCCTTATGGGGATAGATTCGCCTTTGTACCACCTAAAAAAAATACCATATTCTGTGTATATTTTTTGCCGTGTCTGCTGGTGTGTGTATTATATAACTTTATGACATCGAAAACCATTCCTTAACCCCCAAGACGATTAGTGTTATAAGTTTAATAGTAGATTATACACCAAGGGGATAAAGCACTGTTTTATGTCACGGGAGCGAATTGAATCCCGAACGTAACGAAGGACTCATAATTTAACTCCTGAGCGTAGCGAGGGAGTTATAAGTTAATTCCTGAGCGAAGCGAGGGAATTAAGACTGAGTCCTGAGTGCAGTGAGGGGTTCAACCGCCCAAGACTAAAACAGTCTTATCCCCGAGGTGTATACTCTACTTTTCACACCTTATGCGAGACAAAAAAACAGGCTCAGTAGATAAATAATGTTTGATTTCTTTGCTCGATGTCCATCCGATTTCCTTTTTAAAAAGGCCAATAACTTGGCATATGTATTAATTTGTATGTCATGTTTGACACTTATTGTTGCCCTCAGCATCGAATATATACACCACAGGCTACTTGGCTTCTTTGTAGCTGACAAATATTCAAAATAGACCAGAAGCACTGATTCAGACACAGACTTTACGCCTTTTACAGCTTTCCATTTGTCAAAATCGTTGTAGGCTTTTAGGTATTTTTCCTTTGACTTCTCTGGCAGCAGATTGTTGACAATGCCTATGGCATCTAATTTGATAAACTCAGGAGTCAAAACACTTTCATCACTCGACATTTTCAATATTATTTTTGAAATTAAATCTTCTATAGGCACCTACAAGAACTCGATTTGTTCGTCACGCGTGAACAAAAGAAGGCGCGCGACGTTCCAAATTCGAAAGCACAAGCCGTGGTCCTAGATTCGAAATTCGAATTTCGAACACCGCGCTCCTCCGGACCAGGGTTCACACGGAGGCAAACTTCATTTATTTTGTCAAATCAAGTAGGCCATGGCCTAGGACAAGTTGTGTTTAGCAAAATTAAACTTTATGCATATAGTAATAAGAATTATGAAAAGTGAAATCATATTATTAACCAGCGGGTTATAATGAAATTCAGTACAACATTATAACCCGGCTAATACCAAGGGATTTAATGTCTTGCTTTCGGTAGGGTTTACATGACCTATAATTCGGCATTGTCGAGCATGTGGTTTGAAAAATGTATTTCTGTGTGACTGTTTGTGGCATCGTTGCTCCCAAACGGATAAAGCGATTTGAGTCCGGTTTTTTTTAATCGAAAAATCTTGTCTGTCCTTTTAAAACACTCCAGCTCCGCCAGCGTAGAGCGAAGAACTCAGACAAAACTACAGGATTAAATATAGCCTTTTCCATCCAGAAAGTCCATTCTACATATATTATATTATACACACGGGTGAAAAATCGGATAAGTGGTTCGGGAGATTACCTTCTAATAATCATCATCATCATCATATCAGCAGAAAGACGTCAGACTGCTGGACATAGGCCTCCCACAAAGTGTGTCACAATGACCGGTCCTGCGCCACCCGCATCCAGCGGACTCCCGCGACCTTTACCAGGTCATCAGACCACCTTGTGGGGGGCCTACCCACGCCGCGCCTTCCGGTACGTGGTCGCCACTCGAGAACCTTTCCGCCCCAACGGCCATCGGTTCTACGTGCAATTTGCCCCGCCCACTGCCACTTAAGTTTAGCAATTCAGAGGGCCATGTCGGTTACCTTGGTTCTGCTGCGGAGTCCTGAGTGGACGCTCCGCTGCGCTGTGAGCGGGGCGTGCACTCAGGGCTTACACTTTAGAGTCTCGAACGTGAGTTACTATGTCGATAGACATATTATTACAACCATTTATTTAATAGTTAGACTATTCTGCTCAGCTATTCGATATTGCAAATTGATTATGACCCACTTCTAACAACTATATTGGCTTGTTTTATCGATATTGCTGTTTGTAGATCTGTAATTGGGACCTCTATATTTATTGATATTTCCATTAAAATATTATTGAATAACAACTATTATTGTATTATGATCAGGCTTGTTAGGTACCAATACATTCTTTGACTGATAGTATTATAGTTTATAAATATATATGCCCCCAAAAGATCAAAATATCAAAATGTATGACCGTAACAATCTTTATTGTTACGGGCATACATTTTGATATTTATATTTTATATTTTCGTATTCACATATTTTTGATCACTTTGTATGTACTACAGCTGGGTAATCGCGCATATTTTCGAACGTGCGTTAGGACACTGAACCAGTTAGTTTTTGAAGGTAAAATTAGTGGTTAGATTACGTCCCAAGATGCGTTCGAAAATGTATAGGATGACAAGGATAATTATTCAGTTTAAATTTGCCACAAAATAGTATTTTATATAATCGTTACATAATAAGGGCTCTTAAAGTCGAGTACCGTGTTTAGGCCACGAGGCTTGCCGAGTGGCCTAAGTAAGGTACTAGAATTTGAGAGCTAATTGTGTAACTAGTATTGTATACAATAGTTTTTATACAAGTCAACAGAAATACTTAAACTGATTTTGTATCTAATGAAAATCTAAGCCCTGCTGAAACGAAGTGCAAGTCAGAGGTGCGCCGGCTCAATGTCGTTGATGTCTTTTGTATTGGAGTCAACGCGACGTCCTATTGTTCAAATTCCTTATAGTTCAGTAAAGGCGCCACGTGATTGGTCAAAATTATTTTAGTTGTCTAAAGCGCTGTCTTATAATCCATATAGTTGAGTTGGGAGCTCCATAGAAAAAAAAAGTGTTTTTAGTTTAGTGTACGAAGTCTTAATTCAAATATTAAAATCAACGAGTATAAAAATATAGTCATGGAGCAACATTATCACCTATAATTTCGTAATGACGCTATTCCTAATCTTGAAATTAGCTTTATTTACTAGCTGAATAAATTACCTTTCAAACTACTTACATCCTAATTGGTCTTTTTTCATGGGCAGATTTTGGATAAAACGAACAAACATGAAAATTGCACGGGTGGCTCAATTTCTTTGCTCCTTGGTGTAGTACGCCTTTTTAACCCCCGACGCAAAGAGAGGGGTGTTATAAGTTTAACGTGTCTGTGTATCAGTGTATCTGTCTGTGGTATCGTAGCTCCCAAACGGATGGACCGATTTGAATGCGTTTTTTTTTGTCATAGATCATTTTAACCCGAGTGTTCTTAGCTATGTTTCATCATAATCGGTTCAGCCTTTTTTGAGATATTGAACTTTGAAATGAAAAAATCGGGGGCTTTTCAACTTTTCTAATTATCTCTGTGATAAGTGTTCGTTCAGTTTGTGTCATTAAGACTATTAAGAGCTGTCGTAATGTATGTAGTAAACGTGTCGGTTTTCTATTTGACTAGACACAAGTTTTGGCTGTGACATTGACACCAACCGCTCCTCACACGCTGTAGAAAACACAATGCCTTATATAGAATCTGACCTTTGAGTGTCATGTACCGAAAATGAACAGTAACTGACAATTACAAGCACAAAGAATGATAAAGTCAAAGTGATTTATTCTTCAATTTATAATATACCACCGGTTCGGAAAGTAAACCTCTGCCTCAAGAAGAACCGGCGTAAAAAACTCGGTGAGGTGTCATTTTTTCAAAACAGTATACAATATATCATTTCAGTATCAGAGTATTATAAAATTTTAAAATTACATTGCTACAGTAGAAAGCCTATTTATTTTACGATAGATATTAAAAGGATAGTCTACCATTACCATTTCAGGATTACTAGAGTTTCGGCTGATATCATGATATGATAGAGTTCCTACTTCCTATCCCACTGGATGGCCTTGTAATTGCTTTTTAAACTTAAATACAACAAAAACTATAATCATGATAAACTGATTCTCACATCTTCTATGAGGTAAATTGAAATCCCTCATTTGAGGGCTACAATGGCTTTTTTATTGTGGTTCTTTCTTCAGGTGTTAAAATAGTATTTTATACAATCGTTACACAATGAGGGATCTTACAGAGGACTTTTAAAGCTAATTGTGTAACTATTGTATAAAATACTTTTTCTACGAGTCAACTGAAATAATAGAAACAAACTTGATATCTATTGAAAATCTAAGCCCTACTGTAACGAAGAGCAAGAAATGCCGGCTCAACGTCGTTGATGTCTTATAGCCAGAAGTGACGTGCTGGTCAAATTCATTATAGTTCAGTAAAGGCGCCATGTGATTGGTGGATTTTTTTTTAGTTGAGTAGGGTGCCCGTAGTTTTTTTTTTATCTTGCTTATTCTTCCTTGCCACTGCTTTGTGCAAAGGTTTTTATAGGCATACTAGATTGAGTTTTTTTTTTCAGTGGAATGTTAAAACTATCCACATTGACTGTATAATCTAATTATTTTTGACCTGTCAAAGTCAAAGTGATTTATTCTTCAATTTAGGCATATTACATGCACCTATGAATGTCGATAAACTACCACCGGTTCGGAAAGTAAACCTCTGCCTCGAGAAGAACCGGCGTAAAAAACTCAGCGAGGTGTCATTTTTTCAAAACAGTATACAATATATCATTTCAGTATCAGTGTATTATAAAATTTTAAAATTACATTGCTACAGTAGAAAGTCTATTTATTTTACGACAGATTTCTAGTGCAGTGTCACTTGTTTCCTTTTTTTTACGGATTTCGAATACACTTTTTGCTTCTTTAGGATGCCACCAAGGTAACGTTAAGATGAAGGGTCTCTGATCTGCAGGTCTGTATCTCATAAAGATGCCAAGTACAGTCAGCAGCAGAAGTAGACAAGCGGAACAACACGCTTAAAAACATCTACACAGATCCTTCTCTTGGCATTAGAGTCCGCGTGTAGATCATTTTGAGCACTAGGCCCGCGTAGCTACTTCTGCTACTGACTGTACAATCAACAGCATTAGTACCTTAAAGAAGCGTGCAAAAATATCTGACACTTACTAACGGTCTTAGAAATAGAGTCATGTCAGATATTTATGCGAGCTTTGTTGTCGCAGATATTAATGCTGCTGGCTGTATAACACCCATGATTCAATGATTCACGCATCCTTGCGCCAGCGCATACTACGCTATAATTAACTATTGTTACACACCCAATAGAAATGCATATTTTTGGCATTGAACGTCAAAAAATTACAATATTATGACTCTTGATTAGGAATAGGATAGGAACGCATATTATTAAAAAAAGCCCGTGAGTTTATATAGAAACATAGATGAAATTAGTTAATGGAGATACCAAGTAATAAACAAGTGAATAATAATTTACAGGGGACCATGCTGCAGGCGGACCTTTTGGATGGTGTATTCTTTTTATAGTTTCTTTATTTAAAAAAATAAGTTTATGTTTGTTGATTGTATTAAAATTATATTCATAAATAAAATATTCCCGTATAATAATTAACTTCAAATACAAAGTTTGAACCGCGTTCTATTTAGTAGTTCACATACATGAACGTACGTGCGTGCTCTGGGGGAGGCCTATGTCCAGCAGTGGACGTCTTTCGGCTGATATGATGATGATGATGATACATGAACATTCCCACAAGGATTTCAGAATTAGTTGCTACCGAATCATTATCAGAATCTTTGACGTAGGTACTTTACGTAATTGAGTAAGTAATTCTGTGGTCTTCATCATCATTTATTTATTTATTTTATTTATTTATTTATTAAAAACATGTTAATACGACATTACAGTAAAACCAATGCGTCATGGAACGAAACTAAACAAGACAAAACACATATAAGAACAACAAATAATGCTATTTAGGCGACGAAACGGCGTGGCCCCGTTGCATCTTCATTTCAGGTGTAGGATTCGGCAGATTGCCTCTGAACTGTCGAAACACGACACCCTTCGGCCAGAAGTCAGCACATGCGATGGTCTCCTGCAGCTGCCGCGGCACGCGCACCACAAACGAGCTGAAGTGCACATAGTGGCGCGAACGCAGCTGGAACACCCTCAGCGAGAGTTATAATATCATCATCATCATATCAGCCGAAAGACGTCCACTTGTCGACATAGGCCTCCCCTAAAGAGAGCCACAATGACCGGTCCTGCGCCACCCGCATCCAGCGGACTCCCGCGACCTTTACCAGGTCATCAGTCCACCCTGTGGGGGGTCTACCCACACTGCACCTTCCAGTACGTACCGGAAGTTATGTCTATAAAATTTGAGGATTGCCCTCAATTTCTCTGGGATCTCATCATCAGATCCTGATTTGGTGACAATGGGACTACTCTTCGAATAAAAAAGTATTTAGTAAATCGGTATACAATTAACAGACAGATCGTTGAATATACTTAAAAAAAACCGGCCAAGTGCGTGTCGGACCACGCAAAACGAAGGGTTCCGTGCCTATTAAAAAGGTCGTATCGTCATAGAAATCTTATGGCACTTACATCCTTTTCTTTGAGGAAGGCAGTTTTTCAGCAATATCTCGGAAACCTTTCATCCGATCTTGTTCAAAACAATTTTCGGTGAATGAACTTAATAAGCGCTGTGTCCATTAATTTTTTCATATTTTTAAAATACATCGTTCAAAAATTAGAGGAGGGGGGACAGAATTTTAGTGACTTTTGGGGCGATTATCTCTGACTGTATTCACTTAATCAAAAAAATTGCCGAGAAACCTTATATTTATTTTGAAAGGCCTATCGATTCATGTGCCACACGTGGGCTCACGATGAAAAAAAAAATTGACTTTTAGTTTTATGTATGGAGTACACCCCTAAAAAAATTTTTTTTAGTAATTTTAATTACAAAACTTTGTAGCGGCTAACAAAATACACCTATCCTCAAAATTTTATTCAAATACACCTTATAGTTTTCGAGTAAAATGCCTGTGACATACGGACAGACGGACAGACGGACATGACGAAACTATAAGGGTTCCGTTTTTGCCATTTTGGCTACGAAACCCTAAGAAGTGGAATATAAAAGGAGGAGGAGGTCCTTTTTTGAAGTCGGATAAAAAGTATTCACTGTCAGTAACTTAGTTCCTGGCCGATGTGTAATAAGTGTTAAACACCGATTATATTTTCGTTAAGTACCTCTAAGCCTATTTTTATTATAACACTTTACATAATTGATGTAACAAAGATCCACTTCCTATTTGTATTTAAGATGACCGATTTGTAATACTTTTTCAATGAATACTAATTCAATGCAATAGACCATGAATGACCAAACTAGGGCACTCCGTAAATCGATGGTCGGGTCATCTATTGATCGATTGTAATGACCTAATGATAAAGACAAAATCGTGGAGAAGAATCAATAAACGTGGGAAAGAATTTGTTTTTAGGGTTCCGGACCAAAAAGGTAAAAACGGAAGGAGACGGGGTGCGACTCCGACCGTCGGTCTGTCTATCACAAAGTTAAAAAATATCTCAGGGACTACTAATGCTATCAATTTGAAATTTGGAATAGTTGTAAACAGAGCTAATCCACATGTCTGGAAAATGAAAACTTTAAATATATAATTTTATATTCTATAAAAAAGGACGGATATTACATTACACAAGTGGGATATCATATGAAAGAACTTGAATTGCACATTCTTAAACAGTTTTTCTTTTCTTTCTACAGTAGTAAAATTTAGATTTATAAAGGAAGATGTTGAAAAAAATACCATTCCCCACTCTCCTCTACATCAAATTCTTCGCATCCTAACTATCGGTTAAGAGCGCAGCGCTACGAAATTGCTGGCAGTCATCATCATCATCATCATATCAGCCGAATGACGTCCACTACTGGACATAGGCCTCCCCCAAAGAGTGCCACAATGGCCGGTCCTATCCACCCGCATCCAGCGGACTCCCGCGAACTTTACCAGACCAGCCCTGTCACTTTCTGGTTAATGCTGTCAAAAAGTGACAGATAGTCTATCACGCGCGCGAGTAGAGTAGAGAGTCAAGTTATGCTAGCAGCCCAGGTTGGCAGTTAATGTGTACAAATGTACTAATGTTTGGATGTTTAGATGTTTGTTACTCAATCACGCTTAAACGGCTCAACCGATTTAGATGAAAATTCCACGAAAATAGTTTATAGCCTGGATTAAAATATTGGAAAGTTTTTATCCCGGGTCCACACAGACGAAGGGCAGAAGCTAGTTAATTGATATGTCCGAAAGTGAACCGACGCGACCCTCCGTTTGCTAAAGATTTGACTGCCATAACTTACCAACAGTAAAATTAATTAAATAATTACATTATTCAACAACAATACCTACTTAACTATTTACTACAATGTCAATGAATACACGATATAAATTAGCATAAACAAGAAAATTACACCTTATTGAATACTTAATCATATCCATCATATCTGTCATATTGAGCAGGTATGCCATTCTCAACACCTGTCAAACTGATCGTCACAACTTAACCAGTTTAACTGTGACCTCTTATCATCCAATGATGTAATATTAAAAAGAGGTAGATATGTTCTCTATATGAAATTCCGTGTTTAAAAATGGCCACCAAATATGACAGCTAACGTTTCTATTGACGACTCGAAAATGAGGCAAGTTGTGTGAAATGACACAGTTTTAGTTGGCCACTTTCGGAGCGTTTATAACCTATCTACCTCTTTCTTATATTACATCATTGTTATCATCCATAGTACTCGTAGTTACAAATTCTGGGCTCAAAATATCATATTAGCCGAAAAACGCCTACTGCTGGACATAGGCCTCCCCCAAAGAGTGCCACAATGACCGGTCCTGCGCCACCCCCGCGACTCCCGCGACCTTTACCAGGTCATCGGTCCACCTTGTGGTGGTTTACCCACAGAACAAGTAAATATACTCACCGGCGGAAAATTTGGCCCAAATTAGAAAAAGTTTACTATGCAGAAAAATATCCGCAGCAGAACCAAGGTAACCGAGCCCTCCGAATTGCTAAACTTAAGTGGCAGTGGGCAGGGTACATTGCACGTAGAACCGATGGCCGTTGGGGAGGAAAGGTTCTCGAGTGGCGACCACGTACCGGAAGGCGCGGCGTGGGTGGACTGCACAAGGTGGACTGATGACCTGGTAAAGGTCGCGGGAGTCCGCTGGATGCGGGTGGTGCAGGGTCCGGTCAATTTGGCACTCTGGGGGAGGCCTATGTCCAGCAGTGGACGTCTTTCGGCTGATATGATGATGATAATGCAGAAAAAATATATTTAACTTATTCAATTTATAGTTTGAAATCATGAAAAGTTTTCGGGCCAAATTTTCTGCCGGTGAGTGTATGTTCCGTGGGTTTACTCAAGATGCCTGTCGTTATGTGATGGCCGTGGCTCAAAATATACTAGACAAGAAACGGATTACTGCAAAACGTTGTTAATATATAGACAGGTGTAATTTGTCCGTCAGTATTAATAGGAAGGAAGAAAACAATGCGTGTGGAGGCTGATGTAGATTTACTTCATTCAAATCTACAACATCGTATGGGACTGATAATCTATACGCGATAGGATGACATAAGTCTCTTTTAGTTTACATGCCATTATAATCCTAATTGCTTGAATCCTAGGTACCAAAATGGCGTAGACGTTCGCATGGGGTACGACTATTCCTAGATTTGAAAAGTGCTATTGTAAATGAAAGAGCTTATGGGTGTTGGGCAACCTAAGACAGCGAACCCTTTTTTTTGTATTATGTTAAGGCTCCATAGTCGCATATATCGTTGTGTTTCTACGGGTGTCTGGAGATTAAATCACGTTTGTATCGAATGGGTGGAGATGAGTCAAATGTATGCCATCATAGATAATTGTTCGGTGCAGCGCGCGTTGTTGGAGTTTGATTCCCGGTTGTGTACATCTTGGTGGTAATCAGATGCGTCAGAGGAAGACACGTATGTATGATTGGAGTTTATTGAATGGGCCGACTTTTTATAAAACTGTCGTTCGGAAAAAAACGGAACCCTTATAGGATCACTTTGTTGTCCGTCCGTCTGTCTGACAAGACCCTTTTTCTCAAGAACGCTTATAGGTATCAAGCTAAAATTTATACGAAATACTCAAGTCTACTGTCACTTGGAGCTGTGAAAAAATCGAACTTCTAAGCCAACGTAATCAAAAGATACTGCCGTTTATACCGCAAATTTTTGAAACTCGCAAGGGAATCAAAACTTACAGGGTACTTCCCGTGAACTCAGAATCTTGAAATTTGGTACGAAGCGACGTCTTATAGCACTGATAAAGGAAATTAGCGTTTTTGGAGCGCTTATAACCTATCTACCTCTTTTTTATATTAAATCATTGTAAGTAGGTATAAAATATTTAAAGTACATGCTTAAATGTACATAATCAAGTATATCATCAATAATCAGTGATGTCACATTTAAGTAGCTACCTACTTACTTCATTTGTTTCTGCAATATATACTATTCTATACTAATATTATAAAAAAAATTACTTTAAAAACAAAGTTTTAATCGACTTCAAATCAGTAGCCGAATTGCTTCAAGTTTGCCTAAAAAATTTAAAGAGTTCCCTCGATTTCTCCAGGATCCCATCATCAGAACTGGATTTTGGTGACAACGGGACCAATCTGAAAGTAGGTATGGTATATGATTTTAAACAAAAAAGAAAGATTTTGTCAAATCGGTTCATAAATTACCGAGTTATCGCGTAACAAACACAAAAAAAAACCAGTCGAATTGTGAAACCTCCTCCTTTATTAAAATCGGTTAAAAATAAAAATACACTCGAATTGAGAACCTCCTCCTGTTTTGATGTTGGTTAAAAACAACAATTATTCTAATCCTCAAATCAATAAATAAGTGTCATAAAAGAAAAAGTCTGTGAGTGTGTAAGTTTGTAATGTTGTAAATGTCTGCGTCTGTATTATAGCTGGAATTGTTCGTGGATTTAAAAAAAACAGTACATAGACTGGATGAGATCATGCGATTCCGTTTGTATTCTCTGTAATACAGTGCGACACAAAAGAGTACAAAATAAACGAGGGCGCCACTTTCTTTGTAACTGTCACATTTTTGACGTAATATGCTTAAACATGGCAACAATTTTGTATGTTTTTTTTTTAGTTCCATTTTATTTAATTTCTACTCTTTCATGTCGCACTGTACGTTAGCAAAGCCACGCGGGCAGCTCTAAATAATAAAGTTAAATAAATAAGTACACGCCATCACCTAGAAACCTACATGATCAAAGCGTAACATCCCATTTTCCGTTTAAGCAAACAATCTCGACCATTTCCGAGTTCCAGTTAATCCAAATAAGCCAAGCGAGTCCAATACTTAGAGCATACATAACTGGAGTAGCCTTATGTCGTATTTGCGTACAAAAAATTCTGCCAAATTTTGCGGGGGTAGGGGGACCATCTTAATATATTGAAACTCAATTGTATATTGAAAGCTTGAAGTGGTTGAACGTTTATAATATCAAGTGCTTACAGCAACATGCGGGCATTTTTTGATCAGTGTTCTCTTGCAAGGCGATTTTGTGATTGATTGTGAAATTGTCTTTGTATGATTTTTTGCACATTGCGCAAGGTTTTTGACAGAGGGGTAAGTTACTGAAAGGCTACTCCAGTTATGTATGCTCTAAAGTTCAATATTACCATATAACATACTCTACTAAGTATATATGAAAAGTACTACGTACGGTCGACGCCAAAAATACATTTACACTATTCGCCTTATTGCAATGGAATAAGGTGCAAAAGTGTAAACGTATTTTTGGCGTCGACTGTACCTCTCTTATGGACACGCTAAATACCATTTTCAAGTTGCCCTAAACACTGTGATTACGTTTTATGAAACACCTATTGTTATAATTATTTCTATGCACAGTCTAGAGTCAATGAACACCCTTGTATTCCACATACGATAATACTCCTTATCACTATTGACTTATGTTCTAGAGTTGCGTGCAAGTTCACGTGCACTAAAGACCCTCTGACTTTGAATTATACAGTTAAATACTTAATAACGTAACCACAGATCAGTAGAGCAGAGCACGAAGAAACCTTCTTAAGAGAAGATTTACCAGTTTGCTGGTTGTGCTTCCGGAAAAGTGAAGGTTGTTCGAAAGAGATCGCTTTTTAGTGACAAGTGACGTTTCTGATTTTGATAATATTTGTATACATATAGAATTTGAGTGCATTTGTGTCTGCGTTTTGTGTAAATCATGCACTATAGAAGTTACCGGGTTCACAACGGAACAGGGAACCATAAGAAAGGCTCAAGATCAAACGTCCTGAAGAGCAGTGTCACCCATAGAAGTCACATCCCTCAGACATGAGGAAAAGACCAAGAAGAAGAAGAGGTGACTTAAGAAGTCGTAAGACCATTGAAGTTGTCACCCATTAAATACCTTGAAATCTTGAAGATCTACATATAACAGCCCCCCTTTTCTGTAACTTGTTTTAAGCTCACCTCAACGCTCACCCACAAATATATCTTGACGCCGCGATTCGTAGTAACTTAGCGTAGTTAGAGGTCTAGTTTCGTTAGGCGTGACGCGTGGGGTGAGGCGCCTGGTGTCTTGTGTATTGGTTCATGTGGTACTAGTGGTAGTTTTCCACCAGGGAGGAGAGGGGACGCGAAGCGAGAAGTCCCATTGCATACTAACCCCGACAAAAGAGTCAATTATTTTTTGTGATTTTTTCCTGTTTACCCCTTCAACCTGAAACACTTTCTTAACAACTTAACTTAATACTCATATAATTCGGATTTTGACGAGAGCCTTATACAAGCTACGGGAAAACAACGATAGCGTGTTTCACGAATGTAACACCGCCATCTATCATGAAATTGGTGTACCTACTTTAAAATGTAAACAACGAAATATTGTACCTACTTTAAACCAATCTCTTTTGGTCTAGTCGGTGGAAGAGCGCCTTCAATCAGCTCATTGGTTGACTTCACAATTAAATACCTAGGTCAGAACAATTTATTACATAGGTACTGGATTTTTAGACCAAAGCATAATTTGTAAAGTATATTACTTAACTCTATTTAAGATGCAATTAAGAATCATCTAAATTCAGTAAACGTATGTGCAATAAACTATTACGTATAACGTCATGCTTGAGGAGTTCTAGAGAACTACTATGAGCTGACCTCTGATAACGGGTAGTTGTTAGGAATTGCAGGATCAGGATATATTGGTTTTTTGGTAAGATTAGGTAGCTGGTAAAAGCCGTTAAATATTTGCTTACTAAAATATTTTGGTTGAGAAAGATGATTAACAAGTGAAGCTACGGTAGCCTACTGGTTCAGGTATGCGGCTGTTATCTATCGTGGGTTCGAATCCCGAATGAGTTTTTCGGAACTTATGTAGGTACAACATATTGAGGAAACCTGCATACATCTGCGAAGAAATTCAAAGGTGTATCTGAAGTCCCCAATCCGCACTGGGCCAGCGTGGGGACTACTGCCCCTTCCCTCTTATCCATGAGTATGTTAAATTGTTAAAAAAATTACCCAGGAGACGTAACCATGCCAACTAGTGAGAGAAAAAAGTTGAATCACCCATGTACTGGTCTTGGGGGACAGGCCTGCGTTTAACATGACATGTAAAATACTGAATTTTAAATAAATCAAAACCATAGGCGCTTTCCGCTACTTAGCGGGAAAACTACGGGATCGGCTATGAGCGGGGCGCGTAGCGATTCCGGACAGTGAATGTGTTAAAATACAACAAATAGTCCGACAACTATGGCTCATCTAAGGACTGCCTCATCATCATCATCATATCAGCCGAAAGACGTCCACTGCTGGACATAGGCCTCCCCCAGAGAGTTCCAAATTGACCGGTCCTGCGCCACCCGCATCCAGCGGACTCCCGCGACCTTTACCAGGTCATCCATCAGTCCGCCTTGTGGGAGGCCTACCCACGCCGCGCCTTCCGGTACGTGGTCGCCACTCGAGAACGTTTCCGCCCCAACGGCCATCGGTTCTTCAACGTGCAATGTGCCCCACCCACTGCGACTTAAGTTTAGCAATTCGGAGGGCTATATCGGTTACCTTGGTTCTGCTGCGGATAGCCTCATTTCTGATGCGAACACGCAGAGAAACTCCTAACATAGCCCTCTCCATTGCCCTTTGGGTGACTTTGAGCCTTCTTATGAGGCCCATAGTAAGCGACCAAGTTTCAGTGCCATATGTCATTACTGGCAACACACACTGGTCAAAGACTTTCGTCTTGAGACACTGCGGGATATTGTACGAAAAGTGCCGGAGCTTCCCGAACGCTGCCCAGCCGAGTCGGATTCGACGATTGACCTCTTTCTCGAAGTTGGACCTACCTAACTGGGACTGCCTAATGGACACCTATTACGCGTGTGACCCTAAGAGCATACATAACTGGAGTAGCCTTTCAGTAACTTACCCCTCTGTAGAAAACGTTGCACAGTGTGCAAAAAATCATACAAAGACAATTTCACAAACGATCACAAAATCGCCTCGCAAGAGAACACTGATCATAAAAATGCCCGCATGTTGCTGTTCAACCACTTCAAGCTTTCCATATATAATTGAGATTCAATATCCTAAGATGCTCCCCCCCCCCCCCCCCCCCGGAAAATTCGGCAGACTTTATTGTACGCAAATACGACATAAGCATAAGGCTACTCCAGTTATGTACCTATGCTCTAAGGTGTGATATGATGTGGTGACTCAGATAAATACGTTGTGTACCCTTATTTTGAGGATTAATTGTTTCGTTAGTCACCCCACTACCATCCCAGCTCATCCTCAAAGGTCATCCTTATTAGAATAGTTACTATTATTAAATTAAGGCTAAGATATTACCTCATTTAACTTCGCCCTTACCAGGAATCCACGCCATTTCATTTTCAACCTTGTCTTTTACCCACTAAATACACTTTTTATCTGTCGACATGGTCTTCTCTGGAAACCACAGAAAAATAAACAAAAGAATGCAAGCCCTGAACTTTGGGAAATCCTCATATAACCTCCCAACCTTATGGCATGTAGTTAAGGGCGTTTTTCCCTTGCCATTAAACAGTTTAGATGTTCGTTTGAACTTTAGACGGGCAGGTACCTACAAAAACTGTATCCGTGTGCGTTGGTATAAATGTATCAACTCTGCGGAGATTATTGGGTTGACCACTGAGAGTTTTCACTTGGGCAAGTTTTTTTTGCTATAAATACTCAAAAAACCCCACAAGGCGGACTGATGACCTGGTAAAGGTCGCGGGAGTCCGCTAGATGCGGGTGAAACAGGACCGGTCACTTTAACACTCTTTGGGGGAGGCCTATGTCCAGCAGTGGACGTCTTTTGGCTGATATGATGATGATGATGACTGCCAGCAATTTCGTAGCGGTGCGCTCTTAACCGATACTTAGGATGCGAAGAATTTGATGTAGAGGAGAGTGGGGGAATGGTATTTATTTCAACATTTTCCTTTATAAATTTAATTTGTGGCCACTCTTGTCACATGTATATACTTAGCATAATAGGCATGACGACGAAGATTTTTTTACGATGCCATTCGAACCAGTTTTTGGAGAGGAACAAATGTTTTCGAGCAACAATTAAAGAACATAAATACCCAAAAAATTGTGACATAGACACCTCGCTGGCGGCATCCCAAACTCTTCATACTAATTTATTGAAAATAAAGACGTCAACATGTCAGAATGCTATGTGTAGGTACAAAAAATCAAGTAAAGTGCTGTTTCGGCCGCGAAATATTGCGTTTAGGTCCACAGTTGTGCGACAATTTTGTTTCTATAAAAGCGTAAGGATATATTGGTAGCTTTAAATTTACACTTGGACAACAAAAAGAAATGCATATTTTTTCTTAACTTTCAAGGTTCATATATTTTTATGATATTAATAATATTTTTTAATTTATACTTTATTACAATGGGAGTGGCCTATGTTCAGCAGTGGACGTCTTTCGGCTGATATGATGATGATGAAATGAAAAACAGAGGATTATTATTTTAGACAGTCAACTTTGACGGCTAGTTAGTTAGTTAGTTAGTTTTACTGGGCATTTTCCGCAAGTCGACATCCAGTGTGCCTATTTTGCGTGAAACGGCAGGGTGGCGCTACTCTAACCACCCCAGCTCCTCCAAAAAGTTTAAGAGTGCCTTGGTATTACTGACTGCGTTCTTTAGTGTGTCCGGAGACCCTAGGTGCTTTTTCCTGTATACTTCTACCTGCTTACAATCCAGTAGAATATGTTTAGTCGTTTCTTCTGCCTCCATGCACGCTCTGCACATGGGGCTGTCTGTGATACCTAAATTATAGAGGTGTCTGTTCAAGGTGTTGTGTCCGGTTATCATCCCTACTATCTTGCGTAGTTGGTTTCTGTGTGTCTTCATTAGTGTGGTTGTGAGTTTGTGGTCCCGCTTCGACAGAATCTCTTTGGTCTGTCTGCATGTGTCTATTTCCTCCCAGTATCTTTGGTGTAGGTCTTTGGTGTATTGGTCTAGTTTGTTATATATGTAGCTTTGTGGCAGGGGTAAGATTGGCTCCGGTCCGTATGCCGTTGTTTCTGAGCCTTTCCTGGCCAGTTCATCCGCTGCATCGTTTCCTCTTGAGCCACTGTGCCCCTTGATCCATTGTATAGTAACTTTGTTTCTATCTGCGCACACCTCTGTGAGTTTTTGGTGGCATTCGTATATCAAGCTAGATGTGATGTTGTCACTACACAGTGCTTGTAGTACCGATCTACTGTCTGAGAGTATTCGTATGTTTGTGTCCTCGACTTGACGTTTCTTTATGGTATTGCAGGCTTCAATTATCCCCACACACTCCACCTGGAATACCGTGTTTTGTTCACCCAGTGGTTTAGATATGTGTATGTTTAAATCCTCTGAGAACACTCCACACTTTGACGGCTAAAAGAACCAATTGTGAAATTTGGTATGACGGACTAAAGTGTAAGCCCTAGAACTCCACCCTGTAAGGGCGAGGAAGGGAAATTGACACAGATCTAATCCCACGCGGGTAGTGCCGCGGGCACAGCTAGTCTATATCTACATATATTATATTACTTTGCTTTACTAATAATACATATAGAGAGGTAGGACACAGCGGAATGTCACTCATTACAGGACCCACTGAATATCAGCGTCGTGGCCCACCTTTTTAGGGTTCCGTAGCCAAAATGGCAAAAACGGAACACTTATAGTTTCGTCATGTCCGTCTGTCCGTATGGCACAGGCATTTTACTCGAAAACTATAAGGTGTATTTGAATAAAATTTTGAGGATAGGTGTATTTTGTTAACCACTACATAGTTTTATAATTAAAATGACAAAAAAAAAATTAAGGGGTGCACTCCATACATAAAAATAAAAGCAAAAAAAAATTCATTGTGAGCCCATATGGCACATTAACCGATAGACCTTTCAAAATAAATATAAGGTTTCTTAGCAAATTTTTGATTAAGTGAATAGAGTCGGAGATAATCGCCCCGATAGTCACTAAAAATCTGCCCCCCCCCCCCCCCCTCTAATTTTTGAATTTTGATAATAGGAATTTTACGGAACCCTCACCACGCGAGTTGAATTCGTACTTGTCCGGTTTTTTTAACCGTATCTTGCTCAGGTTAACGCTTCTTACCATCAGGCAGACCGTACGCCTGTTTGCCACCGCCATAGTAAAAATGATAAAGGAAAATTCCGTGTGATTGAAGCTTTGTAAGTTTGTGTTGTATGTAGTGATATCTGGAACCACTTCGGACGGGCACAGCTACCTAGCTATGTAGAAAAAAAACATAAAATAAACGGATGTTTTAGAAGAAGTTGTAAGCCTTCGTGTTGCGCGCGCGCAAGGCTGTGACATTTAGCGGAGATGGTCGGCGCTCCAGTTGCATGCGTGCGGGCAGCGCACTGTGGCGAGCGGAGCGGGAAACTTGCTCCACAATTTGGTAGTTAAAGGCTACGTTCACCCGTTCATTTTTCCCGCATACCGTATACGATTTATCGAATGCAGTAGTGACAACAGACTTTGTATAGTACTTAACGTTCACACGGCGTATATGCGGGAAAATCTCGTATTCGAGAAATATTTTTTTCTCCAATATGCTCGGAAATGTGCGCCTTACTGTAGCAAAAATAGTACGTGAAGTTCCTCGTTACTGACAACCGCAAATTTAAAAAGTCAAAAGTCATTATTCTACAATTTTAGCGGCCAGGAAAATGTATGAAATTCCTTTACTGTATACTTTTTTACCTTTTAATCATATGTTTTGACCAAGACAAATCACTACAAACAGCCAAATGCTCGTAAGTTAAAGCCTAGCAATTTATCACAACAACTTGCTATAGTTAGACTGGTTAGAAGTTTTATATTTTTTAATTGTCATAGACAAAACGATTACTTTTGCAAGAGATCGAAGCGACGTTTAAAAAAATGACTCAAATAGTATTAACTGAAGAAATTAAATTATATTCGAAATAATATTCGAAACGAACTAAAATGCGTTTAGATTTAAATCCCGTTGAATCTTAAATAATTTTAATTGCATAAAACATTAAATTGTAATCGATTCTAATGTTTAAAAAAAAAATATGTGAGTCAATTGAAACTGGCACCATGAGTCATGCCGTGTACATACTTTAAAAAATAAGTTGGGCGGGAACATGATAGGTTACATATACTACTCGCTGTTTTAAAATTATTGAAAATATTATTTGATTTCCTCGCATTCATGGAGAAAAGCACTATATCTGCCTCGGCGGGAATGGCAATTCGTGGATTCACCAAAATCAACTCATCCAAGAATTGCTATTTCCCGGCCTCTGCAGTAATGTACTATTACAGTGTACCGTACGGTTTTCGGCACAATGACCAACAAAATCTCTGAAATTTATTCGTCGGTAGCAGCTGGTAGAGTAAGTTTTTTTTGACATGATCAGAAATTAAATTAGCACGCATGGTAATTGCGGGAATTCGTACAGTTAAATAAAATGATTTTGATGATTTTGAGATGACTGGGTGCTGGGGGTCGGAGGCTATTCGTGAGGGAAGTGGGACGTTGAATTGGGGAGAGGGTTTCTGACGCCCGCGTAGGGTCGTACCAGGGCTGTAATTCGCTACGCGCAAATGCGGCTCACCCCGCCGGTCACCCGTTACGAAACTAGACCTCTACCTACGCTTAGTTACTACGCATCGCGGTGTCAAGATATATTTGTGGGTGAGCGTTGAGGTGAGCTTAAACAAGTTACAGAATAGGGGGGCTGGTGCAAAGGTTGTCCGTCGCCATTCAACGTGGTAACGCGGCGAGTGTGATGGGTACTTTTACATCAGGGACGACTCGAGGGGGCCTTTATTACTAGTCTTAAGTTATAGTTTATTGTTATTTTATTGTTGACATGATTTGTTTTTTAATTGACTTGTATATTTGTATTTTGATGATACGTTATAATTATGTACAGTTTGTATAAGTAGCAATCTGGCGGATAGATAACCTTTTAAGTTTCATGTGCTAATAATCCCATCTATAAAATTATTGATATTTCCGCTTTCCGCTCCCGCTAACTCTCCTCACTACGCACCAAACCTGTGTTCTTCAGCCTAGAACATCAAACGAAGGAATCCGATGTACTTATAAACTATAAATTAAAGTCAAATTCAATAATAATCTCCGCTTAATGACGGACTATTTGGAGCAAATCACTTGAATGACGCCATTCACAACCAAACAGTACAATTTCAATGACATGTGCAGTTAAGGTTCCTTAAGAATAAGTTTCTATCAAAAATTCATTTTTGGTACAAGCTTTTATTGCCGACTGTACTTTTCTGTATACCGTCATCAACTACTCATTGATACGACTAAGTAAATAAAGAATAAACGTAATATCGTTAGTAAAATACACTATTATACTAACGTACCTATAATTTAATAGGTCGAGCTGGCGGTAACCCTAGCTCTAGGCTCCGCCTCCGAAAGAGCGCGTTGCATGCGATAGAAAGAAATGGCCACATTTAGGCGCGTAGGGCGTATCTAAACAGAGAATGTGTTAACAGAGAACCTTCTGTACGTACTCGTAGACAGTACTATTGCTTATTCTGTGCTATGGGACCAACTGTGTTATGCCACACAAATCTACCTATTTCGTACACTTTGCTTATTCATGGGTGCTCACTCACTCATCAACCAGGTGTTTTTTTGCATCGCCGAGTTTTTTGCGCCGGTTCTTCTCGAGGCAGAGGTTTTCTTTCCGAACCGGTGGTAGTTTATCGACATTCATAGGTGCATGTAATATGCCTAAATTGAAGAATAAACCACTTTGACTTTGACTTTGATACCACAAAGTGGTCCCATAGTACAAGTTTCTCAGAATCATGGATATCGACCAGGAAAAAATAATCCCGCCTAGCCCGGGCACATAAGATTCTATTAGGTCATAGAGCATACATAACTGGAGCCTTCCAGTAACTTACCCCTCTGTAGAAAACCTTGCACAATGTGCAAAAAATCAACGAAGGACAACGTCACAATCGATTAATGGTCATTCACAAAATCGCCTCGCACGAGAACACTGATCATAAAAATGCCCGCATCTTGCTGTAAGCACTTGATATAATAAACGTTCAACCACTTCAAGCTTTCAATATACAATTAAGTTTCAATATCCTATTAAGATGCCCCTCCCCCCCCCCCCCCCCGCAAAATTCGGCGGACATTTTTGTACGCAAATACGACATAAGGCTACTCCAGTTACGTATGCTCTACCATTCAACAAAAACGTATTTGCACAAGGCTTTTCTAGTGCGAATCGCACTAGAAAACCCTTATAACTCAAGCGGCCTCACTCTTACCTACTTTACAAATACTCGTTGGCATCTACTACAAATTAACTTGTTCACAAAGAGCGCTTATAACAAAATACCATTAAATAAAATATTAGAACAAAATCTTGTAACTAATTTACCCTTAAGCAGAATAAAGGTCGACTTGTATCTTCAAAACGACTGACGGAAATGTATTATTTTTTGTATGTAGTTTATAATTGCGATTTGATGTGTTTTTGGATTGATGTATTATTTTACCCATTTAAATTATCTCAGTTAAATGTCAAAAGCTGTTACTCTGTTTTTTAAGTTGAATGCCTAAATGGAATAAACGAAGCAAGTTTCGATTATAGTTTTTTATTGTATGTCTTGTATGTCTTTTATTGTATCCCGGACCTTTCGGAGGCTTGCGAGGAGCCAGATACCTACAAAATACCAATTGAGAAAACACGTAGAGGCCCTTTATATTTAATAAAAAGCAAAGAGTACACCGAGCGAATGCTGCCCCTGCCCGTGACATGCCATGGGACTATCATGGGACTCGCACGGAGACAGCACCCGCTGGGGTGTATGGGGACTATTGCTGATTGATATAGTCTAAATGAAACGGGTTATTGTATTATATTGGGTGAAAGTTATGGACGAATGGCTGGGCTATTGGATGAGACATCGGACGCCTGCATAATAAAACTATCCAACTTTTAATCTCTGGCAGAAGAGAGTATATTTAATATTTTGATATAATGTGATTTAGACCGCCTGTTGTCTACCTCTACCTACATGTTATTGTATTGTTTCTATCTGTAACTGCTTTTTTGTGTGAGGTGTGCAATAAAGAGTATTTGTATTGTATTGTATTGTGATTTGGGATCTTTCAATTCTATTCAATTCTCTTTATTTATTTTGCTAAACACAGGTTACAAGGTTGTTAAGTACAAAAATATAAGACCTCCATGTTTTACCCACAGCGTACTTATAGGTGTACAAAATATTAATTTCCATTCAGTCGGCTTTCAAATTGAGAATGACTTAATTATAATATAATGTCAATACAATAATGGCTTTAAATAGTTAAATTAGGTACTTATGTATTAAAAAAAAAACAAAAAATTATAAAGAATGAAGGAAGGTCTCCCGCAAGGTGGACTGATGACCTGGTAAAGGTCGCGGGAGTCCGCTGGATGCGGGTGGCGCAGGATCGGTCATTGTGGCACTCTTTGGGGGAGCCTATGTCCAGCAGTGGGCGTCTTTCGGCTGATAAGATGATGATGATAAAGAATGAAAACCATGTCACGTATTAGCGTCATTTAGGTAATCTTTAATCGTATAATATTGTATTGGAACTCATCTATATCTTTTACTCAGAACTGCAGGAAGGCAAGCGAAAACAGGGCGGCCAGCTTCTGCGCTATAAAGATGTGCTGAAGCGCCACATGCGGAAGTGTGATATTGACCCATCGCGCCGGGAGATTTTGGCTCAAGATCGGTCAAAGTGGAGACATACAGTGAAGGTTAATGTGCAAGCCTTCGAAGAACGAAGACGTAACGAACTCGATGCTAAGCGCGAGGAGTTGAAGGCTCGACCACCTGCGGCCATACACTACAATTTTGTCGGAGGGGTGCTGACCTGTAGGGAATGTGGTCGCACATTCTCTGCAAAGATAGGCTACGTCAGTCACCTGAGAGCTCACGAACGACGCTCCAGTTAGCCAGAACTCTTCTCTTTTTCCAGTCGCCGTGGTCGAAATCGGCCAGGATGATGATGATGATGAATATCTTCAATCTTAAGTTCTTAATACCTAAGAATAACGGTGAGCAGGAGGGTGTCAATTATTGGAATAGAGTTGTCAAATATTGGGACGTTTATCTTATAAGTAAATTACAAAGTTCTTTTAAATTATCCTACTAATTAATATTATAAATGCGAAAGTTTAGCTGTATGGATGTTTAGATGTTTGGATATTTGTTACTCAATCACACTTAAATGGCTCAACCGATTTGGATAAAAATTTGCACCAAGATAGTTAATAATTTGGATTACAATATATAATAGTTCTTATCCCGGCTCCACGCAGACGACGTCGCGGGCGGAAGCTAGTAAAGTAATAATAAACCGATCAAAAGGCTCTTTCTGAGCCTGTTAAAATGAAACATAATTATATATTTATGTCGTTTCAAAGTCACCCAAAGGGCAATGGAGAGGGCTATGTTAGGAGTATACCTCTGCGTGATCGCATCAGAAATGAGGCTATCCGCAGCAGAACCACGGTAACCGATATAGCCCTCCGAATCGCTAAACAAGTGGCAGTGGGCATTGCATGTAGAACCGATGGCCGTTGGGGCGGAAAAGTTCTCTCATAGCGACCACGTACCGGCGCGGCGCGGCGTGGGTAGGCCCCCCACAAGGTGGACTGATGACCTGGTAAAGGTCGCGGGAGTCCGCTGGATGCGGGTGGCGCAGGACCGGTCAATTTGGCACTCTCTAGGGGAAGCCAAAGTCCAGCAGTGGACGTCTTTCGGCTGATATGATGATGATGATGATGAATTTATGTAACACAGCATCTACATTTGTGACCTTGTCATACCAAGAGTGTAACAATTTGATTGTTTTCTAATAGTAGCCCGCATTTTTATCCTAACATCCCATGATATCCATTCTGGCACACGCTTCTGATGTATTGCGATTGGATTGGAACCGTATTGATTCGTGCACTCTCGCTTGCGGGCACACACAACGTACCTATGTGTGGGAGTGGGAGCACAGCATTCAATACAATTCGTATCTAAAGTCAATACATATATGCGCGTTTTGAAATGGAGCCTTAGGTCTCTGCGTTGACCTTAAATTTTTTAACCTTCACTTATGTATAGATAGAGTAAATATCGCCAAAGAATCGTCGCTCCTAGTTATAAGCTTTCAACGTTTTACTGCAATAGGTAGTAACAATAAAAATCTTAGTAAAACAAACAGTATTTTTAATTCAATCAATGTAGTAAAAAGAAGTTGTTTAGAATTATTAAATAGTCTAATAATTACTATAATTTGAGAACTGCCTTTACGGAAATAATGTTTTATCTACGCACATACTATGAACCCGCTAAAATTCAGAAACTGGCAGATTATATTTATGAAATTAATTAACTTGTCTCTGGCCGTAGGTTATTTTGTAAGTATTTTCATTAAGCTATAGATATTGATAAAGTATTGACTTCAAATTTCAAAGCGTGGCCCAGAAGTCGGAGCCTTCGATACTGTTCGATGGAAATCTAGTAGATCATGATTTGAAATCTAGTCGGCCATGGCGGTGCAATGGCGGTTATTCTGCGGTTCCCAAACACATCATATATGATATGTGTAAAGAAAAGAAAAGAAAAGAAGACATTTATTCACTACACAAAAGACACACAGAGATAAAGGGAGTAGACATACAAAAAAAAGTAAAAAAAGTGTATGCAACTGTACATTAACCATATATTAACTGTTCGGCCTAGGTTTTAGATAAGTCACGGACTTTAATTGTTGAGCCATTTAGAGTTCACTTTAGAGGACACTTCACAGCTTAACTACTCAAAAATCTAAATTAGTTGACACCTAAATGGCTCAACAATTAAAGTCCTTGACCGTACATAGTGCCATGTTATGAAATTTTGAATTTATGAATAAACTGACAAAAAATAACTAAATCAATTTTATTACAACCTCACAGAGAACTATCAATAAAGGCAGATATTATTTAAACACATATCATGTCTGCAGTAATAATCTATGAGTTGTCATTTGCAAGTCGAATTACATAAAAAATAACAAGAAGATTGCAACACTCGGCAAACAATAGCTTTATATTACAACGTGGGAATTGATATACCAATATAATATAGCCTAACGTATACACTTGAGTTTTATTAAAACACCGGCCAAGTGCGAGTCGGACTCGCCCACGAAGGGTACCATTATCTATAAAAACGAGCAAAAAAAACGTTTCTTGTATGAGAGCCCTCTTAAATATGTATTTTATTCTGTTTTTTAGTATTTGTTGTATAACGCGGCAACAATTTTAAAATGCATCATGTGTGAAAATTTCAACTGTCTAATTATCACGGTTCATGACATACAGCTTGCGGGTCGATCACGTAACGCGTTGTACGCGCGTCAGGTAGATTTAAATGTCACTCTTTAACTGGAAAAATGACAGTTGGATCTACCTAACGCGCGTTCAAAACGTTACGTGATTACCCCTGACAGACGGACACACAGACAGACAGACGGACGGACATCGAAGTCTTAGTAACAGGGTCCCGTTTTTAAAAAGCAATACTGAGTAATAAAAAAATATTCAGTGTGTGATTCTGTGCATGGTAGTACTAAACATCGAGATTTTTTTATTTTTACGCAAAATTATCCGCAAAGTCCGCGTACACCAAATACGAGTACCTAACAGCCGATTCCTTAAAAAATATCAGTACTACGTTCCGAAATATTCGAAAATATCTAAGCAATTGTGTTCACATTTTTAAACCGACTTCAAAAAAGGTTCTCAATTTGACTGTTTTTTTTTTATTGTCACGCGATAACTCGGTAATTTAAAAACGGATTTGAAAAATTATTTCTTTATTGAAAGCATATACATCCAGATTGGTCCCGTTGTCACCAAAATCCAGTTCTGATGATGGGATCCCGGAGAAAACGAGGGAACTCTTCAAATTTTACAGGCAAACTTGAAGCGTTTTGGCTAATGATTTGAAGAAGAAACTTTGTTTTTAAAGGAAAAAAAATGATCACATTGTCCGTGCCGTGCTCATAATTCGATCTCGACTGTACACACCATCAATTGGTATTTAATAAGGCATTTTCCTGTTAGGCCGATAATAGGCTGATTTTAGCAACTTTCTGTATTGACAGATGGTTGTGTGAAGTGATAGTAAGTGCTTAGCGTAACACTTGAACTCGTGTCCCAAATGTTGCGCACACCTGGCTTAAGATCAGAGGTCGACAACTATTTTACAAATAAAAAAATATAAAATTGCAGTGACAAGTTATAGTAAGTGTAGTATACTGGGCGCAAAGATGTAATAGTAGATTGTATGACAAGGTGCTAAAATAAGCCATGTTACCACGAGATGGATATTTTACCGAGCGAAGCGAGGGAAACTATTTCGAGGGGTAATATGGCTTTTAGACCCGAGTTATACACTCTACTTTTCACTTCGACTGCGAGAAAATAGTAAAACAAAGATTATCCATCCACAATCAATAACAAATTTCACTGCGAAGAGATTGTTCAATTTAGCGTTTGGACGCGCTATTAACGGTCAGAGGCGTTTTCTTTTTTAATGATTTGGAATTAGGGACTAAAAAACACCTGATGTTTGAGTGGTCGATTTTAATATGTAGCTGTATTCTGGTTGGTTGATAGCAAAGATAAATGTTTTTTGAAAGAGTTGTGATTGGTGGGTTTAATATGGTGAAGTGTTTTGATTGGTCAAATTAAATGTGTTAAAAATCATAAATATGTAAGTATACATATTTTCCCTAGGGGCTAAATGTACTACTTTAGCCCCGCTTATTAAGCCTAATATGACACACTTTTCGAGCATGAGAAGTGAAAACAAATTTTAACTTTCATTCGATTCTGCATGTTTGATTAGTAGTGACTTTATGTCTTAGAAAATGTTTATGTCCCATGCTTTTAGATAGGAAAAAAATATTGTAATAGTACAGTACAATCCGTCGGAAATATCTGCGAACCTTGGTGTGCGCTTCCATACAAGCCAGGTTAGCAGGTATTTCCGACGAATTGTACACATCTATGACTGAAACATTATTACAACTTATATGTAAATAATTCAGTATGATAGCTTTGGTAATGGGTAAGTTTGTAAGCCTCCTTCCTGCATCAGATTGTTAACTAATTTGAATAACGAAAAAAAAAGCATTTGCAGTTTGCCCACCAACACACACGATTCTTTGTTCTCAACCGGTCATAGGTTTTAACCGTGACCTTACATTCAGTTTAATTATAAAATAACATTACATTTGTAATAATAAACTACACTTGCCGGAGTCAAAGTTGGTTTTTAAGGATATTCTTACAAAGATTATATATATAGGCCATTAGTACACCTAATAAATATAATAAATAAATAATAAATATCGTGGGACAATTCACACCAATTGATCTAGTCCCAAACTAGGCAAAGCCTGTACTATGGGTACTAGAAAATGGATAAACATACTTATATAGATAAATACATACTTAAATAGATATTAAACATCCAAGACTCGAGAACAAACATTCGTATTCATCATACAAATATCTGCCCCGACCGGGAATCGAACCCGGGACCTCAAGCTTCATAGTCAGGTTCTCTAACCACTAGGCTATTCGGTCGTATTATGTTAAAATATTTTTGAAATTTGTTTGTTGACATGGCGTTACTTCACTATGACAGGGTTGTGTGGCTCAGCAATTATAATCAAATAGAGGTTAGCTGAAATATGGTCATTAACAAATAGAGGTTAGCTGAAATTGTACCAATTTCGGACAGAAATAGACAAAAAAAACAACCATTACCAAAGCAGTGGGCTGTAATTGCAGTTTTACGGCCTGAGGTGAAGTAAAAATAATTAGTAAGTATTACGCCAAACATGCAAGCGACACTCAAACTCCAAGTCCGAAAAAACAAAGACATTTTTCTATACTTAATATCGGTAAATTGCCATGCACCAAGAATATTTATAAGGTTTTCTGCAGGTCACAGGAAACATTAATAAAATGTCAAACTAAATTAGTAATGTTGAGGTTTAAGTTCGTTTTATGGTATTTTAATAGTGTGCGTAAAATAAATAATTGTATCAAAAGGTTCTCGACCCCTGCATGTGAAAGGTCAGGCTATAGAGATGCGATAGAACGATATATCGATAAAAATAAATACAGACAAGCTTGCTACCGACATTTTTTTTAGTGATTTGTTTTCAAATTATCAATTAGTTACCTACGTCTAAAGATGTGCTGTTACTTAGAACATTCCCAATTTGCCTGGGGAATATTGCCAGGAATAAACTTCATTATTATCTATAGAAGATTCGATTTTGCGGGAATATTCTCAGGATTGGCACATCGGTAGTTACTAGTGTTACTACTTACTTTTTGGTAGATGGTACCATAATTTTAAATTGTCATCCAAACTATTCCAAACACCTTTACCCAAAATTTCAGCTCAATCAGTTAAAGATTATCTGCTTCAAAATTGAGTTGCAAACTTTGACGGACCACTTTACTTACATACATACGAACAGGGCATGTTAATATAAAGCTTGTAAAAACAAAAAAACAGGACTTTTCAAGTAATGTAGTATAGTTTTAAAATCGATAAATACTAACTTCCCCATCCCTACCATCTCGATTACGGATATATATCGATTTAGTCGTCACACGGATCGGGATTATCGACACGATTATTACAACACTAGTCCGTCCCCGCCCTAAGGACGTATGTCACAATGTTTTAAATGAACTATACGTCTTTTTAGTACAAGTTTTAGTGATGTTGGTACGTCGCGATATTGTTAATTATAATAATCTAGTTTGAGTCGCAATCCGAAGTCTGGGAACTAAATTCAGGCACGGAATACGAGTAGATACGTATTACGGAATGATTTCATATTAAGAGTCAGCAATAGGACCGCGTAAGTGCCTAACCAGTGACGGCTTTTCAATGGGCAACCCGGAACAAAAAGAGTTATGAAAGAGTTTAGAGTATATAACTATAGGCTTGCTAAAACTAAATTTTAGCTAAGCCGGTGGGAATTGGCTTAAATGGGTGCCTACAACACGCTTTTGACTTATTGAGATTACCTACATATATGTATGTGAATTGTCTTAATTGGGAATGGATGAAAATTGCAGAAGTGTCTGTTTTTTTTTTTTTTGGTGATAGGAATCAAAGTCAAAGTGATTTATTTTTCATATTCGGCATATTACATGCACCTATGAATGTCGATAAACTACCACAGATATTTAAGATATTTTATTGTAATATGAGACGGATCAAGGAAGTGTCTATTGACCGTCCTTAGCCCAAAACGTAAGTGAGGAAGCTGTTTATTTTTCAAATATAATTGATGCAGCTGAAAAAATCTGAAACTTTTTTTTGGGGCTAAGGAAGGTTATTCCCAACTAACATTTGGGTAATAGCTAAGGGTATTATTATAACCTTAACCCTTATAAGTGAGTTATAATGTTCTCAGTTATAACTAATAGTCTTATAAAGGAGTTAAGAAAAATAATTAAGTCCTAAAGCATTATAAGAGTGTTACTCAAAACAATTACACTTAAGATGCTAAAGCTTTAACCTGTTTTTAACACTTAAACACTTACAAGAGCCTTAGCTACAGGCAGAGACTTTATAACAGAATTAAGTCTCTTGTAAGTATTGAAACTTTTTCTAACGCTTAAGGTGTTAGGCAGATACACTTTAAAGACACTGTAAGAGTGTTGTAAGTCTTTAAGGTAATTCGCCATTGTTTTGGTGGACTCTAACCTACAAATTGATTAGGTCAATATTTGACATCAAGATTCTTCATTATTTATGTTACTCTTGCCATTATATGGATGCCACTTAATTTATCATGCCACTGGCCAAGAAACAAGAATAGAAAATGATAAAAACTTTAGATGTATATTTTAATGTTCATAAGTTTTATTAGAAATCTTTAATAAATCCTGGGCGCGTTAGAATTGAGATGGGAAACATGGTATACACTTACCGTAAAATCACAAGGGCAGATTGTTTTCACTTCATGTCACACACACTTCCAATTAATTCACTTTCAATTAATACGACTCCATAGCTGTCAAATATTAATACCTATACTAACTATCGGCGCCATTTTGTCGGAAGACTATATTTGTCTCATAATTTTATGGGTAAAGAAAAGAGTAAGATGCTCACTTTATACTGCGTAAGAGCTAGACTCTTATAACACTCTCAGCTAACACTTTAACCTGTAATTCGTGGGCCTCTTTCGTAGTTATAAGGGTGTTAGAGCACGCTATAAGACCTTTTTTACAGGCATTCTTAACACCTTAACACTTGGCTGGAACCGATATAAGAATGATATAAGGGTTATTTTAACGCTAGTGTGCTAGTTGGGTTCCCATCACGTAAAAAATAATCAGGCACTTCTGATATTTTCATCCATTCCCCATTGATTGTGTTCTTTCTTGCTTACAGTGTAAGGTGGATTGACATTGTTGTGATCGGTGTAACATTGAAATGTGTTTCTCAGTTGCAAGATGGAGTCAGAAGGCCCATCCCGGAAAACAGGTCGAGCACACCACGACCAAGCGGAAACTTCGTGGTACTGTAAAAATTATCAAAATAATACGTCCATCCATTTGGATGTATCAGGGACCGGAACCCTAAGTTGTTTTTAAAACCCTACCCATAAAAGTTACCTTATGATAAGGTAACCTTACTGATAGGGTAACCCTATTATTATGGTAAGCATATCGGATGTGGTAACCATAAGTTAACCCTAAAAAACAGTTACCACATCGGATATGCATCGGTTACCATATCGGGTAAAGGTCGCGGGAGTCCGCTGGATGCGGGTGGCGCAGGACCGGTCATTGTGGCACTCTTTGGGGGAGGCATATGTCCAGCAGTGGACGTCTTTCAGCTGATATGATGATGATGATGATGAGCGAGACCCGACACGACTTTTTTCCGGACGGTTGGATGGCAAAACAACCGACATTTTTGGGATGGGATGGGATGGGATTTGCTTACCATAAGAATAGGGTTACCATATCAGTAAGGTTACCTTATGATAAGGTTGCCAAATTGATAGGATTACCAAATCGATAGGCTTAAGCCTGAAAATGTATCAATTTGTCGCAGAGACAAATCGCGCGGTGGGGCGCGTTGGCAAAAGTCCAGTTTTAAAGTTTGCAGTACGATTGCAGAACCGTCTGGATGCTCCTAGTCATACAATCTATCTCTCGCAAGATACTGCCTAAATCTTTAGCAGTCCAATTATCAAGATAAGGATTAACGCACACGTGAACTCATTATATAACCGAAAAGATCAAAAGGTTATTTCATAACGGTTACATAATTTTACAAGTTTCATGTACAAAGGTCAAAAATGTCCGGCTGTTTATTAAATTAGGATTAATGTTGACACATGATGAGATCGGACAGTTTATAAAGGCTTAGTTTAAACTTTATCGCGCTGTCACTTTCAGTTTTGATGAAGGAGAAAGTGATAGAGGTGCATTTATTTTCGATTAGTCTTTTTCAAACCGCCATATTTTGCTTAAGGGGCTCCCAGCTCCCAATGACCTTCGATCTATAACTGTCCGTTTTTTCAAGTGTTTTATGGCTTATCGCATCAACAACAACGAGGTTTACCGAAATAGTATCCCATATTTACTTTAAAACTCACACTTTTCTATATATATGGCACCAAACCTTGGCAAATTTAGGCTAAAAAAACCGGCCAAGTGCGTGTCAGACCACGCAAAACGAAGGGCTCCGTGCCTATTTAAAAGGTTGTATCGTCACAGAAATTTTACGGCACTTAAGTCCTTTTCTTTGAGGAAGGCAGTTTTTCAGCAATATCTCGAAAACCTCTGAACCGATCTTGTTCAAAACAATTTTCGGTGAATTAAATTAATAAGCCCTATGTCCATGAATTTTTCCATATTTTTAAAATACACCGTTCAAAAATTAGAGGGGGGGGGACAGAATTTTAGTGACTTTCAGGGCGATTATCTCCGACTCTATTCACTTAATCAAAAAAAATGCTAAGAAACCTTATATTTATTTTGAAAGGCCTATCGATTGATGTGCCACACGGGTCACAATGTTTTTTTTTTTTGAATTTTAGTTTTATGTATGGAGTGCACCCCTAAAAAAAATTTTTTTTTTTGCTTTTTAATTACAAAACTATGTACCGGCTAACAAAATACACCTACCCTCAAAATTTTATTCAAATACACGTTATAGTTTTCGAGTAAAATGCCTGTGACATACGGACAGACGGACAGACGGACAGACGCACATGACGAAACTATAAGGGTTCCGTTTTGGCCATTTTGGCTACGGAACCCCAAAAACCAGTTTTTTGGACGTAGCTTTTGAGAAATACAAAAAAGATTATAAATCGCATATCAAAATTATAGATAAGTTCTGTATGTATGAGGAGGTATGAGTTTCGGGTGTATAAAATTTTTAATGAGGATGAAGTGTCTGGTTTTGTATTTTTACAGACCTTTCTTTAAAAATGGATAATTAATTCTGTGTTAACATTTTTCAAGTTATTCAATATCAAACATGTTAAACAGGAATCAAATTTTCCCATATCTGTAACTGGAAAGCTAGCTTCAATAAACCGAGGACGAGTGTCGAAATGAAAACTACTAAATTTCGTTGATTTTTGATTTTGACGGGAGCCCCTTAACACATTCAGTGGCCAGAATCGCTACGCGCTACGCTCGTAGCCGATCCCGTGGTTTTCTTCGTATGTAGCGGTGAGCGACTACGGCGTAGCGGTATACGTGTCGTCACGGGCCGGGAATGGGTTAACTCACAAGAATAGTTAGTTTTTCTTAGATATGTATGGAATAGATAAATAATATAAATAAATAAACATGGTCGAGGGAGGCAATGGCTGAGATGCTCATCATACTCGCAAACGGGCGTTGTTTGTGGACTCCGGCCAGTTCATGTTTGCAAGGACTACAAGTAATTTTATAACAGTGTTCAGCTGAATTGACATGAGAGAGTTCACTCTGTCAGGGGCGGTTCACTCTTTGATTTCGGCGCGCCGCATTTACGGGACGCACGCGTTCGCGCTTTGCATTGCATCGTCATTCGCCTCGTAAAATAAATATCTCTATTTATATTGGTTGAAAAGATTTTTTCTTTCATTATGTTTATGTATGTAGGCAACCCAGAGTTGTGTCTTCGTCTTACATTTTGCAGAAACAGGCAGTTTTGATGGCATAACCTTAAAGGCAAATTACACAGCTTTTGTATAGTTGGGTGATCCTAAGTAAATAAAGAATAATCGTAATATCGTTAGTAAAATACACTATTATATTAACGTACCTACAATTAAATAGGTCGAGCTGGCGGTAACCCTAGCTCTAGGCTCCGCCTTCGAAAGAGCGCGTTGCATGCGATAGAAAGAAACGTCCACATTTAGGCACGTTTGGCGTACCTAAACAGGGAATTTGTTAACAGAGAACCTTCTGTACGTAGTACTATTACTTATTATGTGACTCTGTTCTCATCTTATTTCTTTTAACATGTTTTTCCATAATTGATGGGCAGGGCAAGACGGGTATGTTGTATGAAATTTTGAACCAACGATGCGTGAGTCAGACTCGCACTTGACCGGTTTTTATTATTTTTAAACCCAGTGGTACTCGATCCGGGGTTCGCACCCACGACCTCCGATTTAAAAATCAAGCGCTGTGGCTGTATGAATATTGAATTGTCAAGGTGTGAGAGGCGTGCGCCCTAATCTCACCGCCCATCAGGCCATCACAATGGTGAGTGCATCCACTGAGATTGCGACGCGAGTGCAACCCGACCTTTATCTAGAGCGCCTGCTGCTACAGGGTGTTTAGTTTACCCATCTTCAATTTAAAAGTTGAGCCTGTCCGCGATGCTTAATTTGAGGATTGACAGGAACGCGCAGTAGCGCAAATTAAATAAATACATTTGTAGATAAATTTGATGGACATGGAATACAGTGCCCTAAATTTGTTTTTTTTTGCTTTAATTAAGTTCTAAGTACTACATGATAGAAATTTGAACAAAACTGTAGAGTTTCTTGACCGTCCATATATATTTTTAAACAGTTTAGTGTTTAAATTAGGTACTATGTTTTCTTGTATTACACAGTAGATATAAAGGAAGGGTAAAGAGTGTATTCGCCAACAAACTGCCTTGCTGTTTGGCGAAGATCTGTGCGTGTAATAAGCTGTGTGTGTGTGTGTGTGTGTGTGTGTGTGTGTGTGTGTGTGTGTGTGTGTGTGTGTGTGTGTGTGTGTTTGTGTGTGTGTGTGTGTGTGTGTGTGTGTGTGTGTGTGTGTGCGTGTGTGTGTGTGTGTGTGTGTGTTTGTAAGCTATGTACTTAAATAGGTTAAATAAAACTTTAAAAAATAATAAGACCGCACGTTGTCTATCACTGTTTATGTTTAAGTAATTGTATGATGTTTTTCTTTTAGTTAATTATTTCGGTGAGCAATAAAGGTAGAATTTTTGTTTTGTATTGTTATCTATTTGTAGTTAAGTAGTTTTATATTGCAATTTCTTTTCCCGTTCTGTTTTAACGGCTGAAGTATGAAATCCCTTATAAACCAACGTCATACAACTGAACCATCGCATCGTTTGAAGAAATCTAAAATATTTAACTAAATTCTCTTTTTTATTGACTAATTAAAAGGTTGCTTGAAATGTATTTAGATTGTTTAATATATATTTTGCATGCTTTTTTACGGCTAAACGTTTGTGATACTTGTCAATTATCATATATTGTTAACCACATTTAATGCAAATAAAGAACTTACTAGAATACAGCTTGGCTTGAAAACTATTTAAAAACACAAATAGACACACCCTGTATGAATAAGCACTTGTATGTGACCTTAACCTGCACGTTATTACAAGACGCGTGAACACATTAAATATCATTTTCGTGCGAAAGTAGTTTAAAACCTCCAGTGTCGATCAATCTTCCGTATAGCCTTAAAAGGAAATGTGATTTGAAATCCAATCCTATGTGTTCCACCTTGTGGGGGGACAGAATATTAGTGACTCTCGTGGCGATTATCTCCGACTCTATTCACATAATCAAAAAAAATGCTGAGAAACCTTATATTTATTTTGAAAGGCCTATCGATTGATCACACGTGGGCTAAAAAAAAAAGACTTTTATTTTTATGTATGGAGTGCACCCCTAAAAAATATTTTAGGCATTTTAATTACAAAACTATGTAGCGGCTATCAAAATACAGCTATCCTCAAAATTTTATTTAAATAGCGTTTACATGCGTTCCACCGTAGCGTTTACGTGTGTTCCACCGTACCGTTTACATGTGTTTCACCGTAGCGTTTACAATACAATACAATACAAATACTCTTTATTGCACACCTCACACAAACAAAGCAGTTACAGAGAGAAACAATACAACAACATGTGGGTGGAGGTAGACAACAGGCGGTCTTATCGCTGAAAAGCGATCTCTTCCAGACCTTTGGGTATCGAAGAAAGAGATAGAACAACATTATTTACATGTGTTCCACCGTAGCGTTTAAGATACTGAACCGATTTTTAATCCCCGACGCGAAAAGACGGGTGTTATAAGTTTGACGTGCCTGTGTGTCTGTGTGTCTGTGGCATATCGTAGCTTCGAAACGAAGGACCGATTTTAATACGGTTTTTTTGTCCGAAAGCTGACGTGATCGAGATGGGTCTTAGCTATACATCAACAAAATCGGTTTAGCCGTTTTTGATATATTGAACTTTGAAATGAAAATGTCGCGGGTTGTTCAACTTTTCTAAGGTGTAGTTATGATAAAAGAGGTGTCAATCGATTTGAAATATGGCTTTGATTTGAAAATGTCTTTTTTGTTTTTGTTTTTTTTTCAGTTAATTTTTCGTAGTTTTTGAACTTATTATGCGTGTTAATTATATTAATGTATATTAACTAATGTAGCTTGGCGCACGTGGAGGCCGAAATTAAACAGTTAGGTACTTAATCATTATTTCATGTCTTTGTCATTATGCTCCAGGCAAAATACTGTTTCGAAAAACATTAATTTATAATAGCGTTTTTTTGTTTATTTCATTCTAAAACGTTATTCTAAGATGCTTTATTCAAGAATCCAACAAACATTCCACCCGGAAGTAATTATATAGATTTAAATTAAACATGCATTGTCTTTTATATTTTATTCATATTTAATATTTTAAAGCAAATGTAAATGAACCTAAATAAAGATAAAAAATATATTAATATTTATCCGGACTTTTTAGGAGCTAATTAAATATTGATTTTATTGATGTCTGATTTTTTGTTGGATTTTGCCTCTAGGTAACTATTTAATTGATATTATATCCGTTACATTAAAAAAATTAGCTATTATAAATTATTTCCAAATCTGTCATTTTTTCCATACAAGTTGCCAGTTCATTGCCTGGACTATTAAATGAATTTGCGTACACTAATAAAAATAATAACGTGCATGTTACATGTTAGGTATGCGGAAAAAAATCTGTTACCAAATCATATTTTTAAGTCAAATAGTGCCCTTTGACACGAGCTTGCGTATAGTTATAAAAATAGTAAAGTGAATTTATCGGATTGGTACATAAAGTTAGGTATTACAAAAAGAAAAAGCCATCAAGTTACCAAATTAACACTTACTGTGCGTATCGTGGACACAGACTGGTTAAAACAGCTGTTGCACTATAAGGATTGCCACAATACTGGCTAAATTCCGCAACTGAATGCTTGATTCTGACAGCAGATAGTTAAAAAAAAAATTTGAAGCAAATATAGTGAATTCATTTATTTATTTGACAAACACACATGCCCGACTTACAGTGGGGAAAGAGACACCATGACATGAAAGAAATACAGACACCATTACTTACAGCAAGAAGTATCGCAAAACAACGAAACAAAAAAATAACAAGTTTACTTAGTAAAGTATAAGAAAGTAGCCTTTGATATAGATACAATACGTAGAAATAGGTTAGGTACATTGGCATCTTTCTATTCACGCCTGAAAGCATTATCTAAATATTAAATTTCTGAATTTAATTACATATGAGTAGCTAACCTACTTACATATACATTTTCTAAAATTCAAAGCTTCTGTCAAATCTAATAAGGGAAGCAATTATTTTATTAACACGATGTTGGAAAATATTTTTTTTGAACTATTTAAAGGTTTAAAGGAGATTCTTTATCATTAAGAAAGCAACACTCTTACAACAGCCCTTATAACAGCCTTACTTATCACAAATAGTAATAAAGTTCATATGAAATGACTAAATACTTTAGTCACAAATTAGGAAAATTAAAAGCGTGCCTTAATTGACGTGCTAACAGTTCCGAAAAGCTCAATAAGTGAACGTTTATTCACATTGAAACAGCTGTGCCTAACCTAAGTGTGCCGATACGTGATTAGCACATAACTGTCAAAAATAAAAACATGGCGGCTACACCTCACCAATCAGCGTGATTAAGAGTGCGGTAATGAGTGTGGCAGGTGATAAGATGACCGTGAGTGTACGGTATAAGATTTTATAACAACGTACTATATTATAAATGCGAAAATTTGGATGTTTAAATGTTTCGATGTTTGTTACTCAAACACGCTTAAACGGCTCAACCGATTTGGATGGAAATTTGCACGAAGATTGTTTATAACCTGGATTAAAATATAGGATAGTTTTTATCCCGGGTCCAGAAATGAAGACGCGAGCGGAAGCTAGTAAATAAATAAATAAATAAATATTAGGGGACATTCTTACACAAATCGAACTAGCCCTATAGTAAGCTCAATAAGGCTCGTGTCGCGATACTAGACGACGATATATATAATAGATATAAATACTCAAATACATAGGAAACACCCAAGACTCAGAAACAAATATTCATGCTCATCACACAAATATTTGCCCTTACCGGGATTCGAACCCAGGACCTTCAACTTTAAGATTTTATGGAATGTGAAATATTAGTGAATGTAAGGTAGAAGAACTTTTTATCTCAGATGTTAGGTTAGTTTCATTTTTAGGGTTCCGTAGTCAACTAGGAACCCTCGAGCTGGTACCCAATATGTAGGATGTCGGATTCCTATTTTAATCGGATGTCGGGCACGACCGAAACTGCCAGTGAGGAAGGTTGTCGGTCCCGACATCCGCCATAAGTTGAACAGCGTCATACATACTCATAGGCGAGCGAGACGTACATTGCACGTAGAACCGAGCCATTGGGGCGGAAAGGTTCTCGAGTGGCGACCACGTACCGGAAGGCGCAGCGTGGGTAGGCCCCCCACAAGGTGGACTGATGACCTGGTAAAGGTCGCTGGAGTCCGCTGGATGCGGGTGGCGCAGGACCGGTCATTGTGACCTATGTGGGGCAGGCCTATGTCCAGCAGTAGACGTCTTTCGTCTGATATGATGATGATGATGATGATGAGCGAGACCCGACACGATTTTTTTCGGGACAGAGGGCTGGCAAAACACCCGACATTTTTTGTCGTCGCTGACACAAAATTGGAGTCGGGCAAGTGTGAACAGCTTCATATAAAATGTTCTGCCACTGGAACATCCGATTAAAATCCGGACCCGACAGCTGACAAGTCAGAACCAAAGTTTCGTCATGGCCGTCTGTCCGTATGTCACAGGCATTTTACTCAAAAACTATAAGGTGTATTTGAATAAAATTTACAGGATAGATGTATTTTGTTAGCCGCTACTAGTCTGTAATGAAATGACAAAAAATTTTTTTTTAGTATTGCACTCCATACATATAATTGCAAGTCAAAAAAATATAATTGTAATATTAAGGCGCTTATAGCTTAAAAACTAAGTTCTCTTTTGTATGAAACATATCCTAATGCAGACTACTGAAATACATATAGTCGAACTTCAACCAAATTACCCCAACTTCTATAATAAATTAGTAATAAATACTTACACTTGGACCACAAACCGTCTATTTTGATTCCAATACACCAGCAACGGCGATTAATTTCAATAAACAACCACCTCATTAAGGTCCTGACCTCTGCCAGGTCGTGCGTGATGATATGATTTACACTTGTGAAACTACTGTAAGTAACATCATTTTGAACAAATCTTTCATAATCGTGTAAAATGGTGTTGACGACCGGTTTAACCAGCAACTACAATTTGTCATCATCATCATCATCATATCAGCCGAAATACGTCCACTGCTGGATATAGGTCTCCCCCAAAGAGTGCCAATTTGACCGGTCCAGGGCCACCCGCATCCAGCGGACTCCCTCGAAGTTTACCAGGACATCAGTCCACCTTGCCTACCCACGCCGCGCCTTCCGGTACGTGGTCGCCACTCGAGAACCTTTCCGCTCCAACGGCCATCGGCTCTACATGCAATGTGCCCGCTCACTGCCACTTAAGTTTAGCGATTCGGTTACCTTGGTTCTGCTAAGGGTAGCCTCATTTCTGACGCGATCACGCAGAGAAACTCCCAACATGGCCCTCTGCATTGCCCTTTGGGTGACTTTGAACCTTCTTTTGAGGCCCATAGTAAGCGACCACGTTTCAGTGCCATATGTCGTCACTGGCAACATACACTGGTCAAAGACTCTCGTCTTGAGACACTGCGGTATATTGGACGAAAAGATGTGCCGGAGCTTCCCGAACGCTGCCCAGCCGAGTCGGATTCGACGATTAACCTCTTTCTCGAAGTTGGACCTACCTTAAGCCGGGTCCGCTGCGACCTGTTTTTGTGTTTTTCTAACACCTAACATGTTATCCGTCAGTTCCGGCAAACAAATAGGGTTTTGTTTTGATTGGTAAAACATGTTAGGTGTTAGAAAAACACAAAAACAGGTCGCAGCGGACCCGGCTTTACTGGACAATCTATCCTAGGTATACATAATCGTCTATATTTACAATATTTTACTGCGACATAGGTAAACGCAAACTAACGTGTATAAATAGATGAGTATTATATTAATAAAGGATTCTATAAGACGCTCACCGTACATACTCATTGCCCACGTGCAACTCCTCTCCCATATCAGTACGTTTATTACATGGCGACCTTGCCAGGATACTACCCCCACCACCCCGCCCAGCCCCAGCAGTAAGGACTTTATTGCCGACTCATTTTCTTTTCTTTTTCCTATATTGGTACATCTCATTTGCAATCTAAAGTAGCCAGCGCGGCTATCACACACAACGACATAGACTCTCCGTCTCTCTCTAAGCATTTTAATTAGAAAGAGACGGACACGACACAGCTCACGGGCCATCCTGCCATATCTGAGCTGGGGTGCTTGCTACTTAATCCCATGTATTGGCGTAGGCATAAGTTTTTACGGAGCCATTGTCCCTTCCATCTGTCCCTCTAATTCAGAGAAGAGACTGGACCATCTCCTGAACCCACCTGTCCAAGTCTAGAAAGCTTCCAATAATGTGAATGCAAATTATTTAGGACAATGCTGGGAATTGCATCAGTTTAAGACTTATTATCCGTTGTTCCGGACTTGGCTCAAGTATGTGCTCTACATCCTATCTCAAAGATCATCTAAAAACGCACTCAAACAAAAAACATTCCTATAACATTGAGTTAAGGTTTCTTTTTAAACGTCCTAAAATGGCTAAAATTCCTAGTCAAGGATGAAAGATACAGACGAGCATGGACTTTAATACGTTGTGTTAAGGTTAATATTTCAATGAGTGAGAAGGATAATAAGAAATTGTAATTGTTAACAACTGAAACGTGCGCTTTTTGGCACCGAAATCGTTATTTTGATGAATAGATGTATGAAAGAGTAGATGCGGCTTATTATTTCAGCACTTGCTCATAATAGTCCGTAAGCCCACGCCCAGTATGCCTACGTCACGTGATAACATGATTAAATGCATGGCACACTGTTGTAAAAGTTGTGCTGAGCAAGAATCAGAAGATAATTGCACCTAAAATTGGCCGAAAGTTTGAAAAATCTTTCACTACCGGTCAAAATTGTAAGGGTAGGTATATTTATGTCATGCATGTGACAACAGTACCAGACATGTGGCATTATTTATCTCTTTAATCGTAGAGAGAGTAAATTGAAGTCTGTCAAGTACTTCCTGCCATTTCAGGCCCCGTAGCATGGTTGGCCTTGTCACGCGATAGGTGATAGGATAGAGCGTGCGTCACTGGCTGACACCGTTCGATAGAACCAGGCGGCGCTCTTATCTTGTCACTTGTCGCGTGATAAGGCCAACCATGCTACGGCTCCTGGACTGACAGACTTCTATGGTTTTTTTCGTTCGCTGGCGTAGGTAGAGGTCTCGTTTCGTTAGGCGTGACGGCCCTTTGTCAGAAGTATGAATTCGGCTACCTACTTAAGTTTCTTGCGATTGTGACATTGCCGAACATAGCTCACCATGTTTATATTGATGTAGTACCTACTCGTAATAGGAACGTGATGAAGTGGCAGTTGGACTAGTAACGGTTGCTTATAATCCGAGGTCAAGATGCTCTCAAAGTTGGCCAAAGTGTAATACAACATTGAATGGCTGTGATTTAGAACCGGGAGCGTATCATGACGTTTTCGATTATTAAGTCGTGATAGAAAGAAAGAAGAAAGAAATATATTTATTTGGTGTGACAAAGAAATTACACATGTGTTTCTACATCTGGAATGCACCAAAATGGATGCCACTCAGCATATGCAAGCAGCAATATATGCTAAAGGCGCTTGTCAGGGCACCCAGAGACACAGAACTTAAAATATAACTTATAATTATAAGTAACAAAACCTAATTAATGAGGAGAGGTCGTTAGTCAATTAATTAATTCAGAGCTAAGTAAGTGTGTAAGGTTGTCTGGAAGAGATCGCTCTTCAGCGATAAGAACGCCTGTTGTCTACCTCTACCTACATGTTATTGTATTGTTTCTCTCTGTAACTGCTTTGTTTGTGTGAGGTGTGCAATAAAGAGTATTTGTATTGTATTGTATTGTGTTTACAAATCGGTAAGTATCATTATACGTGTAGGTGTGATGTCATTTACAGGTATTGAAATTCAACAGCTATGTGGATTGTCTGCTTCATCATCATCATTATATCAGCCGAAAGAGGTCCACTGCTGGACATAGGCCTCCCCCAAAGAGTGCCACAATGACCGGCCCTGCGCCACCCGCATCCAGCGGACTCCAGCGACCTTTACCAGGTGGATTGTCCGCTTATGCATTAGATATTTGTAGGTTGATATTTTAATTTTGTTTTAAAGGATGCAATGTCAATCAACTTTCAATTACTAGTTACCATGGTTGATCCTGAGTCACTTTTTAAACTGTTTTATGGGTTTAATTAAGTCCACCAATTGACCCCATTTTTAGGCAGCGTATTTTAAGGTTTCATTCTGTACTGAATAACGGATGAAATAGGTAGTTTTTGTAAAGCGAAAATAGCGTTTGTGCATGTTTGAGAACTATTTTGGCTCCTGACAAATAACAAAGTAGGGCAGAAGTGGCATGAAAGGGCCAGTTTACTAAACATAGCAGAACAATACAGTTTTAATAGAATAAGCCCTGTGTGTCGATTTCTAAATCATTCTTTATTTATTACAGAATGTATATTGTGAAATATCTATTTTAGCATGTTATTGTCTGTAATTTCTTTTGTGTTTTGCTTCTTACACGCTAAATAAACATATTTTCTTCCTTCTTTCTTTCTTTGGCTCATTCGTAACAGATGGGTATTGAAAGAGCCTGTCTACAGGAATTGAATTAAAAATGTTAAATATGCATTATTAACCTGTGAACGCACTCTATTAAAAAAACATAAAATATATTTTTTGTAAGAATAGTAACAATTTTAACAAATTCTTGACTCTTTTGCCGCATCTAGACTTCTCTCGTCCAATGCCACGTGTGGCGACATTTCGTTCGTGCATCGCAATAGGTTAGTGTTTCGGAACCAGAGATTTGCTAAATAATTGTACCTCCAACTGGCAAAAAGGCGACCGCAGCCTATTGTACTTTTTTCAAATGCAGTCTTTTTAGGGTTCCGTAGCCAAAATGGCAAAAACGGAACCCTTATAGTTTCGTCATGTCCGTCTGTCCGTCTGTCCGTCTGTCCGTCTGTCCGTCTGTCCGTCTGTCCGTCTGTCCGTATGTCACAGGCATTTTACTCGAAAACTATAAGGTGTATTTGAATAAAATTTTGAGGACAGGTGTATTTTGTTAGCCGCTACTTAGTTTTGTAATTAAAATGATAATAAAAAAAATTTTTAGGGGTGCACTCCATACATAAAACTAAAAGTCAAAAATTTTTTTTTCATTGTGACCCCCCGTGTGGCACATCAATCGATAGGCCTTTCAAAATAAATATAAGGTTTCTCGGGAATTTTTTTGATTAAGTGAATACAGTCAGAGATAATCGCCCCGAAAGTCACTAAAATTCTGTCCCCCCCCCCTCTAATTTTTGAACGGTGTATTTTAAAAATATGAAAAAAATCATGGACACAGCGCTTATTAAGTTCATTCACTGAAAATTGTTTTGAACAAGATCGGATGAAAGGTTTCCGAGATATTGCTGAAAAACTGCCTTCCTCAAAGAAAAGGACGTAAGTGCCGTAAGATTTATATGACGATACGACCTTTTTTCTTAAACAAAATGACCCGTGACAATCATATTAATCGAAAAAGCTGGAAAAAAAACCGCCGTGTTTTCGTGGTCCCATTGATTCGTCCCATCAAATGGGACCACGAGGGAGACTTGTTTCTCGTGATCCCGTTCAGTTCTATTGAAAGGAACTTAAACATCCTGTATATGTATGTAACACTCATGGACTTTAATTGCTGAGCCACACAACCCTGTCATAGTGAAGTAACGCCATGTCAACAAACAACATTCAGTAATATTTTGACATAATAGTTTGATATCCCTTTAAAATCTACAGGAATTTCGGCATTTCCACTATCATAAGATTTGTTATGTAATTAATATTTTTCTCCTATCATGCTGTAAATTATAACTCTTTTCGTGGTCCCATTGATTTGTCATATCGATGGGACCGGACCACGAGGGAGACTTGTTTTTCGTAATCCCGTTCAGTTCTATTGAAAGGAACTTAAACATCCTGTATATGTATGTAACACTCATGGACTTTCATTGCTGAGTCACACAACCATGTCATAGTGAAGTAACGCCATGTCAACAAACAAATTTCTAAAATATTTTAACATAATAGTTTGTATCCCTTTAAAATCTACAGGAATTTCGGCATTTCCACTATCATAAGATTTGTTCATCATCATCATCATCATATCAGCCCAAAGACGTCCACTGCTGAACATAGGCCTCCCCCAAAGAGTGCCACAATGACCGGTCCTGCGCCACCCGCATCCAGCGGACTCCAGCGACCTTTACCAGATTTGTTATGTAATTAATATTTTTCTCCTATCATGCTGTAAATTATAACTCGTTTATGGTCAAAACGTCGAGAAACCTCAAAAGGGTAAATAAATAAGTTTAATTGGGTACTTTCCTGGGTAAAATATATATATTTCTATTTAGTCCGTCAGTTAGATTATCAAAAAAATATTATACACGTATTTTTTTGTTTGTCAATTAAACAAATAATGATGAAGATATAGCCCGTTAAAGTTTCGCGTGACGTCATTGCACATTATGTTAAAAAGTGTACCATAATGTGACGTCACACGGAACTTTAACAGGCTATATCTTCGTCAGTTTTTGTGTAATTGACAAATAAAAAAAACACATATCCAATTTTTTTTTTGATAATATAACTGACGGGCAAAATTACCTTTTAAGGAAAGTAGCCAATTATACGCCTTCCGGTAAGAAAAAATAAAGTACGCATATTCTGTAAAGGAATGCTACGTTTACTTGCCATCCCGAAAATATCCCCCAAAAGGGAGACAGGAGTTCACCCAGACAGAGTCATAGGTAAAAGTAGTTGTAAGTTGGATTAATAGGTTAAGTTAGTTTAGTGGACATCCACAGGTGCAGCGCAACAGTAGACGGTTAGAAACAGTAAGCGCGGTGCACGACCTTCAAGATCAGACCATTTCGGAACGTGCTATCCGTTTCCCAAAATACCCGTTCCCGAAACATACTTTCCCGTCACTACCGTGTCCTTAATAATCCGTTTTCCGATTTATGCGTTTCCCATAATGTGCTTTTCCCTAAAAATACGTTTGGCTTGATATCCTAGCTAAAGGTAGCTTTTCGGTAAAGGAAAACATCGTGAGGAAACCGGTCTAATCCCAAACAAGATCCAATTTTCCCTCAGGGTTGGAAGGTCGGATGGCAGTTGCTTTCTTAAAACTAGTGCCTATACGCCTACGTTATGTGCCCAAGTGGATCCATGGGACAGCCGGGGATTAACAACACGGCGAAACTATGAAGCAAACTTTATGAACGCGGAACGCAGAACTCCGAGGGTTTCGTGAATAAGCGATTATGACATTAGGTTATATTTCGTCACTGTTAGGTGTAGCTAATTTAAGTTATTTTGGGAATAGGGTATTTTGAGGCTCATTCGTTGTATCGAGAGTAGCGTACATTGAAAAGAGAGGTTTTTGAGAGAAGGTGATTTATAAATCCAAAAGTGACGACTGAAGCCATAAAATCACAGGCTCACGATATATCTTTTGCATTGTCTTTCATTATCTTTCTTTATAGCCTTAGTCATCACTTTGATTGAGGGCAAGTATAGAGTATTTTGGGTGTACTGTCAAATCAACCGGAAGGGAGAGCGCGATGTGATATGTCATGTCATGTCCAACTGCCCTACAGTTCCTAACTTAGATATCGATTGAAATGGTCATCTATTTCAATTGAACGTTCCACTTACAACCATCGCAACCGCCTGTCAAATAAGTAACATATTTGTAGTGGTTTGCTTTACTGACATTTAATTGATCACTGCGACTAGAATCTTCTCTGGTCTAGATTGTAAATCACTTGGACTAGATTTAGCTAAAGGTCAGTTGCCGTCGTTTTGTTAGTACTGTAAACGTATGTACCTACTTTAAAAGGAATGATTGCCCGTCCGTAAAAACTCATATACCTAAACCAATATAGGTATGTGATTAACGATAGTTTGATGTCGATCATTGTACGTTGCTTGCTCAGTATCATGGCAGTTAACACGTTACTTAGCAACTGAGCAATAATAAATAATAAATAAATAAATAAAAATACTTTATTTCAGACCGGTTGATCCATAGAATGTTAGTAACAAATGACTTAAGACTATATTAGGTTAGTAACAATAATCACACAAAAAAACAATCAAAGAAATTTAAATAATAAATTGGGCAACGCCCTTAATCTGTCCAATCCAGAAGGATATGATCGGACAGTCACCTCTACCCGCAATTGCCTGAAGAATGCTGTTGGCGCTCGCTCTCACCCTGCCTAATAGTGAGGCTATCTTTTTCCGCATGATCGCCGGAAACCCGTCTACACGGGCTTCGGCAAACATGCCCGAGGCACTACACCTTCTCGGCAGACCCAACAGCATTCTAAACGCATTATTGTATTGGACGCGCAATGAACAGTGAATTATCATTAGTAAAGAAATCCCACAAATACACCTAGAAAATTTTGAAACTACAAGCCGCATAGTAATACAAAAAAACCGGCCAAGTGCGTGTCGGACCACGCAAAACGAAGGGTTCCGTGCCTATTAAAAAGGTCGTATCGTCACAGAAATTTTACGGCACTTACGTCCTTTTCTTTGAGGAAGGCAGTTTTTCAGCAATATCTCGAAAACCTCTGAACCGATCTTGTTCAAAACAATTTTCGGTGAATGAAATTAATAAGCCCTATGTCCATGAATTTTTCCATATTTTTAAAATACACCGTTCAAAAATTAGAGGGGGGGGGACAGAATTTTAGTGACTTTCGGGGCGATTATCTCCGACCCTATTCACTTAATCAAAAAAAATGCTAAGAAACCTTATATTTATTTTGAAAGGCCTATCGATTGATGTGCCACACGGGGGGTCACAATGAAAAAAAAAATTTTGACTTTTAGTTTTATGTATGGAGTGCACCCCTAAAAACATTTTTTTTTGTCATTTTAATTACAAAACTATGTAGCGGCTAACAAAATACACCTATCCTCAAAATTTTATTCAAATACACCTTATAGTTTTCGAGTAAAATGCCTGTGACATACGGACAGACGGACAGACGGACAGACGGACAGACGGACATGACGAAACTATAAGGGTTCCGTTTTTGCCATTTTGGCTACGGAACCCTAAAAACCGGACATGTGTTAGTTCAACTCGCGTGGTTAGGGTTCCGTATATAATACACAAAAATATTGAGAATTTTCCCGTTACTTTGAATACTCAAACTTCTTGTAGATTTTCCTGTAATCTTTAGGCAAGGAACTATTTTCCTTATTTTTTTCAGAATTTTAGTCCTAGTAGTTTCGGAGATAAGGGGGGAATGGTCAAATTTCATCTTTTTTCCTAAATAACTTCTAATTTGTCTCTGCTAAAATTATAAAAAATATATATCTGAGATGCTGAACAACCCCTTTCATTTGATATCTCACACAATACAGTTTGCGAAACTTTTTTTTAATTCTCCAGTTTACCCCCCAAAAGTGGCCCCCTTGTTCAGAATTCATTAATTTACTTTACGCGTCCGTCTTCGGGTCACCAATTTACATATGTTTACCAAATTTCAACTCAATCGGTCCAGTAGTTTCGGAGCAAATCGCCCGTGACAGACAGACAGACAGACGCACGAGTGATCCTATAAGGGTTCCGTTTTTTCCTTTTGAGGTACGGAACCCTAAAAATGGATAGTACCTACTCAGGTTTTGAGAATTTTCATTCTTCCTAATCTAATCTCATCGGAATCGTTACCTAGTGTCGGTTTTGCGAGGTATTTACATACAAATGTTTTAAAAAAGTTGCTCGTTTAACGGATAAGTAGGGCATCGCGGAAAATCCGAATTTTATCACTCTTATTTGAAGAATCCCAATTCGGAAACTTACCTAGACGGAGGACCTTACGGACCAAAAATTATCCAGTCTCGGCGCCAAATGGATGCATCCCAATGGATGATTACATTCACGGGCGCGCCCCGATGCTGAGACCGTTTGTGGTGTTTCGACATTCACTAGCTCGACGACAAATGGGTGCGTCCAAATGGACGGACATTTATTTATTTATTTAAACTTTATTGCACAAAATACAAAAAAAATATATGTACAAATGGCGAGCTTAATGCCAGATGGCATTCTCTACCAGCTAACCATTGGGCTAAACAGAGACTTATAACAGGTGCAAAGAAAAAAGTATGATAATTTCTGTTACGAATATACTTGAGGAGAGAGGAAAAAAATACAAATGTATTATACACTACATATAGACATACATGTTTCAACGTTGGATTTTGACCTTAAAGAAGTAAGGTAAATGTCCTAGTTCTCGACGTTGCACTAGTGTCTGTCATGGGCACTTTATGTCAAAGTGGCATGGCACGTTGCACGTAGAACCGATGGCCGTTGGGGCGGAAAGGTTCTCGAGTGGCGACCACGCACCGGAAGGCGCGGCGTGGGTAGACCCCCACAAGGTGGACTGATAAAGGTCGCGGGAGTCCGCTGGATGCGGGTGGCGCAGGACCGGTCAATTTGGCACTCTTTAGGGGAGGCCTATGTCCAGCAGTGGACGTCTTTTGGCTGATATGATGATGATGATGATGACATGGCTTAAATTCAAATGGAGAAAAATAAAAGTTCTAATTTAACCCATATTGATTTGATCTTAATTTCTTAATGTTATAAACAAATACATTCATGGACCGATTTTCTAGCGACGCTATTCCATTCCGCTTGTTGATGCTGCCGTGAATGGCCAGTTTTAGACAAGCATCATCCATATTCAATGAAGCATCAAATCTCGTACATCTTCAGACGTCGAGCCTTAATGAGGCACGCTCGATACATAATCGATTACTTTTATAAACTTATACATTTTATCAGGGCCTTAGACTTGAAAAAGCCAGGTGTATATTTAAAAAGTATGTCGTCTGTCAACGCAGCTGGCGTATCGATATTATCGATCGAGTAGTATATCTGCAAAAATATCTTGGTTCATGTCTTTTCCATTATGTCAAGGGAAAAATTGTATATTTCGGGAAGTTTTCGGAACTTACGTAAAAATTCGGGCGACGCATGCGCAACGTTAAGTTTGCGCGCGCGTGTCGATGTAACATTAAAGACAGGCAACTACGGAACCCTATACACTGCGCGTGGCCCGAAACGCACTTGGCCGGTTTTTTTTATAATATATGATGTTATCAAGTTAATCTGATGATATAGCTAGAAGGTGGAACTCTTCAATGGCTACTCTGACAGCTTTTCTTTTAAGGTTCGTCCTAAAAAAATAAGTCTACATTTTGATTTCATCCGACGTCATGTATATGATATCGCTAATATCGTGATTAGGTGAAAACATTCCAAATGTATGCCCACATCATGTTATACTCCATTTCATTTACGAAGGCCCGATGCCACTTGAGACGGTCATTAGCGATATCAATATTAGTCAGGAGTAAGTTGGAGTCTTCTTCGGTCGTGTGACATCCCCATGAATCAACTTATACTATCTTCTTGAGAAGGTACAAAAAGCGTTTCTACGGTTTCTGTATAAGAATGTACATAGGTAGGTACCTACTACTCGTATCTGTACCCAACTAAATATCTTCTGGGCACTCTCAGGTACCTACAACTCTCTGGAGGTCAGACGAAACAATCATTTAATGATCTCAGCATGTCGTGCCTTGCGTGGTGAGGCTGACTGTCCCGAACTGGTGGAGCGTCTCGTGAGACTGTTTGTCCTGGACGTCCCTCGGATAGCCCTCAGACCACGGCGACGCGAGCTGTTGGCGGTGCCGCCGGCGCGCACTGTGTTGTGTAGGAACTCCCCTCTGCCTCGCGCTCTCTCGCAGCTGAATGCGCTCCTGGCATCCACACCGGACTGCGACCTGTTTGCGTGGCGATGGGCGGCTGTGTGCAATGAATGCTTGAGGTTCTGTGAGGCGATGGATACTAGATGCTCGACTGTACCAAATCAATAATGTAATTGTTAGTCCTAAGTTTCGTGACGCATTAGCTGTAATGTCATGTAAACATGTGTGATAAATAAATAAATTAATTAGAGAATAACAAAGGATACATGGCAATACCCTTTTGCGGCGTGGTGTTTTTTTTTTGTATGCAGCATGCACCAACACGTGCCAATTTGAAGTGCTTAGGTAATAAAACAATTAGACAACAAACGACAAACATAATGAGCTTCATTGTTAAGTTTCAAGTGGCATCGGGCCTGCGTAAATTAAATGGAGTATACCTGCTACAACCTAAATAGTTTACAAAATAACAGACACCCACAACTTTTTTGAAAAGTAGCCGTACAGCCATGTCGTTAACTGTCTTTAAAACAAGTAGAATTAAACTCGTACCTAGTTCGTTCTTTGGCTTTTTGAAACTGAAATAAAATTAGAGAGGTTCGTGTCACTGCAGACCATAACTGGAGTAGCCTTATGTCGTATTTGCGTACAAAAAAGTCTGCCAAATTTTGCGGGGGCGGGGGGAGCATCTTAATAGGATATTGAAACTCAATTGTATATTGAAAGCTTGAAGTGGTTGAACGTTTATAATATCAAGTGCTTACAGCAACTTGTCAAATCGATTGTGAAATGTCTTTGTATGATTTTTTGCACATTGTGCAAGGTTTTTTACAGAGAGGTTACTGAAAGGCTACTACAGGTTATGTATGCTCTGAGCAGCAGACACAGAGATCTCCTAAATGCAGGTAGATATTTTACATACACAACAAATTTGCATTCCATTAAGATTATTTTCGTTACAAACAGCCAATTATAAATAATATGAAATAATTACACTCACATTAATAATGATACGTAATTCAAATTAAAAACAGCAAGCAATAATCACCTTTATTACCAGCCCGATTAAGACCTTGTTAGTAAAAGGGACAGTAAAATTTGAACGTACAATTCCATCCTCGAATTCACTTAGCCTCGTACATCATTTACAGTTGCGCAAAAGTTGAACTCTATTTATTTCGCCCCAAGATTGTTTTTGCGATAAATTGCGTGATAAGATGCGATGTTCTGAAAGTATCAGATCGAGCCGATCCTATATCATTGGAATATCGAACAGTGGCTGGTATAAATATGCCGAGAGTATTCAGTATAGACACATTTTAGTGGCATCTCCGTTCGCGCACACATCATGAAATACGTTAGTAATTTGTTCATTTGCCTTTCTGTTCGTGCTGTGAGTGTTTTCAGTGGATTGACATGTTTAGGTTTTGAGTGAAGTTATTGGGAAATCTGGTGTCAGAGGCGCGGTTCGACGGATTGTAACATCTCTATATTTATCCGTATATGACTATCTTCGATCTTACGAAAGTAAAATTTATCAGAATGCTGGTGAAATTTCCTGAAATTGGGTTTCCTCTGGTAAAAATATAAGTGTAAAGTAAAGTTAAAATCGGTAATTGGCAATTCTACCATTTTTTATACAAAGTTTGCACCCCTATTTAACCCGTTTAGGGGTGAGTTTTTCCAAAACCCTAAAATTACTTTACTTGTATTGTGATAAAGTTTCAACTCTCTCACTTAAAATTTTACTCCATCCCCATACAAATTTTCAACCCCCTTTTTACTCCTTTGAGGGTGGAATTTTCTAAAATCCCTTCTTAGTGGGTATTCACGTTATTTAATCTACCTATTGTGAAAAAAACAGCTTTCTCGGTTCAAAGGTCAGGTTCAAGTCAGCCAGGACTTTTACGTTTATTAACACATAGTCAATTTTTAGGGGTTCCGTAGCCAAAATGGCAAAAACGGAACCCTTATAGTTTCGTCGTGTCCATCTGTGTCACAGGCATTTTATTCGAAAACTATAAGGTGTATTTGAATAACATTTTGGGGATAGGGTGTGTTTTGGTAGCCGCTACATAGTTTTGTAACTAAATTACAATTTTTTTTTAAAACCTATATACACGATGATTTTTAATCCGTGAACAGGAGTGGGAAAATATTAAAATTTAGCCCAAATTAAACTTATTCGGCGAGGTCTGGCGTTATTTCTTCACTGTTTAATTAATTAAAAGTGAAAACGTAGTTAAAATAAGTAACCATTGAATACATGGTCATCCTACATTATAATAAAGTTTAACTACGATACGTCAAGTACCATCAGTATGGCGGGAAATTTGACGGATCTTATGTCAATACATACTTGTAATCTTATCAGTGCTGCACTGATAACGACGAAAATAATTGGTAGGTGATTATGATTAACATAAAGTGCATTAGGTACCTAAGCTTTTATTTGCAAGCTACTTAACAAGTTAAATCTTGAACAAGTAAAATTATTTGTTTTTAAACTGTACAATTTAATAAATAAATACAAAACAATAAAAGCAACTGCATTCCTGACCAACTAAAACATAAAAAAGATTATTTTAAACATAATTTAACAGGTGTTCAAAATGACCACCGTGTTGTTCTTGACTTGACACAGCTCCGCTCGACGCCTGTGATTATTTTTAATTCTGCGAAGAGAATTGCTAGCCCTTATTTCGTCAAATGCGCTGCATATTCTTTGGCGGAGTTCTTGTACAGTATTGGACTCTTGTTCATAAACAATTCGTTTTACGTCACTCCAAAGGTAAAAATCCAATGGAGTGAGATCTGGACTGCGTGGAGGCCATGCGATAGGGCCGCCGCGGCCGATCCACCGCCCAGGGAATTCCACGTTCAGGTAGTCGCGAACCCTATGTTCAAAATGTGCAGGGGCACCATCATGCTGGAAATGCAGGTTATTCAAATTCCGCAGTGGCACTTCGTCCAACAGCTCTGTTACCATATGCCTTAGCAAAGTTAGGTAGTTTCCTCCATTTAATCTCTCTTCTATGAATATGGGTCCAATTAATGTCTCATTAATTATCCCTGCCCACACATTTACCGAGAAACGCACTTGAAACGCGTTTCTTCGGGTGAGCCGTGGATTTTCAGCAGCCCAAAAGTGTTCATTATGGACATTAAATTGACCGACACGCGTGAAGGTCGATTCATCCGACCATAAGATATTGGTTCGATGTTTCTTCCGAACCACTGACAGAAAGCAACCCTTCCTGCAAAATCTGTTGGTAGAATATCTTGCACAGGTCGAAAATGAAAGGGATGTAAATCGGACAAGTGAAGCAGCAGCCACACGAAGGATTGACTCACTCGAAATCTTCTCGCTGCTTGCCTAGTACTCCTTTGAGGATCCCGAGCAAAGAATCTTAAGATTCGTCGATCCAGATCGTCAGGATGACGACGAGGTCGTCCGGGTGCTTGAGCATGTTGCGGCACTGTAAACTGTCCGAAGTCACGTAGGTTTTGGTGCATGCGGTTTATCAAATTGTGTCTGGGAATCGGGACGTTTGGATGAAGTTCGTGAAATAACTGTTGGGTTCGTCTTGTGCTGTTCGTTTGTATCGACAAACGTACAATATCGTAACGCTCGATATTTGAGTACGGATATGGTGGAGGCATGATTTTTGGAGAATTAGTAATTTTCTCATTCAATATATCCACGACTCTGACTTTGTTTATGCATATGACAAAAGTGATTGACAATGTCAAGGACAGGGTTTACTCATAAATTGTCAATTGCTAATCAGTTTGTAAAGAGGTTACAAACTCATTAAAACCGATAAGATAGTGACAAGGATTTTAGGATAAAATTTAACTCAACATTAAAATTATGATTTAAAAAAAACAAGTTTGTTTCCACGTAATTACTACTTTATCGTAATCCCCATCAATTACTGAGTTACAAAAAATGGTTCCTGTTCACGAATTAAAAATCATCGTGTATATATATATGATATATACATACTATATTACTATACTACATTTTTCTGTCTTTGTAGTTTAAGTTGTTGTTTTATTGTTTGTTTTTATTAATTAGGTAGTTTAATGAATATTATACCTGTAAATAAATCTACACTACGATATTAGTAGTGTCAAATATAAAATTCTATATATATATATATATGATACAAACATATATAACGTATGTATGTTCGTTTAAAAAAATGTTCAGTCATTTAGTTACAAAACTATGTAGCGGCTAACAAAACACACCTATCCCCAAAATTTTATTCAAATACACCTTATAGTTTTCGAATAAAATGCCTGTGACACAGACGGACATGACGAAACTATAAGGGTTCTGTTTTTGCCATTTTGGCTACGGAACCTTAAAAATTGACTATGAGTTATTTTAAGTGCAACTGTATCTATTCTATCTATTCTAATCTACAAATTTCAACTCTGACAAAATACACTAAATACTTCTTCTTAGTCGTGCACTTGACAGAGTGGTCATGACTTGTGGTCATGTCACGGTTGATTTTTGGCCACCGCAGCTCTTGTAAGCGTCGCCATGTGGCTCTTTTTTTGGCGGAGTGGGAGCAATCATTGACACTACAAACAATAACTACAACTTAGAAAAGTTGAAAACCCCCGACATTTTCATTTTAAAGTTCTATATCTCAATAACGGCTGAACCGATTTTGTTGAAACGTAGCTAAGAACGATCTCGATCACGTCAGCTTTTTGACCAAAAAAAAACGGCATTAAAATCGGTCCATTCGTTTCGGAGCTACGATGCCACAGACAGACACACAGACATGTCAAACTTATAACACCCCTCTTTTTGCGTCGGGGGTTTAAAACTACGCTAAAAACTGCGTATTACAAAATTTAACTAAACTCATTACAATATTATGACACAACCATAGGAAATGTGACGTCACTTATTCCTATTTTCCTACAAACTTCAACTAAACTGATGGTTATTGATGTTCATAAAAAGTTGTTCATTGACTATCAATCAACATCCCATTGCTCGATTTCTCTGAAAACATCAAGATGTACAATATAGTTTTAGGACATTGGGTTCGAATCCCGGCTCGTACCAATGAGTTTTTCGGAACTTATGTACGGAATATCATTTGATGTTTACCGTTAGCTTTTCGGTGAAGGAAAACATCGTGAGGAAACCTGCATACATCTGAGAAGAAATTCAAAGGTGTATGTGAGATTCCCAACCCGCACTGGGCCAGCGTGGGGACTACTGCCCGTTCCCTCTCAGCCATGAGAGGAGGCATGTGCCCAGCAGTGGGACGTATATAGGCTGATTTATTATTTTATTACGGCATTTACAAAAATGTATCCCTTTTTCCTAATCCATCATCATCATCATCATCATATCAGCCGAAAGACGTCCACTGCTGGACATAGGCCTCCCCCAGAGAGTTCCAAATTGACCGGTCCTGCGCCACCCGCATCCAGCGGACTCCCGCGACCTTTACCAGGTCATCAGTCCACCTTGTGGGGGGCCTACCCACGCCGCGCCTTCCGGTACGTGGTCGCCACTCGAGAACCTTTCCGCCCCAGCGGCCATCGGTTCTACGTGCAATGTTCCTAATCCAAAATCATTGATTTGTAAACATGTAAACTCTTTAAAAAACACGACAAAAAAAAGCCAAAATCAATAGTAAATTACATAATATTAGTGATGCTCATGAAAATAAAAAGTGATATATTTTTCTATTCCATTGTGTGACTTTTCATGTGTTTGTTTTTCTCATGCATGTCACATAGTGCATACTTGGGAAAAAAAAATTGTGGACACATTATTGTTTGAGAAAAGATATTCCAATTTTTTGACCACCTACCATCAAGTTTTTTTTTAAAACGTTTTTTTTTTATTTTTTTATATGAATACCTACTAATACTTATTTTAATCTTAACCAATTTGCATTTGGCTGTCCAAACTGAAAGGTACTCAGTTTTATGTGCCGCATGTGGAAATAGATTTTCTACGAGTTTATCATTAGTATAGATTTAAACGAAACACTCCTTGTGCGGATAGCTGATGTCTCATAACCTTTCAAGTTAAGTACTTGCTAGTGTACAGTGAATTGTCAAAGTATTTAGAGTAACTGGAGGCTTTATATTATTTTGTATACCTATGCCATTGCATTTTGAGGGACAAGTTTACTGTGTTCTATTGATTTATAGTACATTGTTTAACGAGGGGCGTAAGTGGAATATTGCTAACGAGAGTCTATCAGAAGCCCGACGCCGAAGGCGGAGGGCTTTTGATGACTCGAGTTTGCAATATTATTACGCCCGTGTTTTACACAATGTTTTTCATCACATTTGCGAGGAAATAAATAACAACAAAAGACAGCACAATGTAAGTTTCATACAGCAGCACCAATCAAAAATTGACAACTTCACTTCCAGATCAGTGCTAGTAGAGCGCGCAGTTCAATATTTCAACCAATCACAGAGCAGTATTCATGCGGGGCGGGGCGTCGTGACCAACTAGATTTTTTTATTCAACCAATCACACAGCAACCAGATTTGCTTAAGCCAATCAGAGGGTTTTATTATTTTAAAACTTAACTTAACAGCCCGTGGGAGGTAACACGGCTATAACTGCTCTGCACGCTCGGAAGTAGTAACGCCATTGACGAGCAAGTGTGATGAAAAAAGACTTTCACGATTCTCGCACATTATTTTTAAATGCGTAAATACGAACGCGTTAAAAAAAACAAAAAAATGGTTGTCTATAAAGTCGATTTACGGACGATAATTTTACGTAATAACGTCATAAGAAAACATTATTCAGTAATCATCGACCCGAAAAACCATAGACACCCATGTTGATTTTCAGACTTTGTCACCGCATTTCCCCCTTTTAGGGGTTGAATTCTCGAAAAACCTGAAACACATATTTACTCTTTCATCATTAGGAATACTCCTGTGAAGTTTCGAATAAAATGGTCGATTTAATCTTGTTTCTCCGTACAAACCTTGGACCCCCATTTTACCCCCTTAGAGGGTGAATTTCGAAAAATCCTTTCTCAGTGCACTCCTAGACCTTATAAGGAACCTACGTGCCAAATTTGGATTCTCTAGAACCAGCGGTTTGAGGTGTGCGTTGATATTTCGTGCGGAACGGGACATGAGTCACACTTTTTCGTGCGTGTAGCCGGCGTTCATCAATTTATAGGACTTTATCGCATCAAAAATAAGATCTTTGAACAGTCACGTATCTAATTATTTACCGAAGGTACTTTGTGTGTTAACCTATTAAGTCTAAGCTTTAGACTAAACAAGTTAAAACCCTTCTTTAGGCTAAATGCATTGCCGTGTTTAGTTTACAAATCTTATTTTGTGTTAGTGACTAAAAATCCAGGAAATCAGTTTTACTTTTTAAATAAGTTAGTAAGTTAAATCTGAACAACTAATGATCTAGACTTGCATTAAAAATGATTTTTCAATGTCTTAACATGTTATCATCATCATCATCATATCAGCCGAAAGACGACCACTGCTGAACAAAGGCCTCCCCCAAAGAGTGCCACAATGACCGGTCCTGTGCCACCCGCATCCAGCGGACTCCACCGACCTTTACCAGGTCATCAGTCCACCTTGTGGGGGGCCTACCCACGCTGCGCCTTCCGGTACGCGGTCGCCACTCGAAAACTTTTCCGCCCCAATGGCCATCGGTTCTACGTGCAATGTGCCCCGCCCACTGCCACTTAAGTTTAGCGATTCGGAGGGCTATATCGGTTACCTTGGTTCTGCTGCAGATAGCCTCATTTCTGATGCGATCACGCAGAGATACTCCCAGCATATTAGCCCTCTCCATTGCCCTTTGGGTGACTTTGAGCCTTCTTATGAGGCCCATAGTAAGCGACCACGCTTCCGTGCCATACGTCATCACTGGCAATACACACTGTGCGTCTTAACATGTGCACAAAGTTAATGTTACCATTTAAACAACCCTATGAAATAATTCAACACGCGTTCAGTGCGTAATTGCGTAATAATCTAAACATGGTTTTTTTTAATCAAATGTGAAAGGGACCATAAACCACTCGCTGCCATTCGTCCATCAAAGAAGCCTCTCACTTATCGATGACCATTTAAGCAATGGTGGATTAACCAAATAAATATGTATGTAATTATCGTCCATCAGTCGCTTCGCCAATTTAACCTGCATGTTTTTTGTGAAGTTTCAAATACTTGTAATTCAATTCAACAGACGTGTCAAGTAATGTACATCCTGTAATTAGGTAATAATGACTTAATTATGGAGGAGAATTCGATTTTTAAGGCAATGCTCGTAATACCATGACATATACAGTTAACTGTGACATTAGAGATCGACTCTCCTAATTTTTTTAACCGCAACAGTTACGTTTAGAACAACTCGATGACAAGACGTTTCGCGCGCGACTGAGCGTCTCCTGTCTCGCTGGCACAGTGCAAATTAGAAAGAGGAGGGTAGATCTTTCTCGACTAGCGTCGCGGCGCGGTGTCAGTTGTGCTAGCCGCGATGTAAGTTGGCCATATACGTTACGGCCTGCCGAAGAGCTCAACTGAAAGTTGGTAGCGTGTTATGGGGACACACAGGCTCACCGTAAGGCGGGCGTAAGGTGACACTAGAAATAATCGATTATCGATTTTGCATCCGCCTGCACAGGTCAAAAAACCTGCCTGCACAGGGGTCCGATTTTTGACTTTCAAGTGGTCGACTCTTTCACTCGAAAACGGTCAAAAATGATGAAATGTTATTTTGAAATAGCGAAAAAAAATCGAAAAGCAAGTGGTTTGACCACTCGTACTCAATTATATCGGTAGAAAGTAAGTGCCTGCAATTTTGATACTACAATCGTATTTACTTTTGTTTAATTTTTGAGCGCTCGAAAGTCAAAAATTGGCATCTGCGCCCCTATTTCACCAACTTGACAATTGTCACCTGACAACGACAATTCTCCGTACATTGCTGGTTCCACGAGTAATCTAGCGACCACCTTATCTTCTAAAACAAACGAAATGAAAATTTTAGAAATGCCTGATTTTTTTTTTAAGTAGGAATAACCTTCCTTAGCACCAGAAAAAAGTTTCAGATTTTTCAGCTGCGTTAATTTTTTTTGAAAAATATAAACAGTTTCCTCACTTACGTTTTGGGTCAGTTACGGCACCTTCCTCGATCGGTCTCATATTACAAAAAAAAAATTAAATATGCGTGGTAAACTGACACTGGCAATGATATTGACACTTGCAGCAGCTATATTGGTCATTACCAGTGTCAGTTTACCACAGATATTTAAGATAGTTTTTTGTAATATGAGACAGATCAAGGAAAGTGTCTATTTACCGTTGTTGACCCAAAACGTAAATGAGGAAACTGTTTATATTTTTCAAAAATAATTGTCGCAGCTGAAAAATTTGAAACTTTTTTCTGGTGCTAAGGAAGGTTATTCCTATCACCAAAAAAATAATCAGTCAATTCTAAAATTTTCATCCATTCCCAATTGTCATTGTCGGGTGACCATTGTCAAGTTTGTGAAATAGGGGCCAGGTCATACACGTTACGGTCGATTGGAGCGTGTATTGGAATCACGGAACAGACCTGGCCCCTATTTTACAAACTTGACAATTGTCACCCGACAATGACTATTCACCGTACATTGCTTGTTTTAAAAGATAAGGTGGTCGCTAGATTACTCGTGGAACCAGCAATGTACGGAGAATTGTCTTTGTCAGGTGACAATTGTCAAGTTGGTGAAATAGGGGCCTGCAGTTTTTAACAGTTGTGATTTCGGATTGGATTATATAGGTCCTCTCCTCGCTAGCCGTGCCAGCGGGCAATTATATGTGTTTATAGTCTTGTTTAGTTTCCTTCCATGATGCATATATAAATAAATCTTTATCAAAGGTATACAGTTATTTATTAATTATAACACAAAACACAAAGCAAGTTAATTCCAAAAAAATAACAAAATAAAAACAAAAATTCCATTTATATCAATTACAAAATTTAAAACTAACTAAACTAAACTTAAATCTAAGTATCAAACAACCCGCCCCGCGTCCCTCCTGGTGCAAAGGTGCCCATTACGCTAGCCGCATTGCCGCGCTGAACAGCTATGGCTAACCTTTGCACCAGAAAGGACCCAGAGCGGGGATCCAGCCCTCTTTCCTGCAGACGACGACCCACTTCACTAAAAAAGGTTTTGGCCTCTGCGCACCAACACCCAGTCGTTTTCACAAATAAATATGTTATAGTTTATTGTTTGTTTCAGTTCGTAGTACTAGCCCTGGCTTCCGTGGCCTCCGCGGCCCGATTGGACAACGTATACCTTCCTCCCAACGCCAAGTCCTCTAGCGGATTAAGCGCAGGTCTGCAGGCCCCTAAAGGAGGCTCAGCCTTCCAAGGAGCCCAGCAAGGCCATGGAGGTGAGTTACGTCGAAGTATTTTCGCCTAATATACTCGAATAAATATGAGTAGACAGAGCCGGTTCCAAGATTTTGACCCCGCTGAGGTTAGATTTTGGTAAGGGTACAGCCTCTCTGGATCCTCTAGCGTGGGTAGAAACTCAGGAAGTGGACGTCCTCTACCGCGGCAATGCCGGAACTTAAATCCCGTCAGCCGTAACAACTTCATTTGTTATGCGGTGTAGGGGTATTAACGGAACAGCATTTGACTCCTTTCGGCTTTAAATCTTCCTTTGTGGTACCAGTCAGCTAACCAGATGTACTGACAAAATTTGACTGCTTTCGGTCAACACTGTTGAGGAGGTCACTCCAATATGCTGGTCATCACACACTGATTTACAATGAAAACTTACTGGATCATTGATATTGGTTGTTCTCTTGTCAAATGTGGTAGGTTTACAGATACACCAACAAATATTCTTATCTTATCGCTAACGAGCGATCTCTTCCAGCCAGACAACCTTTGGGTAGTGGAAATGTTTACAAACGTATGTCTTCCAGGCTTCAACGCTCAAGCTCAAAGCTACACCGGTGCCTCAGCCAGCGCCTCAGCCAGCAGTCAGGCTGAGATCCTGAGGTTTGACAATGAGATCAACGAGAACGGCTTCAAATACGCGTATGAGACCAGCGATGGCACCAAAGCTGAGCAGCAAGGTTTGTGCATTCCTCCATGTTAGATGTCTTTCAAGTATTTTCCCGGTTGTAGGTACCATAATGCAACCCGGGGTCTGCTTTAGCTACAAAAGCAACTGTCTGACCTTCCAACCGAGACAAAACCAGACCTTGTTGGAATTTTACCGGTTTCCTCACTGTGTGTTCCTTCAGCATTTTCCATGGTAAAATAGAACATGTATACGTTATAATGTAGCGTCAATTGTCACGTGTCTGTAACCAGTATCAATGTGCACAGGTCGCGTGATCCCAGGAGCGACGCCCGATGAAGGTTCCCTCCAGGTCTCCGGCTCGTATTCCTACGTGGGTGACGACGGACAGACATACTCGCTGACGTACACGGCTGACGAAAACGGGTACCATGCTGAGGGAGACCATCTCCCGACACCCCCGCCGATCCCAGAGGCGATCCTGAAGAGCTTGCAGCTTACAGCTGGAAACGGAGGTAAGAATTTAAAATTTCTATAGTATTAGAGATACGACAGGTCTCCGACTACTCGTATGTGGGTGATGACGGTAAGATATACTCGCTGACGTACACGGCTGACGAGAACGGGTACCACGCGGAGGGGGACCATCTCCCTACACCCCCGCCGATACCAGAGGCGATCCTGAAGAGCTTGCAGCTCACAGCTGGAAACGGAGGTTAAATAACTCGGAAAAAGTACATTTCTTGAAAACGTACCATAAGATAAAAAGCTAAGAAACGGATTCATATTCTTTAAAATATAGATAGGTCATACCATTCAAATACAACAAAAACAAGACTAATGAAAGGGCCACCAGCTCAGCAGCAGTCAACACTAGAATAATTAAACAAGTAGGTCGAAGACAACACAAATTGAATGAGAGTAATAATAGTTCATGATGCCACAAGCACCTACGGTAAGATATTGTATACTAAATCTCAATAAAAACTACAAATTGTCAGTCGTCCATTATGTTGTAATTTGACGGCGCGTAAGGCAAATACCCTTCGGCATACAGCCAGAATTTAAATGACTGTTAAAAATATTTTATGCAGACACTAAATTACAGGTACATTTTTAGTTTAAAATCTATAAATAAAACTTGTTTTATTAATGTTTTTATGCTTATTTATAAATGGATTTTTAACCATCATATTTAAGTTCAAAACCTCCTTGCTTTAAGAGTGATGGATACAATTTAAGAAAAAAACCATTACGCCCGTGGGCGTAATATAGGCTATTGTAGCACTGTATGCCTGCGCGTTATGAAGCCCTTTACGAGCAAGTGTGGTGAAATAGTACATTACATAGGGCTTTACGAATTACCACCCGTGGTTTGTCTAACGTTTTACGTCTTGCCTTGGTCAGGAAGTGGGATTTTTTTCTCGCGTAGCGGGCAGAATATCCCACTTACAGCCTAGGGTGACGTAATAGTACATTGTTTAACGAGGGGCGTAAGTGGAATATTGCTAACGAGAGTCTATCAGAAGCCCGACGCCGAAGCCTTACGCCCGTGTTATACACAATGTTTTTCATCATATTTGCGAAGAAATAAATAACTACAAAAGATAGAAAAATCTAAGTTTCATACAGCCGCACCAATCAAAAATTGACAACTTCACTTCCAGATCAGTGCTAGTGGAGCGCGCAGCTTCAATATTTCAACCAATTACAGAGCAGTATTCTTGCGGGGCGGGGCGGCTTGGCCAACTAGATTTTTTTTCAACCAATCACAGAGCAACCAGATTTGCTTAAGTCAATCAGAGGCTATTTTAAAACTAAACTTAACTGCCCGTGGGAGGTAAAACGGCTGTAACTGCTCTGTACGCTCGCAAGTAATAACGCCATTGACGAGCAAGTGTGATGAAAAAATAAATAAACCTACCTACCGCAATAATAGCCGGCTCCCGGCTGCTCTAGTAGAAATAACATTGCGTTTGCGCCTATGAATTTAATTTGAGCAAATACTTCGCAGAGATTTGCTAAGGCAAAACGCACAGGCGTTAACTTTTGTTTTCTGTTTTCAGCTCGTTACGAAAGCCAGAGAAGCAGTTACGACGCCGACAAGACTGGCTACTAATAGTACTAATACACAAACATACATTAATAAATATATTTTACTAAATTGTTAATGTACAGTCAAGAACAAAAGCATATTTTTTTAGTTTTATACATATTTTTGTACTTTTATACTGAGTTTTGTGGTTGACTGTACTTAATGGCCAGTATGTGTTCTTTAGTTGTTAATGTTGATTTTATAATATATGTGTAAATACCTGGAAAATATACTTGTTTTATTGGAATATAGAATCCAATTTACGTGGAACATTTGTAGTATTGGATATTACACGTCAGTGGCAAACAAGGCTACAGCCCGCCTGATGGTAAGCGGCGACCACAGCCTTTGGATGCTTGCAACTCCAGGGGTGTTACCTACGCGTTGCCTTGAAGTAATTAGAGCGGTACGACGATAATTGAGCTGCGAAAAGATTGACAGAAAGGTACAGACTTTTGCGTATAAATAATATTTGTAGCACTTCCCTGGGCGACCGAGCTCTGCTCGGGAAAAATAAGGAGAAAACTAATTTAAACTCCACTATTGCTCATCGAAATAGTTAGAGCCGTTTTCGGGAACAAAATTACAAATATATTATGTTAGTGTATATTTATGTACAAATATGATCTTTTAATAGTACTTACACGATGTAGCTTAAGGCGAGGAACCTCTGACATACAATTAAGTAGCAACTTTAATAGTACTCTACATGCAAGCCTGACATTTAGAGATTCGTCTCGTTTATGAGCAGTCGACATCATCCAACAATAATGACATAAATTATGACTAAAACTGTGAGTCATGACATTTTTAATTGTCGTGCTCAGGACAATCTTAGTCATTTAAAATCAAGAGTACACTATTTAAGTACTAATACCGAAGAGTCAATTCTCTATAAGTCGAAATTCCGAAAACCATGTTCCACTGAAGGAATTTTTGCTTTTGCAGTAATACCAACATAACCTAACCTATATAGAATAGAAAAACCTTATTTATCTACGCACATATCATTAGTGCTCTAAAATGCGTTCAAAAACCGTCGGTAATGACCAGCATTATTACAACCAATTTTACTATGACAACTTTCTTGTCTGTGGTAGTAGGTAAAATATGTACTGTAATGTTATTAAAGTACAGATTATCGGTATCGTTATGAGTTTAAATTTGGAACAGCTGTCAAAACTCAAGTGGGTATCTATTCTAGTGTCTCTAGATATTTAAACAGTTATCGATACAAAACGTCAATTCAGTATGTTTTAATATAAACCGCATGACATTTGATCTCGAGTGACATGAGAATAGGGACTTCATTCGTTTGTCTATGATTTAAAAAAAATATTCGTCTTGTCAAACAAGATACTAAATTCAATTCAAAATAAAGAAATCATAAATATAAACATGCCATCAAGCTCTGCAACTTCAAAACAAGACTATCCCACTACAATACAACCAGGACCATTAAATATATCCCATTGTTCCAATGTAAATGTGAATTATAACTATTACAATAAATAATTTGTTTCTGTATTTGTTCAAATTTACTTTTATTGCATTATTTAAATATCTATAGTCTATAGATATTGTACAGGTAGCACTATTAGCAATGCAGGTCATTTCCCTACGGCTTCTGAACCCATCATAGAGCGCTTATGATATGTGTTTAGATAAAGTAGTGTATGCAACTGTACATAATTAGGCCTTAAAACACTCGTGTGATCCTATTATGAAACTCGCTTACGCTCGTTTCATAAAACCACACTCGTATTTTAAGGCCTCTCATTATGTATCAGTAGCATAAACTACTATTAACATCACATTGCATGACATGTTCATTATTAAAGATGAGCGTTTTTTTTAAATAGTGTACATGAACTTTTTTTTCAAAGATCATTTTTTTTGGGTTTTTCTTACTCAGAATCGTTGATACTATCTATCCTCATACAATCAAGTGTCCAAAATATTCCATTCCAGATTGTCATATTTTTGTACGCAGTCTTTTTTTATTTATACGGTCGTGACGCACTGGAAGGAAAAAACTTACATAGTATAATCTGGTACAATTTTTTCTTGTATAAGGATCAACGATTCTGTGTAAGAAAAACCCAAAAAAAACGAATTCTGAAAAAAAAATCATGTACACTTTTTTTGAAAAACGCCTAGATACATTGTGCCGAACCTTAAGATTAGACAACATATAAATTTAAAATGAATCTGTTATGGATCCCACCCGACTAAAACCCCTGGGGTGTTCCATCGCTCGCTTTTGGACAGAGCCCCGGGAACGCTATTGCACACATCCGGAACTCTGTCGGCGTTGCCCTTGCGGACCCACGTAGATGACAGGGTATGGTGCCCTACCCACTCCGATGCTGGCACCCCAGAACACCATGGGGGCCTTCCTGCTCGGGACCTTTTCTAGGCGGGTGATGGAACTCCCGACCCATCACCCGCAGGTCTCTGTTATGGCGGCATCATACGGCCTGCGAAGGCCCTTAACGTCGTCCTCGCGCGTCCGCTCTGCTGCCTCCTTCTGCGTCATGACCGCGACGCTGAAGGTGGCCACTGCCGCCCACCCCTCCTCACTGCGAACCATTCGGCTGATCAGCGCCGGCAGTGAGAGGTCTCTTCCTATAGCCGTGGACAGGGCTGCGCGGGGCTCCGCCCATGCAGGGCACTCCTCGCGTGTGTATAAGGTAAGCATAAGTTAACCCTATTAAGGTTTTTTTAGAGTTAAGTTTTAAGTTATGGTTACCAGAAGCCGTAGCATGGTTGGCCTTATCACGCGACAAGTGACAAGATAAGTGCGTCGTCTCGTTCTATCGAACGGTGTCAGCCAGTGACGCACGCTTTATCCTATCACCTATCGCGTGACAAGGCCAACCATGCTACGGGGCCTGGTCGCCACATCCGATATGCTAATAAAAAAGGGTTACCCTATCAGTAACGTAGTGTAGGGTTACCTTATCATAAGGTTACCATTATGGATAGGGTTTGAAAAAAGAACTGCTTAAATTAGCCTCTGATAAACCCTGATTAGGGTGACCGGTTTTCGGTCCCTGGTTTGAATTGACTATTCGTTGTGTGTTGACTGCTAGAAGTGCTACAGAAAAATACAGCCCCCCTATTCTGTAACTTGTTTAAAGGTAGGGTAAACAGAATATACACATGCTCAGTTTAGCGAATATTATAACAGTCTTTCTCTAACAGTCCTCTTGGAAAGGTATCCACGGAAGACCAGCGTCAAGGTACTCACAAGGTACCTTGACATAAAGCTGAGTGGAGGCCGTTTCAATGACGATTTAAAATTTTCAGTACTGTTTCTTCTCCTATGTATTAGCCTAAGTTTTAAAACGTCATGAATAAACTTATTTTCTTCTTCTTCTTCTTCTTCCTCTAACTCGCAACGCAGCGCATCCCCGGCAGCTTTGGTAACCTCACTTGCCAACCTGGAACACCACATACTTAACTGCAAGAAGTGGTGTTGTTATGGCTCCTGTCCTCTTTAAGGTGGGAGGCACTTGCCCAGTTGTACTGCTATAAACATGAGCGAAATGACATACCACTGTGTGTGTCTCTTTTCTTAAGGGTTTCTTTTTACCCGACTGCCGAAGGAAAGGAGGGTTATGTTTTTCGAGCGTATCTATGTATGCATGTATATATGTATGTATGTATCTATGAAATCTATGTGTGTATGTCTTATTCTTTGGCACGCCCTGCAGCCTAAACCATTTGACGGATTTCGACAAATGAGTTGTCGTTAGATTCCTCTAAATCGTGGGAGTGACATAGGCTATAATATTTGCAAAAAGTAAATAAATAAATAAATATCGTGGGACAATTCACACCAATTGATCTAGTCCCAAACTAGGCAAAGCCTGTACTATGGGTACTAGACAACGGATAAACATACTTATTTATATATAAATACATACTTAAATAGATATTAAACATCCAAGACTCGAGAACAAACATTCATATTCATCATACAAATATCTGCCCCGACCAGGAATCGAACCCGGGACCTCAAGCTTCATAGTCAGGTTCTCTAACCACTAGGCTATTCGGTCGTCGCAGTTGCGAAAAGGCAGTTGGGGTTTATGAAAAATATTTTAATTCCACTTGTTAAATAAGGTTTAGACTAAGATTTGTTTAAGTTTGTAAGTTTGTATGTCTTTTAGAGTGACGTGGTGTATAAAAGTCAAAGTGTAAGTGTTAAAATTGGATCTGACATAATTTCGCGCGGCACGACGCGATTGTGTCAATAAAAGCGGACCGTTAATGTGATCAGATATTCGCAAATATAAAAGCCCGCAGCCAAGCAATAATAAGCATAATTCCCTTTACATTAGAACATCTACTTAAGACTATTATTACATTATTACGAGTACAGTTAACCGCTTTGAATGTCCGTCTTTTACAAACCGCGTTTAATTAAAAGAGTCGTATGCGCCAATGCAACCTATGAAGGATACGCTCTATTTTGTCCGAAATAGCCGTAGTATAAACGTCGTAGTAAGTCGTAAGTAACAAAATAGACCTTAAGGCATCGCAAAAAGGTTCAAAACGTTAATACTAGTCTGTTTCCAGAATGCTGCTCAGAAGAAAAAGGTAATACATCTTTAAATTAACTGTGTCAGTCTGTGTGTCATGTTGGTGAATAATATAGAAGTACGCGAACGTGCGCGAACTTAGTCGAGCTTTTGGAACGGTCCAGGGAGGCTGAAAATGGCTGTGATACTTTACATATATTTTGCTCTTATTTTAGTGAGTTTGTATGGTGGCGTGTCTTGTAAGGTGAGTCGTGTTTCTTTCATTTAATTGTTGACGCGATAACGTCTTATAAATCGATGAACGTCGGCTGCACGCACGAAAAATTGTTCCGAACGCCGCCGGCTCGCGTGTTCTACAGCTCTCATTTTCTATTTATTTACGAGTGACTCCACTTGTAAATAACTCCAATATTTTGTACATTAGGTTCTGACAAACAAAACTTACTTCGTATTTAGTACTAAGTAACAGAGCGATTTTGACGTTTCATAAAAGATTGCTGATTTAACCAACAATCAAATAGGTACTGTACCTATACAAATTAAAATTGCTAAAGTCAAGATTAGCGATGGGCAATTTCTGAAACATTTCACATTATTACCATAACTGTGACATATTTCAACTTTCGAAAATTACATAATTGACAAGAAAATTAATTTGTTGCTATAAATTATAATAGAAAAAAAATGACGCGATTTTAGACTTTGTACCTACAAAAAACGTTCTACTTGCTCAATTTTTTTTCTATTTTAATTTCTAGCAACAAAAACTAGTTTCCGAACTAAATATGGTTATTCTAGCATATCGTTTATATATTTTAACAAGTTTAATATCGAGAAGTGTTTGAAACAATTTTTGCACAAGACAAACTAGGTTATCGGGATGTTAAAAAGTTGTAAAAATGCATGTCAGTTTATAGCTATGACTACCTTTAATAAAAATATTCAGGTCACCAATATGTCAACTGGTATATTATTTTTATGGTTACATACATCATACTGAACTGTAAAAGCGTTCAGTTGGTTCCATGAAATGTGACGTCATTTCCTGACTAAACAATGCCCCTTTGAAACGAATCATACTTTGATGTTACGATATGCGCCTTACCGACAATCAATCAAAATTCAAAAATTATTTATTCGCTTTAACACGCAAGTATAAACAAAACAGAGATATCCGGCGGACCACAAACTAGGCTGAGCCTGTATCTTGGGGCCCTGGAGTGCCAATATGTGAAACAGGTTTGGTAGATGAACATAGAAAGTATAGAAACATTTCTTAGTTTAGGATATTGTACGGAAGAAGCGGTAGCCTAGTGGTTAAGGCATGCGGCTGTGAAGCGGCGGTCGTGGGTTCAAATCCCGGCTCGTACCAATGAGTTTTTCGGAACTTATGTACGAAATATTTACCGTTAGCTCTTCGGTGAAGGAAAACATCGTGAGGAAACCGTTCTAACCTCAATAAGGTCTAGTTTTCCCTCTGGGTTGGAAGGTCAGATGGCAGTCGCTTTCGTAAAACTAGTGCCTATGCCAAATCTTGGGATTAGGTGTCAAAGCGGACCCCGGGCTGCTTTAGGGCACAACCGGGAATAACTAGGTAGATGATGAGCATGATTAATTGTATATGGTATAAGTATGTATTACAGGGTGGGCCCTGTAACAGGAGCAAATAATTAAACTGTAGATTATTAAGCTTGTGAGCAATTGTTTCTAAGTGGTTAAAATTGAAAAAAAAAGGTTTTTTTTTTCTTCAATTTAAGTTTACGTGTACTTTTTTACTCTTCTGGAGTGATATAAGTAACTTTTTATTTTAAAAACACTAATAAATTTTTTAAAAAGATTGAAAAAATCACAAAAATAACTTTTGAAAGCAAAAATCCAAAAACTATTATGACTCACTAACTACATGATTTTACCTCAAAATCTGCATTGACTACTGTGCTATGATCTCGTGGTGCCAAGATACATTACTTTAGATTAATTTTTCTCCGAGTTAAAAAAAATTGAAAAGGAAAGGACAAATTAAAAGGGGTTACTACAGATGCTCTAAGGAAGCCTCCTTTTAAATATTTGCTCCTGTTACAGGGCCCACCCCGTATAGCTACCCGTTAAAATTAAGGAAAATTATTTTAGCGGGCTTTATATTATTTTTCACAAGTTTTATATTCATTTAACTAACAAACAAATATGTAAGTTAGTTGTCCCTCAAAATTGGAAACCATCTTTCAGCCACTGCTCCGATACGATTGAGCTGAAAGTTAGGTGACAACATAATATTATCCCTTTATAGGGCAACATCTAAATTTCATAGCAAAAATGACCAACCTGTTAAGGTCATCTTTTTAGTATATTTTTACGGTGTAGAATTTTTAGGTCTATACACAATAGCAATATTAAAAACTGTAATTAATCATAGTTAAACACTACTGAAAGTTTAATACCTATTGTATCTTGACTTGTAACAATTGTTATTAAGTATAAATTTCATTTCATTTCTTGAATTATAAATTAATTTTAACTTTGCCCGCTAAAGGGTTATGGCACTATCGATCTGATGATGGAGACATGAAGTGGTCATAGCAACTCATAAACTACACAAGATTTCCGATTTTCCGTCATGTTTGGACTCAACCCATACAAAAGTTATGAAACGAGTTCACATTGACTTCACTTCGGAACGACATTTCTCAACGAGTAGTTGTTAACTGTCTAAAATTTTACAGTTGGCAATAAAAGCTTGAAACGATAATGCACTTTAATGTTTTTTTTGGTCCCGGTACTTAAGGCAATGGAAATTCTTCTTCAGCCCATATAAAACTGATGACGCCACGATGCGTCAGTTGTTCTTGGCATTTGCAAATAATCAATCACTATTAGGTCAATGTACGCTCTGTTGTGGTGTCATTTCCCAGTAAAGCAAATACATACATTAGGAAATTGACATTTGTCATAATTTTCTAGGAAGGTAACATTCCTTATGACAAATCTATTTTTAGGACAAATAAAACCAGTTGTATTCAGAGTCTGCTCCAATTCCTGGTTTAAATAATGCTCACCAATATAAGGATATAGTGGGAAAATTTTAGTAATATAAAGACTATAAAGTGCACGTATGTATGTACTTACATTTTTAATAGATACCAAATAGTTAATAAATTGCTGTTCGAACGATATTTGAATCTCAGTCTTAGATGTTTTCTTATGTAATAATATTTTATATCTATTGAATACGTCGTGGTAGGTATGTTTGTCTGCTAATATTTATTTTAATAATAAATAAATAATAATAAATATTTTGCGGACAATCTTACACAAATCGAACTAGTCAAAAACTAAGCAAAGCTTGTACTATGGGTACTAGACGACGATAAACATACTTATATAGATAAATACATACTTAAATACATAGTAAACATCCATGACTCAGGAACAAATATTCGTGCTCATCACACAAATAAATGCCCTTACCGGTATTCGAACCCAGGACCCCTTGCTTCGTAGGCAGGGTCACTGCTACCAACTAGGTTAAAGCGGTCGTCATTTTAAACGAGAGTGGTTTTGTGAGATTCATAACACTGTAGCCTGTGATTGAAGGAATAACAATAGATGCCCGTCAATATGAATACAAGATCGATTGTATAAATGATTGATCAAATCAAATTTGCCCTTGAACAAGACTGCGCGCGGCAGCGAGGCGGGTCGATTTTACGCTTGCAATTCGCATATTGTAGCATTTGTAGCTCAGCCACCAAGCACACACTATCACAGACGTGTAGCCACACCCTTATAGACACTTCTGTACCAATCCTTGTAGTCCGTACCTTATTTACATACCTTCACCTTTCGTTTACCTTCATTCATTCATTCACTAAGATATGGCGTGTGCCATATTCAAAACACGGACTTTCATCCATTTTTCAGCCATTTTTCGTTGAAAATTGGTATACTTGTTTACCTTTACTACAGAATTACGCGAGGGCGATTTTTGTACAGTCGCCATCAGATATATTGGAGCGGCGAAAGCGCTCAAAAATATCTGAACACGTCGCTATTGTCGAGGCATTAGAGACGTGTTCAGATATTTGTGAGCGCTTTCGCCGCTCTGATATATCTGATGGCGACTGTACATGCCATCAGATCTACAGTTATGGTCCGATTTTGATAAATGATATGTCATTCGATTCGTATCATGCTGGAGATTTGCAATAAGGTCTTCGTTTTTTAATTTTTTTATCGAAAAAGTACTAAAATTTTAATTTAAAGAAACTACTGTGCGCTGACCACGTGACTTTGGCTGCGTGACGTCACGTGACATTACTCCTGTTTTGACTTGAGATGACAATGTAAAATAAATAAACAAGAATTGAACTCAAATCTGTAGCAAGATCTTCAGCATAAGAAATTATAAATGTTGAGTCGGCTACATATGGATACAACACTAAGCCATGTGAAAACGCAATTATAGCATCGCCAAACTCTTAAAATAAATAAATAAATATTAGGGGACAATCTTACACTAATCGAACTAGGCCTATAGTAAGCTCAATAAGGCTTGTGTTATAGGTACTAGACGACGATATATTCAATAGATAAATACCTACTTATGTACATAGAAAACATCCAAGACTCGGAAAGGAATATTCATGCTCATCACATAAATATTTGCCCGTACCGGCATTCGAACCCAGGACCTGCAGCTTCGTTGGCAGCATCACTACCCACTAGGCTAACCGGTCGTCACAACATAAACATTTATAAGAACATCTAGGTATGTCGTCAAGTTCCCATGGCATGGTACTAAGCTTTGCTTAGTTTGGTTTAAGGACAATTTAATGTAAGAATGTCCGCTACAGCGTAATACTTCTTATTAAAGTTTTTTTTTTTTCGTCAATGGGTAGCAAAAAAATTGAGCATTTTCCCGTTACTTTGAACACTCAAACTTCTTATAGGTTTTCCTGTAATCTTTAGGCAAGGAACTATTTTCCATATATATTTTTTTCAGAATTTTAAGCCTAGTAGTTTCGGAGATAATGGGGGTAATGGACAATTTTCGTTGTCTTTCCTAAATTACTTCAAATATTTTTTTGCTAAAATTATAAAAAAAATATCTGAGAGGCTTACAACAACCCCTTTCATTTGATATGTCACACAATGCACACTTGTTTTTTTTAATTTTGCAGTTTACCCTCCAAAAGTGGACCCTTGTTCAGAATTCATTAATTTACTTTACGCGTCCATCTTTGGGTCACCAATTTACAACATATGTAAACATATTACCAAATTTCATTTCAATCGGTTCAGTAGTTTCCGAGCAAATCGGCTGTGACAGACGGACAGGCAGACGCGCGACACGAGTGATCCTATAAGGGTTCCGCTTTTTTCCTTTTAAGGTACGGAACCCTAATAATGCCATAAATGAACGCTTCGTTCTTTTTCAGATTCACAATAACGCCAGAGCTATAAAATATGCACGGTACACTGAACCTAAGCAAGAAATAGCAATTCCCGTAATGATACACATCGATTCAGCAATGGCCCACAAAATGTCCAAAATAGACGGATACAAGAAAACAAAAGAAGGAAAAAAGAGACTAAATTTCTCACCCAAAGACATTATGAGTGAAGTCGAAAAACTATACAGTGTGAAGAGTCTAAACCAAAGACTGAAGTTTAAACTAGTTAATGTTAAGATAGTAAACAATAGAACTTTTGATGCAGATGAAGATGTTAGTAAATATTTGAGGAATTACTGCGGGTGGCAGAAAACCATGAAGATCTTGAAAGGGGATCCGTATTTTTCAGTTCTGCTGACTGGCCTGGACGTGTACTATATTGCCAAGAATGGGCGAAAAGTTAGAGAAAGCACAGGTATATCCATATCCATGTCTTTATTATATACAGCATATAGAAAACTCCCGTGAGAATAAGACATATTAATAGTTATTTACGATACAAGTGCAGAAAATAGGAAATTCGCAACAAGTGGCGATAAATTAAAACACGACCGAAGGGAGTGTTTTAAATCGACACGAGTTGCGAATTACCTATTCGCACGTGTATCGTACAACGTTTTACAGTACATAATTATGGCTCTTTAAAGTTTCAACATATGCACGGAAAGTGCTCATTTGCGCACTAGTGCGGGAAAGTAACACCATGTGTACTGTAAAATACAATGAAAACGGGTCATTCACGTCGTAGTTAATGTCCATGAAAGAAATACACCGTTCAAAAATTAGAGGGGGGGGGGACATAATATATGTGTGACTTTCGGAGCGATTATCTTCGACTCTATTCACTTAATCAATAAAATTGCTGAGAATCCTCATATTTTCCGCGTTACTTTTAAGTTCTTTGTTAATTAAGTGAGCGCATCGCCAACAAACTGCTTCGTAGTTTGGCGAATCTTTAGTTTAAGGTAATAATTTTGTATTTTTGTTCGCATTAAAAAATTTTTTTTGAAAGGCCTATCGATTGATGTGCCAAACGTGGAGACTTAGTGTTTTTTTTTTTAGAATGTTTTAATCATTTCATTACAGAACTATGTAGGTAGCGGCTAACAAAATACACCTATCATCAAATTTTTATTCAAATACACCTTATAATTTTCGAGTAAAATGTCTGTGACGTACGGACAGACGGTCAGACTGGCATGACGAAACTATAAGGGTTCCGTTTTTGCCATTTTGCACCCCTCAGTTTTTAATAATAAAAAACGATTTTTACTAATTTCCAGGTCGCGGCTTCATGGGTAAGATGTGCAGCATGGACAAGAGCTGTGCCGTGGTGAAGTGGCACCCGAAAGATCTGGTGCATCTGCTGGCGCATGAAATAGCTCACAGGTCAGTCTCATCATCCATCACTGCCGGCGGGTGAGCACAACATGCTGCCTAAGTCGAGTCGCGCGCGACTCAGAGGGCCTACCGCGAAACGATATTCGTTTTCGTTCGTGTATCTCCGTCTCTGTTGTACTTGCTAGTTCGAGCGAGTTGCGAGTTAGTAAGTTTAAAAATATTAATATAATGACATTACATTGTCAATATATCTATGAAAACCTTTTGTATGTACATAAAAACATTGTCAATTTTAGGAAAAACTGTGACATACATATATAATAAGCATAAGCTCGCGGTGCCCACCACTCGGCTCCAAAAAATAAAAAAATCATTCATGGGTAATTGTGTAAAGTTTTATAACAAACTTCCAGGAAACTTAACTGAGTTATCTATTAATAAATTCAAGAACTATGTGAAGCGTAAACTTATCTCGAAAGCTTATTATAGCACACAAGACTACATGAATGACAAAACTCCATGGAACTAATTTTGACTGAATTTTTAATTCATTATTTTCGTAATATTTTGTTTTTTGACATTAGATTGTTTTTCTAGAAACATTCTACTAGTATTTTTTATACAATTTTAATATCATATATATTTTATTCTTTATGTTTAAAAAATAATCTAAAAAATTAACTGACGATTTGAAAGTGCTTGTTACTAGGCCTACTTGAATAAAGATCATTTTGAGTTTGAGTTTGAGTTTGAGCGACAAAGTAGGTGATACACGAACGAAAACGAATATCGTTTCGCGGTAGGCCCTCTGTACTCCTATCGCACTCTCTCGGAGACCACAGTATGGGGTTCAAGCAGCGAACGAAAACACCATACAAGTCTAACTAGCGCTGAAAAGTCCCACAAAAAGTATGCACATTGCCATTATGCCAAGCAGCCGTTTAGTTGGAACATGCGCACACATGCATATACCGGGTTTTGGCCACGTGTTTGGGCAGTTTGTAGGGAGTTCGCCTTCTATGGATTTTTCGTTCGCTGGGTTCAAGAAGTGTACAGGTTTTTAAAGGTTGCCAACGCGCACGCGAGTCCCCTAAAATTGCATGCGCCCATATGCTACGGCGTACCATCAGGCGGGCTATACACGACGTGGTTTAGAAAACCCAGTGCACATTTTCGTGTCTTGCGTCGCGTTGTGGCGTCAGTTGTGTCCAATCCCGGGATTTACAATACAATACAAATACTCTTTATTGCACACCTCACACAAACAAAGCAGTGACAGAGAGAAACAATACAATAACATGTAGGTAGAGGTAGACAACAGGCGGTCTTATCGCTGAAGAGCGATCTCTTCCAGACAACCTTTGGGTATCGGAGAAAGAGATAAAACTAGATTATGCAGTAGGTGGTGCAGAGATTATTATTAATCAAAAATCAAGAAATTATAAAAATAAACGTACATAAATACCTCTATATATAAACATACACACACAATCATACATATATACAAATAACACAAACACAAATATAATGATACATAAACAGTCAGCCAAAAAATACAATCAGGGTTAGGGGAGAGACAAATAATGTTCTTTAAGAAGGGATTTGAGGTTGCCGATAGATTTTGCTTGTCTGATGTCAAGAGGGAGGTTCCACAGTCGGATAGAATTAATAGTGAACGAACTATTGTAAAATTTGGTAGATGACGAAGGCACAGTTAATAGCAATTGCAGTTAATAATTACTACTACAATACCGGAATCCGCGGTATTGTAGGAGTAATAAATCCCGGGATTGGAAGCCCTACTGCTAGCCCTGCTAAGCATAAGCTGTAAGTAAATAGATATTATACCGATGCTTCGAAAGTTCGTTGGCAACGCTCCCCCTCATTGTCATTGTTGGTCATTCTACCCTAACCCCACGTGGACCATGCAGAGCATGTCGAGCAAAGTGTCATCATTTTCAATCTCTAATGCTCCTGATCTGGAAGACATTTCAATTCTCAATTGAATTTAGGTAATCTGTGTTTATCAGTGTTTTTAAATAACATTTGGTTATCTCGTATGGCGTATATACATTGTAGGAAAAAAAACTAACAACTATTATAAGTCAACATCCAGGTTGCACAGCCAGTCAACAGCGTCAGGTGTCACATTTATATAGAGGTCCCCCGGGTCACCCTGGTAGCACCGTTTTGGGCAGCGCTCTACTATATGCTGGGCAGCTTGGTCCTCAAGGCTGCAGTCACATAATGGGGGATGACACAAAACACCCTGCACGTGTCCCCTGGGTAGCGCTAAACGAGGAACAAAAACACGGCGGTTGTAGGAAATTACCAAACCACAGCACAGATTGCGATTCCATGATGCTGCAGAACGATATAACATTTGGTAAGGTGGACTGATGAACAGGTGGAGTTCGCGGGAGTTCACTGGAAGTGGGTGGTGCAGCGCCGGTCATTGTGGCACTCTTTGGGGGACATGTCTAGCAGTGGGCGCCTTTAGGATGATATGCTGATGAATAACATTTGAATATTTCGTTCCAGCTTGGGAGTGTACCACGATGGAACCAACAACAGCTGTAAAGGCGGGTACATCATGGCTCCTCAGTACAGTCGAGAACATGTCCCACAAAACTGGTCTACTTGCAGCAGAACTCATCTAGAGGAGTTCTTGAGGTAAATCCTACTAATAGTATAAACGTGAAAGCTTGGATGTATGGATGGGTGGATACGTTTCACTTAATCTCAAAAACTACTGGACGAATTCTCGAAAAAGGGGATGAAACTTTGTATCGAGACCAAATTGCTCGTTGCCTTCATCAGGCGCTGGGTCTCAAAATGTATGGGAATACTAAAATCCGACTCGATCCGATATTATTCAATTATTTAATAGGCTATAATTTCGGGATTTTTTATCGAGTTCTACGCGGACGAAGTCGCGGGCGGATGCTATAGTTATTAATAACTAGCTGCCCGCGCGGAGGTGGGGCCGGGCTTTGACCTCGTATTTCAAAAATTCTTTCACCAGTGTATACCTACGAGTAAAATGGACTTTCCGGATAGACATAAGTTTTTCCCGCAAGTTTGCCAGCGTTATTTGCAATACGTGGGTGCGCGCGGGCATCTTCCATAGATATCTGTACATCACGCTCGCTTCTATTTGCACCTAGCTCTGTCTGTCTGATGATACCCTCCACTTTGGCACCTAATCCCAAGATTTGGCATAAGCAATAGCTTTACGGAAGTGACTACCACTGGTCTGAGGTCCCAGCTGAGAGGGAATACTAGACCTCCATTAGTTTCCGGTTTCCTCAAAAAGTTAAATATCAAATGAAATGATGTGTCCCCCATGTGGGATTAGACCCCCGTGTGGTGTCGGGTTAGAATAGCACCACCCCCTTTCTTCCTGTGGGTGTCGTAAAAGTAGACTAAGGGAACAGGGTTGAAGTGTGTTGTGGGCGATGGGCTTAGCAACCTGTCACAGCGATGTCGCATTTTGTCGATCTTTTATACCCACATTTATGCTACTAAAACTAAAAAGTTAAAGTGGTACTGGAACACAAGTTTCATGTGCTTTGCCTACCCCTTTTAGGGATACAGCCGTGAATGTATGTATGTATGTAAATGATGTTCGCAGTTGTTTCAGTTAAAATGACGAAAAGTAATTAAAACCAAACATTACCGACATATATTGCTTAATTGTTATTTACCCTAGTTAATTTGACCAATCGTGTGTAGGTCATAACTGAAATAAAGTATTCATTCATATGATTAATAATCACTGTTAAGACTTGGCGAGAATTTGAAATTAAATAAGTTAAAACAAAAGACTTTTCATTGTTGTCTTCAAGTACGTTTGTAAAATAATTACGCATAGTGTCGTGTGCGTGCGTGCAGTCAAATATAAGACGCGTACCTACACTCGAGAGCAAATAAACGGAATCACTCTGCACGTTTGGCTTTCCGCCCAATAACTTTTTCAATTTTCATGCAATCCTGAACAAATTGGTACCAAATGATAGCTGAGAGTGTAGCCTACATGAAAATGCATAAATTTTCCTTGATATCGGGGTCAATGACCGAGGAAAACCCTTATTTCCTAAGATTGGGTAAAAACGCCTGGAATAATCGTAATACAAAATATGAAAGAGAGACATTTATCTTAATAAAAAAAATTATTTAACAAATTCAATACTTTGTGTTCCCACCCCTAGCCCTTTCTACACATGTTAAACGATTTTTCATCGACCTAATCAATTTCTGCACGTAGCATTGCGGAATCGCCGCCCCGCCCACTCCTCCGTAACGCCGTTTTCAGCTCCTCAATGTCGGATGGTGCAGGATCTCGCTTCCGAACATTCCTGTTCAGGAGCCGTAGCATGGTTGGCCTTATCACGCGACAAGTGACAAGATAAGAGCGTCGTTTCGTTCTATAAAACGGTGTCAGCCAGTGACGCACACTGTATCCTATCACCTATCGCGTGACAAGGCCAACCATGCTACGGCTCCAGGTAGTCCCACATGTGTTCGATTGGGTTGAGGTCCGGGCTAAGAGCTGGCCAGTCCATGACGGGGATGTTGGCCCCGTTCAAGAAATTTTTGGTGACCCGAGCGTTATGACAAGGGGCATTGTCTTGCATCAGGAGGAACACCTCGCCCAAATTCCTAATCGTTGGCTCCGCTATCTTTTCGTTTCATATTTGGCATTAAAAGTTGAAAAATCATACATAACTTATGTATTGGTAAAGTCAGTGGTAGTCGGAAGCTGTAGTGGCATAGTATGCATAATGCAAATGTGCAAGTGATTTCAGGTAAATTGGTAATTCAAAGATTAAATTTCGTAAATGTTGACAATAATGTATATTATTTGTTACAGGAATAAGAAGAAGTCATGGTGTTTGTCAAAGCAATATAAACGGAGTTCCAAATTCAATACCTATGCGCAAGCACATCAAAATACAGTTACCTAATAATGGTTGAGATTATTTAATGTGATGTGACCGACTTTTTATAAAACTGCCATTATGTTGGAATTGGGATCTTCTACCTTGGACGGTAGAGTTGCATTTTGAATGGACTACGTTGATACTATTCGGTTCGGCCAACGCAAATAATTTCAAGTATGCCTGCAATTGTATTACAGAAATTCTTAGACTTAGTCCAGGCAATGAACTGACAACTTATATGGAAATAAGGAAGCCAGTTTTTCAGCAATATCTCGAAAACCTTTGAACCGATCTTGTTCAAAACAATTTTCGCTGAAAGAATTTAATAAGCCCTACGTCCATGATTTTTTTCATATTTTTACAATGCACGGTTCAAAAATTAGAGGGGGGGGACAGAATTTTAGTGACTTTCGGGACGATTATCTCCGACTCTATTCACTTAATCAAAAAAATTGCTGAGAAACCTTATATTTATTTTGAAAGGCCTATCGATTGATGTGCCACACGGGGGGTCACAATGAAAAAAAAAAAATTGACTTTTAGTTTTATGTATGGAGTGCACCCCTAAAAAATTTTTTTTTTGTCATTTTAATTACAAAACTATGTAGCGGCTAACAAAATACACCTATCCTCAAAATTTTATTCAAATACACCTTATAGTTTTCGAGTAAAATGCCTGTGACATACGGACAGACGGACAGACGGACAGACGGACAGACGGACAGACGGACAGACGGACATGACGAAACTATAAGGGTTCCGTTTTTGCCATTTTGGCTACGGAACCCTAAAAATGACATATTTGGAAATAATTTATAATAGCAAATTTTTTTAATGTAACGGATATATTATCAATTAAATAGTTACGTAGAGGCAAAATCCAACAAAAAATCAGACATCAAAAAATTCAATATTTAATTAGCTCCTAAAAAGTCCGGATAAATATTAATTTTTTTTTTTATCTTTATTTAGGTTCATTTACATTTGCTTTAAAATATTCAATATAAATAAAATAAAAAAGACAATGAATGTTTAATTTAAATCTATATAATTAATAATTACTTCCGGGTGGAAAGTTTGTTGGACTCTTGAATCAAGCATCTTAGAATAATGTTTTAGAATGAAATAAACAAAAAAAACGCTATTATAAATTAATCTTTTTTGAAACCGTATTTTGCCTCGGCTAGACTGGCCTAACCTAACGACACACAAAGTGTTTTTTTATTAGGTACCTAAGTACCATAGATAAAGGGAGAAAAAGGCTTTCTTAATAATCTTTGCTAAGTACACAAGCAGTAAGCAGTAGTAAGAAGCGATAAGACCGCCTGTTGTCTACTCTCTCATCTCATCATCATCATCATCATATCAACCGAAAGACGTCCACTGCTGGACATAGGCCTCCCCCAAAGAGTACCACAATGACCGGTCCTGCGCCACCCGCATCCAGCGGACTCCAGCGACCTTTACCAGGTCATCAGTCCACCTTATGGGGGGCCTACCCACGCTGCGCCTTCCGGTACGTGGTCGCCACTCGAGAACCTTTCCGCCCCAATGGCCATCGGTTCTACGTGCAATGTGTCTACCTCTACCTACATGTTATTGTATTGTTTCTCTCTGTAACTGCTTTGTTTGTGTGAGGTGTGCAATATAGAGTTGTACACAGTATTTATGACAAACTCATTTTAAGGCTTTATTTTAACTTGCAATGGTAGTTAGTTTGTTTGTTTAATTTGAGCTCCATCCCCAAGTCTTGACTGCAAGTTGAGAATTTAGTACACCGGTGTATCTAAGAGCCCGTTCACACAGGGTCTCCGTTTTACTGTTCCGTTTATACTTACAAAAGTTACAAACAAGGAATTTTGTTAATGCATGATTGATTAGTATAAAAAAAGTTTACTGGTTATACTATAATATTAGGCATTTGGGATGAAAAACGTATACATCATCATCATCATCATATCAGCCGAATGACGTCCACTGCTGGACACAGGCCTCCCCCAAAGAGCGCCACAATGACCGGTCCTGCGCCACCCGCATCCAGCGGACTCCGGCGACCTTCAAAGTCAAAGTCAAAGTCAAAGTGATTTATTCTTCAATTTAGGCATATTACATGCACCTATGAATGTCGATAAACTACCACCGGTTCGGAAAGTAAACCTCTGCCTCGAGAAGAACCGGCGTAATAAACTCGGCGAGGTGTCATTTTTTCAAAACAGTATACAATATATCATATCAGTATCAGAGTATTATAAAATTTTAAAATTACATTGCTACAGTAGAAAGCCTATTTATTTTACGACAGGTTTTTAGTGCAGGATTTTATCGCTGCCAAATATCCCTATCCATGATGTAGTCGTTTATCTTATAATATGCTTTTGCAATGAGTGTCCGTTTTACGACAGATTTGAATTTAGAGTCAGTAAGTTCGGTAATGTGTTTTGGAAGTTTATTGTAGAATTTTATACAATTTCCCAAGAACGACTTTTTCGCTTTTACTAGCCTGTAAAAAGTTGTTTTGAGCTTCCCTGCGCTTCTGGTAACCTTGGGCCTATCAGTGTTTGTTGGGTAGTTGTATAAATTCTTCCTAACATACATTATTATTTCAAATACGTATAGCGACGGCAGTGTTAGAATATCTGTTTCCTTGAAAAATTCTCTTAATGACTCACGCGACCCGAGGTTATAAATTGCTCTAACAGCCCTTTTTTGTAAAATAAATACAGTCTCAATATCTGCCGCTGATCCCCATAAAATAAGACCATAAGTAATTATACTGTTAAAGTAAGCGAAGTAAACTAACCGTGCCGTTGCTACATTGGTAAGCTGCCTTATTCTCCTGACTGCAAAAGCAGCGGAACTCAACCTACTTCCTATCGCAGTTATGTGGGAACCCCACTGCAGTTTAGAGTCTAACGTAATACCTAAGAATACAGTTGACTTTACAAATTCTATGGTTTCACCATTAAGTTTAATATTTGAGGCTATGTTTACATTTGAGTTCGCTAGTGTGAATTTTATACATTTCGTTTTTTTCGGATTCAACACTAAGTTATTGGCAGCAAACCAGTCAGATATCATGGACAGGGTGTTATTTGGTTCAATGAGTTCAGTATCTTTCCTATTAACCTTGAACAGTAACGAGGTGTCATCGGCGAACATGACAATGCCTGATCTTCGGCTTACCATATATGGTAGATCATTTACATAAACAAGGAACAGGAATGGACCTAAAATAGATCCTTGAGGTACTCCCATCTCCACCACTGTCTCTGACGAAATGGCCCCATTTATCGCTACCTTTTGATTCCTTTGTGTTAAATATGACTCAATGAGATCTAATGCATGTCCTCTAATGCCATAAAATTTAAGTTTACAAATTAAGGTACTATGATCTACACAATCAAATGCCTTGGAAAGGTCACAGAAGACTCCAATGGCGTCCTGCGACTCTTCCCAAGACTGCAGAATGAATTTAATTAAACTTGCACCAGCATCAGTAGTTGACCTACCCTTTGTGAAGCCGAACTGCTGTGCGTGCAAAATCTTGTTATAATTAAAGTGAGAAATCAATTGCGTTAGCATTATTTTTTCAAATATTTTGCTAAACGCGGGTAGGATAGATACGGGACGATAATCAGAAGGATTATCTCTATGGCCTGATTTGAAAATAGGAACTACTTTACTACATTTCATTAAATCTGGAAAAATGCCATTGTCTATACAACTATTAAAAATAAGAGCTAGAGTAGGTGCAACAACCTCCAGAATGGCTTCCAGTACCTTGACTTTACCAGGTCATCAGTCTACCACCACAAGACATATTAGTAGTTTAATGTAAATATCAATTGAAATCACGGAAGTGAGGCTATACAAACTGACTCGGGTAATTTACCTTCACACAGTGGCAAAACACTGACAGTCCGTCATTTTTTTAAAGATGCAGATGACGTAGGCAAGGTATGCCGACGTCATCAGCTGTCACGGGAATGACTTACCTCGTTTTTACTTCGGTTCCGATACCTCAAAAGGAAAAAACGGAACCCTTATAGGATCATTCGGTTGTCTGTCTGTCCGTCTGTCACAGCCGATTTGGTCCGAAACTACTAGACCGATTGAGTTGAAATTTGGTACACATATGTAAATTGGTGACCCAAAGATGGAAGCGTAAAGTAAATTAATGAATTCTGAACAAGGGGGCCACTTTTGGGGGGTAAACTGGAAAATTTTAAAAAAAGTTTCGCAAACTGTATTGTGTGATATATCAAATGAAAGGGGTTGTTGTAGGCATGTCAAATATATTTTTTTTATAATTTTAGCTAAAACAGATTTGAAGTAATTTAGGAAAAAAGACGAAAATTGACCATTCCCCCCTTATCTCCGAAACTACTAGGATTAAAATTCTGAAAAAAATATGGAAGATAGTTCCTTGCCTAAAGATTACAGGAAAACCTATAAGAAGTTTGAGTATTCAAAAACACGTATGAAATTTAGATTATATACCTACGGAACCCTCACCACGCGAGTTGAACTCGCACTTGTCCGGTTTATGTTTTTTTTCTACCATGAATTACATAAACAGCCTCCCAGTGAGTTGATAATTGTACAAAAATTTAAGTAGGTAGGTACAGTTGGCAATAAAAGCTTGTACCAAAAATAACATGTTTGGCAGAAATAATAATAATATGTATCTTTGGGTGATTACCTACCATTACTATCTTCAAAAATCCCACTGCTGTGTCCTTGCTCGAGTCGGTCGACGTCTTGATCAATCCAAACAACAACCGGGATCAACGTCTTAGCTCCTTCCAAAGAGGGTGACCAGAACTACGCAAGGCAGTCTCCTGATCGTGGCATCCATTGTTTAACCCTTTGAACGCTTTCATATTTGAATGAAGTGATCACTCACACGCCAAGTACTGTAACTTGACGTAACGTTTAAAACCAATAAAAAAAACAATTCATAATAAATTTTATTCATGATCAAAGGGCACCTTCACTCCGACGTTTTTAGTGGTTGTTGGCGTGGTGGGCACGACGACACACGACCACTTTATAGGTTCTTTGCGTTCAAAGGCACGATCGATACTAACGACACGATAACTAAACGATCGATTAAGTCGATTAACGATTACTTTGACGACCGGTTTAGTCTAGTCTAGGACGCTGCCTACGAAGCGGAAGGTCCTGGGTTCGAATCCCGGTAAGGTAAGGGCAAATATTTGTATTGAGCATGAATATAGTTGTTTTTGAGTCTTGGATGTTTTGTATAGAAATTTATATATGCATTTATTTAAGTGCTTAATAGGTATGTCTAATAAATATATTGTCGTCTAGTACCTACACCTACCCGTAAATCCCGTAACACAAGCCTTATTGAGCTTATACTAGCGGGGCTTGTTCGAATTGTGTAAGCAAGTTCCTTAATAATTAATTATTTATTTTACTTATTATTTAATAACTAGGAAAAAATAATAAATATTAAAATTTCGCATGATTTGTTATTTTATTAAAAACCCAAACAATTAATACGTTAACCTATAGATACAGTAAGACGACGACTTAAACCTACATAAATAACTCTAGGCTCTCTGAGCAGTAGAACGCAAGTCAGCGTTTAAAAAAAAACAGAAAATGGACCAACAAAAAAAACTTTGTCATATAATAATTTTCGAACCTGCCCCATTTTTGTTACGAGAACCGGTAGCTAACCGAACTAACGCGGAAACTCACCCGAATTCGGCTTCCAAGCTTGGCCTTCACAGAAAAAAGCCAGCGGCACCGCCACTAAGCCGCCGGCTAGTTCCGCATGTCGGAAAACCCACTGCCAAGAACAAGAAGCTTCTTGGGACCACAAAAGCTTGGTGGTGGTTGCACAAACACAACCACTTTCGGGCACAAAACGAGACTATCGCACACAACCTTAATCTTCCAAGAAGATGATGAATAACCCAGATGGAGTCGAGCTCACTGTTCTTTTCTTCAGCATCGATCCTCAACTGACTGCTGAAAAATCTCATGTCTCATTGTTTTTGATTCCAATTCTTTTACATGTTCTAAATACGAATTTCAAAATCGGGCCGACGCAACCTGCCAGTTCTTATAAGGAATGAGCGATAGGGCATTGTGGACACATATATTATCATGCAGTTTTTTCGCACTAGCTACAGATGGGACAGTGAGGTTTCTTTAGTTCCTGTTGTCACCGCCTTGGCGCTGTTAAGTTTTATAATCTGTGGGCCTACCGTGTATCTCCCTCTCGGTCGCACTTGCTAGTTCGAGCAATAGAGAAGGAGATACTCGAACGAAGTTCGTTTTAGCTTCGCGGTAGCCCCTGCGGCGCTACCACGAACTTCGAAACTCAAAGTTCGTATATCTGCATCCCTGTCGCTGTCACTCGAGTATTGTAAGTGCGATAGGGATGGAGAACCGAACCTCGGATTTCGAAGCTCGGGTATCTCCATCTCTATCGTACTTACATCACTCGACTGACAGGGATGCAGATATACGAACTTCGAGTTTCGATTTTCATGGTAGCGCCGTTGAGGGCCTACCGCAAAACGAAATTAGTTTTCGTTTGTGTATCTCCGTCTCTGTCGCTCGAACTTGCAAGTGCGACAGAGACGGAGATACACGAATTTCGTTTCGCGGTAGGCCCTCAGGGACCTACCGCCAACGGCATTCGAAGTTTTCCCTCTCTGTTGCACTTATTTACGAACTCGCAAGTCTGACAGAGAGGGAAAACTTCGAATGCCTTTCGCGGTAGGTCCTCCGCGGTAGGCCTACCGAGAAACGATGTTCGTTTTCGTTCGTGTATCTCCGTCTCTGTCGCACTTGCATGTTCGCGAGACAGAGACGGAGATACACGAACGAAAACGAATTTTGTTTCGCGGTAGCCCCTCTGAGCTATAACCACGATTTTCGAAATTCGAGGCTCGGGTATCTCCATCTCTATCGCACTTACAATACTCGTGTGACCGGGATGCATGTATACGAACTTCGAGTTTCGATTTTCGTGGTGGTTTTGATACTACACAGTGTTGCCAAACATTTTTTTATGAATGAATGGTTATCTATGCATTTTCGAATGTTATTATCGGGTAATACCACAGACTTGTAATCTGTGGGTAATACGGGGCGCGTTTTTGACTCTGCGTCTTCTTCATGCTCTCTCTTTCGCGTAAGTGCACAACCAAATGCGTGTGAGCGCGACGGACCGAAAGTATATCAGAATGAAATGAAATAATGTTTTGTTTTATAAAATGCAACGTGAATGCAACACAACGAATCATTGGTTGGTTTAGTTAGCTACATATTATTTAGTAATCTGTGGTTTAGTTTGAGTTGAGTAAGTTCAGTAAGTTGTGTTTGTGTGGCTTGAACTTTTGAAGTCGGTAGTCGACTCGAGTGTGGTTAATACTAACTGCTGCCCGAGTTTTGAAAATATCACCATTATCACCTTCCTTCAGCGATAATGACAGCGATATTGTAAGTATCTATGCAATATTTATTTATGAATACCAAATAAACAGATCACCAACTACACAGGCACCGATAACATGTGCAACGTTGTAGGTATTCTGCAGATAGCGTTCCCGACTGGTCAAAATTAGACAGAAAATAATATTATAATTAATTCTTGCTTTTTTGTTACAGTAAAGTCAAGACTAAACGTCGAGGTGCATCAGTTGAACTCACTTGTGCAATTCATAGCTCAAGAAATGACTCCGTTGGAATGTCTAATAAAATCGACATTAATGACTTGGCTTGGGTACAAATTTCGTTCAAACAAGAGAAAACTGATATTACAGCTGAAATTATGTTCCAAAAACGGCGAATCGAATCGTCTGTCAGAGTAAAAGTCATTTCTGAAGACTTGAAATATCACACAGAAAGAATTTGCACAGAGCAAGAATATTGGGCCGTAATGGGGAAAAGATTCTACACCCTAGAGGTTGATAAATATGAGCATAGTTTTTATTTCATTGTAACTGTGTTTGCATATGTTGTAGAAACTACCGCACTGGAGAGGCTATATAAAGAGGCCGATTCTACTGATTTTTATCTAAGTACAACTGAGGGTAAGGTGCCGGTGCATAAGGCTATCCTGGTGAGCCACAGTGATGTTTTCAAGAAGATGCTTGGCCGCGAATGGAAGGAGACCGGTGAGGGTGCCATGCTGTTACCTGGAGTCACCCTTCAAACCATTCAGGACTTTAAGCAGTACATGTATCTAGGAACCTTGCCGAATGACGGGTTTCTTCCATTACTTGAGCTCGCATCGTGCTACATGATCAAAAACCTTGAGGAAATGTGTTCATCAAAACTGGCCTGGAACGTTGAGCCTGAAGACTTCTACAGCCTGTTACAGTATTCCATGGACAACAAACTACCAAAATTAACATTTGCTTTGATACAGACAACGCCGCAAGATGTAGTTGAAAAAGCTCGCATAATGGCGCAATGATTCATAGTACTTGCTTGTGTCTATAGTTTTGCGATCTTGTTGAGTGTACTACGAGTTAAAGCATTTTGTATTATTATGTTTTTTGCTGTTGATCTCTGTTAAGCCCGATTCCACCAAACCGGAACAAGAAACGAATCTGAGATTGAACCTAAAATACATTTCTAGTTCGGTTTTTGCTGGAAAATAGTAATCTGTTTATGTATGTGCATTGTTCTTAAATTACATATATTTTAGTTTGAAGGTGTAAGGCCTCTCACAGACTTGTGCGGTCCACGGCAGTCAAATAGCTAAAATAGCTGTCAATTTTTTTATGGAGTGTGACGCAGGCTTAACACCTTAAGATATTTGCGATTAAGATCTTAAGGATTACTAATTTTAGTTTGATGTTCCACTGAAAATCATTATTTTTATTATCTATAAACACTACCTATATGTTATATTGTTGTCACTATTTCAATTTTTTTTTTTTATTGCATGGATCTTGGAAGAAACTATTATGGTGTTGTGGTCGAATTGTTATCTTCCCAGGAAAAGTACTTATATAATTTACTAATTGCTTGTCATTTTAATTTTTTATTACAAATGGGGAAATAATTGCAAAGTTTACCTGAACAAATTGTTTTTAAAGCCGAAGATTGTTTATGGTATAGTATAAGATTATCAGGTAAAATCCGATAGGAAGAAGAAATACTGCAGGTTTCTTTGTTTAATTTTAATTCTATGTATTAGGATTTTACAGAAGATCTCCAACTTCTTAGTTAAGTAAGGTTTCCAAAACTCCAGAGTTATCATAAAGTCAATAAGTGGTCCGTAACGGGGTACTTTTATGATTATTATTCTGTATTCGTTTCATTTATTATTTCTATTGAGGTATGTAAAAAAAAAATTGTAGGAAGGTACGGTCAAGGACTTCAATTGTTGAGCCATTTAGGTGTCAACTAATTTTGGTTTCCTATGAAGCTATGAAGTGTCCAGTATAAAGTGAGCTCTAAACGGCTTAACAATTTAAGTCCGTGACGTTACTTAACCTGTTAACAAACCTACTGAAACAATAAATATTATTATTATTCCCGAGTCTACTTTCCTTTGCACAGAAACCTTTTTTTTTTTTTTTTTTTTTTGTTTAGGGGGGTAATGCGTTATGCATACCACCCGGGTGCAGGGGGTGACCCGAGTGGTTATGTGGGACTCCCGTATAAGCTGATGAGACTCACGGTATACCCACTAAAAACCCCCCCACTTGCCGCCTCGCCGCCATGTGGCGAGGTCACGGGAACGCTTGCGCACACACCCGCGACCCCGCCGGCGGTAGCCACCCACAAGTGGCTCCCTCGCGGACGCCCGAAGGCCCTCCACGAGAGGCACGCCAGATGTTTTGGCGCGCCTGCCTCCTCCATCTCCACACGTTCAGTAGCGGACCCCCCTGAGTCCGCTACGAGGAGATCATGGGTGCGGGAAATTCCAGGACCCGGTGGCGGATCAGGTATGTGGTTCCGCCACCGACCACGCCTCGGCCGCAGAGGATAGGGAAAGCGGCGCACCGTAATACCGGCATTCCTCTTCCTCTGCGGCCCCACCAATGCCGCTTCCGCGGAACGGCCCCGCCAAGTTCGCAGGGGGTAGGGAGAGTGGCGCACCGTTATACCAACACGCCTCTCCCCCTGCGATCCCGCCTCGGCCGCAGAAGATAAGGAGGTACTCCTTTTCTGCTGCGGTCCCTGCCCAACGCATCCTAAGCGGGCAATGCACAGCCCGCTAGGAGCGCTCTCCTCGGGCCAGCCAGCAGGCCCCACACAGGCCGGCCCTGGGTGCATCTTAGCTTCGCCGTGGGTCCACGGTTACTAAGCCCCCCCGCCCCGACAAGGCGGGCACCCTCGAGGGGGCTTGCACAGAAACCTATCACAACCTCATCCAGCTAAAGAGGCCTTTAGGCCTGTGTAAATGCATTACACTTAATGAGAGACTGCAAAAAGACAAGTGTAAAGTGTAGACGTAATGTCTGTCAGGCGAGTATGGCCGGCGGCCATGTTTTATTTCAGCCTCAACTTTTTTTCTGCAGTGTGTGCTTTATCTGCATATACTGTTTTCTATTCTATCTTTCAGTCCATTATTTATCTTTTGTCCATCACAAAGTGAATTCTCCAGACTACTCGCGGCTTGTCTTTACTGCACACAAAGATGCCGACATATTCGCTCGCATAAGTAATATTATTTCTAATAACTCTTATCATCTGACATTTCTCTTTTTATTAGGGTTCCGTAGCCAAAATGGCAAAAACCGAACCCTTATAGTTTCGTCATGTCCGTCTGTCCGTCTGTCCGTATGTCCACAGGCATTTTACTCGAAAAATATAAGGTTTATTTGAATAAAATTTTGAGGATAGGTGTATTTTGGTAACCGCTACATAGTTTTGTAATTAAAATCACAAAAAAATTTTTTTAGGGGTGCACTCCATACATAAAACTGAAAGTCAAATTTTTTTTTCATTGTAAGCCCATGTGTGGTACATCAATCGATAGGCCTTTCAAAATAAATATAAGGTTTCTCAGCAATTTTTTTGATTAAGTGAATAGAGTCGGAGATAATCGTCCCGAAAGTCACTAAAATTCTGTCCCCCCCCTCTAATTTTTGAACCGTGCATTGTAAAAATATGAAAAAAAATCATGGACTTATTAAATTGTTTCATCGAAAATTGTTTTGAACAAGATCGGTTCAAAGGTTTTCGAGATATTGCTGAAAAACTGGCTTCCTTAAAGAAAAGGACGTAAGCGCCGTAAGATTTCTGTGACGATACGACCTTTTTAATAGGCACGGAACCCTTCGTTTTGCGTGGTCCGACACGCACTTGGCCGGTTTTTGTATTTTAATTTTATCATTTTTGACATGTGATGATCACTATTTCAAAAGTGACAACGTTGCCGTTGAACTGTAAAATGTTGCTATTCTAAATGCATTAGGCATATTATTTTCTTTTGACTAATTAAATGTAGGTACAATTAAAAATGACACTGGTATAATTTGTTTATATCTTGGGCGCCATGCAGGAACATGATTTGAAATATTGATTTTGATCACTTATTTTTGACGTTGACTGTAGGTATGTACATTGATAGTTTAAGCGGCAGTTATACCCAGCCCGGGGAACCTTGATCCCTATGACAGCTGTCATCTCAGTACAATTTATAACCTTAAAACGTAAAATTGTACTGAGATGACAGCTGTCATAGGGGTCAAGGTTCCCCGGGCAAGGGGTAGATCTCGCAAATGTTAGTAAGTTACTACTTTCCTGAAAGAACTTAACTTTTTATAATACAATATACTTGAAGGTCCTCCGAGATAAACCATGCTATTTCGAACCTTATTTGTAGGCCAGTAAAGTCTAACATCTAACTTTTTTATTGAGAGTCAGCAAATTGTATAGTTTGAATTTGAATGATAATAATAAAACACTTTCACACGACACGGCGCATGCGCCCCGGAATAAACAATATATACCTAGCGTAACCGTAACAAATTCATTACAATATGCATTCACCAAGGGCATTGCAATCGTCTGCGAGCATGCCCAGTATAAACTGGCATCTATTCTCAAATATTAGATGACTACCAGAGGCCGAAGCCCGAAGTAGATACCCTAAGGATAATTTAACCAGAGGGATGATTCAGTAACTTATCGAACGTACGTTAGAACATCTCAACTGTGTTTTTCCCATACAAAACATGACATGTAGATCTACCGCCCGTCTCTTTCCAATTAGAACACTTAGAAAGAGACGGATAGTGATTTAACCGTGCAACTTGTCGTAGGTACAGTCAGAAGCAGAAGTAGCTACGCAAAATAATACTCTCAAAATGATCTAGACAACCCTTATTCTCTTGACGTTAGAGTCGCGTTTAGGTCATTTTGAGCACCTCACAATCGACCGGCGTCATAGCGTGAGGGGTTTCCGAGATTCTCGGAAACGACTTTCCCGTGTAAGAGACATCTATATGCCTTCCGAGAGAAGAGGCGTCGCTCTTCAGAAATAGCTTTTTTGGGGAAATATCGATAACCGATGGCCGTTGGGGCGGAAAGGTTCTCGATTGGCGACCACGTACCGGAAGCGCAGCCCCACAAGGTGGACTGATGACCTGGTAAAGGTCGCGGGGGTCCGCTGGATGCGGGTGGCGCAGGACCGGTCATTGTGGCACTCTTTGGGGGAGACCTATGTCCAGCAGTGGACGTCTTTCGGCTGATACGATGATGATGATGAACGGAGGCCAGACTTACGTTGGTTATGGGGCGCACGGCGTTGTGAATCAAGGCAACCAAATCGCCATATTAGTATTCGAGGTACAGCACAGGGAAAGTATTTTCTAAGCATGAAAGTGATCTTGTAAAAGTTTAAAGAATGTCAGTAGGGGCAAGTGCGACACCGGGGTAAGTGTGTCTTTCATCAAAACAACATTATACATCCATGATCCTTGCAACAAACTTGTTTCACTTGGTTCCCCATGGATCCAACATCTATATGTAAGAGGTCGTTAGTTGTGTAATATCTGTAAATTTCGATATTTTTGATGAAAGGCGCACTTACCCCGGTGGCACACTTGCCCCTACTGACCTTACTTAATGTTTTTGATGGGAGGAAAATCCGTTATGGATACCGGATACCTTCGCGCCACAGGGATAGCGCGGAGGTTATGTCGGACTCGCACCGACTAAAAAGTAAAAACCCTCCGATGGTCCTACTCGACGCATTTCGGACGGCTCTAGGATCTCCTACGGAACACACCAGTGCCGCCCTAGCATCATGCCTCTGTGGGTCTTACATTTTTCTACGATTGCAGTCCACAACTGCAACCGTGTACCACCCCGAGGACCCCTTTTAGTCGCCTTGTACGACAGGCAGGGGTTACCGTAGCCGTATTCTAATGCCATCATCATCATCATCATTCTAATGCCATAATACAGGGCGCAAGATGAAGTACCTAATTGTAACATTGAAAGAAATAAAGAAGATAATTATTTATTCACTACACAGTCTACACAAAAGACATGCATTGCATTACATTGGTAGCTATACTCCATTCTAATATTGTAAACGCTGTGTTTGTTTGACAGCCTGTCTGTGTGTTCACAACGTTCACGTTTGAAACGCTGAATCGATTTAGATGATATGTGTGGTATGGTGAAAGAAGAAAAAAATAACCTTTTATATGTATGTTGCATAAAAAACTACAGCCCTTTAGGACTTGGAATGATACGTTAGCGAACAGGGCTGTTATTCGCTACGCGCTCATGCGTCTCACCCCACGCATCACGCTTAACGAAACTAGACCTCTACCTACGCTTAGTTACTACGCATCGCGGAGTCAAGATATATTTGTGGATGAGCGTTGAGGTGAGCTTTAAACAAGTTACAGAATAGGGGGGCAGGTATTTCTAAAACGTGTGGAAAGAGCCTATAGTCTAGTTTTTAATAAGTCACTCGAAATCTCTCTTTATTCCTCGAACGTTGGCATATCAGCATACAGCCTACCCTGATGGTAAGCAGGCACAGTAGCCTATGGGCGTGCTACTCCAGAAGAGCAACGAACTGCAAAAATTGGCCAGCCCTATATTGATTTGAGAACTCGTTATATCCGTAGCTAGAAACAAATGCAGATCTCTCAACCCTAACGCAGTTCGGTATGTCATATTCAGATCCCTCACTTCCAACGAAGATCCCTCACTCCCAATGCAGATCCCTCACTCCCAACGCAGATCCCTCACTCCCAACGCAGATCATTCTCTCCCAACGCAGATCCCTCCCTTCCAACGCAGATCCCTCCCTTCCAACGCAGATCTTTCACTCCCAACGCTGATCCCTCACTCCCAACGCAGATCCTTATCCCTCACTCCCAACGCAGATCCCTCACTCCCAACCCCAACGCAAGTCCCTCACTCCCAACCCCAACGCAAGTCCCTCACTCCCAAGTCCCCAGAACAGGAACACAACACCTGATACCTACAGAGCAAGCATTGCCACAAATCTGTCATAATCATTCAGATTTTACTGAGATTTGAATTCCCCTGTCACTTTCATCTATAAACCAGACTGACCTATCAACACGGTCACCTACAAATTAATGAATGACTTTAATTTTTAATTATTACATGGAACAAAGGCGCAACGGTTAACAGCCACGCTCCCGTGACTCCGACAGTGTGAACATGGCTTTATCGAACAATTTGGTACTTTTTGAAATGTTGTGTATTTAAAATTCTAAAATATCATAATGACGTTATGTAAAGTTTGAGCTTCCGAGGGTGTTGTGTTGAAGGTGAGGGACCGGCTTTCATCTTTAACTATCAACACGAGAACTCAATTAAATACTTGCTGTAAAATAAGTTGTATATTAGAACAGTAGTTAAGAACTCCCCATCACACAAACCTAGGTGTGTTTAGTCTAAATGGGCATTGTACTAAAATGTTTTTCACTGTGGCAGATCCAGGATTTTGGTTTGGCAGGATCAGGATTCTGAGGCTTGGTTCTAGTAAGGACTCTCCAAAGTAAAGCGCATGTACATTAGCAGTCTTAAAATTGTATCAAAATGTCCATGGACGTCAGCCATCATTGTAAAAGCAGCCATAAGCACCGCAATTGATGGTTCGTTTGTTCTTTGTACCAATGCTCCAAATACATATAATTGACCCTTTCTTTCCGCATTTTGCAACAATGCCTGACAGCCGACAGGCCATCTGTAGCAGGGAAAGGCACAATACAGAGACACACGGCGCGCCAAGTGACATATCGAACCAGATCTGAACTGTACTGGGAACAGGGGAAGGTGTGGAGAATTCATTACTTTGACAATCTCAGGTGTATTTTTTTTATTTCAACTTTATTGCACAAATATACAAATATAGGCGTCCCCCAAAGAGTGCCACAATGATCGGTCCTGCGCCACCCGCATCCAGCGGACTCCAGCGACCTTTACATCAGTCCACCTTGGGGCCTACCCTGCGCCTTCCGGTACGTGGTCGCCACTCGAGAACCTAATAAATTGTGCCCCAAGTTATTTCACCTTCAGTTATCAGTCATTTATTCGCTTAAACATGGTACAAATAGGTGGTATAAAAGAAATACAATAGAACTACATGTTTGGTCACAAGGAAAAATGTATAAACTCAAACTCAAACTCAAAATGATCTTTATTCAAGTCGGCCTAGTAACAAGCACTTTCAAATCGTCAGTAAATTTTTTAGAGTAATTTTTAAACATAAAGAATAAAATATATATGATAAAAAAATTGTATAAAAAATACTAGTAGAATATTTCTAGAAAAACAATCTAATGTCAAAAAACAAAATATTACGAAAATAATAGATTAAAAATTCAGTCAAAATTAGTTCCATGGAGTTTTATCATTCATGTAGTCTTGTGTGCTATAATAAGCTTTCGAGATAAGTTTACGCTTCACATAGTTCTTGAATTTATTAATAGATAACTCAGTTATCTATACTATATAAGGATGTCATGTGTATCGCATGCATAAGTTGCTAATACTAATACTAAGAATTTATGTCATTAAGATAATTCTTGTACTGAGTAATAGGCTTTGGATGCTAAAAACCTACAGATTTTAAACCCGCATGTATAAAATAAAAGTTGTAGGTAAGTGGAGAGGAATAAGAGCTCATACGCGACTCCACGCCACCGCTGTCCTAAATCCGAGAGAGCTCAATCGAAGCGGAACTCTTGCGCATTTTCACTGCGCTCATTAGCATCGCCATTACACGAGGAAACCGACACGCTGAAATGTGCACTGTACATTTACATCCATATCCATACTAATATTATAAATGGGAAAGTGTATGTGTGTGTTTGTTTGTTTGTTTGTTTGTCTGTCTTTCACGGCAAAACGGGGCGACGAATTGACGTGATTTTTTAAGTGGAGATAGTTGAAGGGATGGAGAGTGACATAGGCTACTTTTTGTCTCTTTCTAACCCCCCACTTCCCTAAAATAGGGGGTGGAAGTTTGTATGGAGCAGTCCGCAATTTTCAAGGTAAAAAGCTAAAAACTGGTATGCGGACTATTTGTGACTAATAAAAAAAACACCCAACCCCTTAAAAGAGGGGGTGAAATTTTATATGGGGGTCCAGATATGTAGTCGATATGTAGAGTCGATATGTAGTCGATATGTAGTGGATATGTAGTTGATATGTAGAGTCGATATGTATAGTCGATATGTAGAGTCGATATGTAGAGTCGATATGTAGAGTCGATATGTAGATACGATACGTAGAGTCTGTGTTCGATATGTAGAGTCTAAGTAGAGACGATATCTAAATATATAAAAGACTGAAACTGAGATGCACAGAGATAGAAGGTTAAAATTACTTTTAGTACGCGGGCGAAGCCGCGGGAAGAAGCTACCTAGTACTGTATAACCGACCCGTGCTCGGAACTGTAACATGAAATACAGCTTTGGCCAAAATTATTGAGCACCCCAAGTTTTCCTTTGTAACTTATGGATAAAGTAATATTTTTCAATTTCAATAAATACACGAAGACGTAAAATATCATTTATTTTACGTATTTTAACATAATTATGCAAATCCTTAATATCAGCCGCAAGACGTCCACTGATGGACGTATGCCTCCCCCAAAGAGTGCCAAAATGACCGGTCCTGCGCCACCCGCATCCAGCGGACTCCCGCGACCTTTACCAGGTCATCAGTCCACCTTGTGGGGGGCCTACCCACGCCGCGCCTTCCGGTACGTGGTCGCCACTCGAGAACCTTTCCGCCCCAACGGCCATCGGGTCTACGTGCAATGTGCCCCGCCCACTGCCACTTAAGTTTAGCAATTCGAATGGTTATATCGGTTACCTTGGTTCTGCTGCGGATAGCCTCATTTCTGATGCGATCACGCAGAGAAACTCCCAACATAGCCCTCTCCATTGCTCTTTGGGTGACTTTGTGCCTTCTTATTAATATATATAATTTTAAAAATGCTATTTGCATGTGAAAACTGAAGCTAGAAAAAGTCAGGTTTTACAAAAAAGGTTTAATTGTATTTTTTTTTTTTCACGGAATTTCCCTTAACGTCAATAAATATGATGTATTTTTCCGCGATTTAAGGCATTTTGCTTTTATTTTGATCACAGAACAGTTCATTATCGCTGGATGTTCTAGGTCGATTTGTGTAAGATTGTCCGCAATACACTCAAGAGCAAAAATTTTGGGTACAGTTTGTACTGAAATTCTATACAAAGTGTACCCGAAACTTTTGCTCTTGAGTGTATTTATTATTATTTATTTATTATTTATTATTCTTTCTATGGTTTGATGAATGAGGTATTTTTAGGCCGTTTTAGGGTCCCAAAGGGTACCTAAAACGGGACCCTTATTACTAAGACTTCGCTGTCCGTCCGTCCGTCTGTCACGCCCCACGTCGCTGTCACCAGGCTGTATCTCATGAACCGTGATACTTAGACAGTTGAAATGTTAACAGATGATATATTTCTGTTGCCGCTAAAACAACAAATACTAAAAAACAGAATACTAAAGGGGGCTCCCGTACATATTTTTTTGCCGTTTTTATAGATAATGGTACGGAACGCTTCGTGCGCGAGTGCGACTCGCACTCGGCCTGTTTTTATACTTTTATACAGAGACGTTTGGTGGCGCGAAACGCGGTTTGTCAGGCGGGTATGGAAATGCGCACGCCTGTAAGTACGTGAGCACTCCCAGACATAATAATAGTACATTGTTTAACGAGGGCCGTAAGTGGAATATTGCTAACGAGAGTGTATCAGAAGCCCGACGCCGAAGGCGGAGGGCTTTTGATGACTCGAGTTTGCAATATTCTTACGCCCGTGTTATACACAATGTTTTTCATCACATTTGCGAGGAAATAAATAACAACAAAAGACAGAAAAATGTAAGTTTCATACAGCAGCACCAATCAAAAATTGACAACTTCACTTCCAGATCAGTGCTAGTAGAGCGCGCAGTTCAATATTTCAACCAATCACAGAGCAGTATTCTTGCGGGGCGGGGCGTCGTGACCAACTAGATTTTTTTATTCAACCAATCACACAGCAACCAGATTTGCTTAAGCCAATCAGAGGGTTCTATTATTTAAAAAAAAAACCATAACGCCCATGGGCGTAATATAGCCCATTACAGCTCAGTACGCTTGCGTATAATAACACCATTTTCGAGCAAGTGTGATGAAAATATACTTACTCTCGTACGAAAATGACAGTTTTTCAAAAATAGTGTACAGTCAGCATCATAAACATGTATACACTTTTCGACCTTATCTCGAAGCAATAAGGTCCTAGAATGTAGGGGAGAGGGGGGCAGCTATCACTGGAGGCAGCTTAGAACAAATGCGTTCAAAGACGTATTTTTAATGCAATTATGGTCCAAATCCATTTTTTGGGCTCGCAACACTGACCCACACAACTGTCACTTGACAGATTTGACGTTTGACAGGACATGAACGAACCAGTAACATATTTTGATTTCGATGTCATCCGTTAGCGGTTTTGCTCCCCATGTGTAAGGATTTTCAGGCTGTATTTGAAGGAAACGGTAAGTGAAACTTATTTTATTCGATAATACAATCTATAAGCTTTAGTGACAAAGAATAAACAATCAGAATTTGCTATTGTTTTGGAAGATATCAATGTTTATTTTTTTAAATAGGTGTTGGGGTAGTTTTGTAAATAAATTAGGAGGCAGTTTTGATTAGCAGTCTGTTCAAAACTACCCCGGCCATAGGAAATGTTCATATCTGCCCCGATATAAACTGACATGTAGGTACGTAAACTAATAATCTTAGATATTTTAGTACACGCTCATAATGCATTTACCTGAGTTAATTAGTTGTATACTTATTACGTTTAGTCTTGTTTGGTATAATAGTTATTAGAATTCTATTGTTTGTTTTTCTGTCATTTTATATGATAAAATAAACATTATAATTAGAACATTTTATGTTTTTTTTATTTAACAACAGCCAAAACATAATTAATACAGAATTATTATCCCCTGCTACATTGTTGGGGTAGTTTTGAACAACAGTGTGTGCATAACTGCCTCAAGGGGGCAGCTTTAGTAGGATTTCAATACGTTTCAAAGGTACCCCTCCTGAGGCACCTTTGAACACTACAAAAAACATTTCTGTACAAAACTACCCCTTCTTAGTTATAACTGCAAATTATACAAGTAAAATGTTAATACGACCATTCCTAGTGACTAACTGTACTAAGTACAGGTTAAAAAAACACGTATATCTCAACATTGTTGCCTTATAACCCATATTTCAAATCTGCCCCAAGTAAATTCAAAGCTACCCACGCTTGGGGCAGTATTGAACATTATTCCTCGAGTTGCGAAATTCTAAATTGTACCTTTGTCTTTAGCTTTGGGCATGTGCAAATGCATTAATTACATAGGTTAATAACATACGTTGTTGTGTAGAGGCTTAAAACTGGTTTTTATGGGTAGTATTTTGGAATACGTTAATGAGTGTAAAAAATGTACCAGGCTGCCCCCCTCTCCCCTATACATGTTTATGATGCTGACTGTACATGAATTTTTTTTTCATAATTCGATTATTTTGGGTTTATGTTACTCAAAATCGTTGATACTATCGATCCTTATTCAAGAAAAAAGTTGTCCCAGATTTTACTATGTAAATTTTATCTTCCAGTGCGTCACGTCACGACCATGTAAATAAAAAGACTGCATACAAAAATGTGACGATCTGGAATGGAATATTCTGGATACTTTTTTTCTTGTATGAGGATCGATTCTGAGTAAGACAAACCAAAAAAAAACGAATTCAGAAAAAAAAGTTCATGTACACTTTTTTTTAAAAAACGCTCAAGTCATCTTACCGTAAGTACTTTTGGCACAATGTGCTATTACGAATTTGTTTATTAAATAAATAAATATAGTTAGTGGGACAAGTCACACCAATTGATCTAGTCCCAAACTAGGCAAAGCCTGTACTATGGGTACTAGACAACGGATAAACATACTTATATAGATAAATACATACTTAAATAGATATGAAACATCCAAGACTCGAGAACAAACATTCGTATTCCCATAAATTAAGTGGTCGCAAACCTTGATCCAATCTATTAGTCGTTGTTTATGCAAAAATCTCGTCTTGAACGTATTTTCTTTTATTACTTACGATCATTGACCATGTTTGTAAACATTATTGACTTCAACTCGTGACTTATATAGATGATTTAGAACAAAAAAAACCCGGACAAATGCGAGTTCAACTCGCGTGGTGAAGGTTCCGTAAAATATTGAGAATTTTCCGGTTTAAGTGAATAGGGTCGGAGATAATCGCCCCGAAAGTCACTAAAATTCTGTCCCCCCCCCCTCTAATTTTTGAACGGTGTATTTTAAAAATATGGAAAAATTCATAGACATAGGGCTTATTAATTTTATTCACCGAAAATTGTTTTGAACAAGATCGGTTCAGAGGTTTTCGAGATATTGCTGAAAAACTGCCTTCCTCAAAGAAAAGGACGTAAGTGCCGTAAAATTTCTGTGACGATACGACCTTTTTAATAGGCACGGAACCCTTCGTTTTGCGTGGTCCGACACGCACTTGGCCGGTTTCATTTGATACGTAACACATTACAATTTGCGAAACTTTATTTTTAATTTTCGAGTTTACACCCCAAAAGTGGCCCCCTTGTTCAGAATTCATTCATTTGCTTTACGTGTCAATCTTTGGGTCACCAATTTACATATGTATACCAAATTTCAAATCAATCGGTTCAGTAGTTTCGGAGCAAATCGGCTGTGACAGACGGACAGACAGACGCACGAGTGGTTCCGTTTTTTTCCTTTTGATGTACGGAACCCTAAAAAGCAATTAATCTAATAAAATACTTATTTATAATGCACTTGCTTGGAATGTGCACCTTTATATTTCAACATAAACACGGGAACTCCACTATGCCCGCACAGCGGAGGGGGACGGCGCGGGGCCGTGCGGGAATGGATTTCGGGCCAAAATTCCCACACACGTGCGAGAATGAGATTTCAAGACTGTTAAAATTTCACCTTTTATGTATTCTTTTTTATTTCCTCGCATGGTACATTGTAAAATGTTGTATGGTACACGTGCGAATAGGTAATTCCCAACTCGTGTCGATCAAAAACACTCCCTGAAGGTCATTGTCACTCGTTGGGAATTACCTACTTTCCGCACGTGTATCATAAATAACTATTTCATCACACTTGCTCGAAAATGGTGTTATTATACGCAAGCGTACTGAGCTGTAATGGGCTATATTACGCCCATGGGCGTTATGGTTTTTTTTTTAAATAATAGAACCCTCTGATTGGCTTAAGCAAATCTGGTTGCTGTGTGATTGGTTGAATAAAAAAATCTAGTTGGTCACGACGCCCCGCCCCGCAAGAATACTGCTCTGTGATTGGTTGAAATATTGAACTGCGCGCTCTACTAGCACTGATCTGGAAGTGAAGTTGTCAATTTTTGATTGGTGCTGCTGTATGAAACTTACATTTTTCTGTCTTTTGTTGTTATTTATTTCCTCGCAAATGTGATGAAAAACATTGTGTATAACACGGGCGTAAGAATATTGCAAACTCGAGTCATCAAAAGCCCTCCGCCTTCGGCGTCGGGCTTCTGATACACTCTCGTTAGCAATATTCCACTTACGGCCCTCGTTAAACAATGTACTATTATGATACAAGTGCGGAAAGCATAATTCCCGACGAGTGACGATGACCAAAAACACGAGCCTTTGCGAGTGTTTTGGATCGACACGAATTGGGAATTACCTATCCGCACGTGTACCATACAACATTGTACAGTACACATGGTGTTACTTTCCCGCACTATAGTGCGGAAATGAGCACTTTCCGTGCATATGTTGAAACTTTAAAGAGCCATATGTACTGTAAAACGTTGTACGATGCACGTGCGAATAGGTAATATTAGGGAGTGTTTTAAACAACTCGTGTCGATTTAAAACACTCCCTTCGGTCGTGTTTTAATTTATCGCCACTCGTTGCGAATTACCATGTGAACTGTAAAATGTTGTATGGTACACGTGCGGATAGGTAATTCCCAATTCGTGTCGATCCAAAACACTCGCAAAGGCTCGTGTTTTATTTTCTGCACTTGTATCGTAAATAACTATTACAATGCACCATGCGAGGAAATAAAAAAAATACATAAAAGGCGAATCTTTAATTGTCATGAAAGCTCATTCTCGCACGTGTGTGGGAATATTGGCCCGAACAAATCAAAAGTCAACTCAATACTTTCTTGTACTTGAGTAAATTATTCCGAAAGCTCCGGTAAGTAAAGCGTTGAATTTAAACAGCTTTTGAAGGTGCTATACCTACTGTAAGCAGTAACCGATACTTAGAGGGCAATGCTGTGGTGCGAAAGTGGTAGTGTTGGGATTATGTGTCGATAATAGATACGATGAATGAAGTACTACGAGATGTTTTTTTTGAATATTTACTTAAATGTTTTTCGTTGGAATTATTTAAAACATTCTTTAACATTTTAAAATAATCTAAAATTTGAGCAATCTTGCGTTCTTATCTCATACAATAAATATTCGAATAGACTACAAAGGTAGTCATCTTAAATTATTTCAACTGTCCTATAGTATGACAACTGGGAAGCAAACAAAAAAAAATCGGCCAAGTGCGAGTTGGACTCGCGCACGATGAGTTCCGTGCCATTATTTATAAAAACGGCAAAAAAATCATGTCTATTGTATGGGAGCCCCAGTCCGACTCGCACTTGGCCGGTTTTTTAGTATTTGTTGTTATAGCGACAACAGAAATACATCATCTGTGAACATTTTAACTGTCTAACTATCACGGTTCATGAGATACAGCCTGGTGACAGACAGACGAACGGACAGCGGAGTCTTAGTAATAGGGTCCCGTTTTTACCCTTTGGGTACGGAACCCTAAAAAAACTACTACCTACTAGTATACTTTTCACAAAATATAGTCGAAGTCATAATTATTATTCTTTTCAGACAGGCATAATAATGAATTTATCTATAACTAAGAAAAGATGATATCTAAGTATAAATATCACAAAGTAGTTTATAACGCGAAACCAACACTTTATATATTTGGTAATGCAAAAAAAGCAACTTAATAATCTTTATTATTTGATATTGTGAAAAAGTATTTTTACATTGCAGAAAAAGTATTAGGTCATAGAAATTTTAATATTTAAAAAATAAGTAGGTACCTACATAAATTTCAAACAGCGCATCGGTCTTGCTGGACTGGACGACGTTAAAGTATCTCACCACATTTTATCGATAAAACGACCGCCCCTATCCATTCTAATCCGCGATACAAATCGGCTGCAACATAACCGCAGTCGTGCCGGCGAATTGCGAACAGCCGCGCGGGCCTTAGTCCACGCGTTAAAAAAAACAAACTGTCAAAAATGCGCGGCAAAGCGGATGAGGCGTTTTTCGAATTTTAAAACCAGAACGTTAAGTTTAGGAATGGTTAGGACAAAATGTGAAGTGTTTTTTATTTAATAAATATTTTTATCTTTTTTGTAAATATGGTGTTTTGGAAGAGAGTGTTTTTGGCAGCGGTCCTCTCTTCGGTTTTGGATGTCCACAGTGAACAGCTGTTTGGTGATAATGTGAGTATTTTTCTTTAGTTCGAATTTGATAAATTATCAGGATTGCCCAAAATAAGTTGTGAACTGTTACGAATATCGACATTCGCGAATTGATTAGATTAGGTTAGTTTATTTATTTCATTGTACATTTTTCATATAGTTTTGACTTACATTATAATTAACACAGACATACAGATTAAGGGCGTTGCCCAATTTTTTTTAATTTTTTTTTATTGTTTGTTTTATTGATTATTGTTAGGTACTAACCTAATATAGTCTTAAGTCATTTGTTACTAACATTCTATGGATCAACCGATATGAAATAAAGTTTTTTTTTATAATTATCACTTACTAGCTTCTGCCCGCGACTTCGTCCGCGTGGAACTCGTTCATATCGTAACTCCATACAAACTTTCGTCCCCCATTACGCCCCCTTAGGGGATGATTCCCGGGATAAAAAGTATTCTATATGTTAATCCAGGCTATACACTATATGTATACCAAAATTCATCTTAATCCGTTTAGCCGTTTTTGCGTGATTGAGTAACAAACATCCAAACAACTAAACATCCAAAATTTCGTATTTGAAAAAAAAAACAATACCAACAATTAAAATGAAAATAACTTCACATTAGGTACTGGTAAACGCGGCTTACTTTAGCCCTGGGGGGTAACTTTGGCTTTCGCGAATAAATGCTCACGTTGTTACTTTCTTTATGTAGCATTGCTGTGTGGTTTTTATGCGGGTCAAAGTAACCCTCCATTGGGTCAAAGTAACCCGAGTTTACGGTACCTACAATCTCGACACGCATGTTGGTATGATTCGTGACTGGGTGACCTAGGTATGAGACAAAATAGGTATGGAGGCAGATTATTCGATAACACTACAATAGTCGTATTTACGGGAACATTGTCAATTCATTATTTCATTAAATTGATTTACTCCTACAAGGTGGACTGATGACCTGGTAGGTTAAGGTCGCAGGAGTCCGCACGATGCGGGTGGCGCAGGACCGGTCACTTTGGCACTCTTTGGGGAGGCCTATGTCCAGCAGTGGACGTCTTTCGGCTGATATGATGAAATTGATTTACTGAAAGGATTCTACTACCAATTTAGCAAGCTACGAATCTTTTGGATGGTGTTAAGGAGCCATATAAGTTTGCCAATTAGATGCCAGAAAGAACTGCGTCCAACATTTTAATTTTTTTCCTTTTACGGCAAATGTGAATTAAAGCAGTCGTAATAATGTAAAACTGGTTTTATGGCAATACACATAATTATGGCAATTGACATTATTTAAATGCTTATGGAATGTAAAAATATGGCATATGACATATCAGATTAGTGCAAATAAAATTATGGATTCCATTAGTAACCATGACAAATGACATGAAATGACAAATGAAATGACAAATGTGAAAAGTCTAGAATTTCTCCAAAATGACACGAAATAGAAATCATAACTAACCGCAAATGATCTCACAATGTAATGCCTTTCAAGTATTACGAAAGTCTAGATCTCGTAACTAAAAAACTGAAAAGTGGTGTGAACAATATCGATAAAACGTAACGCGGTTTGAAAGTCAGAAAAAAACACTTTTAATCACACAAAAATATTGAACTGTGCCGTTCTAAGATATCAAACCGAGATTAGAATTCGGTTGCATTGCAGTGACAGTTTTGCCATATAAATACGCCAAAGTTTAATTGAAATGATAGCTAGTCCAATCCCAAATTCAGTTACGTAAAACGTGATGTTAGCAAATGTTCCATTCCTCTTAATTTTTCCTTCTGTGCCCGTGAAAATAAATAATTCTTGTTTATGATCATACTAACTTTTCCTGATACCTCTTAAACTTCCACAGTTTCATCGAAAAGTAAACTTAAATTTCAAAATCTGGACTAAGTGTTTCATCCTCCAAAAAAATCTTATTTTCTCACACATGCAATGAAATAAATTGACGTTGAGTTCTTTATAATACCTTTTTTTTATGGGAGGAACATCCGTTATGGATACCTCCATGCCACGGGGATAGCACGGAGGTTATGTCGGACTCGCACCGACTAAAAACCCCCCGATGGTCCTCCTCGACGCATTTCGGATGGCTCTGGGATCTCCTACGGAACGCACCCTAGCGTCATGCCTCAATGGTATCTACCTTTTTTCCCGATTGCAGCCCCCAACTGCAACCGTGTACCACCCCGAGGACCCCTTTTAGTCGCCTTGTACGACAGGCAGGGGATACCGTAGCCGTATTCTAATGCCCGGGCTACAGGGCGCTCTTTATAATACCTAGGATTCGAAGTAGGTACTATCACGTTTCGGGCGCGGCGAGACGAGAAATATGTAAAGCGCTCTTCTTTTGCTTCAATCAATTCGTGACCCGACATCGTGGCGTTCAGTCATTAAAAAAGCTTTTTTTTCATTTTTTTTTCATTGCATGTTTAAGAAAAGCACTATACATACCTCGGCCCGAAAAAGAATTGTCAAGCCTCGTAAGTCGTATCATAGTCTTCATCTACTAGACCACAAATGGTCTCGCCGGAAGACCAGCGCTGGCTCGCGACTCTCGCGAGCCAGCATTATGCTGAGGCGAGACCATTTCGTGACAAACTGCTTAGTATACGGTTTATATGTCTAGTATTTTAAGTTGTAACTGCATGAATAAGCTTTGTCACGAATAAATTATTTCATTTCATTTCATTTAATAATCATTTAATACTCTGATACTGATATGATATATTGTATACTGTTTTGAAAAAATGACACCTCGCCGAGTTTATTACGCTGGTTCTTCTCGAGGCAGAGGTTTACTTTCCGAACCGGTGGTAGTTTATCGACATTCATAGGTGCATGTAATATGCCTAAATTGAAGAATAAATCACTTTGACTTTGACTTTGACTTTGACATTTCTACTTGGCCGGCAATACCTATTTTCCCGGCAACTGCAGTAATTTCAGTGGGGGTTTTTTTATCAATCTGATCAATTAAGATGATCTTAGCCGTGATGTGATGGTGTTGTGTCGGGGGTGTTTTAAAATCTAAGTAGCTTCTTCACATAACTTTTGTTACTTTAATACCTATTAGATTTAACCGTTTTACTGACTCAACAACACCCACCTCTGCGCCCACTCCGAAAGTTTATCCACGAGGAGACAATGGAATAAATTAGGAATTATGTTATGAAGCAAAAGCAGGAAGCAAGTCCTTGTAGCTCGTTGACCCTAGATTGGAATCCACGGGTGCAATCTTGCCCTTTGTGAACATAATTATATAACTTACTTTACAAGACGACTTTAGATATCAAGCTGGAAACAGTGCAAAAACAGAGAACTCTTCAATTGTAATAAAAAATCATTTTGGCAAAACTAATGAATTAAGTACCAATATTTTTTACTAACGTCATTGACGGCTCAAGATTATTTCAGCAGAGATAAAACATACCGAGGAAACTTATTTAAAAAAAGACTCAGTACCGTGGTTGGCTTACGTCTTCACAAAAATTGGTGGTCTCTTTTAATAGTATTTGCTGTCAACGACAATGACGAAAAAAACGCATTAAATGCTGAATATTCACCCGAAAATAAACCTAGTAAGTTGGTTTATAAGCAAAAACAGCCTGATCTTAAATTTTTCAAACAAATTTGAATCGGCTGACAGAGGGACATCTCAATGGGGATATCCCAAAGACAATCGGTGTCATATTAAGTCATCTCGAATCCGCTCCCAGAAATATCGTGAGCGACCAATTTTAAACCGAGTCCTATTTCATTTGATTTGTCAAATGGTTCTTCAGCCTTGGTCCTTCGCTTCAGTTTTTGCATAAGCATTATAATAATGAAGCTCGCAAAATTGTTCGCAATTTGATTGATGTCATGAATGAAGATTGTTTAACATGCCGTGACTATAATAACCCGTATTGTAGGTACTTTATGGGCATTATAGTGATATTCAATGGTTTTTAGATTATGTATCTATTCGTATGTTATGTCGATAAGATCGTTTTTATATTCAATTCTTTGCAATAAAGGGCATAGTAGGTACATTATGAGTTGACCGAATTGACTGGATCGAAAAATGCTTCCGAAAGATTAACTAAGCTTTTATTGTCAATAATTTTCCAAGTTGTAGGAAATTATCACCTTTCATTTGAATCAAATATTAAACTAAACAGTGTGTTAATTATTGTAATGTATTCGAAGTGAAAGGGAACATGCGAAATTACTTTCGTATAAGTAAAGTTAATAATTTTATTGCTGCTAAAATAAATTTACATGATTATAATGCATTTTATGGTGATATATACACCATTATGGTTTTAATGGTAATTACTTTTGCTTAATGCAGCTATTTCAAAAAACTTAACAATAAAAGAAAGTAAAGGAAAAAATAATTTAATACCAACAATTTCATATCACCCTGTTTTTCATTTTTATATCGCATGGAGTGTAGCAGCAAAGCTATCCCAGTAACTTTTCGAACGCGCTTAACAGATCAACTGCTGCCGTTATTAAAAGTTTAAGATTACATTTGACATTTCCGAATGTTTGTTTGAAAAGTTACGCAATTGTTTTTTTGCGGTTATTAGTCGTTTGCCGTCGCCGGAACACTATTGCGATAGTAAATAAAATTCAGACCCGTTATCGGTCCCTTCGAAAATAACATACTTCGAGTAATTCACTCCCTAAAAGAGTGAAATATGCCAAAAAGAAATAGTTTGCATGTCGCTCACGTAACGCATTGAAGGGTACGTCAGATAGATCTAATTATCACTTTTTGTATGGGAAAATGACAGTTGTGTTGTAGGACTTGTAGGACACTGCGTTCGTAAAGTTATGTGATCACCCTCCTGAAAACAGGCAGGATAATATTGATCCTGGTAATTCTAGGGGCAGGATAATATTGACTCTGGTAATTCTAGGGGCAGGATAATATTGATTCTGGTAATTCTAGGAGATAGCGGAAGCTGTGTTTTCATATCTATAGGTATATGAAAAGATAGTATTATAGCCTGGATTAAATTAGAGGATAGTTTTTATGCCAGGTCCATGCAGACCAAGTCGCGGGCGGAAGCTAGTTTACCATAAAGTAATCGCGGATTCAGTCGCCCGTATCTAGGGTTTGCAATATCCCCCCAGTTTTTTAATATTCGGATAATTGAATACTTCAATATTTATTATCCGAATATTCGGATATTTGAATAATTTCGGATAATTTTGGTATTTTATAAAATAAAACAAAATTAGCGTATTTAAAGGTGTGTAATGCATAAAATCAACAAGTCAAGTAACAAAAAACCTGAAAATTAAAAATACAACATGCTTTTATAATCATTATATGAGTTGTCATTATGGCACCACGTAATTTGTGTTCGGTCGGTTCGGTTCAGAGTTCAGAGTAGGTACTGTAGGTAGGTAATACCAATAATTATTTTAATGACAGGTAGAAAATCCGCGTTATCTGCAAGTGTTTTCGTTGCTCATTTAAATACCTAATAATAGTAACATTAGTAACAATTCGTGTCTGCTAGATTTAATCAATACATACATGTATATTATGTAATTTATGTAAGTTGGTATTCATTCAGGTACTTATTTAATAAAATATAATACTTAATATAGAACATTTGTCTAAACACCTTATTTGGGCAATACAGATGGACATAAAACGTCATTAGTCATTAGTGTTTTTTCTCGTAAGTTTTTTGAATTTTTCCTACTTATAAATGATTTTATTAGTGTTTTCAAAATATCCGTTTATTCGGATAATTCGCGGTTTAGTATCCGGATAATTTTGAATATTATTTTCGGCGGATATTCGAATAATTGAATATTCAGATTATTCGGATTGCAAACCCTACCCGTATCCTTCGCGGGGACTGTTTTCTGGTACCTAATAAGAAAAAGATTTTTCATCACGCTTGCTGGCGTTATTACTTGCGAGCGTACAGAGCAGTTATAGCCGTTTTACCTCCCACGGGCTTTTAAGTTTAGTTTTAAAATATAGAACCCTCTGATTGGCTTAAGCAAATCTGGTTGCTCTGTGATTGGTTGAAAAAAAAATCTAGTTGGCCAAGCCGCCCCGCCCCGCAAGAATACTGCTCTGTGATTGGTTGAAATATTGAAGCTGCGCGCTCCACTAGCACTGAGGAAGTGAAGTTGTCAATTTTTGATTGGTGCGGCTGTATAAAACTTAGATTTTTCTGTCTTTTGTATTTATTTATTTCCTCGCAAATGTGATGAAAAACATTGTGTATAACACGGGCGTAAGAATATTGCAAACTCGAGTCGTCAAAAACCCTCCGCCTTCGGCGTTGGGCTTCTGATACGAGTAGACTCTCGTTAGCAATATTCCACTTACGCCCCTCGTTAAACAATGTACTATAAAAAAATAAACAATACAACAGTTACTCTGTATCAGTTACAGTGTGTCTACATTATAATTTGGCAAAATCTAGTTATCGTCGCGTGCGAAACCTTCAGCATGTACAAATCGTTTCCATGCCACCGAACGTGAAGCAACTAGCTATGGCTCTCTATCTGACTGAGCATGGAGTGGTGAAACGATCTAGATTGAAGCCAACCTTGCCTTAATTATAACTTTAGTGGCGTGATCAAAGTGAAAATGAGAGGGTTATTTGCGTAACCAGCGTTAGGACATCTCAACTGTCATTTTCCCATACAAGAAATGTCATTTAGATCAACCTAACGTACTTGAGAAACTTTACGCGATCGACTACGAACGTAATAAAAAAACCAGCCAAGTGTGAGTCGGACTCGCGCACGAAGGGTTCCGTACCATTATCTATAAAAACGGCAAAAAAATTATGTCTGTTGTATAGAAGCCCCAGTCCGACTCGCACTTGGCCGGTTTTTGAGTATTTTTTGTTATAGCGGCAACAGAAATACATATCTGTGAAAATTTCAACTCTCTAGATATCACGGTTCTTGAGATACAGCCTGGTGACAGACAGACAGACGGACGGACGGACGGACAGCGAAGTCTTAGTAATAGGGTCCCGTTTTTACAGGAAGTTAAGCCACTCTCACTATTTAAAAGGGAGTCCCAACCTTATCTATACTTATATTATAAGAAAGAAGTGTCTGTGAGTTTGTATGTTTTGGGTAATCTCCGGAACCTCTCATCCGATTTCAAAAATTCTTTCACCTGCGTGTAGAATGATCTTTCTGGATGGTTATAAGCTATATTTTATGCCGCTGGTTTGCGTGCGTTCTTTGCTATACGCGGACGAAATCGCGCAGGTACCTTGCCTAAGCCGTTCTCTTGGAAGGGTATCCACGGAAGACCAGCGTCATGGTACTCACAAGGTACCTTGACATAAAGCTGAGTGGAGGCCATTTCAATGACGATTTAAAATGTTCACTACTGTTTCTTCTCCTATGTATTAGCCTAAGTTTTAAAACGTCATGAATAAACTTATTTTCTTCTTCTTCTTCTTCTTCTTCTAGTTGTAAAGTTCAAACGATGTTTTTTTTATTGGCATGATTATGCTAGTGAAAAAATACAGATTAATACTCAATGCTCCTAGGGGCAGTACAATGCCCTTGCCAGACAAAGAATGAATCTCTTTGGTAACGGCTACCCGCAACCAAAGGAATTCAGGGTGCTCCCACTGAGCTGCATCATCCGCTTTGTGGAAATGATGGAGCGAGCTTGGGAGTAGCTATAAAGGGGAGGGCAAATGCACAAAAGATCCCACTGGGTCGAAGTGTATCCGAAAGGGCCATCAAGTAGATAAGATAAGATAAGATAAGGGGCAGTACAAAATTATCGAAATTACTTACACGAATTAAGAAACTACGGTTGCCCATCTGACTGAACATTGCGTGGTGAATGGTGAAACGCAAATCTAAATTGAAAACAGCGTCCTTGCCTTAAGTAATTATAACCTTAGTGGCGTGAAACCACTAAAGTGAAAATCTGGTGTTGAGTAAACTTTGGGTTGTTGATATAAAAAGTGACCAGAATGAAAAAAAAAACGAATTGGCAGGATTTTTTTCATTTTTTCCGGGGGCGATGTTAATCAAATCTTGTAGTTAAGTCAACATGTTTGGTAGCTATTATTATAGATTATTTATTTAGGAACTTACCAAGTTAATAATAACGTGGCTAATGGTACAAGCATTCGAATTGTTTAAGCGCAAATCATTTTTGAAATAGCTTTTATAGCTGACTTTTGATCATACTGTTTCTTTAGTATTATCATATGTTAGCTAGCTGAGGATAATAAAGCAGTCAGAACTCGTTAACGGGCGTTTGTATCTTTCCTGACATGGCGCAGTCGGTAGGATAAGTTTAACTGATTAAATACGTGATTATACTGTTTGTTTAGTATTATCATATGTTATATAGCTGAGGATAATAAAGCAGTCTGCACTCGGTAACGGGCGTTTATGTATCTTTCCTGACAACTTTTGCCCAAGTGCTGGTTTACAATTTTTGAAACTTACTTTTTAAATACATGTGACAACATTGCAAGTTGTTTACGAAGCTTGTAAAAATATCGACAACCGCTTTTACAAATTATGTCTCTATTTCTGAAATCAGTTAAAATAATCAAAACCCTCTCATATATGCCTACTTCCGAAATATTCCAAGCATTAATCCCACTATACCCGAATGAGAAAGGATATAATCCGTATGAACTGTATCGACGGTTACTATATTCCGCTTCTAAAACGAGAAGGCATCTCACATTGTCACGCAACCTGCGCACGGTCACAACTCAGTCGGTTTATTGTCTTTTTATGCAATTAGGCGACGCAGGCGCAATTTAAATTAAATAGCAGGTAAAGTGGTGAACTTGATGTTTGAAAATATTAATTGTAAATTAAATCCATATACATATTATTCTTATTGGAGTATGCCACAAACTAATAAATAAAATAAAATAAATAAATAAATATAGTGGGACAATTCACACCAATTGATCTAGTCCCAAACTAGGCAACGCCTGTACTATGGGTACTAGACAACGGATAAACATACTTTTATAGATAAATACATACTTAAATAGATATTAAACATCCAAGACTCGAGAACAAACATTCGTATTCATCATACAAATATCTGCCCCGACCGGGGATCGAACCCGGGACCTCAAGCTTCATAGTCAGGTTCGAGTGTCCAGTGACAAGTGTGTGTTGCCAGTGATGACGTATAGCACGGAAACGTGGTCGCTTACTATGGGCCTCATAAGAAGGCTAAAAGTCACCCAAAGGGCAATGGAGAAGGCTATGCTGGGAGTATCTCTGCGTGATCGCATCAGAAATGCGGCTATTCGCAGCAGAACCAAGGTAACCGATATATAGCCTTCCGAATCGCTAAACTTAAGTGGCAGTGGGCGGGGCACAGTGCACAGTCCAATGGTCGTTGGGGCGGAAAGGTTCTCTAGTGGCGACCACGTACCGGAAGGTGAAGCGTGGGTAGGCCTCCCACAAAGTGGACTGATGACCTGGTAAAGGTCGCGGGAGTCCGCTAGATGCGGATGGCGCAAGACCGGTCATTGTGGCACTCCTTGGGGGAATGCCTATGTCCAGCAGTGGACGTCTTTCGGCTGATATGATGATGATGATGATGATAATGATGAATATTCGAGTATTTATTCATCATTAAATTGCTGATAACCGTTCCCTAATAACCGTCTCTCCGTTATTATTACGAGCCGCGATTGTTGTGAAGAAAACTCAAAAATCAAAGCACCTCCGGCGTGACATATATATAAGCTGCCGAGGGTTAGGTTAAGAAGGAGGGTTGGAGGTAATTACTAATTATAATGGCACGAATTAATAATAATACGACACGGGCAGCGACAGCATCCGCTCGGTGTACTCCTTTGCATTCCATTAAATTGTCAAAAGGGCCTCTACGTGCGCACGCCTCCCAAATGTCCGGGACATCATGTCCCGTGAGCGGGAAAGACATACGTGACACAGTTTAAGCAGTGTAAAAGGTGGTTAACAAAAAAAACCAAAATTTTAAGCACCTCCGACACGACAAACATATCTGCCGAGGGTTAAGAAGGATGGAAAGGATGATACTTGACCTATCATTGCAATACCTATGCCACTTTCCCCATATTTAAATCTACAATTTCTAGAAGAGAATTAAACTTCATATGTGCGTTTCTGACCCCTTTTGGGCCTACAAGCGTGAATTCACGTTTTCGTGAATCGACGATGTGCTAAGTCTATTCTTAAATAATTCCTCAATTTCCTCTGCAGGTTTCTCTACTTAGTTACTATTGTGTGTTTTTACAGTTATAATCCGAGCATTAAGTCAATTTTAATCTATTCTACCTGGCGGAAACTTAAAGTTCACAACAATACAAATTACAAACTTACGACTTCAGTTCATCTTTAAATCAACTCCTACAAACTTGCCAAGCTTTCCATAGAAACGTCGATTTCAGAGTGGAAAATGTTACTTTGCAGTCACCCAACCAAAAACTGTCACAAGAAATGTCAACATGATTGTCCCAAATTGCGTTTGGAAAAGAAAATGAGACTGTAATCGTGGAAGATAACTGTTACCTCACGGCGCGAACACTGAATACAGTTGGGTAGCCAAGCATTCAAGATTTAGATAGCTTTTGTCCGCGACTTCGTTCGCGTGGAATTCGATTATATCGTTCCTGCATACAAATGTCCACCCCCATTCCCCTTAGGGGAAGATATCCAAGATAAAAGCTATCCTTTGTCCTTCCCAGAATATAAAATATCTTCATAACAAATTTCATCTCGTGAGGAATTAATTTAAACTAAGATTATTATTCAGTTAATAGTTTCGGATATAGGTTTAAAATTTACCAGGACCTTTACCTACTCGAGTTTTATACGCCGGTTCTTCTCGAGGCAGAGGTTTACGTTCCGAACCGGTGGTAGTTTATCGACATTCATAGGTGGATGTAATATGCCTAAATTGAAGAATAAATCACTTTGCCTTTGACTTTTTGACTTTAAGGAAACTTTTCATCCGCAGCCAAATGGTCTAGTAGAGCTCATAAACCGCACTGTAAGAGCACAGCGCAAATAATATTATTGCCTTGCGGTCGCGTTCAGTTGCATTTTAAAATAATAGTTAGTATTACTCTTGCGGTCACTTTTGTACGTGTTCTCTATCCATCTACGCAATGAACGTAATTTTAAACCTGATGAAAGCAATACGAGCATCACTCACGTTTGTATCATTTACTGATCGCATTTATCATCGATTGGTTCCGCGAGATTGCTCAGTCAAAGCAATTTAACTTAATCTATGACTTCATCGCGGGATGGAATACTCTTGAAGCATTGCAATATTGAGATTTTTTACGTTGACAGTGTGGGATTCTCTGTGAATTCTGATAGTTTCATAAATTTTTAATCAAATTAAAACGAACATCAATTTCATGTTATCTCGGGCAGTTCTGTAACTTAGTCATTTATAATAAAGACTTAAAAGTTTTTTTTTTCAAGGATCGTGAACAAAATGCTTTTTTCCAGAAAGTCTCAATTAGCCACGCGCGGGCGTGTGCGATTATCGCGCGCCGCGCGCGTGACTCTTTTCCAGCGCCGGCGCAGGTTTCTAGATCTTATTCTATTGCGTTACTTAAGTATAGGGAATAGTGACATTCTTTATGGTGGCAGACGCTTTTGTTAGACGATGAAGTATATAATTAATTACTGTCATACCAATGGTTTTCTCTGTAGGTACGTCTGTGTAAGCAATATAATTACGAGTACATGCATAGCCACACACATTTAGTAACCATTGGAACGCGAAAAAAGAGAAAAACAATAACCAAACAGAATTTGATTATTGTTTTTTTTAATCTCTTAGGAAATATGCAAAAACATGTATTTTGCTTTGTTCAAGTCTGACTTAAAATACTGTGACTTTTTTAACACGGTCACGCTAGCAGGAGCATCTATGTGTAGCTAAAAATATGTGTGGCATAAATGAAATAGGTAACTAAACTACCTAGGGCGGCACATCGTGTACCCAGAAGGGGTACAACATATCGCCGCCCAAAAACGATGTAGGTATACTCTAAAGGGCTGCTACAATAGATCACTTGCTGGTCGAAGCGGGGCGTTTTATTAAGGCCCATAAAACATCAATAATAATAATACACTGGAGCCGTAGCCATGGTTGGCCTTGTCACGCGATAGGTGATAGGATAGAGCGTGCGTCACTGGCTGACACCGTTCGATAGAACGAGACGACGCTCTTATCTTGTCACTTGTCGCGTGATAAGGCCAACCATGCTACGGCTCCTGGTAAACATGAACCTATGATACTCAGGACAAGCTATACGTGATGCCACAATGAGGGACGGAAAGGCTTCTATGCAGCTAAATTAAGAACTGGTCTTAAAATGGCTTACCATAAACAACCTATGTAATTTGGGCGAGTAGTGGTTTTTTTGCAACACCTTCATACTAAATCAGTTGTGGCAAATAAAAACCAGTGGAACCATGACAAGGACTACGAATGATATTTCCCTTTCTGTCACACTCATCGAGATTTGTATGCTACCAACTCGCTCGGACGTGGTATTATTATTACCATGGCTTGTCCTGGAGCCGTAGCATGGTTGTGTCACGCGATAGGTGATAGGATAGAGCGTGCGTCACTGGCTGACACCGTTCGATAGAACGAGGCGACGCTCTTATCTTGTCACTTGTCGCGTGATAAGGCCAACCATGCTACGGCTCCTGAGTATAGGTCCATGCTGGCAAACTAACCTTGGTACTCCTACAGTTTTCAAATGTAAGATCTTAACTTGACGTATAGGTAAGTCCTATTTTTCCAGTCGCTTGATCTCGCCTTGAAGGGGTTGAAGTTCAAAGCTATAGGAGAATGAATTTCAGTTGCTACTCTTTTGCAGTATCTTAGTGTCGATCTTAACAACTATTAATTAAATGGACTAATTACCTACACTTACAACATTCTCTCGACACGCAACGCTAACTGGGAGTCAATTCAACAACGCGTCATTGAAATAAAATTGTATTTGTCGCGTGCTCTCGTTTGACACGTAAAAGCCAGGCCCATATTTCATGAACTTGATAATTGTCACCTGACAACGACAATTTGAGTACCTGGGTCGATATATAACTGGATTCACTAGGGGAAAATGTCCAACGAAGCGACGCTCGATTTAAATTTATATAAACGTTGACGACGAGACGACGCCCCTATCTTGTCACTTGTCGCGTGATAAGGCCAACCATGCTACGGCTCCTGAAAACTTATAACTGTCACCTATTTTTACCTATGTTTGACGAAATAAATGATTTGTATTTGTATTTGATGATGTGAAACGGGATGAGATGAGCCTGAAATTTAGATGGCATTTTTTATATGGCAACAATATCATTGTCAAATGTGTCAAACGTCTTAAATTTGTATGATGTAATAATCTTGATACTTGATATGCTAACTACGAAAGTAACTGTTCCATAATAAATTAGACTGTTATTGCTTTTTAAGAGAATTAGGGTGGCTTACTGATAATTCTATTCACATTGGAAAATACCATAGAAAGTTCAATCTCGTCAAAATTGAAATTTTGGACGGTGGTTTTGATTATTCTTCTTAAATACATCTAAAGTAGAATGAAGTTAGAGTTTTATTTCATACTAGCTTCTGCCCGCGACTTCGTACGCGTATAAATTATGGATGACATGATATTCTTATGTTTCACCATACGATACCTACTACACTGATAAATTAGATTATTACGATTTCATTTCTATAAATTATGCGTGTAACAGTTCAAATCCTCATAAACTTTGTCGTCAATAACATTTAGTTATATTGGTTTACTTAATCTTTATTGCAAACGAAGTACCTAAGTAGAAGAAAAATTACCATAACCGGAATTTAAATATAAGATTTCATAATTGAAACAAATGGACCGAGGGCGAGACCCCAAAGATACTCTATATCTCCGGGTGTCTTGTCAAACTACCCCTGAGAGCCAAAGTCCTGAAGGTAAACGGGGAGGCAAGCGGGGCCGAAGGCTGAGCTTTTCGTAGGAATGAAAGGCCCAACGTACCCTTATAGATAGCGCTCCATATGCGAGCCAGAGCATCGAAGGCCCGAGGGCGAGACTCCATGGATACTTACTATCCACAGGTGTCTTGCAAGCGAAACATGAGCCTTAAGTCCCAAAGTTGAGGGGTGAGGCAAGCGAGCCCGAAGGCCGAGCTTTTCGTATGAATGAAAGGCCCAACCAAACCAACCCTTCAAGAGCGCTCTTCACGAACACTAACTAAACCCAGGTGTCTTGCAAGCGAAACCGGAGACCAAAGTCCCAAGCGAGAGAAGTCAGAAGAAGAGCGGCGAGGCAAGCAAAACCAAAGGCCGAGCTTTTCGTTGGAATGATAGGCCCAAAGAACCGTTTCAGAGAGCGCTTCCTATGCGAGCCCGAGGACTGACGCACACTATCTCCAAGTGTCTTGAAAGCGAAATCTGAGTTCCAAAGTCCCGAAGGTGAGTGGCGAGGCAAGCGAGCCTAAAGGCCGAGCTTTTCGTATGAATGAAAGGCCCAATACATCGCTTCTATGCGAGCCCGAGGGCCGAAGGCCCGAGAGCTAGCTCATGCGGACGCTCACTATACCCGAGTATTCATAATAATATTTCTGAATGTCACAAACGCTGAAGTTTTATACATAAAAAAATGGTACCTACTTAATTCTCCGCGGAATGCGGTTGTTTCCAAATTTTATACCCACGTCTCTTGACGTTGGTGAACTATGCTAATTCGACGTAAGTATTAAACTCAACCTATCATACATCTTTAGATGACCTCTGAATTCATAGCAATTATATAGGAAGACGAAGATCAAGGTTGCTGGATTTCAATATTAACAGCGACGTTATCAGCGACTGAGTTTCCAAAATAATTAGGTTTCTAATGTCTAACAGCGACTATCGGTTGAGATATCAAAAATTTTTGGTTATTATAGATAGTCTTTAGCCATTTAGCACTCATTTTCATCCCGTGGTTTTTCACGTTTTATCTATATTTTTTTATAATGTTTGAATGGAGTTCTTTTTACTTTCCAGTCAAGTGTATGTTTATCAATTTTCAAGTCTAAAGCTCATGGATTTGAGGAGTTCCCATACAAAGTTTTGCCCCATTTTTTACCCCCTTTGAACTAATTTTTATCATTTTTACAGCCTATGACCTGGCCAGGGATTTTCTCGACCGATTAAGTAAAAGTTGCATCAAAATCCTCTATTCACGAAGCTTCTCTGCGTTTTTTGAAAAATATTCATTTTCAAAAAAGCAGACAAAAAAATTAAAACTACAAAAAGTGCATGCTGCTGGGTTTGAACTCGGGGACACCGACTCCGTAAGCTATGGGTCAAACCACTGGACTAACTATCAGTTGTAAGAACACGATGAATTTTCGAATATATTGACGACATGTTACCATGGTAATGATACTGTTATAACCCCGCTCTTGCAACATTATATTTATAGTTTCTAGTCGCCTCAGAACCTATTTTCATCCCATATTTTTCACGTTTTATCTATACATTGCTAAAAGTTTGAATGGGGTCGTTTTTACTTTTCAGTCAAGTTTATGGTTACCAATTTTCAAGTCTGTAGCTCGTACATTCAAGGAGTTCCCATACAAAGTTCAACCCCATTTTCTATCCCCTTTGAACCCTAATCTTTAAGATTTTTGTAGCTTAAAACCTATCCGGGGATTCTCTCGACAGATTAGTAAAGTTTGCATCAAAATCCGTTCAGCCGTTTCCACGTGATACTCTGACAAATAAACAGACAAACAGATAAACAGATAAACAGATAAACAGACAAAAATTCTAAAAACTGTTGGAACGTGTTCTGTTATCAATTCTAAGTATCCCCAGCCAAATTTTTTTCGTTTATCTTCCATGTACAGACTTTCGACCTTCTTCAGCTTTATTATATGTATAGATAACTTCTGCTTGATCAGTTGCATTGTGTGAATAGAAGAACAACATTTTCATTATAGCGACACACACACACACACACACACACACACACACACACACACACACACACACACACACACACACACACACACACACACACACACATATATATACACACACATATACACACACACACACACACACACACACACACACACACACACACACACACACACACACACACACACACACACACACACACACACACACACACACAGGCATATATTCTTATTATTAATTGTTAGCTATTATAATTATTTTCTCTTATCTAGGTTTAAAAAAAAAGTTTTTGTTACTAAATGATATGTTTTAAATTCATTTACTTTGTGACCGACCGAGGTCCAGCCAGGGACCAGTCTGAAAACCAGCGCCGGGCCGTGTTGCCCAGCACAATGCTGAGACTGGGACCCATTGCCCATTAGAGTCTTTGTGTGTGTTATTGTTGTGTTTTTTTTAATCTCTTTCTTTGTTGTTAATCTTTTTCTTTGTAATTGTTTTAATTTTTACCTACCTCCGTGTATATTTAAGATTATTTTGTGCAATAAATGTTTTTCTATTTCTATTCTATTATAACAAGTATCATTAATATTTATTGCGTCATAGACAATATTGCAACACGCTTTTTTTATAAATTTGTCGATCTTTTCTAGGCTCATCTTTCCTTGGCCAGTCTCTATGAAATCTCGTGTCGTTTAATATAGTATATTATAGCCTAGTGGGTAGTGACGCTGCCTACGAAGCTGGAGGTCCTGGGTTCGAATCCCGGTAAGGGCAAATATTTGTGTGATGAGCTTGAATATTTGTTTCTGAGTCTTGGATGTTTTCTACGTACATAAGTAGGTATTAATCTATTGAATATATCGTCGTCTAGTACCCATAACACAAGCCTTATTGAGCTTAACTATGGGACTAATTCGATTTGTGTAAGATTGTCCTCTAATATTTAATTTTATTATTATGATGTAGCCAGACATGTTAAGCGAAATCGCCCCACTTTATTGACATTTCTGGCAACACGGGTTGTGGGAAATCTAGTGAATCCCTAGCTTTAGGCTTGGAATACGTTGACGCAAGCGCGAACATTCAATATCAATTTGATTTAAATTTAATACGTTCAGTCAAATACACTCTCTGAGATGAGATTACGATTTGCATGGACTTCCTTGGCGAGAGCCGTTCTTTAGAAAGTTAAGAGCACTAATGGGAGTTTTTCATGTAATTCAAATGAAAATTATAAGGAAATGAAATTTATTATTACATTATAACGTCACGTTAACCATATTCCGATTAAATAATAATACACTGAAAAAAATGTCACTTTGGGGTAATCTTAAAATATCGAGATGTCCGTCTAAATTAGGGGCGTTGTCTTAAAATAAGGAGATATCATGTCAATATTACGCTATAATTGAAATGTTTTAGGACGTAATAGAATTGTTTGGGTAGATAATAAAATATTACGATACTTGTCATAGTAAAAATCGTCACTTTCATCGTACTTTTTGGTGATGTCAGTATGCTCCCTACTTTTAGTGAATTCATCTTAATTTACGGTGAACAGTTTTCTCAGTGTATATAGCCAAGTATCTAAGGTTTCGATTATGTTACGTTTTCCTGTCTTGTAACAATAAGAAACTAATCATATTATAGGTACTTTTTAATGGCAAAATTGCTGGTTTTCTGAAATACATTCTACGGTCGTAGGTGATCCAGTGGTTTTCCCGCAAAGGAGCGGCTAGGTGAGCTCCTGGAAGTGAAAGTGTTGAGTTTATGATTCGAGAACAATATTCCTTTGCTATTCCGCTAAAAAACGTGCAGGTCGATCAGCGGAGATCAAATGCAACTATTTGCGTATAAACATGCAAATAATTACAGAAAACCACAACCAATAAGGAAAAAACCTCGAGACGTGTTTCGCCTCTCTACGAGGCATCATCAGGAGATGCTGGCAGGAGATGTTGCTTGTGCCACGTCCACTGAGCAAATCAACATCAACCAACAACAACATCTCCTGCCAGCATCTCCTGATGATGCCTCGTAGAGAGGCGAAACACGTGTCGAAATAAATTATTTTATGATTCGACTAAAATTGCAAAGAAATACATATTTGTGCACTACACTCGGTGCTAACTCGGTTACAAAAATCTGTACAAATCGAAACAAAATAAATCATCATCATCATCATATCAGCCGAAAGACGACCACTGCTGGACATAGGCCTCCCCCAAATAGCGTCACAATGACCGGTCCTGCGCCACCCCATCCAACCTTCGTCGCACCCTGCGAAGCAAATAACTTACTTTAAAAACAAAGCTTTAATCGACTTCAATTTAGTACTCCGCCAAGCCACATGAACATTTCCTTTCCACTTTACCACATGGACTGCTTACCGAGGGTAAATGCGTTGATTATTACAGACGAAAACCATATCACTGTATGTGGGCCGATAATATTTGAGGAGTTCCGTCGATTTGGCACACTTGACATTTAGCACTTCATTAGTATTTCAACGGAATCATATCAGAATCAGTATCGTACTTATACAATTTTAAGTTCGAGTTCCATAAGTCAGCTGTGGTCTTCATCATCAGTTCCACTTCACCAAATTTGTGATTTCCGGGTGTAAATAGACTAGTTATAATAGAAAATACCGAAATTACTACATGCGTGCATATATTTGAGGAGTTTCCTCAATGCCTCATGGTTCCCATCATCCAACTGAAGTTTTGATAACAATGGGACCAACCTGGAAGCATATACTTTCAAATAAAAAAAGAATTGTACGAATCGTGAAAAATAAATGCAACCGAATTGAGAACCTTCTCCTTTTCTACTGCGCACGTCGGGTCGAGCACACACGCTCCCTTCGAGAAAGAATATCGCGAGTGGACATAATCAAATTGTTGTGCATTTCTATCGCAAATCATACGCCCTGGGGCAGAAAAAGTAAAAAGTGTTCGTCGCGTCCAACTACAACCAGCACGCGCGGGGTAAAATAATCAGGAACCAGGTTTGCCCCCCTTCCCTTTTCTACTTTTCTCTTCGATCCCATCATTTGGTGGTCATCACCGATAGAAATGCACAACAATTTGATTATGTCCACTCGCGATATTCTTTCTCGAAGGGAGCGTGTGTGCTCGACCCGACGTGCGCAGTAGTAGATTGATATCTTGAAGTGTCAGTTCCAAAGACGCCGCGGCAGCATTTCCATCGTCGGAACCCAGCAAGATTATCACAGCTCGGAGTTACCGGATGAATGCACCGGTGCGTCTCGGAAGTTTTTTGCACGGTTGGATCATACCTGACTTTCTTTAATGGCGGCCATTTGTTTACAATGCTAATGAATACTTCAAGTTTTCCTTTTTAGTAACGATGGTGGTAACCAGTAATACACGTTGGAGGATCGGATTGCAATACAAATCAGTGTCTTGCGCTTGAGTTAAATGGCAAAGTAGTCACGGGCTCAGAAGCTTTATATTAGAATGCAAACAAACTGTTCAGATTTGGTGGCGGCAAAAAGGCGTTTGACCTGATGTGAAGTTTGTGGACACTTGCAACTCTTTAATAAATCTCCATTGCCGTTCCCTTAAATTTACAATACTAGTTACCCGCAAGGCTTTGACTCGCGTTTTGCAAAAAACGCAGCCAAACACGCGGTCCAATCTACACGTAGGTAAAATAATTTTTGAAATTGGATATGCGCTTCCGTAGATTACCCATTACATACAAACTTATAAACTTACAAAGCTATATACAACCTCACAGATTTTGCTCTTTATAATATTAGATGAGCATTCGCTGTGTTCGCCGGAAGGCGCAGCGTGGGTAGGCCCCCCCACAAGGTGGACTGATGACCTGGTAAAGGTCGCTGGAGTCCGCTGGATGCGGGTGGCGCAGGACCGGTCATTGTGGCACTCTTTGGGGGAGGCCTATGTCCAGCAGTGGACGTCTCTGGGCTGATATGACGATGATGATGATTCGCTGTGTTCATTTAACAAATGCAGGTTCATCGTGGAACTGGTAGTTTACATACCAAGCACGACCGACACCCCTTTGTCAGTACAATAATACATAAATCTCTGTCAAGCATCCGCGTGACTTCCTTAAGGGTACAGTTGCGTCGTCACACTGAGATGCACTTTGCACTTCACGCTCGAACACGCACACTGCATTAAACAATGGACTACCATTTTCTCCATCAAGTATGTTTTTTAATACTGCGACGGTGGCAAGTCAGGTTACGGCCTGACTAATGGTAAACAGAAACCGTTACCTATGGACTCTTGCGACCCTGGGGTGTCTGGAGAAACCATCGGCGAGCATTGCTGACCTAATTGATTTGAGGATTCGTCGTGGGGACAGCTAGAGGCCCTCACTCTCAACGCAGGGCTTCCTCGAGAGCTCTTGACCTTACTCACCACCTTAGAGTCCATTTTTAACCGACTTCAAACAAGGAGGAGGCTCCATGTTCCACCACTGTATGTTTTTTATACTTTACTTTTTAGGGTTCCGTACCCAACGGGTAAAAACGGGACTCTATTACTAAGACTTCGCTGTCCGTCCGTCTGTCTGTCTGTCACCAGGCTGTATCTCAAGGACCGTGATAGCTAGAGAGTTGACATTTTCACAGTTATGTATTTTTGTTGCCGCTATAACAACAAATACTAAAACACCGGCCAAGTGCGAGTCGGACTGGGGCTCCCATACAACAGACATGATTTTTTTTGCCGTTTTTATAGATAATGGTACGGAACCCTTCGTGCGCGAGTCCGACTCGCACTTGGCCGGTTTTTTTGATACTGATTTCTCGGTCAATTTTGGATCAATTTCCAAAATCCTTTTTTTATTCGAAAGAGTATACTCCTGAGGTTGTCCCATTATCACCAAGTCAGGATCTGATGATGGGATCCCAGTGAAATTGAGGGCAACCCTTAAATTTTCTAGGTACCTACGCGTGTAGTGATTTCAGTATTTTCTATTATAACTCGTGTATTTACACTCGGAAATCGCAATTTTGGTGAAGTGAAATTGATGATGAAGACCACAGATGACTTATAGGACCCCTAAAAGATGTAAAGTAGTACATCAAATATTCTGAAATGACTCCGTTGAAGTAGCAACAGTAGCATATACCCAAGTCGCTATACGTGGCCTAATAATATCTGAGGAGTTCCGTTGATTCCTCAAGGACCTCAGACACGGACAAGGAATGATTCCGTTGAAGTAGCAACTGATGAAGTGTCAATTCCTCAAGGACCTCAGAATTGACACTTCATCAGTTGCTACCTCAACGGAATCATTCCCTGTCCGTGTCTGAGGTCCTTGAGGAATCAACGGAACTCCTCAGATATTATTAGGCCACGTATAGCGACTTGGGTATGCTACTGTAGCCTAGTGGATCAGGCATGCGGCTGTCAAGCGGCGGTCGTTGGTTCGAATCCCGGGTCGTACCAACGAGTTTTTCGGAACTTATGTCACCGTTAGCTTTTCGGTGAAAGAAAACATCGTGAGGGAACCGGTGTAATCCCAATAAGGTCTAGTTTTCCCTCTGGGTTGGAAGGTCAGATGGCAGTTGCTTTCGTAAAACTAGTGCCTATGCCAAATCTTGGGATTAGATGTCAAAGCGGACCCCGGGCTCCTTTAGGGCACAACCGGGAATAACCGACTTGGGTTTTTGGCTTATTAAAGTCGGTTTAAACTTTGTTTCTGAAGTAAATTATTTGATATTTTTACACCTTTTTAAAAATCTTTTTAATAGCAAAAATAAGTTTTATTTTATTTAGTATTTATTTATTAGGAACACTTTATAGGCATCATACATTATGAGATTTATGAGATACAATTGTTCTTTATGAATACCTTATAGACTAGCAAGACATCCAAGGCAAGTGCAAACAGCATGTTACAAAGTAAGTTAAGAGTTCAAAAAATAGTCTCCAAGTCCATCATTCGCTTGTTCTTATCCCATTTACTTGGGGTCGGCGCAGCATGTTTTTTTCTTCCATACCTCTCTATCGCCCGTCAGCTCATCACACACTTCCTTCCTAGTCATATCGTCTCTCACGCAATCCATCCACCTTTTCCTTGGTCTATCTCTTCTCTTGCAACCCTCAACATTCATACTTAATGCCCTTCTAGCAACATTACTATCATCCCTCCGCATAACATGTCCATACCACCGTAGGCGAGTCGCTCTCACCAAGTCCAAAATGTAAAAAATAATAATAAACGATTTTCACTGTTATCAACTACCGCACTTATTAAAACCAAATTGCAATGCGTAACATAAGTGGCGAATAGACCGCTATCGCGGCGCGTGCCGTGCGCGGAAGAGCGGACCGAACGCAGATGCCGACGGCACGCATGTTTCACATACACCGCATAACTACTCGCAAATCTCGCGATATCTGATTAGACGCAGAATTGTCGCAGTTCCATAGCTGAGCTGGAGATGGCATAGTGTTTCTTTTTTTAGAAAGAAAAATATAATTTTTATCTCATCATATCCTTTTTAGGGTTTCGTAGCCAAAATGGCAAAAACGGAACCCTTATAGTTTCGTCATGTCCGTCTGTCCGTCTGTCCGTCTGTCCGTCTGGCCGTCTGTCCGTCTGTCCGTCTGTCCGTCTGTCTGTCTGTCCGTATGTCACAGGCATTTTACTCGAAAACTATAAGGTGTATTTGAATAAAATTTTGAGGATAGGTGTATTTTGATAGCCGCTAAATAGTTTTGTAATTAAAATTACAAAAAAAAATTTTTTTAGGGGTGCACTCCATACATAAAACTAAAAGTCAAAAATGTTTTTTTCATTGTGACCCCCCGTGTGGCACATCAATCGATAGGCCTTTCAAAATAAATATAAGGTTTCTTAGCATTTTTTTTAATTAAATGAATAGGGTCGGAGATAACCGCCCCGAAAGTCACTAAAATTCTGTCCCTCCCCCTCTAATTTTTGAATGGTGTATTTTAAAAATATGGAAAAATTCATGGACTTAATATGGCTTATTAATTTCATTCACCGAAAATTGTTTTGAACAAGATCGGTTCAGAGGTTTTCGAGATATTGCTGAAAAACTGCCTTCCTCAAAGAAAAGGTCGTAAGTGCCGTAAAATTTCTGTGACGATACGACCTTTTTAATAGACACGGAACCCTTCGTTTTGCGTGGTCCGACACGCACTTGGCCGGTTTTTAATAATATACATTTCAAGTTTCCCTCAGGTTAAGTATTTTTTTACAAATAATTTTAGGCGTTATGGATTCTCATTGGCATTATTTTTAGGGTTCCGTTCCTCAAAAGGAAAAAAAGGAACCCTTATAGGATCACTCGTGCGTCTGTCTGTCCGTCTGTCACAGCCGATTTGCTCTGAAACTACTGGACCGATTGAGTTGAAATTTGGTACACATATGTAAATTGGTGACCCAAAGATGGACGCGTAAAGTAAATTACTGAATTCTGATCAAGAAACTGGAAAATTAAAAAAAAAGTTTCGCAAACTGTATTGTGTGACATATCAAATGAAAGGGGTTGTTGTAAGCATGTCAGATATTTTTTTTTTATAATTTTAGCAAAAACAGATTATACCCCCCCCTTATCTCCGAAACTACTAGGATTAAAATTCTGAAAAAAATATGGTAAATAGTTCCTTGTTATTAGGTATACATTTCAAGTTTCCCTAAGGTTGAGAAAAAGATTAAGTATTTTTTTACAAATAATTTTAGGCGTTATGGATTCTTATTGGCATTATTTTTCTGAAATTGAATATACAATTTAGTGTTGGTACTTGTAGTTAGGTACTGAAACCGATAGGTCTGTAAAATTAAATCGGTGGAGTGAAAAAAGTAAATCTGAGAAGTACCTTTCGCGATCCAATTTGGTTTCAATGTGTTATGCGCGTTCACTTCCACGTAGAGATGTGCCGTTCCCGGGAATATTTCGAATGTTAATTTGAATGGAGAATACTGCCAAGCTGAAATATTCCCTGTACTTACAAATAAATTGAGAATACACCCGGAAACGGGAACTATGCCATGTCCGAAGCGAAACACATTTGAAACAATTTTAACCCTGATGTTCTTAGCCATATTTCATCAAAATCGATTCAGCCGTTTTAGAGATATTGAACTTTGAAATTAAAAAACGGGGGTTTGTCAACTTTTCTAATTATGTATCGACTTGTGTCTTCACTTCATCTCATGATTGATGGATACCCTAAAAACTGCCAATTGGTAAACCGTCTGAACATAACGACGTCACAGACAATAGTAGAGCAACAATAGGTGTTGGTCTGTTTGCGGTGTTGCGCGGGCTTGCGCAAGCGCTGACAATGGGCCCGGGGCGGCTGGAGATCGAGGGATTGTGGTGGTGAATTTTGATGTGACATCTTGTTATTTATCAGTAAGTTAATATCTACTCACTTGTGGCACCCACAGTTGCCAATTTTGCGCACAACTAAACTGATTGGCAACTTTGAAAAAAAAAACAATAGCAATTTAGGCTACCTTTTTTTAAATCCAAAATCAAGTGTAGTATGGCGGTTATTCTAATGGTTCCCGAACACATCATTAAGGATTTAAGATATGTGTGTAAAAGTAGTGTATGCAACTGTACTTAATTAGGCCTTAAAACACTCGTGTGATTATTTCACGAGTTTCATACTCGCTGACGCCCGTTTCATAAAACCACGCTCGTGTTTTAAGGCTTCTCATTATGTACAGTCACATAAACTACTATTATAATACTGTGATACTGAAATTTTCTATTGTTTTGAAAAAACGACACCTCGCTGAGTTTTTTACGCCGGTTCTTCTCGAGGCAGAGGTTTTCTTTCCGAGCCGGTGGTATTTCATCGACTTTCATCATCATCATCATCATCATCATATCAGCCGAAAGACGTCCACTGCTGGCCATAGGCCTCCCCCAGAGAGTGCCAAATTGACCGGTCCTGCGCCACCCGCATCCAGCGGACTCCCGCGACCTTTACCAGGTCATCAGTCCACCTTGTGGGGGGCCTACCCACGCCGCGCCTTCCGGTACGCGTGTGGTCGCCACTCGAGAACCTTTCCACCCCAACGGCCATCGGTTCTACGTGCAATGTGCCCCGCCCACTGCCACTTAAGTTTAGCAATTCGGAGGGCTATATCGGTTACCTTGGTTCTGCTGCGGATAGCCTCATTTCTGATGCGATCACGCAGAGAAACTCCTAACATAGCCTCCATAGCCCTTTGGGTGACTTTCATAGGGGCATGTAATATGCCTAAATTGAAGAATAGATAACTTCGATCAATACTAGTTAACATCAGTTTAAAGATAACTCAATAAAGATTGTAACCTATCGCAATAACAGTAGCAGCTCTATAAGTATTCAAACACATTTCTAACTATTGACTGTGGTGAATTATTACCTATTAAACGCACGAAGTCCCACTCACTTCAATTCTGCAGCTAAAGTTGTTCTAATTAACTGAGTTTGACCTCTGTCGGTGTTTATGTGACGACAGCCTGTTGGGCCAATTTCATACATGTTTTATTGTTTTCCTCAAGGCAGTATTCTTCGTAGTCATATTTGAAGGTAACATATATTATCATGCCATTGTTTTCTTCATTAGCCATGGTTAAAGAGGGTTAGGTCCTGTGTTATTATCCTACTAATATTATAAACGTGAAAGTTTGGATGGATGGATGGATGTACGTTCCACTTAATCTCAAAAACTACTGGACGATTTTAAGAAACTTTCCAGTTACGTACCTTCTATATCAGAATAGGACATAGGCTATAATTTATGTCAAATTTCATCCCTTTTAGGGACGAAAAAGGGGATGAACCTTTGTAAGGAGACCAAATAATTTTGCTCGATGCCTTCATCAGGCGCTGGGTCTCAAAATGTATGGGAGAACTAAAATCCGACTCGCACTTGACCAAAATGCTAATTAAATTACGATTTACTGAATACGTAAGTCAATTTTTTAAAATTATCAAGTACGTACGCGGACGAAGTCGCGGGCAGAAGCTAGTACTATTATATTTCTCAAACCCCGAGCTCTTAAAAGATGCACCCTAGCTAGTTTATTGAAATTCATCGGCGTACGTAGGCCTAAAGAAATTTGTTTTTTTTTGTAAAAAATACATCATAAATGTTTTTGACTCTAACCCAGCGTGACAGAGAGAGACTGAACGCATTTGAAATGTAGGCATGGAGAAGGATGGAAAGTATTTAGTTGGACAGAAAGAAGAACAAACGAAGATGTTCTAAATTTGATAGGAGAAAAAAGATGTCTACTAAAAACTATTGAAAACAGAAGGGGAAATATGTTAGGGCACCTGATACGACATGACAATTACATAAAAACTAATAATTGAAGGAAAGATAGAAGGACAACAAGTTTTGTTTAATATTTGAAACTTCCCTCAAATTAAACTAAAACCATGCAAAAAATACATATAATAGCCTCACATCCCGCACACACACCTAATTTAATCGATATAACTGAATCAACTTTTGCATAAGCAAAATACGAATCTCATTGTTAATGTTACGAAAGTAAATTGCGAACTTTCAATCTCTGGCTTTGATAAGTTCAACTGGTAAATAATATTATATAGTCTGGACGTTTAGGTATTTATAAAAATGTAAACAAAAAGAACCACGTGACTTCGTCATTCAGCCAATAAGATAATACCACAGATACAAAAGGTTGCTATGATTGGTTGAATGACCGAGTCACGTGGTTTTTTTCTTCCTTTTTTTAAATACCTAAACGTCCAGACTATAGGTAGGTACATTATTTTTCGTCAATTTTTTTAGTGGGACCTCTAAATCATAGTTATTTAGGATTATGTCAAACGAGAGAACGGGCTCTATATTCTATGCTACACAGCCATGCACAGAATTAACTTACCTCATCTTTATATCCAAAGAAAGAATATATGTTTCATAAAAGGTAATTATTCAATGAATGCAATTGCAGTTTTAGGGGAGTGAGTTACTTACCACACTCGTGTTCAGAGCGTCGCAAAGCAACTGGACTCCACTTTCCCTACATTAAGTAGGTACATCCGTACTTTTTAATGGTCAGAGTTGTCAATGAGATTGCAATCTCAAAAGCCCACACCTCATTCTCGCCCTTTTGACATACATATTATATTAGTTTCAACGTTGAATAATTAAATCGTGCTCACGAATAATTGCTTATTTCAACACTTCTGCATGATATATGAATTGTTAATATTGTTATCGATACTCTTAAGTACCGTTTACAGTCGCCGTTCTAAAATACCGAGACAGGAAAAAATTACAAAAGTGTATTTATACATGAACTTAATATCAATAGGTATATAGTAAGGTACGAGTAGTACACATTTTTCAAAAACGCAGTTTTCAGCCTCCGTAGTGCTCCGTAGCGCAGCGCTGTATAGAGTAAAATAATCGTTCTCAAAATAAATACAAAATGGTGACCAATAATGTATGCATTTAAACATTTTAAGGTACAACCAGGTATAAGTATAAATGCATGTAAATGCTAACTTACTTTGTGATACTTTTAACCATTGCATTAGTTAACAGAACAATTAAAACAAGCCGCGAATAATTGCTTGTTTCAACATAACGAATAATTATATTATGTTATTGTGATACGCGAAGTTAATTGGAGATCATGACGGCCATAATTACATGCGTATGAGCATTTAGGTGGTCAGTTGGACAATTTAGATGTTATAAAAGTGTAATAAGTTAAGGTTACGTCAGTGTAAGGACTTTTCCGTAGTTGTAAGAGGACAAACACGTTTGACATTGTGTACAGTAAGGGAAATGTATTCACGTACCACCGTAGAGCCTTATCGCAATTGACAGGCCGCCGTCACTCAAACTCGAGTGATATTTCTCCTTATTGCGATAGGGTGGTACGTGAATACATTTCCCTTATTGTACAAACTTGTTAGCATAATTAACTATTTTTAAAAACCGCCCGCACAGCAGATGTGCCCTTATATATAACAAAATACCGCAAAACATCCTGCAAGAATAAAACTACGCTTATACTTATAAACTACTATTCAGTGGTATACGATCCTCTAAGATAGTTTAAGTCTCTTACAAAATGATTAATTCAATCAATTTGTTAACCAGTCAAGAAACTATGCGTTCAAGTCACGCGTGCTTAGTTCAACTACATATTTAGTATTGACATTCAAAACAGTTACATTCACCACTTGTTTCACCTCGCCTCACTGGTCCTAGTGTATTTTGACGCCGCAATTCGTAATTAATAAATAGATGCCAATTGGGAATGGGTGAAAATTTTAGAAATGCCTGATCCTTTTTTAGGGTTCCCTTACCTCAAAAGGAAAAAAAACGGAACCCTTATAGGATCACTCGGTTGTCTGTCTGTCCGTCTGTCACGTCCGATTTGCTCCGAAACTACCGGACCGATTGAGTTGAAATTTGGTAAACATATGTAGGTAAATTGGTGACCCAAAGATGGACGCGTAAAGTAAATTAATGAATTCTGAACAAGGCTGAAAAAAAGTTCGCAAACTGTATTCTGTCACATATCAAATGAAAGGGGTTGTTGTAAGCATGTCAGATATTTTTTTTTTATAATTTTAGCAAAAACAGATTTGAAGTAATTTAGGAAAAAAGACGAAAATTAACCATCCCCCTCCCCTTAACTCCGAAACTACTAGGCTTAAAATTCTGAAAAAATATGGAAAATAGTTCCTTGCCTAAAGATTACAGGAAAACCTTTAAGAAGTTTGAGTATTCAAAAACACTTATGAACTTTAGATTATATACGGAACCCTCACCACGCGAGTTGAACTCCCACTTGTCCGGTTTTTTGGTGATAGAAATAACCTTCCTTAGCACCAGAAAAAAGTTTCAGATTTCTCAGCTGCGTCAATTATTTTTGAAATATATAAACAGTTTCCTCACTTACGTTATTTTGGGTCTGAGACTGATCAAGAAAAGTGTCTATTGATCGACTGACCCAAAACGTAAGTGAGGAAACTGTTTATATGTTTCAAAAATAATTGACGCAGCTGGAAAATTTTAAACTTTTTTCTGTTGCTAAGGAAGGTTATTCCTATCATCAAAAAAAGAATCAGGCATTTCTAAAATTTTCATCTCCCTAGTCCTGCAAGAAAGCATATCAAACGATTTAGTTAATAGTCGCTTTTCAAATCGTTTAATTATGGTCTTGCAATATATGTAGGTAGTTTCTAGAACTCCGCGTATTTTTTTTTCACTTTCTTTTTTTGTGTTCAGTCAATTTGTAGTCAGGTTTACCTACCGATTTTAAATAGGGTACTATTAAAATAAACTTAATTTTACCAAAAAAATGCTTACTTTTGAATTTATTGTTTTGGCATTTCTTCCTGGCAGTGGTATTATTTTTTAGAAACGATATATGTATGTACATAAAACATATACTTATTTAGATAAAATTTTCATAAAGTTATTTTTTTTCTTTTATTTTTTTATAACAACGCGTAACCTGAGGTCTGACTTACACTGGAGCATCAAACGTGAGGCGGGGCATTGTGAAGAGACTAAACAGATACTTAAAACCCGTTTAACTAAACCAGATTACGAAACTTTATAAAGTCAATTTCGATCAGCCTACACAAAATATTTGCTACACATTGCATTGCACGTAGAACCGATGGCCATTTGGGGTGGAAAGGTTCTCGAGTGGCGACCACGTACCGGAAGGCGCACTGGTGACCTGGTAAAGGCTGGAGTCCGCTGGATGCGGGTGGCGCAGGACCGGTCATAGTGGCACTCTTTAGGGGAGGCCTATGTCCAGCAGTGGACGTCTTTCGGCTGATATGATGATGATGATGATACCCTATGTCATATATCATTAGAAAAATTGTGCGTTAATTGTCATGCGTTTTGAAGGAAAACCATTTTGAAATGTATCTATGTATTGTTATGTTTGGAAAGCTCTTAATGATCAATTAGTACAATATTTGGATGAATATTGCACGAAGGTAGTTTATAGCCTGGATTAAAATATAGGATAGTTTTTATCCCGGGTCCACGCAGACTAAGTCGCGGTCCTAAATAAACTAAGAATCGTAGACGAATTTGTCCGTTAATATTCTAATGTTATATGGAATGAGGTATAACATAAGTATTAGAAATATAAAAAGTATAAACATACACAACTCTATTGTTGAGTATGAACCAGTATTACAAAATAGACACTTTAATAACATTCATCTCCACTTTTAATAAACATTATATTCATTTAGAATCCTAAATCAAAAACGGCAAGGTTCTAAATTCAATAGTTCACCTCAAATAAAACATTACAATTTCGTACAAATGTATAGATTTTTACCCAATGACAATATGCGGTAAGCGCACTGATTTCGGTATTATAATAAGCTACTTTTCGATTCACTGTGCTGTAATGCGGTCAATTTCATGGTCACCAGAAATAACTGGATGATGGATATGGGTATACCATTTCCGTCATGAATGTAATGTAGTGTACTATTATTCTGTTTCGGTGGTAAGTATTTAGGAAGCAGAATGTATTATAATGTTTAGGGTTCCGTACCCAAAGGGTAAAAACGGGATCCTATTACTAAAACTTCGCGCGCGCAAACACGCATACAGCCTGCCAAACGATAAGCAGACATCGCAGCCTATGAACGCTTGCGACTCCATAGTAGAACGTTGCCGACCCTTTATTCATTTAAAGATTCGCTACGTCGGCAGCTAGAAACCAATGCATCCACAGGAGCTGTATCGATCTTATTCACCACCAGCTGGTTGATCACGTAACGCATTGTACGCGCGTCAGGTAGATCTAAATGTCAATTTTTAGGGTTCCGTACCTCAAAAGGAAAAAAAAAACGGAACCCTTATAGGATCACTCGTGCGTCTGTCTGTCCGTCTGTCACAGCCGATTTGCTCCGAAACTACTGGACCGATTGAGTTGAAATTTGGTATTCATATGTAAAGTGGTGAGGTAATCCAAAGTTGGACGCGTAAAGTAAATTAATGAATTCTGAACAAGGGGACCACTTATGAGGGGGTACAATTTTATTTTAAAATTAAAAAAAAAACGCAAACTGTACTGTGTGACATATTAAATGAAAGAGGTTGTTGTAAGCATCTCGATTATATTTTTTTGTAATTTTAGCATAAACAGATTTGAAGTAATTTAGGAAAAAAGACGAAAATTGACCATCCCCTCCCCTTATCTCCGAAACTACTAGGCTTAAAATTCTGAAAAAAATATGGAAAATAGTTCCTTGCCTAAAGATTACATGAAAACCTATAAAAAGTTTGAGTATTCAAAGTAACGGGAAAATTCTTAATATTTTACGGAATCCTCACCACGCGAGTTGAACTCGCACTTGTCAGGTTTTTATATGGAAAAATGACAGTTGGATCTACCTAACGCGCGTTCGAAACGTTACATGATTACCCCTCAGGAACAACATCGCATATCAACAACGAGTAGTCGTGTTACTATTACAAATTCGTTTTGCAGGAACGTAATACCGCGTTGCGGAATGAACCTAACAATTTCAGTGCGAAACGCCTTTTGGGTGATTTAGCAAACCGTTTTTTGTCAATCGCCTTTCATCATGGCACGGTACATATTCATGAATCAATGCATTGTGTATGCTGACCCGATTTTTTTGGTATAGGTTGTTGATCATACGTGGTATTGTTCTTGCATTTTCGTAGTTAAATCATATGACTTACTACCAACTGTCTGTGTGTGACGACCGAATAGCCTAGTGACAGGGGCGGTTCACTCTTTGATTTCGTCGCGCCCCACAAAAACATGCCTGCCGGCTGCCTTTAGGCGGTCTATCAATGGTTGCCGCGCGCTGTTACGGGACGCATCACGCGTTCGCGTTTTGCATTGCATCGTCATTCGCCTCGTAAAATAAATATGCAACGTCTTCTATTTATATTGGTTGAAAAGAATCTTTCTTTACATTATGTATATGTACGTAGGTAACCTAGAGTTGCGCGTCGTCGTCTTACATTTTGCAGAAACAGGCAGTTTTGATGTAATAACCTAAAGGCAAATTACACAGTTTTGTGCAGGTAAGTAAATAAAGAATAATCGTAATTTCGTTGGTAAAATACACTATTATACTAACGTACCTATAATTAAACAGGTCGAGCTGGCGGTAACCCTAGCTCTTAGGCCCTCAGCCTCCGAAAGAGCGCGTTGCATGCGATAGAAAGAAATGGCCACAATTAGGCACGTTTGGCGTACCTAAACAAGGAATTTGTTAACAGAGAACCTTCTGTACGTAGTACTATTACTTATTCTGTGCTAGTGGTTAGAGAACCTGACTATGAAGCTTGAGGTCCCGGGTCCCGGTTCGATCCCCGGTCGGGGCAGATATGTGTATTATAAATACGAATGTTTGTTCTCGAATCTTGGATGTTTAATATCTATTTAAGTATGTATTTATCTATATAAGTATGTTTATCCGTTGTCTAGTACCCATAGTACAGGCTTTGCCTAGTTTGGGACTAGAACAATTGGTGTGAATTGTCCCACTATATTTATTTATTTATATGCACATTCTCATTGACTGGGTTCTCTATACAATGTTCAACGATCGCACATGCATATTCTTTGGAGTACATTTCATAACTACTAATATTTCCTTATATGTAAAATAAAGCTGTAAATTTACATCAAAACATACGCACGCACGTCACTTTGCGCAAACTTTTACGTCTATTACTATTTACCAATTCGTGTTTTCCCTCTTAAGTGAACGGAATAAAGTTCAAATTCGTATACATTTATTTGTAACTGTAACACTGGCACGGGTCGTAATGGTCATTGAACATCGAACCATTTCTGAAGTTAATTGCAGTGATTTTCGCCCCTTGACAACGTTTATTGCCATTCTATTTTGAATCTTATTTACCACGCTATAAAGTTCGTTTCGTAAGTATAAGTTGGATGTAACTGGGGCTGTTATAATTGTTAAGTGATTGGTAACGTGACGGCATGTTTTCTTTCTTGTTAAACCTACTGTGAAGCAAAGAGGTTATATTGATTTATCGATCGACATCATGGAACATTTTATGGTCAACAAAATGATACGTAAGTTATTTATACACTTGACTAAAATAGTTCTTTTAGAATACTTCTATATGCCTGTTTTGCGCGCGTGCGTATCGGACCACGCAAAACGAAAGGGTTTCGTGCCTATTAAAAAGGTCGTATCGTCACAGAAATCTTACGGCACTTACGTCCTTAAGATACATGGTAAACTGACACTAGCAATTATATTGACAGCTGCAGCAGCTATATTTGTCATTGCCAGTGTCAGATATTTAAAATATTTTTAGTAATATGAGACGGATCAAGGAAAGTGTCTTATTCGGCGTCCTAAACACAAAACGTAAGTGAGGAAACTGTTTATATTTAAAAAAAATGATGCAGCTGAAAAGTCTGCAACTTTTCTGGTGCTAAGGAAGGTTATTCCTATCACCAAAAAAATAATCAGGCATTTCTAAAATATTCATCATCATCAAAAATATGTTCGGGTACCTAGTTGCTCTATTTTTTTAAATAATAACACACTTACTAACCAGCAACTGTTTTCAAAATGCCACAGTTATTTCCGAACGCCATTTGTTACAAACCAGTGCAAATCGGTGTTAATCGTGGGACATAGTTTAGAAAGGCGTAGTCATATGCGATATAAATACGTATTTAGCTCCAACGATAAAACTACGCTAGTGTTAGCAATGTCAGTAAAATATAGATACGGAGGTATTTATTCGAGATAAATCCTTGGTTCACACTTGACTACAAAAAAAAACCGGCCAAGTGCGAGTCGGACTCGCGCACTGAGGGTTCCGTAAAAACATGTAGGTGTATAAGTAAATTATTAAAAATATTTTTTTTATATGATGTAACTAAAAAAAAATTCCTATATCTGTGCTACAAGACGTTGTTTCGTTTTCGAAAATTTGCGGCATAAATGGCTGTATCTTTTGGTTGCGTTGACTTAGAAGTTTGATTTTTTGACAGCTTTAAGGGACAGTAGACTTGAGTATTTGATATAAATTTTAGTTTGATACCTCCCTCCACGCGTTCCTGAGAAAAAGGGTCTTCACGGACGGACGGATGGACAACAAAGTGAAAGTGTCTTGACGGACGGACAACAATTTGATCCTATAAGGGTTCCGTTTTTTCCTTTAAGGTACGGAACCCTGAAAAAGGTTGCGAAATAGAGGGTTCCGGGAAACATCCTAATCAAACGAACGAGCGAAGCGAACGAAGTTTTCGAACGTTTAAGTTTTAGCCAAAAAAAAAACCTCGGATATCTAGCAGCAGCTGTTTTCATGTAGGTCGCATTTCTCAACCGATTTGAAATTCTGTGAGCAGGTTTATAATATAGACTTTTTATGTCGATGAAAAAAAACATTGACTCGCGATTTCTACAGCTCACAGACCTTAAGTCCTTAGACATCTATCTACACCTCTATTGTTGTAAATTGAAATTGAAAGTGTCAATTATTGGGTCAGTGTCGAGCACTGGGTCGTCTATGTTACGCACACAAAACAAGTATATGATATCAGTGTACTTAATATGAGTATATTATCATTGACTAGTTGTATAATGGCTTTACGGAATGCGATAGAAATTACCGGCCATGCCTTACTCAGACATAAATGTTATTATGACTCGCCAAACTTGTTAAAGGCGAGCCTCGAAAATAGGTTTTACTATAATGAATGGGTTCAAAGCAAGTTCTACACGAATTTAAGTACTAGCTACCAAATGAATACAGTGTACATCAATTTGGCAGCTTAACTCATGCCATGCCCATACAGGGGGTAACAAAAACGGGGATGTGAACCCATTAAGGTCATGTTCTGTAGCGTATTGTGATTACAAAAAGATTTTTTTTTACTTTGAAATTTTTGTTTATGTTTTCATTTAAGTATTTGTTTTTTAAACCCCGACGCAAAGAGATGGGTGTTATAAGTTTAACGTGTCTGTGGTATCGTAGCTCCCAAACGGATGGACTGATTTGAATGCGGTTTTTCTTGTGCCATAGATAATTATAACTTGAGTGTTTTTAACCATGTTTCATCAAAATCGGTTCAGCCGTTTTTAAGATATTGAACTTTGAAATGAAAAAATCGGGGGTTTTTCAACTTTTCTAAGTTGCAGTTATATTATATTTACGTTGCTTGTGTATTATTCTTATTATATATTGCGTACAATTTCTGCCGACGCAACCGCACCATTTAGTTGGCGCGCGCGTGTCGATGTACCTAACAAAGACAGACATGCAACTACGGAACCCTACAATGCGCGTGGCCTGACACGCACCTGGCCGGTTTTTACAAAACAATGTTTCATCATCATCATTATATCAGCCGAAAGACGTCCACTGCTTGTCATAGGCCTCCCCCAAAGAGTACCAAATTGACCAGTCCTGCGCCACCCGCGTCCAGCGGACTCCCGCGATCTTCATAACAATGTTTCAATTCTTTATTATATTATTATATTCACGATATTTAAACAAAACAACTGATCTCAATAATCTGGATGAAAGCAGGATAGACATTGTCTATGATTCAGTGCTGCCACATTAAAAGTCTTTAACGTAGTTACCTGTAATGTATCTATGGTTTGTAATTTGTATAATTTGTATTAACCTCTAGTTTGTAAGTAGTTAACTTTATATGGACCCAGAGTCTGAATAAAAAAAATAGTAGCCAGTCCTTATTTTCAACGGTTAAAAAAGTGTCGATTACTGTTCCGTGTTGATTACTGGTGCCATCACGGTAGGTAGTTTTCTGCATATCTGCGGACTGTACCAACTTAGACTTATCAGTTCAATTACTTTGCATTTTCTCTTAAACCTGTTTTGTTTTCTCTGTTAAGAACGCCTATTGCGTACTTACGTATCCAATATAGCGTTATTTAGTAAAATATAATTACGCATTTACTGTCAGATCTACAGAAACTTCTGTTAAGCTTTCCAAGTCTCTTTAGAAAGCTAGGAAAGCGTACTAATTCCTAGTATTTAACTTTAGTTGTAATGCGAAGCATGCAATGTAAGTGGCTTTTGTGTAGGATTTATTTCAAACACGACACAATGTGAATCTTAAGTTGGAACTGTGTGTGTTGAATGTGTGTGCAAAATTGCAACTGTGCATGGTAAATTAAAAACAAATGGAGATTTCCTTACAAAACAAGCATAAAACGTAAAAGAAATACCCATGTTGATTTTCAGACTTTGTCACCACATTTCTCCCTTTTAGGGGTTGAATTCTCAGAAAACCTTAAACACGTATTTACTAATTTATCGTTAGGAATACCTACTCCTGTGAAGTTTCGAATAAAATAGTCGATCTAATCTTGTTTCCCCATACAAACTTTGGACCCCCATTTCACCCCTTAGAGGGTGAATTTTGAAAAATCCTTTCTTAGTGCACCCCTAGACCTTATAAGGAACCTACGTGCCAAATTTGGAATCTCTAGAGCCAGCGGTTTGGGCTGAGCGTTGATACTTCGTGCGCGCAGCTGGAGTTCGGAACGGGACAATGAGTCACACTTTTTCGTGGTGCAGCCGGCGTTCATCGATTTGCAACTATACTTGAAACCATAATTAGATTCCAAAAAAACTACCCTTTGTGTTGCTATTATAATGAGGAGGGTTGACACAGGTGAATTTTCATTTTTCTAAATGATAGACGTAGCTAGTTTTCATCATTTAGAAAAATCATGAAAACATGTCAAATCTGTGACATCCAAAGCAACATACTCCAACTAGACCACGTGTTTTCTCAATCTTTGTCTAAAGCCATGAATTAATTCTGGCATTCGCACAATTATGGGCATTATGGCACACACACACATGCGATTTTGCACAATTCACCTAATTAAACCTGCAAAAAGCAATAGCATTCTTATGCAATTAGTAATAAGCGCTAGTATGCCACGAGAACTGGGTTAGCTTCAGATTCGTGGGACTTTATGTGGTATTTTGTAATGTTTGAATGTTAGGTCTAAGTGATCAAAATATGGGTGTTTTATTATATACCACAATTATGGTAAACGTCGGTGCTCTAGACTGGTTCTTTATTTAGTACCTTAAATCCTAATTTGTAGAAATATAGATGAAAAACGTGGTATCAATGCAGGAATCGGATACCGGTATTTTCTCCATACAAATTACCTAAACCGGTATTATTTCTTTAAATCATTTATTCATTATAACACACAAAACACAAAGCAATTACAACAATTCCAATTATATCAATTCTATTTCGTTCTTTGGTTATGATATGATATCATTTTTGATCGGGCAGTCTAATAATACGAATCATCATCATCATCATCATCATATCAGCCGAAAGACGTCCACTGCTGGACATAGGCCTCCCCCAGAGAGTGCCAAAAAGACCGGTCCTGCGCCACCCGCATCCAGCGGACTCCCGCGACCTTTACCAGGTCCCGCTAATAATACGAATATGTTACCTAAATACACGATAGAGTCCTACATTAAGAGCTTAAAATAATTCAAAATATTAGACTACTTCGGGGATTTTTTAAAAAACCTATTTGGGTAATAAGCTCAAAATATACTATAAATAATGTCTATAGAATGGGTAGCAGCAGGTTCATTTCCTAAGCGAATACTATCATTCATTAAACCGTGCCGGCGTCTGTCAACAATGCCGACATTAATCTCCTAAACGAGGCAGATAAGATCTCGCGAGACAGCCAAACTGGAGTAGCAGTTGGTGTCAACATTTCGGTGTGTAGAATTCGGTTATTGATGACAACGGGCCCCAATTTCGGAACACGTTTATAGGTACGACGATAGTTGCAAATATGTGTACGGGCTCCATCCAAGCTTCACAGCGACTTTGGGGCTAATGGGGTACTACGTCACGTCATGTCCTGAGTCAGGGAATCTTGCCATGTAAATATGGGTCGACCCACCTTTTGTTTCTTTCTTTGCCTTGTATCTGTATGTTGCCTAGACGTGTGCGTCATATCTGAGAATGTGGTCAAGATAGCACATTCGAAGGCATTTTATTTTATCTTCTTAGTTATCGTTTTTCCTTCCAATATGTCGTGTACTTTGCGAGGGCTGGGTGATGTGCCAGAGTTGTTCATCATGTCTCCGACAGCAATACACATTCTCTGCTCTTGCGGACCACTCATGCACAAAGGAAGTACCTACCTAGGGCGGCACATCATGCACCCAGAAGAAGTACAACATATCACCGCCCAAATAATCTGGAATTTCATGGAGGCAACGGGCCTTAACGGTGAACTTTGAAAAAGGCCTGCCACAATAGATCACTTGCTGGTCGAACCGGCATATTAAGGCCCATAAATCCATAATAATAATGATTATCATCCCGGTAAGGGCAAATATTTGTGTGATGAGCATGAATATTTGTTTCTGAGTCTTGGATGTTTTCTATGTATTTAAGTATTTATATCTATTAAATATATCGTCGTCTAGTAATCATAATACAAGCCTTATTGAGCTTACTATGGGACTACTCGTAGTTCGATTTGTGTAAGATTGTCCACTAATATTTATTTATTTATTTATTTATCATGTATCTCAGTATTATTAGTTCTTACCTTCTGAGTTTTCGTCTGTTGGCTTCGGTGAGGGCTGCGCATTTAAGCCCGTACGTCATAGTTGGTTCTGTAACTATTTTGTAAAGTAAACTTGTAATGCCTCTGCATACGTGATTCTTTAATAAAGTCCGTTAGAGTTTTTGCATTTTTGCGACCTTACTCGCCATTAAACGAGGTTTGTTAATATGTTCAAATTGAATTTTGCATTGCAAAATAGAGGCCCTTTCCATGTTTGCGGTTTTCTATCATGCTGATACGATCATCCATTGGAAAGCCATATCCTGAATCGTACAGCTTGATCAAAGTCAGTCATGGTCGCTTACTGCATTGGAAAGTTATTTAATTACTAGAATAAGATTCCCTTTGCAGAATTGAAACTTTCCCCTGCATTATATATTTTATTAGGTAATTTATTTATTATACTAGCTTTCCGCCCGCGACTTCGTCCGCGTATAATACGGTTCCTCATACATACTTTCATTCCCTATTTCCTATTTCATCTCCTTAAAATGTGAGTTTTGGTATAAGAACTATCTTACGCTCATCCTCATAAATCGATATAGCTAATATAGCCATTTAGGCGAGAAAACGGGACACGTCGACAGACATAGTTTAATTTACAAAGTGTTATTAAATAGTATCAATTAAAATGATAAAAAGTGTACCATAATGTGACATCACGCGGAACCTTAACGGGCTATATCCTCGTAATTTTTTGTTTAATTTGCAAACAAAAAAATACGTGTCCCATATTTTTTGATAATCTAACGGACGGACTAAATATTACTTTTTAGGAAAGTAGCTAATTAGAATGAAAACAAATAAATAACATTCGTAATAAATAAAACGAATGTAAAAAAAATAAGAAATCAAACTAGGGATAAATTTGCATCCTTTGGCTAATTACTTTTTCCAACTAGCCCAAGACAGACCATGTAAAAAAACCGGACAAGAAATAAAGGCATCATTTAATTATTCAGTAGGTCACTCTCCTTTTGTCTACTATATGCTATGTTTATTTTGTACAATAAAGAATTATACTACTACTTATATAGTAGGTACCTTTTACAACCGAAATCTTCAAAAAAAGTCAATAAAAATCTCATTAAAGATGGCGGATCATACAACACTCAAGGACGATATTAACGATATAATTAAAGATAAGCAGCCTCAAAACAATGCACATAACAAGCGGCTTGGAGATGGGGCGATAGCGAACACCAAACAATTGCCCAAGAGGTCGATAATTACATATGATTTCAGTGGCTCGATTTTTCTTACATAAAAAATCTTATCCTTAATCTTCATAAGAAACTTGCAGCGAGTCCATTTTGATGGGGGGTCGTTTTTGGGCAGTAACTTAAGTAAATGTTTCTTAGAGAAAAGAGTTATTCGGGTCGTTCTTCTTTTCGACCGATAATAGCCTGTCCTTCGTCTTATTACGGCATCTCATTTGAGTAATGATGTTTACGGTTTTATAATGTTCGAATGAACGTCCATATTATTTTATTAATTAGTGATATCTAATATTTCACTTTCTCTAACTAGCATTTTTTTAAATGTTTTTTTTTTCGTAGAATGCCGTGACAGAGTGGTAAACCAAAATGTTGTCCCCACTGAAAGAGTCCACTTTGTCACATGTTTTTTTTAGAAACCAACCGTAAATAAATATTTATATTGGCCAGAAAGGAAACTTTAATTAGTTCTAATGAAGAAACCTATGCATTTTTTTTTTAAATCGCACTTCAAAACCACAATTTTCGATAGTTCAAAAACCAAAAAAACAGAAAAACCTCGGTTCATTGTCGGTAAAAAAGAAGAACGACCCATTCTTCAAAATAATTTTCGTTCTTAAATAGGGATAATAATAAAAAAACTTATTTACCTCGTACAAAACGATTTCAATTGAATGGGAGAATGGGAACCCTTCCGCAGGGATCCGACCTTGGGGACCTTTTTTGATTTAATTTTTATTTTCTTAATGTTAGGTTACTTTAGTCTATTTAAGTTTTTTCTTCTTTTAATGTTTAATAAATTCCTATTATAAAATATTGTTTATAAATAAAAATATAAAGTATTATTGAATGTATAGGAAATTTAAGTTTTTTTCCATTATTTTTAAATTTTTTTTATTTATCAAAAGTACAAAACAATTAACAATATTATGTTACTCGCCAAACTGCGATAACAGTTTGTTGGCGAGACCGTTGAAATTGCGTTGTTTGAAAATTTGTGGAGAAGAATAACTTTTGCGAATTTATTGGATCGATTTCAATATCTTCCAATATATTTAATTAATTTAAAAAAAATAGTTATATCGAAAGACGTGTCTTAATATTACTGTGTACAACTTTTAACCCTTATTTAACCCTGGCATTGTATCTCATAATATTATAGTCCTCTTTTTGGGTTTATTAGGACATTTTATTTGCTCTACGAGATTTTAAAGCCTTAATAAAATGCAAGTAGTCAACAAACATATTGTAAAATTTTACATACAGCAGTTACGTTCGGTTCTGATTAAGTTTCTGTATAGCCTGAAGCAGCCAAGATTTTCAAACAATTAGTGTTTTTATCGCTTTGGCCTTAAGATTTAGCGCGCAAATTGCCATATGTATGCATTGTATGACACGAGGTAGTTACCTACGAGGTTATATCGTCCGCATATCGCGGACAAATTACTACAGTCGGGGCGAAAAGTGCCTGGCTATTAAAATTATTAAATTCAATTATAAACGGGTCTTTATCATTCTTGGGTTATCTTACATACATACTTATAATCACGCCTCTTCCCCAAAGGGGTAGGCAGAGATCACGGATCTCATTTGCTACGATCCTGACAAACCGCTTTCGCTTCACTCACCTTCATAACATTACTTATACATGCTCGTCGGTTTAGGGTACTCTTGGTCTGGCCTTTTTGTAACATTTCTCCAATTTGATAGGAGAAAGTTCGCCTAGGTCTTCCCCTTCCACTCTTTTTATATACACTCTCTTCATTAATCTTCTTTCATCCATCCTCTCTACATGCCCTAACCACCTTAACATACCTTTCTCAATTTTCGTGACTATATCTCCATCCATTCCACACTTATCTTTTATCGCACTGTTTCTGACTCTACCACTCAATTTCACTCCACACATACTTCTCAACGCTCTCATGTCTACTACATTCATTTGGCTTTGATGTCTGTCAAAGTCAAGTGGGTTATCTTATGTAATCTTTTTACATTACTTTTTACACACGAAACAAACACCCACGATACAAAATCCTTTCATTTCAAACGAGATACAGGCTGGATTTTCAAGTGCAGGTCTGCAATTGTTGCCGTTTATAATGTTTGTGTCATAAGCACTGACAAACAGATTGTTTACTGCCAAACAAACAGACGGAAACGAGCGAAATAATAATATTTATTTTGTTGTGAAATTCTGGGCTATTTGTTTTTTTTTATGGCCGCCATCTATGGAGGATTCTTAGGATCTAATTGAAGGTTAGTACCCCATGACTCCCTACTAGGGCATGCAATTCCGGGATTTATTACTACTACAATACCGGGATCCCGGTATTGTAGTAGTAATAAATACCGGGATTGCATGCCCTACTCGCTACTACAGGCTTGTTTTGGGGTGCTATCGCCACTTTGTCTGGAGTAGGGCATGCAGTCCCGGGATTTATTACTATACTACAATACAAGGATCCCGGTATTGTAGTAGTCTGGAGTTATAAACGAAGGAGGTAGCTGCCTCAGTTGAAGCGGTCAAACGCTACCAAACGGTTATCCCATTAGGGGCGAGTTGCATCCCCTTTACAGACCGGTAAACGTCAAATATGGCGCTGGCAGCTGTCATCCCATAGAAAACTGTCAATCTTCCCGTAAAATCGGATTGACACAAACGTTACATACGATTTCGATCAGTGTATGTAACACCTGTATCATGTCAGTGTGCACGTCCCCTTATTTGCGTTTGGTCTCACATCGGCGCATACGCAATTAATTGTGCTCAGACAAAGGCGCCAGTGATGCCCGATATGACACTACACTTAAAGTGCATTATGAATCGCCTCTTCGTTGTAGTTAAAGTTTTTTGCAATTATTATTTATCCATTTAAATTTTGTTTTAACTATGCATATACAAGATTGTATTAATATCGGTATACCGCGAACTCCGTTAACTCGAAACGGACACGCAGAAGACGTCGCTGGCGATGGCGGGGCGAGCTTTTTTGTAAAGGACTCTTTTGTATTTATCATCCACAATATTCGTTATGCTCAACTGTAAGTTTATGATAAGGTAGGGTGGCACCTTTCTCCGATTTGGTTGGGAATGATCGCAAAACTCTTCTTTTGGCTTTTTCTTCGTGTAATATAAACGTCTCTTTGCGTGATCGCATCAGAAATGAGGCTATCCGCAGCAAAACTAAGGTAACCGAATCGCTAAACTTAAGTGGCAGTGGGCGGGGCACATTGCACGTAGAACCGATGGCCGTTGGGGCGGAAAGGTTCTTCACTTACCGGAAGGCGCGGCGTCGGTAGGCCCCCACAAGGTGGACCGATGATCTGGTAAAGGTCGCGGGAGTCCGCTGGATGCGGGTGGCGCAGGACCGGTCAATTTGGCACTCTTTGGGGGAGGCCTATGTCCAGCAGTGGACGTCTTTGGGCTGATATGATGATGATGATGAATACCAACGTAAGTTATACACTTGATGCTTAAATACACAGCAATACATATTAGCAGAAATACCGCGGATGGGATATCTACAGCGATTTTCACAAAAACAACGTGAACACAATGAACGAAATGAATGACCCCTATCATTGGATTATGCCATTACTGTTTCTTCCTATTCGCAATTCTGCCCAATTACTCCAGGCAAAATACTGTTTCGAAAAACATTAATTTATAATAGCGTTTTTTTTGTTTATTTCATTCTAAAACGTTATTCTAAGATGCTTTATTCAAGAATCCAACAAACTTTCCACCCAGAAGTAATTATATAGATTTAAATTAAACATTAATTGTCTTTTATATTTTATTTATATTGAATATCTTAAAGCAAATGTAAATGAACCTAAATAAAGATAAAAAAATATATTAATATTTATCCGGACTTTTTAGGAGCTAATTAAATATAGATTTTTGTGATGTCTGATTTTTTGTTGGATTTTGCCTCTAGGTAACTATTTAATTGATAATATATCCGTTACATTAAAAAAATTAGCTATTATAAATTATTTCCAAATCTGTCATTTTTTCCATTCAAGTTGTCAGTTCATTGCCTGGACTAAATATGAATTCTACACAACGAAGCTTGTTGCGGATTCTATCACTGTTAATTGTGTGTCAATAAAGTCAATTGACATACTAATTTAGTTTACATGTGGATGTCGTCTTGTAATACCGCTGTATACCATTGTGACACGACAGAATTTAAGTCATTCATCTAATCCATCCACCAGCTTGTATTAATTCACCCAACAATAGTAGATACAGATGTAGTGCATAATTGTTCTCCATCGTATTTTCTCGGAAACGTTCGTATTTGTTCACTTCAGTCAGCCTCAGTACTTTTTGTACCGAGATTGACTGAAATAGCCAAGACACGTTCGTACTTTTCCGTGAAAATACGATGGAAAATAATTATGCACTAAGTACCTACAGACCTGGTAAAGGTCGCGGGAGTGGCGCAGGACCAGTCACTTTGAGACTTTTTGGAGGAGGCCTATGTCCAGCAGTGGACGTCATTCGGCTGATATGATGATGATGATGACTAAGTACATCTGTAATATAATTTCAAAGTGAATCAACTCAGTCTATTACCATGTATCTTGTTTTAGTATTGACTACACTTTCATTTCCTTGTTAAATAATTGCGAGCAACCTAACAATAATACAAATTCTGCATTACCACACACATCATCAAAATGTCAGGCATTCCATCGTGTGCCCCGACGTCGTGACTTGAAGCCCTAACTCCTAAAAACCAAGCAGCCTTGTGCCAAAAGTTCCTCTCTACACACTATTATTCACAACACATGAAGCTACAATTGGGAATGGATGAAAATTTTAGAAATGCCTGATTATTTTTTTGGTGATAGGAATAACCTTCCTTAGCACCAGAAAAAAGTTTCACGTTTTTCAGCTGCGTCAATTTTTTTTGAAAAATATAAACAGTTTCCTCACTTACGTTTTGGGTCAGTTACGGCAACTTCCTCGATCGGTCTCATATTACAAAAAAATATACTAAATATGTGTGGTAAACTAACACTGGCAATGATATTGACACTTGCAGCAGCTATATTGGTCATTACCAGTGTCAGTTCACCACAGATATTTAAGATAGTTTTTTGTAATATGAGACAGATCAAGGAAAGTGTCTATTTACCGTAACTGACCCAAAACGTAAATGAGGAAACTGTTTATATTTTTCAAAAATAATTGACGCAGCTGAAACACCTGAAACTTTTTTCTGGTGCTGAGGAAGGTTATTCCTATTACCAAAAAAATAATCAGGCATTTCTAAAATTTTCATCCATTCCCAATTATTGAACCTATTCAAATCAGACCTCCGATGAAACATATTGCTTTTGAGGGGTCCGGACCGGAAAAAAAAGAAACCCTTATAAGATGATTGTGTCGTCCTGTCTGTCTGTTAACACCTGTTTGCTCGACGCGTTAATCCTCGCTATAAATAAATTAACAGGAACTGTGAAATAATTAAACCGCCATCAAAGGTCCGCTCATTGTGCCGCGGAATTATTCCTTTACTTGTAATACAAGCAAGGTCTGGTCTTCTTGGCACATCCAAATAAGTCACGAGCGCTTTGCCGTTGGTTGCCTTTATCGGTATGAGAATTCGTTTTGTTCACAGATAAAGACATTATGCAGGTCCCTTTACTCTCACGCGGTCGAATGCTGAACGACTCAATGCTCAACTTGAGGAGCACCAAGGGATCGCATTGAGACGAGTGCCTTCGAGTGGCTCCGCCTTGTTGAGGACCTCACTCGGAGGCACTCATTGGGGGTTTAGACGGTAGTCCAAGGTTATTACCGCGGTCCATCATACCCGTCCGTCCCCCGACCGGGCGGGACGCGTAAGTGCATTTCCTCCACGTTAAAAAACCGGCCAAATGCGAGTCGGACTCGCGCACCGAGGGTTCCGTACAAACCTGTAGGTAAATTATTAAAAATATTTTTATTATATGATGTAACTAAAACTTTACGGTTTTCGCAATTTTACCTTTATCTGTGCTAGAAGACGTTGCTTCGTACCAAATTTCAGGATTCTGAGTTCACAGGAGTACCCTGTAGGTGATTCCCTTGCGAGCTACGAAAATTTGCGGCGTAAACGGCTGTATCTTTTGATTGCGTTGACTAAGAAGTTTGATTTTTTCACAGCTCCAAGGGACAGACTTGAGTATTTGATATAAAATTTTAGCTTCATACCTCCACGCGTTCCTGAGAAAAAGGGTATTGACAGACGGACGGACGGACAACAAAGTGATCCTATATGGGTTTTCCTTTCGAGGTACGGAACCCTAAAAAGAAAAAGGTCCCTTTACTCTTAACTGGCGATCGTGGTGCTGAGCTCCTCCAAAATATGAGATGATAATCCGCTGTGTTCTTTCCTTTCTTAAGTTGTTAAGTACGACTTTCCGGATCACGTTGTACTGGTTGGACTGTCGGGACAAATAGTTTTGTGATTAGTACGGAACCAATCGTGAATGGGCGGTGCCAACGTGGTGCCAAGGTGAACAGGGGCCATGAGGCTTGTGTCGATCGGATGTTCTTTTGGACTAAGGTTAGGTTAGGACCTTAGATTAACTAGGTTTCCGTTAAAACTGTCAATTTTGGAACTAGCTCTTATTTTCCGACCTTTAAAGGCCAGGTCAAAAGTACCAAGCAGGTAAATGTTATGAAGGTGATTGAAGCGAAAGTGGTTTGTCAGGATCGTAGCAAATGGTGATCCGGGATCTCTGCCTACCCCTCTGGGGAAGAGGCGTGATTATATGTATGTATGTACTTTTACAACCGAATAGCCTAGTGGTTAGAGAACCTGACTATGAAGCTTGAGGTCCCGGGTTCGATCCCCGGTGGGGGCAGATATTTGTATGATGAATACGAAGGTTTGTTCTCGAGTCTTGGATGTTAAATATCCATTTAAGTATGTATCTCGTATCTATATAAGTATGTTTATCCGTTGTCTAGTACCCATAATACAGGCTTTGCCTGGTTTGGGACTAGATCAATTGGTGTGAATTGTCCCACTTTATTTGATTATTTATTTATTTATTATTGTACTGTAACCTGGAGGATTGCCTGTGCTCGGCCAAAGCTCAAATGGAGCAGCAATCACACCAGGCACAAGTGTAAAAAAGAGAAAATTATAAAAGATGTTCTAAATGACGTTACGCTGCAAAAAGTTGTGGAAAGCTCATTGGGTGGTGGAATAAAACAGGTTAGTATTTCCTATTACTCACTTTATTTCTTATTACACTGTCGAACTTTTATACAACTAGTATCTTCCTAGAAAGAAATCTGGATAATCCGGTATTTATTTGCTCAGCTTCAAGCTTGGGTCGTACATGGATTCAAAATCAAGAATTATCCAGAAGATCTTTCCTTTCTAAATGTGTTAGTATCTACCTAAGTTATAGTACCAGAAAGAAGCTTTCGAAACTGAATTTAAATTGGAACGGACTATAATGTGATTTGACCTAACCTTTCAGGTAACTGCTAAATGCAGCAACTCTTCTACCAGGAAAACAAAATGTTTCACCGACCTTCAGCTCGAGGAAGTTGAAAATTACCGGGCGCGCACTGAAGAATCTCCGTGCTGCGACTCGCCGGTTCCAAAGTGTAGATGAAAGTGGAGCTATCGACTGGTAACCAGCGAACTACAATGCCCTCTTGAAAACTAGGTACGTGGCAACCTTTAACATGACCTTGAAATGATCTGATGGTCTTTTAAATCTTTAAACTGTTAATCTTCAAACTTTTATTCTTGAAACTTTAATCTTTAACTTTTAATCTTCCCGTCTCACTGAAAATAATTAAATTGAATTCATTAGTCGCCTGTACCACAAGCTGACATGAAATCCTACCAAAAGGTGTAAATTTAGCTTACCAATAGTGAACTATCAATTTCTTAGTTCTTCCTATTGTGAAATCTCCCACCTCGCTGAAATCCTCTCTGAAAAGACCAGGAACCTGATTAAACCTCTAATTCCTCGTGTTTCGCGCCACGACGAATTAAACCTAATCCTTCACAATGAATACTCACGGTTTTCCTCCCTTTCAGGACACCGGTACGGACTCAGCTCCCAAAATGATGACCACCAAATGGGTCTAAAGATGGACTTCCTTCGCAAGGCTGCTACTGCATCGAGTGCATGTTCAAAATGGCCCCTGTGCACATCTTCGGAAGCACACCAGGTCTCGGGCCGTATCATTAGTATTGCAGTGGAATAAATTCAATATCCCTGAATACTGTCTTTTAATTTTTATCTCAACTAATTGAAATTTGTTAATATCAGATTATATGAAATTAAATGTGATATTGCTAATTCTTTGTAATTATCTTTAGTTTAGAATTAGACATTATTTCCAAAGTTGCATTCTTTCAGTTTACTAACAAACCCCTATATATGTATTAAATGTTGGTTGCTACACAAGTAGTATTAGCACCATTGTTATCCTTAAAAATAGGATTTTTCCCTAAGCTGACAACACAGACCACAGATTCAATACAACTCGATGTAAACTGTTTGAGACTTTGTTTTAGATGCTGTGTTGACTTTTTAAGGCAATACTACATAATGTCATTTTGCATTTTCTGCTTGATAATTTATTTCTCAATTAACCTTTGATTAATCAAAATGTCACTCCGTGACAGTACATTCCCCCCCGATGAAAAGGTTCAACGCAGGTGAACCGACCGCTGCCCTCAGCGACCCTCTACACCTACCCAAAACAAATTGTTCAATAAAGATAAACATTCTCCAACTTCCAATTCAAGTGTGCAATAGGAAAGAAAAAAAAATAACAACATATTCAAACAAAAATAAAACAACTAGCTTGACGCAGCCTCGAGATTATCCGCTTTAAGATGGACGTCGATACCAAAATCTACTAAAATAACCTCGAACCCACGTTAACCAGCAGGAAGGTAAAAACTAGGCGGCCAAAACGCTACGCCTAGAAAAATCCCTCCGTCAACCTTCTTTCCAGTAACCCCACCTTTAACCTTTCCTCCACAACGGCAACGTTGTGGTGGAAGGGTTAATGCCAACTGCCAGGACCGATGTTCAGCATACATAAACAAAATTCTCTGCTAGACCGGGCAAACTGAAACTCGTTATCAAAGTGAATTGACTTATCAAAATAACCAAATGTAACCCAACACCAAAATACTGCTCCAACCCTATCGGGGTCAGTGACATTTTCCACTTAAAAAAAAAACCATTTCTCAGCCAACCTTGCCAAAGAAACCAAACGAAATATGTGCTGCACAACATCGCATGTACCCTAAAAAAAAATTTAGGCATGCCTAAATAAAATGTGTTATGTGCTGCACGAAAACTGTACCATTTACCCGCCACCTGGGTATAGTAACCTTAAAAATATAGCTACATAAAATCTTGTAACATATTAAAGACTGCTCTGATCTTAAGATTGAGCACAGGTTGTCTCGCACCTATCATACATCACGCTCTATCAAACTCATACATTCCTCTCTTTCAAAAAAAATTGTAGTGAACCAGTTGCTCCTGTTCACCACGTTCCTATCAAAATTCGTGATTAAATATTTACTGTAATATTTAACACTACTGACGAATTACAACCCTAGTTTGTATTTCACTGGAATAGGCGGTTTGTCAACCATAGCGGCACGGCGACGCTTTAAACAGACACGGGGCCGTGCGTCTATGGATAACATAACCCTACCTACACCTTATTCCTAGTTTTTAAAATCTTTAACATGCCACGAGCCGATTGGATGGCCGTCCATCCTTTCCAACTCATAGACCAAAGGAGACAAAACCACTTTAACCCTGCACTTTTCGTACTTGGGCGCAAGTTTTGACATTTTAAACTTTGAAGCGTCACTCTGTACAAACGTACGCTTCCAAACGATGTCCCCAACTGAATATTTCGCCGCACGGCGTCTTAAATTATAATACTTGGCATTTGTTGCATGTGCTTGTAACAGATTTAGCCTAACTTTTTGAAAAATCTCTTCTAAACAACCAAACTCGCCTGCATATTCCTCCCTGGGAATAACCTCAGAGTACCTCTGATCAGTGTCCTTATAAAATGAACCGTTAATGACCGGCTCCCTAGCATGTACTAAAAAGAAAGGAGAAAACCCTGTGGACTCATTGACTGCACTGTTTATTGCAAACCGGATCTGGTGCAGTTTTTCGTCCCAAGTCCGGTGATTTTCCTCTACATACGAAGCTACGGCTGTCATAACCGTGCGGTTATATCTTTCTACAAGATTTACCTGAGGCGTGTAACGAGGTCCATAAAATACTTTTGGGACGTTGTAACGCTTCATTAACTGCTTAAAGTGTGATCCCGTAAACTGAACTCCGTTGTCAGTAATTATGGTCTCTGGAACACCATGCTCCAAAATGACATGATGCTCAAAGTGCTTCGCCACCAATGCACTGGTTGCGCGACGAAGTGGAAATAGCAGTGTGTACTTTGAAAAACAACAGGTTACTACAAACAAGAAAGTAAACCCTGCTCGAGAGCGCGGAAGAGGACCTACTAGATCAATACTAACTACTTGCCAAGGTCGATGGCATACCTTTGGTTGTCCCATAAGGCCTGCAGTTGGTTTTTGTGAGTGTTTGTAAGCGGCACAAACGTCGCACGCGTTCACGAACTCAACCACATCCTTGTACATCCCGGGCCAAAAGTACGTCAACGATAACCGGCGATGAGTTTTAAATATCCCTAAATGAGCTGCAGTTGATTCACAGTGGTTTTCTTGCATCACTCTCTTTCGGTCACTTTTCCTCACTACTTCCTTCCAGTCAAACTCTCGCAACAGATTGTATTTGTTCTTGCAATGCCTAAATAACTTTCCCTCTTTAAAACAAAAATTTGGATAATTGGCGGGAAAAGTTCTACACCCATTTGCAATCTTTACATACCATTCGTCTGACTCAGGCTCGTCATTTATCAACGCTATTGCGTCAACTGGCATGAGTCTTGATAAGGCATCAGGTACCACATTAAGAGATCCCTTTCTGTGCTCAATCTCAAAATCAAATTGAGACAGTCTGCAACCCCAACGTGCTAATCTCCCTGATGGGTTCTCAAGGTTCATGAACCATTTCAGTGACGCATGGTCAGTAACCACCTTAAATTTACGTGAGCCTAAGTAGGCTTGAAACTTCTCAACTGTAAATAAAACAGCAAGCGCCTCACGCTCCGTGACACTGTAATTGCGCTCGCATTTATTTAAAGAACGACTAACATACGCGATTGGATGCTCGATGTTATTAATGGTCTGACTAAGCATTCCTCCTAGGCCGTATGAAGACGCGTCGGCGTGTACCGTAAAAGCCTTTGAAAAATCCGGCACTGCTAAAATTGGTGCCGACACCAGCGCGTTCTTCAACATTTTAAATGCCTCTTCAGCCTCTGCCGACCACTGAAAAGGCGGCGCACTTTTACCCTTCGACGTGAGTTTGTTCAGGGGTGCGGCTATTGTAGAAAAATTTCGTATAAACCTACGGTACCAAGAGCACGTTCCCAAGAATATCTTTACCTCACGCGAAGTCACGGGCGTGGGGAAATTCAGAATGGCAGCCACTTTATCAGGATCAGTACGCAACCCGAACTCGTCCACGACGTAACCGAGGTACTTCAGCGACTGCCTGAAGAACTTGGACTTTGTGTAGTTGATTGTGAGGTTTGCCATTCTTAACTTCTCCAGCACACGGTTCATCAAAACCAAGTGCGTCTGAAAATCCGACGAACAAATTACGATATCGTCGACATAGCAAAAAACTAACCCATTCTCTATGTCGCTGGTCAAATTGTGGTTAATGAGCATGTCCATAAGACGCTGCTGGCGCGCAGGTGCGCCACACAAACCAAACGGCATTACTTTAAATTTGTAAACCCCGCGCGATGGTACACTAAAACTACACTTTTCTTGTGAACCTTCAGCTAACGGGATCTGCCAAAACGAAGAACTCAAGTCGATCGACGTCAGGTATTTCGCTTCCTTTAAACTGTCCAAAATTTGGGGAATATAAGGGATGGAATACGAATCCCCTTTAGTGATCGCATTGAGTTTTCTGCAGTCTAAACAAAACCGCCAGTCTCCGTTAGACTTCTTCACTAACAGAGCCGGGTTATTCCACGGACTTTCACAAGGTGCAACTACATCTAATTTTAGCATACGATCCAATTCGGAACTTAAAATGGCGCGTTTTTCCGGTGACAGCGGGTATTGTTTCGTCTTAATCGGCAAGGCTTCGCCAGTCTCGATTGTGTGCTCGATTAAGCTGGTTCTGCCTAAACCTCTCTCCTCGAACGAAATGTCCCTGAATTTATTTACTACGGTATCCGCGAGTTCCCTCTCTGCCGCTGTTAAATGATCATATGCAGTGATCGAGTGCACTAATCCTGCATTTAAACCACTACAGTTATAAAAAGTCTCGGGTGAAGCCATATAGTCGATACTTCCAAATATTTCTGGTGCTAAATGAAATGATTGCCAAAAATCCACTCCCAAAATAACATCTGTGACAATGCTGGGTATTACGTAAAATTTAATTACATGCGTAATATTTTTGAATGTTACAGGGACAAACATATACCCTATTGTCTCGACTTCAACGCCATTTGCAACGCTACACGTTTTTGGTTGAGTTTCGTGTAGTTTAAACCCGAATTTAATAAAATCTTCATAGGCGTTTTTTCCAAAAATACTGATGCTGGCAGCACTGTCCAGCAATCCATAAATCTCAAAATCATTCACAGTAACTTTCAAATATGGCCGGATGTCATCTTTATTTGGGGCAAAACGAACCGTAGCGATCGAATTAAAATTGTTAAATTTAGCAATTGATTCATGAATTAAACTTTTATCTGTCTCACAAATATTGCTACGGTTCGAGTCTACAAGTTTTTTGAACTGGATTGTATTTGTTTCTGAACGCTCCCTTTCGATTGTGTGCCTTGACAGTTCTGACAATTTGGGCGGATGACCCCTGGCTTATTGCAACCAAAACATCTAATTAAACTTTGGTTTGGCTTTGCGTTACACAATCTAAAGTTATGTGAGGATTTGCCGCACTTATAACAAACCGGAATATTACCCGAATGCTGCGTAAACTTGGTTTGCTTTTTGTCAACCGGGTGTGAATGACGTTGTTGATATGATGAATCTGCTTTGTACAAGCTTGAATTCAAAGGCAAGTTTTGTTTAAAAGATACAGAACTAACTTGACTTTGTTTACCCTTAAAAGCGAAATCACTACAAAGAGTATTTGCCGAAACCTTAGGCGGGTCTGTAAACATTTTGGACCGTTGCATTGCAGCTTCCAGTTTTCGACAATTGCTCTTGAGTTCCTGTACAGTAGTAATAGGAACTAATGCTAATTGTTGTGCAAATTGCGGGCGTATGTTGTGCAACAGAATCTCTAGTCTTTGCTCCTCTGGCAAAGCTGACTTCAATCTAGCGAACATTCCTGACATAACTGCAAAATACAAGTGTATTGGTTCATTTTCACCCTGTGTTCTAGACCTAATTTCCGACATAAGCCTGTAATTATAATCACAGGGATCAAATTCCTCCAACAATAATGTTTTTAAGTCGCTCCAACATGCAACTGTGTTTTTTATTCCGCGGTACCAAACTAAACCAGAATCCACAAATAAATGAGGAGCTGCACTGAATAAACGATCATCTGAAACTCCATTTGCCTCCTTCAACTCCTCAACACGTTCCAAAAATGATCGTGGATCTGTTGTACCATTAAATCTAATAGACCACTTTGAAATATTCATATCGCCTGAACAAGTTACCTGAAAATCCCTAACACCAGTTGTCATTATTTCAGAATTTCCAGCCGTCCCTCCAGGACCTGGATTTGGAGAATCTATTCTTGACAATAAAACATCCAGCCTAGCCTGCAATTCTGCCTTTTTGACAAGAAACTCCGGATTTAAATCGGAATGGATCCTAGCCAAGCGGTGAAACAAATGGCTTCCTAACGCCTTCGCTCGACTTATTGAATGCCTATCCCTCTGCCTAACATACTTGTCAACGCTTGCAGATAACTCTGTTATTTTGTTGGAGACTATGTTGAGTTCTATTTCATATGGCAATTCTGTTTCCAGAACTGCTTCACTTGGTGCCTCAACCAAAAGATTTCTGAGTTGCTTTCTCAAAGCATCAACCGTGCTAGCTGGTGTTTCTGATCTAATCTGTACTTCATAAACTAATTCATCCTTTAATAAGCTATGAAATTGAATGCTGCGTTCCATTTTGAATGTCAAATTGTGATTGTGTATGAATTTATCAAAATTCTCTTTAAAAATCTGAATTACTGGCTGGTAATATAACTTATTATTTCTGTGACTGTCTATTTCATTAGTTCTTATATTAAAACATTATTTCATGTATACATGTAGTTGTTTCACTTTCAACTATTAAAAAAAATTACAACTCTTGTCACATGTACTGTAAATCCAATAAATAATATATCTCTTATAAGCCTTATACAGCCTGGGTTGAAAAACTTGAAAATTTTAATTTTTATATAATATATCTTAGCTTTAGTATCTTGTTACTGCCAAAATCACAAAAACAAAACTGACTAGCTTGGTTTGCTTATTACAAATGCTTAATAGCCTATTCTTATTTATAGTTATAGCCCAAATTTGCTATTTATATACAAGTGTGTTTAATCAAAATCAGAAAGTAAAATGTTTGCTGAATTGGTCTAGAATGTAGTATTTGAATGTTAATCTAGCCTAAAACCAGACGATCGTAAGTACATATGTCAATTTTTTGACAGATCAGCATAAATTCCTTATAGGTTATAACCAAAATATTGAAATATTCATACAATTTCCTTTCCAATATGGAATAGTGTTCAAAAAATCAAACAAATTACTCGAATGTCTACAAATATGACAAAAAATACACTGTTTCTGGTACTATAAACTGAAACTTTCCACCACTAAGTGCTCAAAACGTATTTTAAAAAATGTGCTCAAAATTAGCAAAAAAACTACTCAAAATCAACCTGTGGGCGCCAACTGTAACCTGGAGGATTGCCTGTGCTCGGCCAAAGCTCAAATGGAGCAGCAATCACACCAGGCACAAGTGTAAAAAAGAGAAAATTATAAAAGATGTTCTAAATGACGTTACGCTGCAAAAAGTTGTGGAAAGCTCATTGGGTGGTGGAATAAAACAGGTTAGTATTTCCTATTACTCACTTTATTTCTTATTACACTGTCGAACTTTTATACAACTAGTATCTTCCTAGAAAGAAATCTGGATAATCCGGTATTTATTTGCTCAGCTTCAAGCTTGGGTCGTACATGGATTCAAAATCAAGAATTATCCAGAAGATCTTTCCTTTCTAAATGTGTTAGTATCTACCTAAGTTATAGTACCAGAAAGAAGCTTTCGAAACTGAATTTAAATTGGAACGGACTATAATGTGATTTGACCTAACCTTTCAGGTAACTGCTAAATGCAGCAACTCTTCTACCAGGAAAACAAAATGTTTCACCGACCTTCAGCTCGAGGAAGTTGAAAATTACCGGGCGCGCACTGAAGAATCTCCGTGCTGCGACTCGCCGGTTCCAAAGTGTAGATGAAAGTGGAGCTATCGACTGGTAACCAGCGAACTACAATGCCCTCTTGAAAACTAGGTACGTGGCAACCTTTAACATGACCTTGAAATGATCTGATGGTCTTTTAAATCTTTAAACTGTTAATCTTCAAACTTTTATTCTTGAAACTTTAATCTTTAACTTTTAATCTTCCCGTCTCACTGAAAATAATTAAATTGAATTCATTAGTCGCCTGTACCACAAGCTGACATGAAATCCTACCAAAAGGTGTAAATTTAGCTTACCAATAGTGAACTATCAATTTCTTAGTTCTTCCTATTGTGAAATCTCCCACCTCGCTGAAATCCTCTCTGAAAAGACCAGGAACCTGATTAAACCTCTAATTCCTCGTGTTTCGCGCCACGACGAATTAAACCTAATCCTTCACAATGAATACTCACGGTTTTCCTCCCTTTCAGGACACCGGTACGGACTCAGCTCCCAAAATGATGACCACCAAATGGGTCTAAAGATGGACTTCCTTCGCAAGGCTGCTACTGCATCGAGTGCATGTTCAAAATGGCCCCTGTGCACATCTTCGGAAGCACACCAGGTCTCGGGCCGTATCATTAGTATTGCAGTGGAATAAATTCAATATCCCTGAATACTGTCTTTTAATTTTTATCTCAACTAATTGAAATTTGTTAATATCAGATTATATGAAATTAAATGTGATATTGCTAATTCTTTGTAATTATCTTTAGTTTAGAATTAGACATTATTTCCAAAGTTGCATTCTTTCAGTTTACTAACAAACCCCTATATATGTATTAAATGTTGGTTGCTACACAAGTAGTATTAGCACCATTGTTATCCTTAAAAATAGGATTTTTCCCTAAGCTGACAACACAGACCACAGATTCAATACAACTCGATGTAAACTGTTTGAGACTTTGTTTTAGATGCTGTGTTGACTTTTTAAGGCAATACTACATAATGTCATTTTGCATTTTCTGCTTGATAATTTATTTCTCAATTAACCTTTGATTAATCAAAATGTCACTCCGTGACAGTACGCCGCCATCAAAACCCATCCAGACTGTTTTCCAGTTTAGGCTCGTTGAAGAAATTGCCTTGAAAGATGTTTAAGTGTATAGTTTTGTAATAAGAAAATTAGAAGGGTTAATATGAAACTTTCTAATGTAAAACATAGTGATTGCTTTGAAGGATCACTTAATCTAATAGATGGCGTGTAAATTGTTTATACATAATACGAGTATCGATCTGCAGAAGTATCATATAGGATTAATTAACGATACGATTCTCGGCCTATTGATGCTAAAATGCCTGTCATGCCGCATAATTGTATATCACAAAGAGCTTTTCTCTGAATTCGTAGTAAGTAGCAAGCTTTCTAGGAATGCTCTTAAAAATCCATTGTGTGTAATTATGACTACTGTTCGCTTAAAGTGGCAATGTTTAGAAAATTTAAAATTGGAAGTTACTTAACGCCTTACGAATGCCTTAAGATAATTTGTCCTCGATTTCTCAATTTTTAGGGTTCCGGACCAAACAGGTAAAAACGGAACCCTTATGGTGCGACTCCGTCCGTCTGTCTGTCTGTCACAAAGTCAAATATCTCAGGAACTATTAATGCTATCGATTTGAAATTTGGAACAGTTGTAAACAAAGCTAATCCTCGTGTATGGAAAATGAAAAATTTTAATATATACTTTTAATTTGTATAAAAAAGGGCGGATGAGAGGGGGGGTAAAAATTCAAAGTCTAGTTAGTAGGCCAAGTGGGGTATCATATGAAAGGGCTTGAATTGTACATTCTAAAACAGTTTTTCTTTTTTTTTCTACAATGGTAAAATTTTGATTTATAAAGAAAAATGTTGAAAAAAATACCATTCCCCCCCTTATCTCCGAAGTTAACCAAGCGAAAAATTTGAAAATAATATATATGATTAATATTAATATTAATATTAAAGTGAATTACCGGAAAAAGTATAACGAGACCTCTATCTAGCGTAAGTTTTTTTTATTCATCAAAAATCATATGTTAATTTTGTTTGTAATTTAATACTTCTGTGTTTAATTTTTTTCCTTCAAATTCGTATGAAAGTGTTCTGAAAGTACCTTCTAGCAAATAAAAAAAGAATTATCGAAATGAATTCACTTGATAAAGAATTATCGCTGAAAAACCAACATACAGTAAGGGAAATGTATTAACGTACCACCGTAGAACTCTATCGCAATAAGGTACAACTCGAGTTTGAGTGACGGCGGCCTGTCAATTGCAACAGGGTTCTACGGTGGTACGTGAATACATTTCTCTTACCTACTGTACATACCGAGTTCCTTGGTCGTACGGAACCCTCGGTGCGCGAGTCAGACTCGCACTTGGCCGGTTTTTTTAACTACGTATGCTGTTGTTGTTATAATTTTTTTCGTATATGGGTAAAGAAGCTGTGTAGACTTATAAATTAATATTATAAATAAAGAGATAATGTTTGTGACTCAGTTAGTTTGTAAATGTATGTTACGGGTAATATCTGTAACTACCCAGCATCCGATGTCAAACATTCGTCACCAGCAAGTGTATAGGTTGAATAGACCTCCGGGTTGGCCATTAGACTACTCGTATATTTATAACGCTGCTCTTGTAACACGTGGGTGGATTGGCGCGGGTTAGCTAATCTATACTAATAAGATAAATGTCCCAGTGCTCGTCACTGTCCCAGTAGTTGACACTTTCAATTTTAGATAAAAACAATAGAGGTGGACAATAGGTTGACATTTTGGTCATTAGGGTGCGTTATTACATTGAGACGTTTACTTTATAATAAAGAGGAAACGACTGTGAAATATTAACTAACTTCTTTCACCTGTGTATAGAATGGACTATCCGGATGGACGTATGCTGTATTTTATCCCGCGGGATTGCCAGCGTTCTTTCTAACTATCTACCAACCAGCTGTGAAAAATATACAATTATACATAGGTATATTTTTAGGGTTCCGTACCTCAAAAGAAAAAAAACGGAACCCTAATAGGATCACTTTGTTGTCCGTTTGTCTGTCTGTCAAGACCCCTTACCTCGAGAATGCTTAGAGGTATCGAGTTGAAATTAAAACCATATACTCAAGTCTACAGGCCCTTGAAGCTGTACAAAAATAAAAGTTAACAAAAAAAAAGGTATATTTTGACACTCGAGGGAATCAAAATTTATAGAGTACTTTCCGTTGACCTAGAACTATGAAATTTGGCCAGTAATATCTTTTTATACTATAAGAGCAGGGAAAAATCTGAAAACTATACATTTGTAATTTTGTACGGAACCCTCGGTGGGCGAGTCCGACTCGCGCTTGTCCGGTTTTTATAATTGTTGTCTGCATTTATTACATCTATTACCGCTAATCGGCATAATCCAGCTTTCGTTCCGAATTATTCTAGTTTCGGTTAATTTCCGTCCCGATTACGGGCGAAAGTGCATAATGAACAATGAAAGTGTCGGCCGCGCTCCGGCTGCGTTTGCGCAACGTTGGGATCTATGGGCTGATCTGTCTTGAGATAAATCATTGCGAGGGTATGAATAATTGAATATAATAAGTTGTTCTGATTAGGTAACGACTTTCCACAATGTACACATCAAATACCGGCCAAGTGCGTGTCGGGCCACGCGCATTGTAGCGTTCCGTAGTTGCCTGTCTGTCTTTCTTATATCGACACGCGTCGGCCGAATTTGTATGAAAGTTGGCATTTAGTTTTAGTTACTTAAGTTTTCTTTTTAAATTTATTATATGTGCTACGCTACGGTTGTTTTCACAATCCCAGTAGTAGCTATTTAGCCAGCAGGGGGAGGGGACACTTGACTCGAACAAAAATGAGGGCCTCAAAGCCCAGGTATTTTATTGACATTCATAGTTGCATTGCATGTAAAAAATTAAATAAAAATAAAAAAGCCTTTATTTGACCAAGCTACAATGTACAGTTTTCTATTTAAACTTGAATTTTAAATTTATTACTTACTATTTGCAAGGACAGCCTTTTGCCTTGGCCCTGGCAACGTATAACACGGTGTGTTGCCAGTGATGACATATGGCACTGAAACTTGGTCGCTTACTATGGGCCTCATAAGAAGGCTCAAAGTCACCCAAAGGGCTATGGAGAGGGCTATGTTAGGAGTTTCTCTGCGTGACCGCATCAGAAATGAGGCTATCCGCAGCAGAACCAAGCTAACCGATATAGCCCTCCGAATTGCTAAACTTAAGTGGCAGTGGGCGGGGCACATTGCACGTAGAACCGATGGCCGTTGGGGCGGAAAGGTTGTCGAGTGGCGACCACGTACCGGAAGGCGCGACGTGGGTAGGCCCCCCACAAGGTGGACTGATGACCTGGTAAAGGTCGCGGGAGTTCGCTGGATGCGGGTGGCACAGGACCGGTCAATTTGGCACTCTCTGGGGGAGGCCTATGTCCAGCAGTGGACGTCTTTCGGCTGATATGATGATAATGATGATGATGATTTGCAAGGTATTCATACTTAAATTTTACTTTATATTAAGTTGCATGTAATACTTTTGCCTAAATTGAAGAATAAATAAATTTGATTGAATGAAATCGGTTGAGTCGGTTGCAAGTGTTCAAGCTAGTCTGTAGTATTGAGTGGAATCGAGCTATTGGGAGTTTTATCGCTGAGCAACGCAGGGGTGGCCTATAGTGCGGTGCACCCGGGCGCACGGTCCTAGGGGGCGCCTGACCGCCATTCGACGGGGCGCCACTCGCGCCTAGCACGCGCTAGGGGGGGGGGGTGATTGCACCCGGGCGCTACATGAGCTAGAGACGCCTCTGGAGCAACGCGATAAAAAATCGTCATATCGTTTCTAAATATAGCACCGACAGCTGTCATTCCAATGACAGCTGTCGGTGCTATATTTAACGTTGTTCGATCTGTAATCTTAAGTTGGTGCAACCCGCTGTAAGACGAGAAGGCTTTGAAGTGACATCTTTTTTTTATGGAAGGAAAATCCGTTATTGATACCTCCACGCCACGGGGATAGCGCGGAGGTTATGTCGGACTCGCGCCGACTAAAAACCCCCCGATGGTCCTCCTCGACGCATTTCCGACGGCTCTGGGATCTCCTACGGACCAGTGCCACCCTAGCGTCATGCCTTTGTGGGTCCTACCTTTCTACAAGCTTTTATTTAACTTGGAATGTATGTAGTTCTAATGCCCGGGTTTAGCGGCCCAAAACAAACATCTCCATCAACAAATAACAATCGTTTATCGATCTCCCAAAACCAACGATTGCCCGTCAAGCGTGCGAAACCTACCATTGTCAAATTTTTATGTCGAGGCCACTCATATCAAACAATAGTCGGCAGGTAATTAGACACGCAAGGTTAATTAGTGTATGAAAACTTTAACTTCACACATACGCGGATGTCGCTATGGGTGGATGAGGTCTGCCGTGTCAAACCTATCTCATGTATCTTGAGATACATGAGTTACGCGTAACAGGTCTAAATCTGTTTATTTTCCATGCCTTTATCGACCTACATACTCAGTTTTTTTTTAATTTAACTTACCAATTCCTTATATGTGTCTGTCACGTAACTCATGTAACTCTGTTTTTACCATAGTAAATCATGGCTAAATACTGTACAACAAAAACTTCAAACGGCGTTTTCTCAAAACTATGTTTTTTGAGATACATGAGATAGGCTTGACACGGCATGCAGAGGTGCGGTCCTAAGCTTCAGCGGAAATAACTAAATAAGAGAGGTTTTTAGGTAGATACATTTTCCTCAAATCCTTTTCCGGGACTCTTTCTTGTGGTTAATCGACAAAATTGAATACCTACCTTGCCATCTTCTTGACGTCATAGCTATCCCCTACACAACTTAAGTAAGCACGTTTATGCCCGGGAGACATCACTGAATCCAATGATACTAAGTACTTGTCGATACATAACGTTACAAAAAACGAAGTTCGTTAATTGAAGACTTTTAAATAATTCGTATCTCTACTTTGGGTATTCCATGATATTTTAGTAATTTTGCGCTACAGGTACCTACACAAAGTTATAAGCTAAAAACGTTCATTGTAAAATTGGCGTCAACTTAGAGTTTGTCAACGTTGTAAAGAAAAATACTGCGGACGTTTTGATTGCTGTGTTAACCAAAGGAGTATAGAACATTAGAAATCCTCTTATTGGAATTATGCTTAGGCTCTACACAAAAGCGGTATTTCCTAATTGTATTCGCAATTCTTCACAAACACAGTTCCTCACAACAACAATACACCGCATTTGTATAGGTATATCACATACTTCATTTCCTCCGCAAATTTTAATATAAAATTTTGTTTGTTCCAGGAACACTCACAGCAACTGTTGGAGCATCTTACAGAGTCAGAGAAGATATTCCTATTTGGTGCCAATCACAACGGTAAAAAAACCTCGCATTTAAATCAATTATTGTGCCAAAAAGTCCCACTTGCTCTGTAGGTACGTGGTGTTGTGTTTCTGGTGGTGATTAAGGTCGGTACAGTGACAGCTTTCGAAGAAGCTATCAATGTCCTATTAATTAATAAAAGGTCGGCAGCACTTCGGAATCAGATCGCAAGTTGGCCGCTGCAAGGAAGACATGGTCATATGGGGACTGCATCGTGGCCAATCAATCCAATGTGTTTGCGATACAGCACCGCAAACCATGGCGCACCTGATAGCGAGCCCCACATGCCCACACTCCTGCTCGGAACACGACCTGAGAGACGCGACTGCCAGAGCTGTCCACACCGCTGCCCATTGGGCATCTCTTATCTGAGGAACCTCGGCACGCAAAAGAAGAAGACTTCGGATTCTTCTGGAGTTACAAGCACCCATATGCGGCAGTGTCTGTTTACAAAATTCCTTCTTTGTTTCCAGATGCTCAATTCGAGATCGGTCACCACCACCACGCGCACTCCGCCCCCATCCACCAGCACCTGGCCCTCGCGCCAGCGCCACAGCACACTTTCCTTGACCCTCAGTTCCTGATGATGAGGAGGTGGGCCAACAGCACGGAGCCGGTGGAACATGTTGGCGAGGAGTGCTTGTATAGGAGCGATAACGCTGCGCTGTTTATGTGTGATGATGTAGTAAGTGTTTTTGGAACGATTATAAATTCCGCAATATTTATGGAAATGGAAAATGGATTGCAGAAGAATAAAACAATGATAAGTCGTGTGTCAGCAAAAAGGATCAAGCTCAGAATAGTGCTACAGCAGCACAGGCATCCGACCTCTCACACAGAACATCCGATAGTACCACCTTTATACTGTGATAGTACTATGTAAAGTCACACTTCGTATTCACTTCGTACCCGACCCGACGCGCGTCGGGTAGATCCAACTGTAAATTTTTCCATATAAAAATTGATATTTAGATCTACCCGACGCGCCACAGTCTTATTTGTAAATTATCAATGAAACCCCTCCCTGACTGAAGGCATTCCTGACCCCAAATCTCATAAACTGCGTAATCCTATTTTACGCGTTCTTCTTTCTATCCCCCATAATGCTGATCAAGTAGGTATTTAGATTATCGAGTTTCAAAGTATTGAGAATGAAGCACACACGGCTGTTGACTCACATTTTCACTTTCTGAACTTTACTTGTCTGTGTTTTCAAAACTGTTTCAGCTGTCTACTGACACTGTTGTGCGTATATATACAAACATACATGTATATACATATATACCTACAATGGTATTTAGAACACTCAGAGTCACAATTTTAACAGAAGATTAAAAGCTCCATGTCATAATTCTTTTATGTCTATGTTCATGTTTTCTGTGATACTTAACAAATATTTAAAAAATCTGAATTAACCCAACTGACTTAAGTCTTTAAACATTTTTTTTCAGAGAGGTGTAGTCAAGTCCAACGATAGTTACTATTTAATTCATCCACTGCCAGAAAGGTTTCACAGTGAAGACTCAAAAGTACATGTCATAGTTAAGCGTACTGACGAATCAAACACAGAAGACTCTTGCATAGAAAGAGATAGTCTTAACACAATTGTTGCTCCTGAACCAGCCAGAATATGGACAAAGCACAGGAGAAAAAGAGAAGCTGATACACCAAGAAAGACTCTAGAAGAATTCAAACTAGACTTAAATCATAGAAACAGAACTATAGGAGCGTTCATTAACAAACTTGTTCCTAAAACGGAAAGGCAAAAGAGGGCTGTGTTACCAGCAGTGTTCGTTGAAACTGCCGTTTTTATAGATAGAGATTTGTATAAGCATATGACTGTGAATTTTCCTAAAGATACAGAGAGGGAGTTAGTCAGATTTGTGCTAGCTATGATAAATGCTGTACAATTACTATACCATGACCCTTCACTGGGTAGACCAGTAAATTTTATATTGAAAAGACTGGAAATACTCCACGAGGATCCGTCGAATTTGAAGAGACCGCATGATATAGACAGGTTTTTGAGTAACTTTTGTACTTGGCAGAGACTAGAGAATCCTCCGGGAGACACGGATCCGTTGCATTGGGATCATGCGTTAATATTGACAGGGTTGGACCTGTACGTTGTCAGTAAGAATGGGAAAGTCAGCAGTCAAGTTGTTGGTGAGTAAGGGTGCTTTGAGAAACATGGCTAAGTAATTTATTTAAATGAAATATGAACATGAAAGGAAGTCGTCGGATACCGCTGTAACAAATTTCCCATCATCCCAAATATTGTTTGTTAAATTTCAATCGCCTCTATCATTCTCATAGCTAATAGTCTGTTCTGTCTCTGTAAAATCCTTGAATAACGTTGAGTGACAGAAAAATTTACATATACAAGTCGATTCATTAACTACATCGATTGTAAGATAATAAAATCGACAATTTCTATTGAAGGTCTGGCTCCAGTGGCAGGAATGTGCACAGTCACCAGCAGCTGCACAGTCAATGAAGGAAGGCACTTTGAGAGCGTGTACGTCGTTGCTCACGAAATTGGACATAAGTAAGTAAACCTTTATGGGCTATGGGCCTCATAAGAAGACTCAAAGCCACCCAAAGGGCAATGAAGAGGGCTATGTTGGGAGTTTCTCTACGTGATCGCATCAGAAATGAGGCTATCCGCAGCAGAACCAAGGTAACCGATATAGCCCTCCGAATCGCTAAACTTAAGTAGCAGTGGGAGGGGCACATTGCACGTAGAATCGATGGCCGTTGGGGCGGAAAAGTTCTCAAGTGGTCGCCACGTACAGTCGCCATCAGATATATCGGAGCGGCCAAAGTGCTCACAAATATCTGAACACGTCTCTATTGTCGAGGCATTAGGGACATGTTCAGATATTTGTGAGCGCTTTGGCCGCTCCGATATATCTGATGGCGACTGTACCAGAAGGCGCGGCGTGGGTAGGCACAAGGTGGGCTTTTTAGAAAAAATCTCCAATTTCCATTTAAAACTGCTACAAACCTCATAGAGGACGAAACTTTCTGAAACACAACAATGAAACTTGCTAAAATAATGTTTTAATGGCGGCGTTGGCGTGCGAACAACATCCTAATCTGTGAGCTGTAGACCTCGAGTATGTCTGTCTTAATTGGGTCGTTCTTCTTTTTTACCGACAATGAATCGAGGTTTTTCTGTTTTTTTGGTTTTTGAACTATCGAAAATTGTGGTTTTGAAGTGCGATTTTTAAAAAAATGCATAGGTTTCTTCATTAGAACTAATTAAAGTTTACTTTCTGGCCAATATAAATATTTATTTACGGTTGGTTTCTAAAAAAAACATGTGACAAAGTGGACTATTTCAGTGGGGACAACATTTTGGTTTACCACTCTGTCACGGCATTCTACGAAAAAAACAAACATTTAAAAAAATGCTAGTTAGAGAAAGTGAAATATTATATATCACTAATTAATAAAATAATATCGACGTTCATTCGAACATTATAAAACCATAAACATCATTACTCAAATGAGATGCCGTAATAAGACGAAGGACAGGCTATTGTCGGTCGAAAAGAAGAACGACCCAATTTCTGTTTTCCAAAAACTGGATCGACATTAAAAAATCCATATAACTGCCTAATTATCGATCCTGCTCACCAAATTTTACGAGAATTGGTTGTGAAATGCGACCTGTAGAGAACAGCCGGACATTTGGGCAGACGGACATACGAAAGCATTTTTGCCCATGCATAAACGGAGAACTTCGTTCGCTTCGCTCGCTCGTTCAATAAGTAGATATGAGTATATACGGGGTGAGCCCTGTAACAGGAGCAAATATTTAAAAGGAGGCTTCCTTAGAGCATCTGTAGTAACCCCTTTTGTCCATTTCTTTTAAAATTTTTTAACTAAATTTATCTAAAGTTATGACCTCCGAGTAATGATCTTGGCACCACGAGATCATAGCACAGTAGTCAATGCAGATTTTGAGGTAATATCATGGAGTGAGTCATAATAGTTTTTACATTTTTGTTCTGTTTTCAAAAGATATTTTTGTGATTTTTTTACATTTTTTTCAATTTTTCTTAGTGTTTTCAAAAGAAAAAGTTACTTATATCACTCCAGAAGAGTAAAAAAGTACAAGTACACTTAAGTTAAAGAAAAAACCAAAAAAAAAATTTTTTTTTACTTAAAACCACATAGAAACAATTGCTCACAAGCTAAATAATATACCGTTCATTTTTTTGCTCCTGTTACAGGGCCCAACCTGTATATGTAGAACCGTATCATGACCAATATCGGAAGCAGAACACTTTGACCTCTTCTGTATCTAACCGTCCCTCCGTCTATCATAGCTGGAGCGTTAATATGTTTTCATCACACTTGCTCGTCAATGGCGTTATTACTTGCGAGCGTGCAGAGCAGTTATAGCCGTTTTACCTCCCACGGGCTATTAAGTTTAGTTTTAAAATAATAGAACCCTCTGATTGGCTTAAGCAAATCTGGTTGCTGTGTGATTGGTTGAATAAAAAAATCTAGTTGGTCACGACGCCCCGCCCCGCAAGAATACTGCTCTGTGATTGGTTGAAATATTGAACTGCGCGCTCTACTAGCACTGATCTGGAAGTGAAGTTGTCAATTTTTGATTGGTGCTGCTGTGTGAAACTTACATTTTTCTGTCTTTTGTTGTTATTTATTTCCTCGCAAATGTGATGAAAAACATTGTGTATAACACGGGCGTAAGAATATTGCAAACTCGAGTCATCAAAAGCCCTCCGCCTTCGGCGTCGGGCTTCTGATAGACTCTCGTTAGCAATATTCCACTTACGCCCCTCGTTGAACAATGTACTATTTCATCACACTTGCTCGTCAATGGCGTTATTACTTGCGAGCGTACAGAGCAGTTATAGCCGTTTTACCTCCCACGGGCTGTTAAGTTTAGTTTTAAAATATAGAACCCTCTGATTGGCTTAAGCAAATCTGGTTGCTGTGTGATTGGTTGAATAAAAAAATCTAGTTGGTCAAGACGCCCCGCCCCGCAAGAATACTGCTCTGTGATTGGTTGAAATATTGAACTGCGCGCTCTACTAGCACTGATCTGGAAGTGAAGTTGTCAATTTTTGATTGGTGCTGCTGTATGAAACTTACATTTTTCTGCCTTTTGTTGTTATTTATTTCCTCGCAAATGTGATGAAAAATATTGTGTATAACACGGGCGTAAGAATATTGCAAACTCGAGTCATCAAAAGCCCTCCGCCTTCGGCGTCGGGCTTCTGATAGCCTCTCGTTAGCAATGTTCCACTTACGCCCCTCGTTAAACAATGTACTATATTGCATGATTCCAGTCTTGGCATGCGCCACGACGGCCCACTGGCGGACAACGGCTGCGACCCCAGCGCGTACATCATGAGCCCAACGCTGGGCAGCGGCAAAATCACCTGGTCACAGTGCAGCAAAAACTATCTGCAGAAGTTTTTAGAGTAAGTCCTCATTTGTTATTAAAAATAGGCTGCAATTGAGAAACTTGGTTATAGTTACCCTGGACTAAAGGGAACAGCTGCTTTCTTTTTTTGCTATTCGAACCAGTCTTTAGAAATAATTGTAGGCTGTGATTGAAAAATTTGGTTAAAGTTACCCGGGAGTCCCGGGACTAAACCAAACAGCTGCTTTCTTTTTTTGCCATTCGATATAAAAGAAATTTACAAAACATAGGTAGAACTCTTTTTTGTATCTACGTCATTTAATTTTAGGGTATTATGTAGTATTATAATATATGTTTTTTTTTCAGCACCGTGCAATCCCGTTGCCTTCTGGACCATGGCAATTCAGCTGGACAGCTGGACCATAGTGCCGAGGGCATACTGCCCGGCGAAAGATTCGATGCTGATCAACAATGTACGTAATAAAAAGCCTGTAGGCTTGGCCTATATGTAAAGTAATAAGTACTTATTTACAAAATATGTTGCAGCTCTTACCTATAGAAAACCAAAAGATACAGTCATATTTGTGAGCCACTTATATGTGAGTGAGGAGAGAGCTGCCAAAATGGATGCGGGTGGCGCAGGGCCCGTCACTGTGTCACTCTTTGGGAGAGGCCTATGTCCAGCAGTGGACGTCTTTCAGCCGATATGATGATGATGATGATTAGTAATGTCCTGCGAATTATCATCTTAATAATATAGGCAGGTATTCAATGCCTACAAGCTGTTGTCTTACTTACACTGCGCCTCGTGAAAATTTTGTCGGTCTTTGAGCATAACGATTCTTTTGTCGTTGGACTTCTTGGCAGAGCGGTCATGGTCGGTCGTCACGCACAATTCGTCGCCATTTCTCCCGTACTGTAGTTGACCACTGAGTTTTGACTTGATCAGTCCAACGCATTGTGGTAACCTCCCGCGCGCTCTTGTGCTCTCAACTTTTCCCTGCACCTCAAGTCCTGACTCAGGTGTGTTCTAAACGAGTGATATGTCTAAAGAAAGTGATAATATAATCAGTATAACGATAACACATCAAAATGATATTACTGGATATACCGTTCCGATTTGTCGCATTCTTGCGCAACAGCGATAATGTCAAATCGTAGACAAATCAAACCGTGAATTGAACGCTTCAAATCTAATTCATTAAAGTGAGCTAATTTAATTTAATCCGCTACATTCTTATGTACGCAATAAAGCTATACAGTTGCTAAGTGTACTAACTCAAGTAAATTTTTACCCAGACAAACGCAATTTGTCAGTTCTGATTTTAAGATCCGCAAGGTAATCGCGTAATCTACGAAAGCTCATTTCGACTGCAATGCAGGTTGAATTGTATTTAACAGAAGGGGACGACATGTTGTCACTCCTTTCTAGTATTGGAGTATCCTTGATTGACCTGGATCAAGTGCAATGAATTGTCTTTGTTAAGAGGTATCTCTCTTTTCCAGGCATGTTGAAATACGGTCGCGGCAGCCGGCACTCCGGCGCTCAGAGCTTAGAAGACATCTGCAGAGACCTGCACTGCCAAAGGGAACGGTACACCTGGACCTCACACCCGGCCCTTGAGGGCACCAAATGTGGAGAAGACATGGTAAGACAGTAATCTAACCTTCTGTTAACATCGAGTTAAAATGTTTGGGGGCATTACCATTTCTGAGTCAATACGACGTCACATTAACGGAAGTAAGTTATTTTGAACAAGATCGGTTCAAAGGTTTTCGAGATATTGCTGAAATACTGCCTTCCCTATAGAAAAGGACGTAAGTGCCGTAAGATTTCTGTGACGATACTACTTTTTTAATAGGCACGGAACTCATCGTTGTTCGTGATCCCACACGCACTTGGCCGGTTTTTTATTTAATTTCGAAAAAATGACTCGACCAAAAAAAGCCGGACAAGTGCGAGTTCAATTCGCGTGCGTTCCGTATATAATCTAAAGTTTTATTATGGCACCTACGTAATTTCAGAAGCAAGTGCAAGAGTAAAAATTGCTATGCTCTAAGCATCAGGCGCTCTATACAAAATACACAAAAATATTGAGAATTTTCCCGTTACTTTGAATACTTAAACTTCTTATAGGTTTTCCTGTAATCTTTAGCAAGGAACTGTTTTCCATTTTTTTTTTAAATTTTAAGCCTAGTAGTTTTGGAGATAAGGAGGGAATGGTCAATTTTCGTCTTTTTCATAAATTACTTCAAATCTGTTTTTGCTAAAATTCTATACAAAATATATTTGAGATGCTTACAACAACCCCTTTTATTTGATATGTCACACAATACAGTTTGCGAAACTTTTTTTTAAATTTCCTAGTTTACCCCCCAAAAGTGGGCCCCTTGTTCAGGGGTCATTTTCCCAAGCTATAAATTTTGATGGCAAGACTGAAAACGGAGGTGCAGAAAGTTTAAATAACAAAGCATTATTTTTTTGGGAAAGATCTATCAGTTGTCTACATCGGGCAATAGCCGAAATAAAAATATTAGTACAATTTATAATATATAACAAAAAAAAAATAAGAACATCTCATCGACGTGGGTTGTCCTGAACCCAGTTTTGTTGACAAAATGCCGCATAAGTCGAAAACTATGTATTATTATAAAAATCTTTTACCTTCATTTTAAAGCCATACAAATACGAAACTAAAATATAACTTGTCTTACGTCTCATTTGTACCAGCCTCTTTGATAATGTACAAATATATTTGTCTGGAGAAAAGTTTTCATTACCGCGGACCAAGTTTGTCAACGATTTATTTGCTAAGTTTGATTCGGTACGCTCCCCGCCTCCTGCGCACTTCAAGAATCAGTTAAGCTGCGGCGTTTGGCAGGGAGCACGTGCGTTATGTGTGTGCGTCGGCCTGCTACACGCGTGAGTATATCATTGACGTGATGCCTGGACAAAAAAATATCATTCCAGAGTTTGCCATATCTTTTTTATTTTTTATTTATTGTGATTGAAATTAATATATAACATGTGGGGAATAATTCATCAAATACCTGGTTCAGATTTTGAGTCCTCCTTGCTCGTTCGTCTTGTTTTGTTATCGGAGGGCCTTGCATGCGTACTGTTTGTATTTTGTATTAGACACCGTTATTATTATGATGAATAAATTATTTTTTATACGTTTGGTTTTACAATATTCGTCTTGACGTGACGGCGAAGACAGTGACAGACCGTTTTCTTCTTGCCGGCTCGATGTGCGATCCGCGCAAGGAGGTTAAGTGGCCGAAAGGATTTGTGGCGTAACCATTCCCCCGGCCTTGAAAGGAAGTAGCTTTCAAAGAAAATTGTTAATCACATTACAGCAACTACCGTATTGCTCAAAGAAAATAAAACATTACTTCTAACGCTACAAGATTATTGCTTGATGATATTTACAAGACAGGCAATAATCCATTAGCAGGAAAATATAGTTATTATTGAGAAGGTAAAGGGCATAACTTAACAACAGGACGTTTAAGTACACCAGATTTGGTTTTTACTAAAGCCACTCTGGCTATCCCGTCCTTGCCTGTAATTAGTTCAGTTATTATGCCTAAAGGCCACTGAAGTGGCAGTACATTATCCTGAAGAATAAGCACAATTGTACCTTTCATGACAGACTGAGAGGAAGTATTCCATTTCTGTCTAGTTTGCAACGTATGTAAATACTCATCGCGCCATCTTTTCCAAAACGATTGCGTTAATCGATTCAATAATTGATATCGTTGTAAAAGATGATCAGACGTCGCTTCCGCAACTGACGCAGCTGGAAAATATACTAATGGAGCAACATTAAGGAAGTGAGCCGGTGTCAATGCGGAAGGTTCAGCCGGATCAGAACTTAGAACGGACAAAGGTCGAGAATTTAGTAAAGCCTCTATTTGACTTAGAACTGTCATTAACTCTTCAAATGACAATATTTGTTTACCTATTGTACGAAATAGGTGCGACTTGACGCATTTGACGTTGCTTTCCCAACAACCTCCAAAATGTGGCGCGTTTGGCGGTATGAATCGCCAAATTATTCGATTTTCTGATATTTCATGCTCCCATACTTCACGAAACTCGTTTGCAAGGAAGGTGTGAAGCTCTCGCAAGTATGTATTAGCTCCTACAAAGTTGGTGCCATTATCGGAGTATATATATTTGACTGGACCACGCCTGGATAGGAATCGTTTGAATGCTGACATAAAACTTGCTGTACTTAAATCAGTAGCAAGTTCCAGATGAATAGCACGAGTCGTGAGGCAGGTAAATAAACATAGGTAAACCTTCTGACTTTTCACGCCTCTTCTTCGAACAGGGGTACAATATAAAGGACCTGCATAATCACAACCAGTATGTGTGAAGGCCTTTTCAACTTGGTTGACCCTACATGCAGGTAAATCTGCCATCATAGGGTAATTCGCCTTTGGCTTGACTCGAAAGCAATAATTGCATAAATGAATCCGATGACGAATCACGCATCTAGCTGCAATTATCCAGAATCGGTGTCGGAGAATAGACATGAGAGTTTCAGGCCCTGCATGTAAATGACGTCTATGATAATGATCGACAAGTAGATTAATAATATGATCACGACGTGGTAATAATAACGGATATTTATAATCGTAATCTTCACTTGAGTTGGTAAGGCGTCCTCCAACGCGTAAAATTCCATTGTCTAAAAATGGCTTCAGGTTTACAAAGCTCTTTGTATAACCTTTTTTCGACGTTATGTCCTTGATATTTTGATTAAAATATACACCTTGTAGAGCTCGTACGATCTCCACTTCAGCTGTTGTTAAGTCATCGGCATTAACAGGGCCTTTAGACAACTTTTTCGTAAATTTTAATATGTATACAACGGTGCGAACATATTTATTCCATGACGAAAAGCGTTTAGACAACTCATAAATTACGTTGTCATTTGAACTATTGGTAGTTACTAAAGAGATAGCCTTTTCTTCAGCAACGTCAATTTCGTCAGGTATGAATGGTTTAATTGGCCACTCATCCTTGGGGAGTTTCATCCAAGAAGGGCCCGATAGCCAAAGGTGATGATTCACCAACTGAGCCGGTGTTAAGCCTCTGGACAAGCAGTCACATGGATTCTCGGATCCTTTAACATGGTAAAAATGATTGCTTGGCAAGTTGTCCTGAATCATGGTTACACGATTGGCTACAAAAGTTTGCCATCGATGTGGTGATGAGTGAATCCAACAGAGCGCTACTGTAGAGTCGGAAAAGGCAAGCACAGAGTTGACGGGATACCTAGTTGAGTAGGTGTCCACCACCTTTCTTACCAACTGTGACAATAACAATGCTGCACATAATTCCAGTCTCGCGAGGGAGACAACCTTCAATGGTGCAACCTTTGATTTAGCACAAATCAAATAGATGGCACCGCATTCATCATTAGGTAAAGTTACGTACGCGTAAACCATTCCACCATATGCCTTTTCGCTGGCATCTGAGAAACCAACGATGGTTAACGAGCAGTTTTCAATGACACCTATATGTCTAGGTATACTAATGTTGCACAAAAGTGGTAGTTCCATCTGGAAGTTTTGCCACTTGCGAACAATATGATCAGGCGGCGTTTCATCCCAATCGATTTTTAATAACCATAACTCCTTTATAAGTAGTTTGGCAAATACAATTACTGGAGCAACAAGACCCAGAACATCAAACAGCCGAGCTACTGATGACAGAATATTTCGCTTGGTGCATGGACGTTCATCAAGGCTAACCTGGAATTTGAATACGTCATCCCCAGGGTACCAACGAAGTCCTAAAATCTTCAATGTTGTATCATTATCGAAGGTAACGCTTTGCGATAAATGTAGTTCTTTCGGTATTTCTTTCAAAACAGCTGTAGAATTTGACGACCACTTTGCCAATTGGAATCCTCCTCTTAAAAATAACTCCAGCAGTTGTTTAGTGGCTTGAATAGCTTGATTTTCATCGATGACTGAACTGGCAACATCATCCATGTAAATGTCACGAGAAGCTATCTCTTTGGCAAGTGGAAACTTATCTCCTTCATCAGATATTAACTGTTTAATAGTTCGTAGAGCCAAAAAGGGACTGCTTCGAAGACCGAAAGCAACTCTGTTATACTCAAACACCTTTAAAGTTTCTTCATGATTAAACCTATAAAGTATTCGCTGATAAGGGCGATCCTCCCCCCGTACGTCAATACATAGATACATTTGACGTACATCAGATGTAATAGCGACTGCAAACAATCGCAGATTTAGCAAAATGCAAAATAAGTCAGCTTGTAGACTGGGTCCAGCGTGAAGAATATCATTTAATGACAAACCACTGGTAGTTGTTGCGCTGGCGTCTAGAACCACCCTGACCTTAGTAGTTGTTCTATCTTCACGTATAATTGCGTGATGCGGAATATAGTACGCGTTGTCTGATCTGTCATTTGGAACTTCAGATAAGTAGGTTTTATCTATATGTTCACGAATAACATCGTCATACAGTGGTTTCAACTGAGGTTGCAAGCAAAACTTTCTTTCTAACGATAAATATCTCCGTTCAGCCATCTTATAAGAGTCACCTAAACTCTTTGGGTTCAGCTTAAATGGTAGTGCAACTTCATAACGTCCGCAGTCTAAACGTTTGAATGTATCCTTGAATATATTTTCAGCGCTTTCTTCTTCAGCACTAAGAACTACACCACCCCTATCCAAGTCTTCCATTTCCCAGAATCTCTGGACTAAATTGCCCACTTCAATGGAAGAGAAGTATCCAACATTTAAATTGGAGGGATTCACTGCGGGTGCATCACCTAATATTACGTATCCTAATGCCGTTTCTAACGCATTGGGTAAACCGGGGTTGTTCATAATTTTGCCTGACATTAGCATCTCAGTGAATAACTTAACCCCAAGAAGAAGATCTATTTCACCTGGAGTCGCCCAGGTATCATCTGCCAGGTTCACATTATCGAACAAATCCGAGGCCGAGATATCTACATGACAAGTCGGTAAATTAGACGTTATTTCGTCCAACACCAGAGCATCGATTGTATACTGGCGTTTAGGATCATATCTTGATCTAAACGTGATGTTGACATTTCCACGGACGGGTTGCATGGTTCCACCTATACCTTTTACCGACGCCAACAGGCTATTATTCACAGCTAAACCCAAATTCTTGCAACACTTTAACGTTACATAATGTTTTTGGGATCCTGGATCAAGTAAACATCTTATTATTTTGTCCTTACCGTTACGCCCACAAGCAAATACTTTAGCAGTAGCCAGAATCTCCGTTGAAGAAGATTTAGCACGCCCTGATGCTGATAGCGTACATACAGAAGCAGCACCATTAACTGTCACGGATGTGCTTGAGCTAGCCCCACTATCATCCTTAAATTGTGAGTTGCATTTGTGGTTGGCAGGAGTGTGCGGTTTAGGCTCATTCCTATTCAATATAGGTTTCGAGTTATCAAAGTGTAATGTCGAATGATGTTTACCTTTGCACTTGCGACAAGTTTTTTTTGAAGAACATCTCGATGCAGTATGATGTGTGTTCAAGCAATTTGTACATGCGTGAATTTCCTTAACGAAATTAAATTTATCGTTAGGAGTCAATTTCATAAAAGCATTGCAACTATATAGTTCTGAATGATCAGCACCTTTACACATAGCACATGGGTTTGTGCTCTCTTGCGCCTGCGTGCTAACATATGCATGAGGCGTGCGGGGCAGAGGGGGACGAGCGGTGCTGGTTGCAGAATCGTTATCGACCTTGGTTGAAGTTCGTTGCGACGTTCGATACAAGATCTTCACTTGTTCTCTAACGAAGGTAATAAACTCGTCGTATGAGGGCATTTTCGAAGAATTTCGAATCGACATTTCAAAATTTTTTGTTGTGTCCGAGTCTAATAACTTAAGACCCAGGTGAACAAACATGAAGTCAATTAGGTTTTCGAGCTTAAGTTGCTTGATTGCTGAAATAGTAGCAGCAAATGGGTCTATGGTTTTTTCCAAGTTAGATGCCGAAGGACCATTGACAGGTTTCATTGACAGAAGTTGGTTTAAATAGGATGTAGCTAATGCACGTTTGTCATCATATTTCGCGATCAAAGCCTCCCAAACTGTCGTATAGTTTTCTGCAGCAGGGATTACTCCAGCACAAACCGACTTAGCTTTACCTGTCAGATGACTAAACAAATAATGAACTCTTTCAGAATCTGTCAGTTTATTGTTCTCGTGAATAACACGTTTAAACGTCTCATAAAAAAAAGGAAAATTTTGAATTTCCCCATCAAAGCAAGGCAGATCAATCCGCGGAATCTTAATTGACTCATCCTTATATGTATGGTTCGAGTCTCTGGCCGTCGAAACGCTCGAAGCTGGAGCGTCAAGTTTTGTTATTTGACATTTGACTATGCAATAGAGGTCTTCAAATGCATTCATTGCGTTATAGTTGATATTATATTCCATGTCTAGCTCCAGGTTCAGAAGATTGACGTCATCCATCAGCTCTATAAATTCTGACCGTAGTTGATCGACCAATCGTGCTTGTGCAATAAATTGTGTCAAAATCTTCATGTCGCTACCTATTTTAGGGATCATATCGTAAATGCCTTGTAAACGCAAGAAGCACTGAGCTCGTTTAGCTTCTGCAAGTTTAAGTCTCATTTCAGATTTTTCGTTCGACTTAGCCATGGTTGACTGTCAACTGTAACTATGGCAGCGTTACTTAATACGAATACATATATTACGAAAATATTTCATATTATTTCGTAGAACTTACTGTACAATAACTTAATACAGTCAAGGAGAAATAATAATTATACACAAAGCACGATCTATCCAAAGAAATATATATCGAATAAACCGTAGTGTTACGTCAATGACAGATTGAGAAAAACTGAGGCTTCTGGGAATAAATTACCCACCTGACATTTCCAGCTGTGTAAATTCTGGGTATTTATTAACTTAAAATACGCAAAATTACGGAATTAAAGAACGGTGTTTACAATTATTGAATCAAATCCGATAAGAAATATTTTATCGTTCGGCTTAGATTAATGAAATGTAGCACGATGAGTACTACGTACGCCGCGAGTAGACCACAAACAAAAAAACAGGCAATTACAATAAATTAGTATTGACTCTATTTATTATTTTGCAGTCGGTACTTAAAAAATAATACAGAATACGGCTCCGATACACCTTTTTCTCTGAGCAATTAGGCGGTTAATGTGTAAATTGGTAAAAATTGTTATATATCCGGTTCGAAGGACCATTTTATGGGGAATAATTCATCAAATACCTGGTTCAGATTTTGAGTCCTCCTTGCTCGTTCGTCTTGTTTTGTTATCGGAGGGCCTTGCATGCGTACTGTTTGTATTTTGTATTAGACACCGTTATTATTATGATGAATAAATTATTTTTTATACGTTTGGTTTTACAATATTCGTCTTGACGTGACGGCGAAGACAGTGACAGACCGTTTTCTTCTTGCCGGCTCGATGTGCGATCCGCGCAAGGAGGTTAAGTGGCCGAAAGGATTTGTGGCGTAACCAACATGTATTCTATAATTGTGATTTCAAGTGTCGTATTAGTTTAATAGTAAGTGGTTAAATCTTTTTTTTAATATTTTTTTAATCCTTTGTTTATCATTTCACCGTTTTCATTCCGGTGTTTCCGGTGTAGTAAAATGGCTTTAATACTCACTGGAATGAAAATAACACCAGAATGATGTGAAAAGTAGCTTCACTTTATTGCAAAAGTATTTTATTTATTTTATATTTTATAATATACAATTATTAGATCTTTGTCATAATATAACTGTTAGTAGGTGCCTGTTAGATGTGTAAAATATATAGTTTAGACGAAAAAAATATATGATAACTGATTAAAAATATAAATTAAGCAATGCTTTTCCATGAGACATTTTTTGAACGAGCGAGCGAAGCAAACGAAGTTCAGGGTCCATGAGAGGCTTTTATATACTGTAACAACATGTATTTTACCATGGTGCAATAAATGATGATTATGATTATGCTTCAGCTTGGGCCAAAAATCGTTTGTCTCTCCCACTGTCCCGCTGTTCTTCTCTTCAGGTCGCATTTCTTAACCAATTATCGTGAAATTTTGTGAGCAGGTATATATATATATATATAGTTTTTTTTACTGTGTCACTTTTTCGAAACATAAAAAAATTTACGCTCGCGAGTAGGTATACAGCTCACAGAGCCACTCGTAATTATAGTGTCGCTATTTTTCTTAGAAAATTTTCTATACATTCCTCGAAAATCAATCCTAGAAATAGCTTCCTTCCTTCCTTACAAAAGTTATACTATTGTAATAAAAACGGATTAAATGTATAACCAAGTGCGGGTAGTTCGAATAACTTGTGCACTAGATAATAAGGATGCTCGTTACGGCCAGTCTGTTAAGTGACCTCGGGAAAAACTCGTCATCCGAAACGTCTGTTAGTTATTTGAAATATTAAGTTTTCATTTTTTTTTAGAAATAAATAAAATAAAAATGGTTTTTTCAGACCTAGACGATTTTGTAGGTTAGTAACAATAACAATAAATCAGCCTATGTACATCTACTAACTCAATGATTGATTTCGGGTACAAGCAGTACAAAATAAATAATTAATTAAAACAAAACTCTTATTTTTTTAATTCCGGTGGACTACATTTCATTCCCGTAGACTGTTTTTATCATCCCAGTGTAAAGTTATCATTCCGTTGTGAGTTTCATTTTTAACCCTCTATTATCTCAAAAACTATTAAGGATATCAAGTGCCCTTTAAGAAGATTTTCATAAAATAGTCTGAAGTGTCCTTTGACATCAAAAAAACCCCTAAACAGAACGAAACAAGGACTTACACCGGAATGATACAAAAAATGCGAAACTGTTGAAATTGACCCTCAGAATTCTTTAATTTACTTTACGTGTCCATCTTTGGGTTACCAATTTACATATGTTTACCAAATCGGTATATAAATCGGTCCAGTAGTTTCGGATCAAATCGGCTGTGACAGACGGACAGACAGGCGCACGAGTGATCCTATAAGGGTTCCATTTTTTTTCCTTTTGAGGCACGGAACCCTAAAAGACGATATAAATAACAAACCTGCTCAATAAATTTCACGAGAATCGGTTGAGAAATGCGATCTGCAGAGGAGAACAGCGGGACAGACGCCGGACAGACAAACGCTTTGCCCAAGCTTCAGCATAGAACTTCAGTTCACTCGTTGGATAAAATGTGATGTTAAACAATGGTTTTCTATGTGTAATATCCAGTACTGCCGCGGCGGCTCGTGCGTGGAGCGCGCGGGCGCGGCGCGGCGCGGGCAGTGGGCGCGCTGGGCGGGCTGGTCGGAGTGCGCGTCCGCCTGCCTGCTCACGGACTCGCTCGCGCCCGCCGCCACCGGCGTCGCCGTCGCTACCAGGCGCTGCCAACGACCCAGGTACATAGCACATGTGTAATGTCCAGTACTGCCGCGGCGGCTCGTGCGTGGAGCGCGCGGGCGCGGCGCGGCGCGGGCAGTGGGCGCGCTGGGCGGGCTGGTCGGAGTGCGCGTCCGCCTGCCTGCTCACGGACTCGCTCGCACCCGCCGCCACCGGCGTCGCCGTCGCTACCAGGCGCTGCCAACGACCCAGGTACATAGCACATGTGTAATGTCCAGTACTGCCGCGGCGGCTCGTGCGTGGAGCGCGCGGGCGCGGCGCGGCGCGGGCAGTGGGCGCGCTGGGCGGGCTGGTCGGAGTGCGCGTCCGCCTGCCTGCTCACGGACTCGCTCGCGCCCGCCGCCACCGGCGTCGCCGTCGCTACCAGGCGCTGCCAACGACCCAGGTACATAGCACATGTGTAATGTCCAGTACTGCCGCGGCGGCTCGTGCGTGGAGCGCGCGGGCGCGGCGCGGCGCGGGCAGTGGGCGCGCTGGGCGGGCTGGTCGGAGTGCGCGTCCGCCTGCCTGCTCACGGACTCGCTCGCGCCCGCCGCCACCGGCGTCGCCGTCGCTACCAGGCGCTGCCAACGACCCAGGTACATAGCACATGTGTAATGTCCAGTACTGCCGCGGCGGCTCGTGCGTGGAGCGCGCGGGCGCGGCGCGGCGCGGGCAGTGGGCGCGCTGGGCGGGCTGGTCGGAGTGCGCGTCCGCCTGCCTGCTCACGGACTCGCTCGCGCCCGCCGCCACCGGCGTCGCCGTCGCTACCAGGCGCTGCCAACGACCCAGGTACATAGCACATGTGTAATGTCCAGTACTGCCGCGGCGGCTCGTGCGTGGAGCGCGCGGGCGCGGCGCGGCGCGGGCAGTGGGCGCGCTGGGCGGGCTGGTCGGAGTGCGCGTCCGCCTGCCTGCTCACGGACTCGCTCGCGCCCGCCGCCACCGGCGTCGCCGTCGCTACCAGGCGCTGCCAACGACCCAGGTACATAGCACATGTGTAATGTCCAGTACTGCCGCGGCGGCTCGTGCGTGGAGCGCGCGGGCGCGGCGCGGCGCGGGCAGTGGGCGCGCTGGGCGGGCTGGTCGGAGTGCGCGTCCGCCTGCCTGCTCACGGACTCGCTCGCGCCCGCCGCCACCGGCGTCGCCGTCGCTACCAGGCGCTGCCAACGACCCAGGTACATAGCACATGTGTAATGTCCAGTACTGCCGCGGCGGCTCGTGCGTGGAGCGCGCGGGCGCGGCGCGGCGCGGGCAGTGGGCGCGCTGGGCGGGCTGGTCGGAGTGCGCGTCCGCCTGCCTGCTCACGGACTCGCTCGCGCCCGCCGCCACCGGCGTCGCCGTCGCTACCAGGCGCTGCCAACGACCCAGGTACATAGCACATGTGTAATGTCCAGTACTGCCGCGGCGGCTCGTGCGTGGAGCTGCTGTCGCTATTAGGCGCTATCAACGATCCAGCTACAACTTAGCTTCACACTTTTAATATCAATTTCTGGACTGATCGACCAAGAACTGTATCGCTTCGACGACATGCGTGACTGAAGAAGGCGATGAGAAAGATAGATTAGAACATTACGCCTTGTCAAGAAATGGTTGTCTGTAAAGTCGGTTTACGGACGATAATTTTACTCAATAACCTCATAAAAAACAGTCGATCTACTTTTGTTTGAAATGCTACGCTCCATACATTTGATGCGAAGCTCAGTAGAGACGTCGCGATAGCACGCGTCAGCAGCAAGGAGATGATTCATCTTTTTATAATCTATGAGCAAACCTTAGCCGGCTACTTTCCTAATATTGTACTAAGATATCACATTGACTTGTTTTTTTTTTCAGACACGACAATGGCAACAACTATTGTTCCGGGCATGACAAGAAATACCAATCGTGTCACGCACAGCAGGTCAGTAAAACAGTACTCGTACCCTCATCATCATCATCATCATATCAGCCGAAAGACGTCCACTGCTGGACATAGGCCTCCCCCAAAGAGTGCCACAATGACCGGTCCTGCGTCACCCGCATCCAGCGGACTCCAGCGACCTTTACCAGGTCATCAGTCCACCTTGTGGGGGGCCTACCCACGCCGCGCCGCGCCGGTGCGTGGTCGCCACTCGACCACTCGTACCCTAATACCAGCTAATGTTGCCATATCAAGATATAAAAAAAAACTTGTGACATACTTTCCTAGCGTAAAGTAACGATTCCTAATGATAGTCAATGTCCCTTCGAAAGTCGAACGGAACCAAATGATACCACCGGTGATTTCGTTCTGGTGGTGTAGAGTGGAACGAACACGTGACGCGACAGAACAATATTGATCTCATGCATATTGCTTTATATATGCACCTTCATCTGATGCGCTCTGCTCAGGAGCCGTAGTATGGTTGGCCTTGTCACGCGACAGGTGATAGGATAGAGCGTGCGTCAATGGCTGACACCGTTCGATAGAACGAGACGACGCTCTTATCTAGTCACTTGTCGCGTGATAAGGCCAACCATGCTACGGCTCCTGTTGTGTCAGTCAGAGCGAATCTGAGAGCATGACGTCAGCTAAGTATGAATCCGGCTTTATAAATCAAAATCAAAACAATTCTTCTACAAATAGGCCACAAGGGCGCTCTTACGAGTCAAAATCTATATCTTTTAACTGCATATCATAGAATATGCAAAGACAATTTATTAATTATGCTACCTACTAAAGTTTTGCACATCATAACACAAAAACAATGTCTTTAATATGTATAGAGTAGTCTCCAAGCGTCAACAGATGATAAATCTAATAAATATCCTCAGAGATGTCTCAGGCCTCTGAGTCAAAATCTAAATGCATACCTCGTACACCTAATATAGACAATACCTACGCGCCACCATGCGCCACATAAGTTTGCGTCTCTGAAGTTAGCTTCAAGTCACCTCGTGTACACCTGTCGAACCACTGACACCTCTGCGCGTACTATTACGGGCCAAAGCAACGTTCCGATGGGGTAATAAACCGAGCTGTCAACAAGGATGCGGCTAAAGTCGATATTGCTTATCGATGAATTACCCTTGCTCGATGAAACAGTATTATACATCTTCATTCATTACTGTACAGGTTTAAGTATTATTTTAGAATTAAGGTGATTACCTATCTAATTATTTCATGTGGGCTATTAAATTGGTACATAATAGATATCTAACTTTAGATTTCTTTCGCTTTAATATAATATTTTTATCATAAATTTGTGGTTTTTCCCTAAGAATAAGTTCATAACTAACATAACCAATTATTATTATAAATATGTAACAACGTTGATAGTTTAAATACATTGATGTATTATTATTAAATAATTAATGAAATGCGAGAGCGTTATTTATTCATCACAATGTATTTTCTAAGTAACAAGCAAAACACGTCAACAAGTTGAGGAAACCGAGTTGGTCTACGACACGCCTCCGCCGCGATTCCCAGGAATCCCTGGAGCCGGGAGCAGCTGATCCAGGTGGCGTCTCCAGACGCGCCCGTCGTCAGTTGCTATCTCATAATGCAGATATCCAAGGCGGCGAGAGTGACGCAAACTTACGTGGCACGTATTGTAACGACGTGTTCTTACAGTGTCACAACGTGCCCCGAATGACGGTGCGAGAATTCGCCGACCAGATCTGCCGGCGAGCGAGAGAGGTCGACCCTGACCTGATTGGAACTGGTCTGCAGAGGATAGACTCCGAAGGTAAGTTCATTAAGAATGTTGGCAATGCGCTTATGACTTTTGAGAGCGAGTTTTGGGTCGCACCATCATCCTCCTACCATTTTTCCCGGTGGTGCTCTGAAGGAGCGGTCCGCTTGGCACCTACTCCCAAGATTTGGCGTCGGCACTAGTTTTTCGAAAGCGACTGCGCCATCTCACCTTGCGAGCCACAGGGAAAACTAGACCTTATCGAGATTAGACCAGTTTCCTCACGATATATATAAGTTTTTTTTCACACCTTTCATTCGGAAAAGTAAGTTTTGCTCCACGACGAGAGGGACCAAAATGCTACTTTTCTGTTCAAGCTACTTTTTTAATTTAAGTATTCATTGGCATGTAGTATTTACGCAATGTAACAATTGAACACAGATCTTAATAAAATAATCGATTGTAATTTCATCGTAATCGATTAAAAACGAACACATTTCAAGTTTTACCTTTAACAACGTTTTATGAAAATTTATGAACTTTTCGTGATATTAAAAAAAAAGTCACAATAAATGATACGTTTTACTGAAATCAAAACTATTGATGACTGCTATATTTTCCTCAGTCCGTGTGAAAAATTGTATGTGTCACTCAGGAGCAAAATTATTTTCGTCATGGGCGTCAACGCTTGAATCCTTCGTTACGCTCAAGATTCTTTCTTCACTCTGGTCCTTCGCTTCACTCCGGATTCAATGTACTGCCCTCGGCGTAGATACATCATTTTGCTCCCTTGAGACACAAATAACTATTTTAAACCCAGTGGCAGGTACTAGCCGGGGTATGCGAACCCACGACCTCCAAATTGAAGGTCGGGAGCCTTACCGCTCGGTTACATGGCTTCGTTTACACTCGTTGTCCACGTGGTATTAATAGTTTGTCGCACGTCAGACGTGAGCAGCGCCTGCGCGGTGTGGTGCGACACGCGCGGCGGCGGCTACAAGTCGCGCGGCTGGAGCCTGCCCGACGGGACCGCCTGCTCCACCATGTCGCCCATGTTCTGCATCTCCGGAGTCTGCCAGGTAAGGAGACACGTCAGACGTGAGCAGCGCCTGCGCGGTGTGGTGCGACACGCGCGGCGGCGGCTACAAGTCGCGCGGCTGGAGCCTGCCCGACGGGACCGCCTGCTCCACCATGTCGCCCATGTTCTGCATCTCCGGAGTCTGCCAGGTAAGGAGACACGTCAGACGTGAGCAGCGCCTGCGCGGTGTGGTGCGACACGCGCGGCGGCGGCTACAAGTCGCGCGGCTGGAGCCTGCCCGACGGGACCGCCTGCTCCACCATGTCGCCCATGTTCTGCATCTCCGGAGTCTGCCAGGTAAGGAGACACGTCAGACGTGAGCAGCGCCTGCGCGGTGTGGTGCGACACGCGCGGCGGCGGCTACAAGTCGCGCGGCTGGAGCCTGCCCGACGGGACCGCCTGCTCCACCATGTCGCCCATGTTCTGCATCTCCGGAGTCTGCCAGGTAAGGAGACACGTCAGACGTGAGCAGCGCCTGCGCGGTGTGGTGCGACACGCGCGGCGGCGGCTACAAGTCGCGCGGCTGGAGCCTGCCCGACGGGACCGCCTGCTCCACCATGTCGCCCATGTTCTGCATCTCCGGAGTCTGCCAGGTAAGGAGACACGTCAGACGTGAGCAGCGCCTGCGCGGTGTGGTGCGACACGCGCGGCGGCGGCTACAAGTCGCGCGGCTGGAGCCTGCCCGACGGGACCGCCTGCTCCACCATGTCGCCCATGTTCTGCATCTCCGGAGTCTGCCAGGTAAGGAGACACGTCAGACGTGAGCAGCGCCTGCGCGGTGTGGTGCGACACGCGCGGCGGCGGCTACAAGTCGCGCGGCTGGAGCCTGCCCGACGGGACCGCCTGCTCCACCATGTCGCCCATGTTCTGCATCTCCGGAGTCTGCCAGGTAAGGAGACACGTCAGACGTGAGCAGCGCCTGCGCGGTGTGGTGCGACACGCGCGGCGGCGGCTACAAGTCGCGCGGCTGGAGCCTGCCCGACGGGACCGCCTGCTCCACCATGTCGCCCATGTTCTGCATCTCCGGAGTCTGCCAGGTAAGGAGACACGTCAGACGTGAGCAGCGCCTGCGCGGTGTGGTGCGACACGCGCGGCGGCGGCTACAAGTCGCGCGGCTGGAGCCTGCCCGACGGGACCGCCTGCTCCACCATGTCGCCCATGTTCTGCATCTCCGGAGTCTGCCAGGTAAGGAGACACGTCAGACGTGAGCAGCGCCTGCGCGGTGTGGTGCGACACGCGCGGCGGCGGCTACAAGTCGCGCGGCTGGAGCCTGCCCGACGGGACCGCCTGCTCCACCATGTCGCCCATGTTCTGCATCTCCGGAGTCTGCCAGGTAAGGAGACACGTCAGACGTGAGCAGCGCCTGCGCGGTGTGGTGCGACACGCGCGGCGGCGGCTACAAGTCGCGCGGCTGGAGCCTGCCCGACGGGACCGCCTGCTCCACCATGTCGCCCATGTTCTGCATCTCCGGAGTCTGCCAGGTAAGGAGACACGTCAGACGTGAGCAGCGCCTGCGCGGTGTGGTGCGACACGCGCGGCGGCGGCTACAAGTCGCGCGGCTGGAGCCTGCCCGACGGGACCGCCTGCTCCACCATGTCGCCCATGTTCTGCATCTCCGGAGTCTGCCAGGTAAGGAGACACGTCAGACGTGAGCAGCGCCTGCGCGGTGTGGTGCGACACGCGCGGCGGCGGCTACAAGTCGCGCGGCTGGAGCCTGCCCGACGGGACCGCCTGCTCCACCATGTCGCCCATGTTCTGCATCTCCGGAGTCTGCCAGGTAAGGAGACACATCAAATGCATTGTTGTTGTACCGTATTGACCTGCACCATTAATGGTGCACATGAGACTAATTAGCAAAGATAGAAGTTTTTGTGGCAAAGACGTCAATTAACTAGGGACTTCCTCATGATATTAAATTTATCGATAACTATTTGAAATACTTATTTCGAAGTGACATTTCATAGTAGATAATTATTAAGTTCACCGGATATAAGTTCACCGGATAAAATTAAAATTATCTAAAATGCTGATCACTACCCATCAATGTTATATGTAATTTAAGTAATTCGTAGACGTACTTTTGAGGGAATTAGTACTTAAATTCAACTAAAGTTGTGTTATTAACGTGCTTCTTACAAACTCCTTTTAATGGTATTCAACCGATTTCCATACAAAGTAAATTGACATCCAGGAGTGCCTTGCAACAAAGGCCAGGTTTAGGTTAATTGTATGACATTGTGTGGCATAATAAGTAGTATACTCTGATATAATACCTACCCAGTTTTCGGAAAATTTAAACAAAATATAATTATATAACTCATAGTCATAACTGTTATAAGAAAGTACAATTTATCGATAAATTAAATATCGTTGGGAAGTCCCTAGGACAATTTTATTCGTGCCACAAAAACTTCTATGTCTGCTAATTAGTTTCGTTTGTACTATTAATGGTGCAAAGGAAACCGCGGATTGGATACGGTCTCATCTGCACCACCTCTACTATGCACTGTCCTGCCTCTTCTGCCTGTATCAAGAATGGATGGATGCGATTACATAGTTTCGGAAAATGATGTTGTAGAAGATGTTACTATGCAAAAAATTCTAAGGAACCTACGTAAAAAGATTTTGGATGCCGAAGAAGACACTGTAGTGCTGTTTCGGTGTGCGGCATCGTACGAACAACGTCTGTGACGGATGAAGTGGGATAGAAGTCAGAGTTCTTGCCAAATTACATGATTTTCAGATCAACGTTAAGTACAAAACGGTCGAATAGCATTCAATTTGTGAAGGAACAACCCTGTCTGTTACGAGCAGTCCTATGTAGTCCGTTATATCTTTTTCATCTCAATAGCGTTATTACTTGCGAGCGTACAGAGCAGTTATAGCCGTTTTACCTCCCCCGGGGTGTTAAGTTTAGTTTTAAAATATAGAACCTTCTGATTGGCTTAAGCAAATCTGGTTGCGCTGTGATTGGTTGAAAAAAAAATCTAGTTGGCCAAGCCGCCCCGCCCCGCAAGAATACTGCTCTGAGATTGGTTGAAATATTGAAGCTTGGCGCTCCACTAGCACTGATCTGGAAGTGAAGTTGTCAATTTTTGAGTGCGGCTGTATGAAACTTTGATTTTTCTGCCTTTTGTAGTTATTTATTTCCTCGCAAATGTGATGAAAAATATTGTGCATAACGCGGGCGTAAGAATATTGCAAACTCGAGTCATCAAAATCCCTCCGTCTTCGGCGTCGGGCTTCTGATAGACTCTCGTTAGCAATATTCCACTTACGCCCCTCGTTAAACAATGTACTATTATTATAACGAGATGAGATTTTTTATAGCCATACAGCCGGCGCGTTACCACAAAAAAAAACACATCTCTTTTATAACATTCTAATTAACATACCTTTCTATTCACGCTAGAACGGCCCGGGCCGGACGCGGCCCGTTCTAGCGTGAGTCATCCTTAACTCAAAGGCCTATTGAACTTAAGTGGCAGTGGGCGGGGCACATTGCACGTAGAACCGATGGCCATTGGGCGGAAAGGTTCTCGAGTGGCGACCACGTACCGGAAGGCGCGGCGTGGGTAGGCCCCCCACAAGGTGGACTGATGACCTGGTAAAGGGCGCTGGAGTCCGCTGGATGCGGGTGGCGCAGGACCGGTCGTTGTGGCACTCTTTGGGGGAGGCCTATGTCCAGCAGTGGACGTATTTTGGCTGATGTGATGATGATGATGAATTAACATACCTTTCTACTCACGCTAGAACGGCCCGGGCCGGACACGGCCCGCTCTAGCGTGAGTCATCCTTAACTCAGAGGTCTCAGAGCATTTAGCAAGGGTCTGTTTATTACAGAAATTCTCATGCAACGCTAATGTGGACACGGAATTCTCGCTGCGGCCGGGAGACTGCGAGTGGGAGGCCCTTCAGCTGCAAACCGCCGCTCCTCACCAGTCGACATCCTCGTAAGTATTTTTATATGTCTTCCTGTACGTTTAGCACAACTAGCTACCAATAATTACGTCTCTTTTCCCACTCGAACGGTGCAAATTAGAAAGAGGAGGGTAGACTTTACCATCCCAGGTCACTTCGCGATGCTTCTGTGGTAGAACCGCTCTGGTAACATTCTCAGCTACCGCTTCGAGGCTTGGCGTCCGCTAGCTACCGAGCATGAGCGACAACTATCCTATTGCCCGATAAGGCCAGTAAAGGCATACGGACCGGTGCCAATCTTAATCCTGCCACAAAGCTACATACCAAAGATACTGAGAGGAGTCAGATACATGCAGACAGACCAAAGAGATTCTGTCGAGACGCAACTACAAACTCACAACCGCACCACTGCACGGCTATCAGAAGACGGCGCGCGAGCTCTCTCGATTTTTCTCGCACTATACCTCTCGTTCTAAGTTTTCTAATAAGAGAGAGACGGATAGTGCGAGAAAAATCGAGAGAGCTCGCGCGCCGTCTTGTGATAGCCGTGCTGAGGACTCACAGAAACCAACTACGCAAGGTAGTAGGAGTAATAACAGGACACAACATCTTGAACATATACTATAATTTAGGTATCACAGACAGCCCCATGTGCAGAGCGTGCATGGAGGCAGAAGAAACGACTAAACATATTCTACTGGACTGCAAGCAGAAATAATATAACTACAACTTAGAAAAGTTGAAAAACCCCCCATTTTTTCAACGGCTTTCATTTAAGAGGGCTCCCATTGCTGGTTGCCAATTGCCTTCATCAGGCGCTGGGTCTCAAAATGTACTTTTGGGAATACTAAAATCCGGCTCGCACTTGACCAAAATTCTACTTGATATTACTTAACGATACTATTACTGTAAAAATATTTAAAATGAAATAAATATATATTATAGTATATTATTATTATAACTTTATTAATAATATATATAGTATATATATGATTAATAAAGTTGTTTCGCATGTTGCACTTTCCTCGCTACAGTGAGGTGATAAATTTTGTGTTACACACGGTGCAAAGTTGTATTTTAGTTATTTTACTTCTCGTGTGTTGAAACACTCGCGGGTAAAATACAACTTTGCACCCTTTTATACCCTTGATAACTATTATTAACCTTGTGAACTTGAAAGTTACATATTTCATATTTTACGATAATGTCCGCAGAACGAAGACCTCGTCGACGTGGCGGCGCGCCGTGGGCTCGCAGTGGCGCCCCAGCAGCGGCTGCCACTACCACTGCATCGCGCCCGGCGCCGGCGTGCGCCTCGTGCGCGCGCCGCGCGCCACCAGCATACAGCTGTGCCGGCCGGACGCCGCGCGAGCTGACCTGGTGAGCATCTAGCATCCAGCGTAGTCATGTGCTGTGCCCGATTTGTAATGGGGAGTCCACTGGATGCGGGTGGCGCAGGACCGGTCAATTTGGCGCTCTTTGGGGGAGGCCTATGTCCAGCAGTGGACGTCTTTCGCCTGATATGATGATGATGGTGAATGGGGAATATTCCCAGTGGAGTACAAATAGGGACCTTTCGAGGATATTCCCTGCAATGGGAAAGCACATTTTTAGCCTGGTAAACATCCAACAGCTACCACTAACATTGTTTATCTCATCTCTGGCATTCACTAGCGAACTAAAAAAAAATCATCTCACTGTAAGGAGGAAAGCAAAACCACTTTATTTAATTTAAATAATAATATATTATTATATAATTGTTTAATTCTTTTTTAACAGTAATAATAACGTTAAGTAATATCAAGTAGAATTTTGGTCAAGTGCGAATCGAATTTTAGTTTTCCCATGCATTTTGAGATTCAGCGCCTGATGAAGGCAACAAGCAATTGGCGACAATCAATGGGAGCCCTCTTAAATATTTATTTTATTCTGTTTTTTAGTATTTTTTATTATAGCGGCAACAGAAATGCCATCATCTGTGACCATTTTGTATCATGAGCGTTTTACGTTTTGTTGTCTGTCAAAAGCGACTTCAACACGCTCCAAGGACATACTTTCCCAACTAGTGGATAAAATGCGTTTTTGCTCACTGTTTTAAAGGATAAAAGACGGCTTTCCGAGGCAGTGAGGGGAAAAACAAATTATATTTCTTCCACATGACAGAGACATCATTTCAATAATAAATATTCCGCAATGCATCCACAATGCCTTCCAATCCTAATCATCTAAAGCGGGACTCTCTTGAGGTGGAAAAGGTGAAAAAGGGGGGTGGTATAAGATTAGCAAGTGTATCTGTTCATCTATATGTCTGTCCGTGGCATGGTTACTCTCAAGCAGAACGGATCGATTTGTTCTTCTAAACTATTTTTGGGACAGTGATCAGAATAACTACTAAGTACTGATTTATTACTAACAGAATATCAGTGCTCACGCGAGCAAAGCAAAACTGAGCTAGTACCTTTTTGGCATTGTTGCAATGCACAGTATGCCTTTATTTAATTTATATTTAATATTTTTCGCAACACAATTGTTTTTACCTTTTTCTATCTACCTACTTATTTTTTGTGTACTTTTTTTATTTTTGTTTGTTTCATTGTTGTTGCAAAATGCCAAATAAATGATTTATTTGTTTCAGGGTTGCACGCAAAGGAAATCTCCATACCAATATGCGACGATGGTGTGCACAAAGTATAAGGAGAGGGTTAGAAGACTGTCCGGACTGGGGATGCAGATATCGCCGGCACTCGGTGAGTCCTCCTGTTTACCCAGGCTGCAACTGAACTGACCGATTTCCACTTCTTCATTCCCAGGCAAAAGTTACCTTAGGCTTTGCTCGGTTGTTAATAAGAATGATTCTTAATCTAAAAACCCGTCTCCAGGCCCCGAAGCATGGTTGGGCTTGTCACGCGATTGGTGATAGGATAGAGCGTGCGTCACTGGCTGACACCGTTCGATAGAACGAGACGACGCTCTTATCTTGTCACTTGTCGCGTGATAAGGCCAACCATGCTACGGCTCCTGGCTGTCATTTTGACGTGATAACGTCTTAGATCGATGAACGCCGGCTGAAGGGCACGAAAAAGTATGACTCATTGTTCCGTTCCGTTGACTGACATATCAATGCAACGCGTAGCCCAAAATGCTGGTTCTAGAGATTCCAAATTTGGCACGTATGTTGCTATTAAGGTCTAGGGGTGCACTAAGAAAGGATTTATCAAAATTCACCCTCCAAGAGGGTGAAAAATGGGGGTCCAAATTTTGTACGGGGAAACAAGATTAGATGCACAAACAAATGCAACAATTAACACGTAAAATTATCGTCCGTGAACCGACTTTACAAACGACCATTTTTTTTTTAAAACAAGGACCTCTTTAGGAACGCTGAGTATCGTAGGATGCGGTGGAGATCCTTGGGGGAGGCCCGGCGTCCAGCAGTTTTTCTCTATGTTGTTAATGGTGATGATGATGATGATGATGATATCGTTGCACAGAGGACCCGGACCGGCCGTGTCGCGTGGCGTGCCAGGACGAGCGCGTGGCGCACCGGTTCTACCTGGTGAACGGGCACGAGGGCTGGTTCCCGCTGGGCACGTCCTGCGGCAAGAACAACGCCTCCTACTGCGTCAGCGGGAAGTGTTTGGTGAGTAACTAGGTTTCAGTTGGCATGAAATAGGAATCAGGAGTTCCCGTCATAGGCCGAAATCGGCTGGTATTTCTCGAGATCAATACTTGCCTTCGACCACAGAATACATACGTATGAGGCTTGCCCACAAAAAAAAGTAGCCACTGTTGTATAATTGACGACACACAGACCACATATGACTTATGGAACTCATACTTAAAACTGGAAAAGTACGTTACTGATTCTGATAATGATTCCGTTGAAGTACTTAGCAATTAACTGATGAAGTCCTTAGTAAATGTCAAGTGTGCCAAATCGACGGAACTCCTCAAATATTATATGACCTGATAAAGGTCGCTGGAGTCCGCTGGATGCGGGAAGCGCAGGACCGGTCCTTGCGGCACTCTGATTGAGTTGAGTTGGGGGAGGCCTATGTCCAGCAGTGGACGTCTTTCGGCTGAGAATGATGATGATGAAGCAGTCCATGTGGTAAAGTGAAAAGGAAATGTAGAAATGTTCATTGGGCTTGGTGGAGTACTAAATTGAAGTCGGTTAAAACTTTGCATTTAACCCTTTGAACGCCGAGAGCTACTAAAGTGGTCGAGTGCTGTCGTGCCCACCACACCAACAACTACTAAAAAGGTCGGAGTGAAGGTGTACTTTGATCATGAATAAAATCTATTATGAATTGTTTTTATTGGTTTTTAACGATACACCAAGTTACAGTGCTTGGCGTGTGAGTTATCACTTCATTCAAATATTAAAGCGTTCAAAGGGTTAACCTTTTCACCGCCATTGACTTGATACGAAATCCGCACATTTCGTGCCCCACACGCCAACGACTGCATATCTAGTCAGTTTATTCAGTCAAATAGCTACTTTCGTGCGTTGACATGAGGTTTAATTTCGCATTTGACGTCTATGACAGTTGGCGTGTGGGGCAAAACTTCTTGCTTGTATCGCGGCGGGGAAAAGGTTAAAGTAAATTATACTTAGCATTTTTTTACAGGAATTCGGTCCCGACAACACGCCACTCTCAGAGTCCGTGTTCACACTGCCTCTTCTTAACCGCAACGCCACCGTGTCCGTGTCGCACTCGTCCCGTCACCGCCGTGCCATCGACACGACACGAGATGACCCCGACACGACACGAAACGACTCCAACACGACACGAGACGATGACAACACGACACGAGACGATGACGACACGACACGGGACCGGAGAAGCTTGCGGGCGCGCGGGACCATCACTGCCACGTTGGAGCAACATCATTTGGACGACATCATAGCTAGATTGAATTTAACTCGTAAGTAATAATACTAATAATTTACAAGAGAATCGCACATTACACGTAGAACCGATGGCCGTTGGGGCGGAAAGGTTCTCTCATGGCGACCACGTACCGGCGCGGCGCGGCGTGGGTAGGCCCCCCACAGGGTGGACTGATGACCTGGTAAAGGTCGCTGGAGTCCGCTGGATGCGGGTGGCGCAGGACCGGTCAATTTGGCACTCTCTGGGGGAGGCCTATGTCCAGCAGTGGACGTCTTTCGGCTGATATGATGATGATGATGATGACAAGAGAATCAGAAGAAGAAGAGAGTCTTAGGGAATGGTTAAAAAAGTCAAAAAAAACTTTAAAACGAAAGCCTAATGATCTTCGAGATGGTATTATTTATATCTAATAGTATCTCTATCACAAGATCACTTGGAAAGAGCGAACGCTCCATTGCAATGTCAGGATACTGGTTAAAAAAAATAAGTTTCTGTCAAAAAAATCATTTTTGGACAAGCTTTTATTGCCAACTGTACTTTTCTGTATACCGTCATCAACTACTCACTGAGACGATTTTATCGAGCCCAAACTCGATGAAGTTGTGTCGTTTCATCAGATCAGCACCATGTCATCATAATATTGCATTGTCACGCGTTTTACACATGTATGCAAAATTTGAGCTCAATCGGTTACCGGGAAGTGGATCAAATTTGATGTGCAAGATTTGATGACAAACATCTGGACAGGCTCCGTGACGCTCTGTGAAAAAGTAAACACTTTGTTTCAATACAAATTTCCATATTTTTTTCAGAAAACCACAACGAGCACATCATTTACTACGACCCGATACCGGACACTATTGAGGTCGACTTCAATAACCCGATACACATCGCGCCCGAGGACACAATGATACGCAAACCCCCGCGACCTGCTTGGGACTAATAAAAAACCGGCCAAACCACGAAGAGCCACCACCATATCACCACCATCTACCACCATCACCACCATTATCCATAAAAACGGCAAAAAACTCATGTCTGTTGTATGGGAGCCCCAATCCGTTTTTTAGTATTTGTTGTTATAGCGGCACCAGAAGTACATCATTAGTGAAAATTTCAACTGTCTAAGATACAGCCTGGTGACGGACGGACGGACAGCGGAGTCTTAATAACAGGGGGGGGGGGTTTACCTTTGGGTATGGAACCCTAACACCATGTCATACTTAGCCGGCTTCATACATATCTGACGTTACACTGTGATGCGCTCTGACGCCTGACACAACTAGAGACATCACGTCAGAATCAGAACGTATCAGGTGAGTGTGATCTAACCGTACGAAATTTATTTAACCGAAATTGTTCTAAGGCGGCCTTGAACCGATACGTCAGATATACATGAACTGATTCTGATATTATTCAACTGTGATAAGTTTCGGATTGGATTGGAATAGCTGTCAGTACATATTATACTTTGACGTATATGACAAAACTGTCACCTCCAATCGTGTTCTAATCGTGGTTTTATAATAACACAGTCATTAATAACATACACTGATGATTATCATAGATTAAGTATAAAGTAATATATGATAATCATCATACAACAATCACCGGACATATCTAAAGAAATGATCTGAAGTCAGAGTAATCTATGGTAATCATCATAAAACGACCAACGGACATATCAAAAGAAATTATCTGACGTCTTAGTAATCTATGATAATCATCATAAAACGACTACCGGACATATCAAAAGAAATGATCTGACGTCTTAGTAATCTATGATAATCATCATACAACAATCACCGGACATATAAAAAAAAATGATCTGAAGTCAGAGTAATCTATGATAATCATCATAAAACGACTACCGGACATATCAAAAGAAATGATCTGACGTCTTAGTAATCTATGATAATCATCATACAACCATCACCGGACATATCAAAAGAAATGATCTGAAGTCAGAGTAATCTATGATAATCATCATAAAACGACCACCGGACATATCAAAAGAAATGATCTGATGTCGAAGTAATCTATGATAATCATCATACAACGACCACCGGACATATCAAAAGAAATCTGACGACAGTGATAATCCGACAATCTATCATAATCATCATAAAACGACCACCGGACATATCAAAAGAAATGATCTGACGTGGAAGTAATCTATGATAATCATCATAAAACGACCACCGGACATATCAAAAGAAATCTGACGACAGTGATAATCTGACAATGGTTTGCAAATTAGGCAACTGAATTCTATATGTCAATGCAAAGCTATGCTAAGATTGCTATTTTTTACCAGTTTTAGATATAAGGAAAGTCTGACTGCCTCGATTTAGTATTGCACACAATTTAAGATACTGTTTTGTAAATATTAAAACAATTATGTGATCAAAATTAGTATTTATTATAAACATTTTATACTGTTACTTAGTTATATTTTATATTAAATATTATTGAGGAAAACAAGTATTTTTTTTAATGTTCAACACATTTTTTGGTCGACCAACCTCAAAACTAGGGTCCACTTGTTCACAGCGCATGATGCGTGAGGACACGGAACCTCCATACCACTAAGTTCGGTCAAGCAGTACCTACCTTTAGCAACTTGCTACCATGTTGCGTCGCGCGCGATTTAGCGACATCTGCCCTGCACGGTTAGCACAAGACGGCCGCGATATATTCTCGAGCTCTCTCGCACTATCCGTCACTCTCTTATTATACCACTTAGAAAGAGAGGTATAGTGCGAGAAAAATCGAGAGAGCTCGCGCGCCGTCTTGTGCTAACCGTGCTGCTAGCATAACTTGACTCTCTACTCTACTCGCGCGCGTGATAGACTATCTGTCACTTTTTGACAGCATTAATCAGAGGGCCTACCGCGAAAGGCATTCGAAGTTTTCCCTCTCTGTCAGACTTGCGAGTTCGTACGTAAGTGCAACACAGAGGGAAAACTTCGAATGCCGTTGGCGGTAGGCCCCCAGAAAGTGACGGACAGTCTATCTCGCGCGCGAGTAGAGTTGAGAGTCATGTTATGCTAGCAGCCCTGAAGAGATTTATGTTTACCTACATTTAAAAATAAGCTTGAACTCCACGTAATAAAGCAACAAATTTCTTTGGCCTAGCTGATCTGCGTCTGCGTCTCAGTTACGGTCCTAGGAATTTATTTTAAGTTGGATATTTTATACCTAACCAATAGCCGTTGGGGCGGGAAGGTTCTCGAGTGGCGACCACGTACCGGAAGGCCCCCCACAAGGTGGACTGATGACCTGGTAAAGGTCGCGGGAGTCCGCTGGATGCGGGTGGCGCAGGGCCGGTCAATTTGGCACTCTTTGGGGGAGGTCTATGTCCAGCAGTGGACGTCTTTCGGCTGACATGATGATGAGGATGTTTTATAGTACTTGCAACTCGAGTTTTGGTTTGGTTTTCGCTGGATATAGTGTGGACTGTACCTACTCTTTGCTATCAACCAACCAGAATACAGCTACATATTAAAATCGACCAATCAAACATCAGGTGTTTTTTAGTCCCTAATTCCAAATCATTAAAAAAGAAAACGCCTCTGACCGTTAATAGCGCGTCCAAGCGCTAAATTGAACAATCTCTTCGCAGTGAAATTTGTTATTGATTGTGGATGGATAATCTTTGTTTTACTATTTTCTCGCACTCGAAGTGAAAAGTAGAGTGTATAACTCGGGTCTAAAAGCCATATTACCCCTCGAAATATTTTCCCTCGCTTCTCTCGGGAAAATATCAATCTCGTGGTAATATGGCTTATTTTAGCCCCTTGTCATACAATCTACTATTGAGTCTGCACCCCATTTAGTTGCAGCTCTGTATGCCTACGTATGCAGCCCGTTAAGGCAAGTGTGATGAAAATACTAGTTTCTGCCTCGTTTTAATATAAACTTTATAGTAGTTACTTACCTTTCAGATACTGTTTAGTAAATATGTAAATATGAAAAACCATACGTAATCCAAATAAGTTTTTATTTATAACACTTTATACTGTTACAATTGCTGTCTGCCATTGAAGAAAAAAGGAGTGGGTTGTCTCGGAGATACAACTGTTAATTAAGTTTAAATAAATAAATATTTGCGGACAATCTTACACAAATCGACCGAAGGTTTATTTATTTATTAGAAGTGAATACAAGATTATAATTAACATTAACTAAGATAAATTAAAACTAAGTTAAATCTAAAAAAGGCCCTCGAGGCATTGTACCGAGGATGCTGGCGGCATTTCCTCGCTGAATTCCAATGCTGATGCGTTGCGCGAGAAAGCCGCCAGCTCTTCGGTACAATACTTAATCTAAGTTTATTGCATACATTCCTTACATGATGCAAGATAATTTTGTATGGGTGTGTTTGTGTGTGTGTGTGTATGTGTGTGTGTGTATGTGTGTGTGTGTGTGTGTGTGTGAGTGTGTGAGTGCGCGCGTGAGTTAAGGTAAGTGTACACAGCTATTTAAATAATTACTAAGTAATTTAATAACTAACTAAAAATGCATTTGACAAACATTCACGCAGCCACGCGAGCATTACGCCCACAGGTGGGCAGGAAACTGATCAATAAAGCTTAACTTTGTCACTGTCGAATACAAACTAGAACTAATAGAATTATGTAAAGCTCCTAGTTTGGGCGGCTCTCATGGCGGCGGCCAGCTTTTTCGGATCGGTCAGGAAGTACTGCCATAACTTTCGCAGTCCTTGCTTGTCGCCGTTCTGAAAACAAAATAAGTTTCTGTCAAAAATGTTATTTTTGGTACAAGCTTTTATTGCCGACTTTACTTTTCTGTATGCCGTCATCAACTACTCGTCGAGACGATTCTAACGAGCCCCAACTCAACGGGGTTACGTCGGTTAAGTACTGAATTCCCATGGCCACCTTCCGTCGGCCACTTTTCTCTCAACTTGTTCCATTTCTTGCCTAAGAGCGTGCGTCATGCTGGCTACCGTCGTGTTCCAGCAGTTATGTCTATAGATGATTGAGTGCTAAGCTCTATCTAGATAAAAACAAGGCTCAATTTACCTTGACAGAAGAGAATGCTCCACCAGCTTCGGCCACTTTTCTCTCAACTTGTTCCATTTCTTGCCTAAGAGCGTGCGTCATGCTGGCTACAGTCGTGTTCCAGCAGTTATGTCTATAGATGATTGAGTGCTGAGCTCTATTTAGATAAAAACAAGGGTCAATTTACCTTGACAGAAGAGAATGCTCCACCAGCTTCTGCCACTTTTCTCTCAACTTGTTCCATTTCTTGCCTAAGAGCGTGCGTCATGCTGGCCACAGCCGTGTTCCAGCAGTTGGGTAGCTTGGTACAACCGTCCCAGATGTACTGGCGAAGGGGCAGCGTGGATTTTTGGCTGGAAAAGTAGGGTACGTTTTAATAATGGGATGGGATATTTCGTCATGTTTAAGTAATCATCATCATCATCATGTCAGCCGAAAGACGTCCACTGCTGGACATAGGCCTCCCCCAAACAGTGCCAAAGTGACCGGTCCTGGGCCACCCGCATCCAGACTCCCGCGACCTTTACCAGGTCATCAGTCCATCGTGTGTGTGTGTGGGTGTTTAAGTAATACCAGAGAGTAAACGTAAATAGTTAGTGTCATAGATAATTTTAACACGAGTGTTCTTAGCCATGTTTTATCAAAATCGGTTCGGCCGTTTTTGAGATATTGAACTTTGAAATGAAAAAATCGGGAGTTTTTCAACTTTTCTAAGTTGTAGTTATTTCTATGAAACTCTGTCACTGTTGCCTCTTCTTCTTCAACAAGAAGAAGTTGATTGACCCAATTTTTTTTTTATGTCGGGACACTTCCAAAATACAAAGACGAAAATTGACTATCCCCCCCCCCCCCCCCCCCTTATCTCCAAAACTACTAGGCTAAAAAATTCAGAAACAAATATGGAAAATAGTTCCTTGCCTAAAGATTAGAAGAAAACCTATAAGAAGTTTGAGTATTCAAAGTAACGGGAAAATTCTCAATATCTTACGGAACCCTCACCACGCGAGTTGAACTCGCACTTGTCCGGTTTTTTAAAGAGCTCACGGAGCCTCTAGTAATCCATACTAATATTATAAATGGGAAAGTGTATGTTTGTTTGTTTGTTTGTTTGTTTGTTTGTTTGTCCGTCTTTCACGCCAAAACGGGGCGTCGAATTGACGTGATTTTTTAAGTGGAGATAGTTGAAGGGATGGAGAGTGACATAGGCTACTTTTTGTCTCTTTTTAACCCCCCACTTCCCCAAAATGGGGGGTGGAAGTTTGTATGGAGCATTCCGCAATTTTCAAGGTAGAAAGCTAAAAATTGGTATGCGTACTATTTGTGACTAACAAAAAAATCGTGCATCTTTTTTTTTTGGAAATCTGCACCCAACCCCTTCAAAGAGGGGGTGAAATTTTATATGGGGATCCAGATATGTAGAGTCGATATGTAGAGCCGATATGTAGAGTCGATATGTAGAGTCGATATGTAGAGTCGATATGTAGAGTCGATATGTAGAGTCGATATGTAGATTCGATATGTAGAGTCTATGTTCGATATGCAGAGTCTATGTAGAGTCGATCTAAATATATAAAAGACTGAAACTGAGATGCACCTTTTTTGTAGACGGTTAACATTACTCTTAGTACGCGGGCGAAGCCGCGGGCAAAAGCTAGTCTTAGTATAAATTGATACTAATGTATCAATTGTTAGCCAATTAATAATACTTACAAATCGTCTATCGCGCGCTCCCTACTTCCATAGCTGTCATACAGACTGTCCCTCAGGGCTCGAGTCTCGGTCTTCAGTTCGCAGTACGCCTTACTGAGGAGCACCGGGTCGTTGACCTTCACGCCTACAACACTGCAGAGGGTGGCCAGCAGCTCGTCCGAGTCGAGGCGTCGTTCGCACGAGTCCTGCTCGTGGCAAATCGCGTTCATTGATTTCTGAAATACATATAATAATCAACAAACATTCACTCATTGACTCGGCTGATTAGTTTAAATCGTTTAAGATTTCCGATTACCCAGCAAGTTGTCATATTTAGGTTAGGAAGGGACTTTAAGCCCTTGATCCTGGTTGTTGTCTGGCCGTCTGTCTCTGTGTATGTCAGCATGCGTTGAGCCGAATGAAAGTCCCTCAGGTGGCTTTACAATTCAATAAATAACTGAATAAAATAATTTACACGTCAACGATATATTTAAATAATATTTACGAAGAAATCATTAATTTAAAACATTATTATTACATTATATATATATTACTAGCTTCCGCCCGCAACTTCGTCTGCGTGGACCCGGGATAAAAACTATTCTTTATTTTAATCCAGGCTATAAACTACCTTTATGCAAATTTTCAACTAAATCCGTTGAGCCGTTTAACGTTTTAAAATCCGGTGAGTGTGATTAAATAACAAACATCCAAACATCTAAACATCCAAACTTTAGCATTTATAATATTAGTGGGATGATATTCAAAGAAAACCTGAAAAGTTTACCGTTTCGAAGTAACATACATGAGGCCTAGTGAAATATTAGATCTAATGAAATATTAAGTAAAAATTCAAGAACTATGTGAAGCGTAAACTTATCTCGAAAGCTTATTATAGCACACAAGACTACATGAATGATAAAACTCCATGGAACTAATTTTGACTGAATTTATTATCTATTATTTTCGTAATATTTTGTTTTTTTAACATTAGATTGTTTTTCTAGAAACATTCTACTAGTATTTTTTATACAATTTTTATATCATATATATTTTATTCTTTATGTTTAAAAATTACTCTAATAAATTAACTGACGATTTGAAAGTGCTTGTTACTAGGCCTACTTGAATAAAGATCATTTTGACTTTGAGTTTGAGTTTAAGGCAAAAGTTAGTAGATCAAGTGACAGGACCCTCTTGTGAGATGTTAAGACGGGTTTAAAAAAATATATTTCTCATAAGAATTTTAACAATTCACTTACATGAGTACCTAAGTTAAAATTGTTATGCTTATTATATGTTTAGGTATTTACATTCACGCAAAAAAAAGTTTGGATTGAGCTAAGTACTGAACATATTACTGTACCAACTATTCAAATATCCAGTTTTAATTTAATTTTTTTTAAAGAAAAATTATAGGTAAATATAGACAAATCTTGCGTTAAGCGTCATGCGATTAAAAAAAATATATATATTAAACATTTACATTGATGTGTTTGAAAACCACATTACAATCGAAGTAAGTAAAAAAAACGAAAAAACAAGTACAATGTTTTGCTTTGATATCCCTGATTGAAGAATTGTTCCGTAGCATATAAATACATCTTCTATTACAAAAGATGAGTTTATCAATTAAGACTTACAATCCTATCAGCCGCCGCCTGCCCCTCAGACTCGTAGTACTCTTTAAACTGACTAGACAGCTGTAGAAACTCTTGCGTGTCGCGCAACGCCGCGCGGAGACAGTAGTACAGCGTCCGGTCCAGACACAGCGCTTGTTGCGACACGTCCAGCGCGTGCGTGAGGTCGGTGTGGACCCGTCTGCGAAAACGAACATATATATAGAATCAGAACCAAGCATTTCGTCATCATCATCAGCGTATATCTGGTTTAATAACTTTATTTCTTTCTCATAGAGAATTAAATAATTCACTTGCATGAGAAATTCAATAGTACATTGTTTAACGAGGGGCGTAAGTGGAATATTGCTAACGAGAGTCTATCTCTCGACTCGAGTTTGCAATATTCTTACGCCCGTGTTATACACAATGTTTTTCATCACATTTGAGAGGAAATAAATAACAACAAAAGACAGAAAAATGTAAGTTTCATACAGCAGCACCAATCAAAAATTGACAACTTCACTTCCAGATCAGTGCTAGTAGAGCGCGCAGTTCAATATTTCAACCAATCACAGAGCAGTATTCTTGCGGGGCGGGGCGTCTTGACCAACTAGATTTTTTTATTCAACCAATCACACAGCAACCAGATTTGCTTAAGCCAATCAGAGGGTTCTATTATTTTAAAACTAAACTTAACAGCCCGTGGGAGGTAAAACGGCTATAACTGCTCTGCACGCTCGCAAGTAATAACGCCATTGACGAGCAAGTGTGATGAAAATTAATTAACATTTCCTGTAGTAAATAAGTGTGCTAAAAACTAAACGAGCAGACGGTGTTACTTTTATACATAGTTACTTGTTGCAGTAAGAGTACAGTAAGGAAAAAAAACCGGACAAGTGCGAGTTCAACTCGCGTGGTGAGGGTTCCGTATATTACACAAAAATATTGAGAATTTTCCCGTTACTTTGAATACTCAAACTTCTGATAGGTTTTCCTGTAATCTTTAGGCAAGGAACTATTTTCCATATTTTTTTCAGAATTTTAAGCCTAGTAGTTTCGGAGATAAGGGGGGGGGGAATGGTCAATTTTCGTATTTTTTCCTAAATTACTTCGAATCTGTTTTTGCTAAAATTATAAAACTTCTGACAGAAAAAACTTTATTAGCATACATGGACCTTAATACTCAAAACAAGCTATGGTAATAATAATACTACGTCCGAGCGATGGTAGCATACAAATCTCGCCGTAGTCTCTGCAGCTAGCCTGATTCTCACGAACTTTAGACTGTGTCTTGTCTAAAATACAACTGATCTCACAGGTGGTACCAAACGACTTTCTCTCCGACAACTAAGGCGAACCTAATTCTGGTCTCTGCAGCTACCTACTGACGATCTTTAAACTGTGTCGTGTCTAGAATAAAACTGATCTCACGAGTGGTACAGTCAGCATCATAAACATGTATACACTTTTCGACCTTATGTCTAAGTAATAAGGTCATAGAATGTATACATGTTTATGATGCTGACTGTACCAACGACTTACTGTCTGTCAGCTAAGGCGAACCTCGTTGTGATATCTGCAGCTAGCCTGATAAGAACTTTAAACTGTGTCTTGTCTAGAATACAACTGATCTCACAAGTGGTACCAAACGACTTACTCTCTGACAGCCAAGGCGGACCTCGCCGTTGTGTCTGCAGCTAGCCTGATACGAACTTTAAACGGTGTCTTGTCTAGAATACAACTGATCTCACAAGTGGTACCAAACGACTTACTCTCTGACAGCCAAGGCAAACCTAACCCTGAACGCCAGCTAGTCTGATACTGACGAACTGATATTGTATCTTGTCTAAAATACAACTGATCTAACAGGTGGTACCAAACGACTTACTCTCTAACAGCCAAGGCGAACCTAGCCCTGGTTACTGCAGTTAGCCTGATACTGACGAACTGATACTGTGTCTTGTCTAAATTACAACTGATCTCACATGTGGTACCAAACGACTTACTCTCTAACAGCCAAGGCGAACCTAGCCCTGGTTACTGCAGCTAGCCTGATACTGACGAACTGATACTGTGTCTTGTCTAAATTACAACTGATCTCACAAGTGGTACCAAACGACTTACTCTCTAACAGCCAAGGCGAACCTAGCCCTCGTTACTGCAGCTAGCCTGATACTGACGAACTGATACAGTGTCTTGTCTAAAATACAACTGATCTCACAAGTGGTACCAAACGACTTACTCTCTAACAGCCAAGGCGAACCTAGCCCTGGTTACTGCAGCTAGTCTGATACTGACGACCTGATACAGCGTCTTGTCTAAATTACAACTGATCTCACAAGTGGTACCAAACGACTTACTCTCTAACAGCCAAGGCGAACCTAGCCCTGGTTACTGGAGTTAGCCTGATACTGACGAACTGATACTGTGTCTTGTCTAAATTACAACTGATCTCACAAGTGGTACCAAACGACTTACTCTCTAACAGCCAAGGCGAACCTAGCCCTGGTTACTGCAGTTAGCCTGATACTGACGAACTGATACTGTGTCTTATCTAAATTACAACTGATCTCACAAGTGGTACCAAACGACTTACTCTCTAACAGCCAAGGCGAACCTAGCCCTCGTTACTGCAGCTAGCCTGATACTGACGAACTGATACAGTGTCTTGTCTAAAATACAACTGATCTCACAAGTGGTACCAAACGACTTACTCTCTGACAGCCAAGGCAAACCTAACCCTGGTTACTGCAGCTAGTCTGATACTGACGACCTGATACTGTGTCTTGTCTAAAATACAACTGTGAGATCAGTTACCTGTGTGACTTACTCTCTGACAGCCAAGGCGGACCTCGCCGTGGTGTCTGCAACTAGCTCGGTGCGTCCGTCGACGAACTCTTTGACTGCGGCCTGTATTTGCTGGTCTAAGATGGGTTCTTCTTGTTCCATATCTAACGCTGCTTGCTCTTCTAATGATAAGTGACTGTAAATAAAATTATGTATTACATTTCATTTGTTTAAATGCGTTCAGAAACTGGCAATAATGACCAGCATTATATCTTTATAAATCTTATGTTTATTTATGTTTATGTTTACTTATATTTATGTTAATTATGTTTACTTGGTCATTATATAATGACTAATGACCAGATTTATAAACATAATTAACTTGTCTCTGGCCGTAGATTATTTTGTACGTATTTTCATTAAGATATCGATATTCAAATTTCGAAGAGTGGCCCAGAGGTCGGAGCCTTCGATACTGTTCGATGGAGATCTAGTTGATCACGATTTGAAATCTAGTCGGCCATGGCGGTGCAATGGCGGTTATTCTAATGGTTCCCGAACACATCATTGAGGGTTAACGATATGTGTGTAGATAAAGTAGTGTATGCAACTGTACATAATTAGCCCTTAAAACACTCGTGGGATCCTACACTCGTGTTTTAAGGCCTCTCATTATGTACAGTCACATAAACTACTATTAAGATACCCTGAAGAAGAGAATGATGGTAGATTTTAATCCACTCGCCGCCACTGGCTTGGACTCGAGTTGCCACCGACTTCATACGAAGTCCAAAAACAATAGATGGAACCTTGCATTTTTTCTGTGGCGGCGAATAGGTTAACAAATACTGTGAACTGAATATCGTCGGGTGACAACCAAAACTCAACCTTATCATCTCTCCAATACAGTTGATATGTCGTGATTTCTATTTTTGTATTTACAATTGGTTGCCACCTGACGAAATTATCTGTCGCAAGTAATGGGTAATCTCTGGAACGGCTCATCTTATTTTACGTAACATGAAAATTTGTGTATGTGTTAAAAATAAGCGATATACAGGGTGGAAAGATAAGTCGGGCCCTGGAGGGAAACTACCTTAAATCCTTAAGCTGGCTCATTTAACTTAAAGGAGACATTCCTTTATTTTTAAAAAGAAACAAAACTGCATTCAAAGATTTTCTAAAACTCGCTTGCCTAGCCCGGGACTCGAACCAACTAAAATTTAAAAAAAAACAAACACTCCCTATTTTGTGTAGCCGAAACGAGGGGGCTCATTTCGAATAATTTATCAGTTAAATAGTTAAAAGTGTAAAAAATTGATAGTAAAATAAAGTTAATGTTAGATTTAACGATCATTTTTATTTTTAAGACCAAATGTTTGTTACAGAAATTTTATCCTGAATAATAATACTATCGATTAGTATAATAAAATAGGGAGTGTTTGTTTTTTTTTTAATTTTAGTTGGTTCGAGTCCCGGGCGAGGCGAGCGAGTTTTAGAAAATCTTTGAATGCAGTTTTGTTTCTTTTTAAAAATAAAGGAATGTCTCCTTTAAGTAAAATGAGCCAGCTTAAGGATTTAAGGTAGTTTCCCTCCAGGGCCCGACTTATCTTTCCACCCTGTATATGTACATTTTATTCTAAACATATTATTTTGTACTATCAGCATCACAGATAACTGACCACTCGTGAACCTTATTGCAAAGAGATAAGGTATACCAATGGTCAGTTAACTGTGATACTGACAGTACAATCAATATTAGATTATCCTACTAATATTATAAACGTGAAAGTTTGGATGTATGGATGGATGTGCGAATTTATATGATGTTTCCTGCTATGTACCTTATATATCAGAATAGGACATAGGCTATAGTTTATGTCAAATTTCATCCCTTTTAAGAATGAAAAAGGGGATGAAACTTTGTACGGAGACCAAATATTTTTGCTCGTTGCTTCATCAGGCGCTGGGTCTCAAAATGTATGGGAGAACTAAAATCCGACACGCACTTGACCAAAATTCTAAGTGATATTATTTAAATCTTTTGACCAGTATATAGTCACGCGACGATCATACGCTTTATTTAACCGCAACTCCTCCTGCTTTCTGTGTAGTCAGCTAGTTACTATATTTTATCTACGCACAATATCATTAGTGCTCTAAAATGCGTTCAGAAACCGTCGGTAATGACCAGCATTATTACAACCAATTTTACTATGACAACTTTCTTGTCTGTGGTAGTAGGTAAAATATGTACTGTAATGTTATTATAGTACAGATTATCGGTATCGTTATGAGTTTAAATTTGGAACAGCTGTCAAAACTCAAGTGGGTATCTATTCTAGTGTCTCTAGATATTTAAACAGTTATCGATACAAAACGTCAATTCAGTATGTTTTAATATAAACCGCATGACATTTGATCTCGAGTGACATGAGAATAGGGACTTCATTCGTTTGTCTATGATTTAAAAAAAATATTCGTCTTGTCAAACAAGATAATAAATTCAATTCAAAATAAAGAAATCATAAATATAAACATGCCATCAAGCTCTGCAACTTCAAACCAAGACCATCCCACTACAATACAACCAGGACTATTAAACATATCACATTGTTCCAATGTAAATGTGAATTATAACTATTACAATAAATAATTTGTTTCTGTATTTGTTCAAATTTACTTTTATTGCATTATTTAAATATCTATAGTCTATAGATATTGTACAGGTAGCACTATTAGCAATGCAGGTCATTTCCCTACGGCTTCTGAACCCATCATAGAGCGCTTATGATATGTGTTTAGATAAAGTAGTGTATGCAACTGTACATAATTAGGCCTTAAAACACTCGTGTGATCCTATTATGAAACGAGCGCAAGCGAACCACACTCGTATTTTAAGGCCTCTCATTATGTATCAGTAGCATAAACTACTATAATGGATGTTTGTGCAACACTTACGCCACTCTGCTGGGATGCACAGTCTGGTAATTAGCTACTAGCGCCAACTTAGCCTGCTCTCCTACTAACTCCGTTTTAGCGTCGATGTACATAAACGCAGCGTTGGTTAACCTGAAACATTTGAAACGCCGTTTAGTAACTCCTCAATGCCACCCGAGGGCGGCCAACTACGTACTAAGTATACCTATTCATATTCATATTCATATTTATTCATAAAACCAGTTTACATGTCATAAAGTAGGAAAATTAAATACATTTAAAAACAATAACATTACAATTTACATGTCAAAAAGTAGTAAAATTAAATCCATTAAAATAATAATAACATTACAAAATTATGAAAATTAAATAGTCTTGTCTTTATACGACATAAATTCATTATAAGTGTAGAACGGGTGCTCGACAAGCCATATTTTTAATCGACGCTTACATTACATACAAGGATGGCGGTTGAACCTATTTTTGAAGATACATCATCATCATCATCATCATCATCATATCAGCCGAAAGACGTTCACTGCTGGACATAGGCCTCCCCCAGAGAGTGCCAAATCGACCGGTCCTACGCCACCCGCATCCAGCGGACTCCCGCGACCTTTACCAGGCCATCAGTCCACCTTGTGGGGGGCCTACCCACGCCGCGCCTTCCGGTACGTGGTCGCCACTCGAGAACCTTTCCGCCCCAACGGCCATCGGTTCTACGTGCAATGTGCCCCGCCCACTGCCACTTAAGTTTAGCAATCGGTTACCTTGGTTCTGCTGCGGATAGCCTCATTTCTGATGCGATCACGCAGAGAAACTCCCAACGTAGCCCTCTCCATTGGCCTTTGGGTGACTTTGAGCCTTCTTATGAGGCCCATAGTAAGCGACCAAGTTTCAGTGCCATATGTCATCACTGGCAACACACACTGCTCCATAATGGTAACTTTATGATAAGGTAACCTAATTGATAGGGTAACCCTACTGTTATGGTAAGCATATCGGATGTGGTGATCTTAAGGTAACCATAAAAATCCTATTGAGATAGGATTTTGTTACAGTTACTTTATGGAGCCGCTGCTGGAATCCCCACCTTGTTGTGGCAGTCTGTCTCCATGATGGAGTCAGGGTACTCTACCTCACTAGTGGCCAGGGTGGCCAGAGCCAGAAGATCTGGAAGCATCATGCTGGGATTCAAGATATAAAAAACCGGCCAAGAGCGTGCCGGGCCACGCTCAGTGTAGGGTTCCGTAGTTTTTCGTCCGTCACAGTAAGTGTCCCCCGCTTAAGCGTTAAAAAAATGGGCTATTTGTTACATTCATTGTGATTTTGTAGAAATTACAGGTACAATAAACACCTGCTTATACGGTTAAATTACAAACTTAGTTCAGAAACTATTTTTTTCAAAAACTATTCAACCTATCAAGTTCAAAATAATTTTCCTTGAAAGTTTTTATAAAGTTCTACTTTTGAGATTTTTTTCATATTTTCAAAACTTATGGTTCAAAAGTTAGAGGGGGGGGGGGACACATTTTTTTTACTTCTGGAGCGATTATCTCTGAAAATATTAACATTATCAAAAAAATATTTTACCAAACCCCATTCATTTCATTTTTAAATACCTATCCAACAATATATCTAACGTTAGGGTTGAAATGAAAAAAAAAAAACACTCCCCACGTTACGCATAGGGGCGGTTACCCTAATAAAAAAAAACTCTTTTTATTTTTTACAAAATATAACGAAAATAATAGATTAAAAATTCAGTCACAATTAGTTCCATGGAGTTTTATCATTCATGTAGTCTTATGTGCTATACAGGTAATTATGCGGTTAATAAAAAACAATTCATGAGTAATCTGAATTTATTATTGAAGATCTTCACAAATAGATAATCTAAGTCGTGATTATTCATTGAGACAGAAAAAAATATTTGTTCATACATTTACAAACGTGTTTCTGTTCGCGCCTGTACTTAGATATTTTTAAAAATCATATCCAACACGTCGGAATGCAAGGTGCCATCTCCATTGAACAGTTTCAATTTGACTACAAATTGTTCTGGCGCAGTGCCACGGTACACAATGACAATTTTAATTTCTACGGTGCCATTATCGAAATTTATCCAATTATTGATTTCATTCTCCATCACTTTCCACGCTCCACGATTTAGCGCGGCAGTTTGGCCAACATAGTTGAACAAATCCGTGGTTCCTCCATTTTGAAATGCGATTAAATGGCCAACGTCAATTCCATTCAATAATCCGTTGTACATGAGATTAACATTTCTCCGGGCAGCGTCAGTAATGTCGGAAGAATGTCGCGGTACGGGCGATGGAATTTGACGCAAAGTAGCTTGTATGATTAAAGGCAAATACACCGTGGCACCGTTGGAATTTCTCTTATTTTCTGTTGCTACGAAAGTGAACGGTGCCGGAGGATTTGTCATTCGATTCACGTTTGTGTGCGTCGTCAAGATACCATTGATCAGATCTTGAGTATATCCATCGCGGGCATCGGCTACTCGCGTCCGACAAATCGCTGTGCAAAGTTGGGGTGAAAATATTTTGTCTAGCGCGCGTTTGCGTCGACTAGACACCGTAGCGGGAACCGCACAAACCGACATAGTACCATTATTTATCAAACACTCAAAGTACTTGACGGTGTCGCCAATTTCACAGCGTCTGGCACATGGATTACCGTATATGTCATATCCATGTGGATTGGAAGGTCCGCTTAGTTTGGAGCTACAATAATCCCAATCGTAATTATCAGTAGTGAAGCACCACTCGTACGAATAGCCAAATTTGTCACAATTGCTACGACACGTTGGTACGTCTCCTTTGAACACAGACGTGTAATAAGTCGGTACTGTAGCATTCTCGTCGGCCACACATGCTTCGGTGGTCAATTCGTAATCGACAGCACAGTAACCATTTACACAAGTATTCAGACACGGTTTCTCGCTTATAGTCTTTGCCACTAACGTATAATTAACGTTTGCAACAATTGAATGTAAGGAACATAATAAAATAAGAATCTTCATTATGGCGCACAACGCACAACACTCGTTACAAAAGCGAAAACGATAAATGAAAGATACACGAAAACAAGGTCGCATACGATAAATATATAACCTTTTACCCTCCACGTATCCTCGATATTTATATAATTACTAATTACGTGTGCAACTCTAGTAGGCGTTTCGCCGATTGGCGACCACGTAACTTTTGGGGGTGATAACTCTTTGAGTTATCATCGCCATCCTGACGCACACAATCTCCCGGCCGTTAAGCCAAGATCACTTAAATAAATAAATAAATATTAGAGAACAATAAAATAATAAATAAATAAAATCCAAACGGGGTGCATATAGGCATAAATTATACTTGCCCAACAAGACAAATTTATCACTCAGTGATAAAAATGTACAATGCATGGCAATAAAAATATTTAACATTTTTACTGACGATTTCAAGGCTCTGACGATCAATTTATTTAGGAAGGCATTATTTGACCATTTAATCAAAAACAGTTACTATTCAACTGAAGAGTTCATGACAAAATGCAATTTATAAGAATTATTACAAGTATAATGATAAAGACAAATATAATGATTAATGTAAATTTATAATGAATGACATACTAATTATTGAGAGAAATTGTATAGGGATGAATATGAAATATGGAAATAGTACCTAATCTAATGGGAATTTAAAATGTATAGGAATATTTGATAATATGTGACGGTGTTTAGTAAAAGGGCCCACTTTGTCGATTCTAGTTACGGAGTTACGGGCAGTTTAGTGAAATATGGCAAAACTTACCGAAAATCAACTTTCGATGAAAACTGATAGAACATACTGTAATAAACCTATGATTTTGATGACGACGCATAAATCTCCATTTTAAGCACCTTTTTAGGGCCTCAAAGTTTAGTGTCCAGCGACCCACTTTGTCGCACACAGAAAAAATCGTCGATATCATATTTGTGACGGTTTTTGGGAAAACGTCCCACTTCGTCGATATGGTGTTTAGAGTAGTTCCTAATACTACAGATCATACGCTATCTTTTGGTGAAAGATTCATGTCTCTAGGTGCTATAGTTATTTTTTTTAAATTCTGCAAAGTTGCAGAAGTGAAAAAGCGACAATTGAGAAAACGTAGGTTAAAGTTTGGGATGGCAGAAAACACACTTCTACTTTGAAGTTATGGAGTGGTTGGTATTAAATGAATAGGCATACTTTAGGGATTTCAAATTAGTTAAAATCATGTATGTAACCTTAGTATTTTGAATGTTATGGAGGCTTGAACATAAAAACAGGACGAAAATATGTAAATCCTGAATATGGGTTTATTTCTATATTCTATTATACGGCACGCAGATTTATCATTAAAGTTGTATTTATAAATGGTTTCCCATGGTAAAAAAGACAGAAATAATTCTGTGGATCCTTTTATTTAGTTATTATGTCAAAAAGTTAATAACAAATGATTTGAAGAGTGCCATGCATAAAAATTAAAATACATGTTTCTCTTAATATATAACATGAGATTACTTAAAAAACATACTTATCAAGCATAGAAAGTATGTAAAATATCAAATTATAAGTACTTTTTGTGTGTATAAAGTTTAGTGATTTTATATAGGGAGGGTCCCACTTTGTCGGTTTACTAAACTTTAGTGCTCCTTCATTGAAAGTGTTTGTGTTTGGTATATTTTTCAGTTTTATGTGTGAGATAATGGTTAGTTATTGTTAATCTAAGAGTCTTTGATACTAATGTCGTTTGTTTAAACTTTTTTAACGTAATTGAACGAAATTTCTTTTCGACTCAAGTTAAGTGACCCACTTTGACGGTTTGGTGGATCATACGCTAAAAAATTACTACAAGTATAAAATCATATTTTATAAACATAGGTGTAATTTGCTGAACCAAAAACAGTATAATTACAAACCAAAAAAGGTGTACGTATTGAACCTATGAGATGTAGCAAACGGATCGAACTCATCGCAACGTTTATATAAGTCACCGAAAATCATAGAAATCATTGAGCGAAAATTTTCTCGTGTTTAATTCATGCTGACGTGACAAAGCCTACACAAAGCGCTTAGCGGCGGCGGTGCCTTTGATGTCGCCGACGAGGCGGCGCGGCAACTTATATAAACGTGCGATGAGTTCGATCCGTTTGCTACATCTCATAGGTTCAATACGTACACCATTTTTAGGGTTCCGTAGCCAAAATGGCAAAAACGGAACCCTTATAGTTTCGTCATGTCCGTCTGTCCCTCTGTCCGTCTGTCCGTCTGTCCGTCTGTCCGTATGTCACAGGCATTTTACTCGAAAACTATAAGGTGTATTTGAATAAAATTTTGAGGATAGGTGTATTTTGTTAGCCGCTACATAGTTTTGTAATTAAAATGACAAAAATAATTTTTTTTAGGGTTGCACTCCATACATAAAACTAAAAGTCAAACATTTTTTTTTCATTGTGACCCCCCCGTGTGGCACATCAATCGATAGGCCTTTCAAAATAAATATAAGGTTTCTTAGCATTTTTTTTAAATAAGTGAATAGGGTCGGAGATAATCGCCCCGAAAGTCACTAAAATTCTGTCCCCCCCCTCTAATTTTTGAACGGTGTATTTTAAAAATATGGAAAAATTCATGGACATAGGGCTTATTAATTTCATTCACCGAAAATTGTTTTGAACAAGATCGGTTCAGAGGTTTTCGAGATATTGCTGAAAAACTGCCTCCCTCAAAGAAAAGGACGTAAGTGCCGTAAAATTTCTGTGACGATACGACCTTTTTAATAGGCACGGAACCCTTAGTTTTGCGTGGTCCGACACGCACTTGGCCGGTTTTTTTGGTTTGTAATTATACTGTTTTTGGTTCAGCAAATTACACCTATGTTTATAAATTATGATTTTATACTTGTAGTAATTTTTTAGCGTATGATCCACCAAACCGTCAAAGTGGGTCACTAAACTTGAGTCGAAAAGAAATTTCGTTCAATTACGTTAAATAAGTTTAAACAAACGACGTTAGTATCAAAGACTCTTAGATTAACAATAACAAACCATTATCTCATACATAAAACTGAAAAATATACCAAACACAATCACTTTCAATGAAGAAGCACTAAAGTTTAGTAAATCGACAAAGTGGGACCCTCCCTATATAAAATCACTAAACTTTATACACACAAAAAGTACTTATAATTTGATATTTTACATACTTTCTATGCTTGATAAGTATGTTTTTTAAGTAATCTCATGTTATATATTAAGAGACACATGTATTTTAATTTTTATGCATGGCACTCTTCAAATCATTTGTTATTAACTTTTTGACATAATAACTAAATAAAAGGATCCACAGAATTATTTCTGTCTTTTTTACCATGGGAAACCATTTATAAATACAACTTTAATGATAAATCTGCGTGCCGTATAATATATTATAGAAATAAACCCATATTCAGGATTTACATATTTTCGTCCCGTTTTTATGTTCAAGCCTCCATAACATTCAAAATACTAAGGTTACATACATGATTTTAACTAATTTGAAATCCCTAAAGTATGCCCAATCATTTAATACCAACCACTCCATAACTTCAAAGTAGAAGTGTGTTTTCTGCCATCCCAAACTTTAACCAACGTTTTCTCAATTGTCGCTTTTTCACTTCTGCAACTTTGCAGATTTTTTTAAAAATAACTATAGCACCTAGAGACATGAATCTTTCACCAAAAGATAGCGTATGATCTGTAGTATTAGGAACTACTCTTAACTCCATATCGACAAAGTGGGACCTTTTCCCAAAAACCGTCACATATAGGCGATATCAAATGGATTACCCTTATATCCACCACCCAGATCCTAATTGTTATTCATTATTTTTTAATTATTTTAACTACTTAAGCTGAGTCTTGCATGTACCTGTTTTGTTAATCTCCTTTAAAAACTGCATGCATGACAACACATTTAAATATTTGTACACCATGTCATGGTAAAACAAGATTGGCTATAATCATTTATGTAACATCATTTTGTACTCTTGTTTATACAAATAAAATTTCTGATTCTGATTCTGATTCTGAAATATCGTGGGACAATTCACACCAATTGATCTAGTCCCAAACTAGGCAAAGCCTGAACTATGGGTACTAGACAGCGGATAAACATACTTATATAGATAAATACATACTTAAATAGATATTAAACATACAAGACTCGAAAACAAACATTCATATTCATCATACAAATATCTGCCCCGACCGGGGATCGAACCCGGGACCTCAAGCTTCGTAGTCAGGTTCTCTAACCACTAGGCTATTCGGTCGTCAATCTTACACAAATCAACCTCGTCCCACAGTAAGCTCATAAGGCCTGTGTTATGGGTACTAGACGACGATATATATATAATAGATATAAATAATTAAATACAGAGACAACATCCAAGACTCGGAAACAAATGTTCATGCTCATCACACAAATATTTGCCCTTACCGGGATTCGAACCGAGGACCTTCAGCTTCGTAGGCAGCGTCACTACCCACTAGCTAGGCTAACAGGTCGACTTAGGGTTGCCAACCGTACTATATTATATAGTATTGTATTATATTTTGACTCTTTGTACTATATATTGTTGAAGAAATATATAGTACGCAAAAATTTTAAATTTGGGGGGTCCTTACGAAGTGCTTCAAATCGCTCAGGTTTCAATGCATCTTCATATCAGCCGAAAGACGTCCACTGCTGGCATAGGCCTCCCCCAAAGAGTGCCAAAGTGACCGGTCCTGCGCCACCCGCATCCAGCGGCGCAGGTATCAATGAAATGTTACTAAATAGCAACATTACAGTGTACTATATTTTTGTCGGTTTTCTGTGGAAAATACTATATCTCTCCCAAAAAAAGTTGGCAACCCTAGGTCGACTAGGTGATATACATGATTATTTTCTCAAAAATGGCCTGCAAAGTGTACATTAGTAGCTACATATTGGAAGGTAAAGTGTATAGTTTCAGGTCAGATCAAAATTAAAAAATAAAAAACATTGCAGGCCGCCTGGAATGTTACATATAAATTCCTTTATTTGTCGAGTACCAAACTTTTTAAAAAGTTGAAACCGGCATATAAAAGACAGCACAGGTCGTATTCAGCCAATTCAATTCGTATTTTTCTGTTGCAAACGCGACGTTTTTCTATGTGTCTCAAAAAGTTTGCGTTTTTCTATGGAAAAATACACTTGCGATTCGGTTTAAAAAGTAAAACGGCGGAAAATCATTAATATTTTCACGTTGTGCAACGATATTTAAAGTTTAATATTCCCCCATTTTTGAGAAAAGCACTAAATTAGCCTTAGCCGGAATGGCAATTGCAGGCTTCGTATTATAATTAAACGGACTCGCAAGCTCGTCCGTTTACACAAATACTCAGCCTGCAATTGCCTCCTTCCCGGCCACGGCAATGATGTACTATTCTTACCTCTCGCCCATGACGCTGGCTTCAGCCAACGCACAGCGCAGCTCCCCGTCGGCGGTGGCATCGTTCTGTCTCTTACCGAACTTGCGCGACACGTACAAGTCGAAGTGAGAGCGGTATAGCGCCTGCGCCTGCTTGTATGACTCGAACGGACCGAAGCTGAGGAACTTCTTTGATATTTCCTGGAAATAAGTAAATAACAAGTTTCTGTCAAAAATTTCATTTTTGGTACAAGCTTTTATTGCCTACTGTACTTTTCTTTATACCGTCATCAAACTCATCAACTACTCATTGAGACTCAACGGGGTTACGTCGGTTAAGTACTGAACACCCATGGCCGCCTTCTGTCTCCATCATCAGATCAGCTCGATTGTACCATAACATAGAATTGTCATCCAAACTATAACGCTACCGAAAATTTCAGCTTAATTGGTTAAAGATATCTGGTTCAAAATTGAGCTGCAAATTTTGACGGACAACTAACGTACTTACATACGAACAGGTTAAATTAATATAAAGTTTGTAATAAGGCTTGTGCTATGGGTACTAGGCGACGATTTATTTAATAGACATAAAACTTCCAAGACTCAGAAACATATATTTGTGCTCGTCACTCCAACATTTGCTCTTAGCGGGATTCGAACCCAGGGTCATCAGCTTCGAAGGCAGGGTACCCACAAGGCTCATCCGGTTATTGTTAAATAAGTTGAATACATAGTTTAAACAAAATAAATAATAGTACTTATGTACGTATAGAAAGTACACTGCCTTACAAAACCTCGAGGTCGCCAGCTAAGACGAGGCAGTCTCCCGCCGTGGCTGCCTCGTCACGAGCTAGTTGGTGCTAATCGGAGTGGAGATTGATGATCCCAAAACTCACCTTATCAGTGTGCGCACTGCCATACAAACAAAGATTGTCAGCTATAACGTCCACCACTTTCTTTAAGTGTCTCGAGATCGCCAGCTAACACGAGGCAGTCTCCCGCCGTGGCTGCCTCGTCACGAGCTAGTTGGTGCTAATTGGAGTGGAGATTGATGATCCCAAAACTCACCTTATCAGTGTGCGCACTGCCATACAAACAAAGATTGTCAGCTATAACGTCCACCACTTTCCTCAAGTGCCTCGAGGTCGCCAGCTAAGACGAGGCAGTCTCCCGCCGTGGCTGCCTCGTCACGAGCTAGTTGGTGCTAATCAGAGTGGAGATTGATGATCTCAAAACTAACCTTATCAGTGTGCGCACTGCCATACAAACAAAGATTGTCAGCTATAACGTCCACCACTTTCTTCAAGTGTCTCGAGATTGCCAGCTCAGACGAGGCAGTCTCCCGCCGTGGCTGCCTCGTCACGAGCTAGTTGGTGCTAATCGGAGTGGAGATTGATGATCCCAAAACTCACCTTATCAGTGTGCGCACTGCCATACAAACTTAGGTTGTCAGCTATAACGTCCACCACACTCTCTTTAAGTGCCTCGACCTCGCCAGCCAGAGCGAGGCACTCTTCCGCCAAGGCTGCCTCGTCTTGAACTAGCTGGTGCTGAGCAGAGTTTAGATTGGTGATCTCACGGTTTAGCTCTTCTTTTGCGAGGCTGAAAAAAAGTTAAAAAAAAATTGTATTTTGACAGCAATAGGGCAAATATTAGCAGCATTCTATCAAGAGACAATTTGCATAGTAGTATAATTAAAGTTGGTTAACTAACCGCCCAAAAATGGAAAAATGGACAAAGGATATATATAGGAAAAAGAAAACGAGGAAGACCAATAATGAGATGGGAGGACGATATTTCAAAGAAAGCAGGAACAATATGGAGAAGGGAGGCTAAAGACAGAACAAAATGGAAAGCTTGGGAAGAGGCTTCTGATCTAACTAACCGCCCAAAATCAGAAATGGAAAGTTTGTATGTAAAAACATAACTTAAAAAAGCTTGAATCGATTTACATAAAATGTATATGACACATTTAGCCCAGAAAGAGGAGGAGAATTGGACAGGACAGTCTAAAATTTGTATGAGACTGCTATTAACTACTGGTACGCCAGACAATGCTCCTGGGACGAGCTAGTAATATACTATCATCATATGAGCCGAAAGACGTCCACTGCTGGACATAGGCCTCCCCCACAGAGTGCCACAATGACCAGACCTGCCCTCCGAATCGCTAAACTTAAGTGTCAGTGGGCGGCGCACGTTGCACGTAGAACCGATGGCCATTGTGGCGGAAAGGTTCTCGAGTGGCGACCACGTACTGGTGGGCGCAGCGTGGGTAGGCCCAAGGTGGACTGGTGACCTGGTAAAGTTCGCGGGAGTCCGCTGGAATTTACTATAATTAAAAATAAATTGATATGGAGTTCCATCCGTTTGCGTAGCTACTTTTGATGCTGACTGTACTACCCGGTCGAGTTAACACTGCACCTAGCGCTCTGACATTCCACAGAGCACCAGGTGCAGAGCTCATTTGATCGGGTTGTAACATTCATCGAATTAACTCTGCACGCCCATTCAAAATCAAGAAGCACCTACCTGTACCTATTGGCTAACTATAATGAAAAAGAAAATAACTCACTCATTCTGCTTGACAAGATCCCTGATGACAATCTCCTGCTTCTCCAGCATCTTCAGCCTCTCATTCTGCATCTGAACATCCATCTTGGCATCCTGTATCGATTCCTGGTCTCCCGGTAGACATAGACCTGGGAACTCCTCTTGTAGTGAAGCTATGTAGGAGTCTAGTTCTTCAGGGGGTAGAAGATTATGCTCGATTTCTGCATATCTGTTCGATGAAGACGCAAGTCATTCACTTATGTATTTTTATTGCCTAGATAATATCACATCACGCCATGTTTTTTTTATCAGTAGAATGATCAAAAACATCGGCTCGATGAGATCAAAACAGCAGGCCCTGCGCCAACTGTAAGGTATCTATGAAAAAAAACTTTGTTGACATTACTTAAGTAACTGTAGCCTGTCTTTGTTCTATGGTCTCGCATTATAACGCGTTAGAAGAGTATAGATCCAGTTTTACACACTCAAATTCAAATAAAAACATGAGTGCCTAAACATTGTTCCGCAGCGGGACACTGCCAGAAGCGCCATTTATTTTGTCTAGCAGCTGCGGCTTTTGCCACATAAGAAATGTGCAAAATGGTCCCTACCAGTGAAGGGATAAAACAAAATATCAGTGTAATTTATAAATGTGTCATAAAACTCATTCTGAACTTGTCTCGGAAGAATATACACATAGTTTCAATTATTAAGTATACTCTAAAATATATCGACGCTGGAAAGGAGAAATGGGATAAGCGACACAGAGCTAACTTTACAGGAGAGGCAAAACACAGCGAATTTTTTTGAAAAAAAATCATTAAAAATGTTTCTTCCGGTCAATTTCTTATACGAAGCATTTTACATGATAATATTGATGTTTTCTACATGATTGCTTTATTATTTTACCTATTAATGGATTATTTTAGAATTTAGAGTCGCTTAAGCAAAATGGTCGTAAAAATAGATTCAGGTAAAATTATCTAACCGACACGAATTAATTAAAAACTTGTCAGGTAAAAGAGTCCAATCTAACTTTTACACAAGAATTATTCGAGCTTAAATTATCTTAATGCAAAAAATGTTTTTTTTATAGTCGGGTAAAAATATATTATGTGTATAAATAACCACGAAATTAATCAGGAAATGTCATCTAATCCCTTTTTTAGCAACAATTTCAACCGTGATAAACTACTTAAGCTACAATAAAACCCCATAATGCATGTTTTCATCAGAAGAAAGCCTTCATTATTATAAAGTAGGTACCTAATGAATGCCAAGTTAATGATTTACCATAGGCGTGATAAACAAAAACACTGTTATAGGATTTTTTGAAGCTTTATTTTTAGTAAGTCTTAGGTTTTAAATAAGTCTCACAGTACCTAAACAAACATAGGTTATTTATCTTACCAATTTGAGATCAAAATATCTTATATAAAATCAACTTAAAAGTACAACATACTCAATATTAAAGTAAAAAACTCATACTTCGAGCCCCAACAGAAAAAAAACTCTAAATTTTGTAATTGAGACTCACTAAACCACATAATTGTTTATGTTAAAATATAGTTAATTACAATGTTGAAGAACAAACGCGTTGGCAACGTGTGCCCTAGGCGACGTCTCGTAGGGCACTGCTCGAGTTAGATGGCGTTTGCCGCATTTGGATGCAACAGGCATGCCCGAAAGTAATGCGTAAGCGACACTTTTTTACACTGTGTGTGGTATTAACCACCTTTATAAATATAATAAGTTAGTACTAAATGAGCTATATTTTAGAAAGCATAAAAGGTAAAGTTATCTAACAACCAAATTGTAAAACAGATCTGTGTTTTTAGTTCATTCTAAACGACAAATGTGTGTAAAAGCAATTTGGGATAAACGACAAATTGACTGGAATTTCATTTAAGCAATTTGGGGTAAACGACAGTCGTATTTCAAAGTTGTTTGAAGTAAAAGTGGATAAGCGACAATAGTTTTATATTTGCAATTAGGTAAATGTGGATAAACGCCAATAGATTAGATATGACAACCAAGTAATTTTATCTAACCACATACATTTTTATGTATAGATATAGGTAAAATGTCTCAAATGACATTAAAACATTTTATACGGGCGGGTAAAAAAAGATAACCAACAAGTGAAAGGTAAGTTGTAATGAAGTAAAACTATCCAAGTTAAGTTTAATCTGTTCTGACAAATAAGTAAAGAAATCTAAGTTTCATTAAGTAATAAAACATTTTATCTAATCTCCATTTTCCACAAAAGAGTCATATACCCAGTCGGTTAGTAAAAAAAACATGTCAGTCATCCTCTAAATCACCTATGGGATAAGCGACACCAAAGTCGTCAGACGGAAACGAGACCTAGCCCATTCGATGCAGAAAAATCTGCCGATTCCAATGATGTATATAACTCAATATCTCCAAAATTGTCGCTTATCCCATTTCTCCTTTCCAGCGTCGATATTAAGTTAGTTTATATCAATTAAAAGATCCAGGTTAAATAATCTGAATACACACATTGCGATTTTTCCGCATAAACGTTGCGGTAGTTGAATAAAATTTTACAAGTACAGTATTACTTTACAATAATGCTTTGTGGGTTTAAATGACAAACAACTAAAGGAAATTATATTTACCTGTACTTTTCACGGGCAGTTAAAGCATTGGAATGATCCAAACTGTTATAAAGCCAGTTCAAAACACCAGAAAGTTCGGGATCATTGAACATCCATTCAAATGATTTTCTATCGCACTCGACACCTAAACTTTGGAGAAAAGGCAGGAACTCTTCGTCACTAATACAATTTGCCATATTCGTTGTACAAAAGATAACTAGAACTACTATTTCATTGGATTCTAGTATAATTTGATGTAGACAAAACAGAAAACGGTTGAAATCTTCGAACGAAATGACATTTCGGTGCCGGTTAATGTAAGGCCATGGTAATACACGGCCATGATAATGTACAGCCCAATAATTCACGTTCACATAAGTGGCCCCCTTGTTCAGAATTCATTAATTTACTTTACGCGTCCATCTTTGGGTCACCAATTTACATATAGCCGAGACAAAATACGGTTTCGAAAAATATTAATTTATAATAGCGTTTTTTTTGTTTATTTCATTTTAAAACATTATTCTGAGATGCTTTATTCAAGAATCCACCAAACTTTCCACCCAGAAGTAATTATATAGATATAAATTAAACATTCATTGTCTTTTTTATTTTATTTATATTGAATATCGTAAAGCAAATGTAAATGAACCTAAATAAAGATAAAAAAAATATTAATATTTATCCGGACTTTTTAGGAGCTAATTGAATATTGATTTTTTTGATGTCCGATTTTTTGGTGGATTTTGCCTCTAGGTAACAATTTAATTGATAATATATCCGTTACATTAAAAAAATTTGCTATTATAAATTATTTCCAAATACCTATGTCATTTTTTCCATACAAGTTGTCAGTTTATTGCCTGGACTAATATGTGTACCAAATTTCAACTCAATCGGTCCAGTAGTTTCGGAGCAAATCGGCTGTGATGGACGGACAACCAGACAACCGACTGATCCTATAAGGGTTCCGTTTTTTCCTTTTGAGGTATCGGAACCCTAAAAACCACAAAAATATGTTATAAATGGCGCAAAAAAATATATTATAAATTCTTAACCGTTTACTTATTAGCTGTCCGCGCGTCTCCACCCGCGTATTAGAAATAGAAAGAACCCAAGCGAAGACGCAGGTTCAAATATTTTTTGAAATCGGAAGAATAGTAGGTACCGGAGATTACTCGCTAGATACAGACTTTACTTTATTATGAGTGCAGATTAAAAATAAGTATATAAGTAGATTCACCTATTATATACGAATGTTATGAAATAACAAGTACGAGAATTTTGGAATCGGGTAATTTATACTTGAACTGGTTTTGGCTGGTATCCCTTAAATAATTGCCAAGAAGCAAAATCGAGAACACATTTTAACATCTCTCGCGGCTTATCATACACAATGGTACGTATGATAATTTGTCAACGAATATTTTCTTGAATAATGAAAACAATAATGTTTTTTTTTCTATTATAATCTACATTCTACAAGATTTTGAGTATAATGTAATTTTAGTTCACAATTATTTACCAATGGCGCTAGTGAGCACTGTAACGCTCTTTTAATGTCCTCCTAGACCTGTTAGACCCGTGTATTACAATAATTTAAATATGTACAAAGCGCGAGAGTCCTTCAACTATCACATCGTGGCATGTAGGCATGTTGGTATACATAAGTGGCATAAAATATGCCCATAAGTACCTACCTACAAAATAAATAAATATTTGCGGACAATCTTACACAAATCGACCTAGTCCCAAACTAAGCAAAGCTTGTACTATGGGTACTAGACGACGATAAACATACTTATATAGAAAAATACATACTTAAATACATAGAAAACATAAATGACTTAGGAACAAAATATTCGTGCTCATCACACAAATAAATGCAATTACCGGGATTCGAACCCAGGACCTCTTGCTTCGTAGGCAGGGTCACTACCAACTAGGCTAAAGCGGTCGTCAAATCTCAGTGTGGGTAAGATAGCATCACTTCGCAAAATATAATGCCTCTCACAGTCAGTCGGCCTGCGGTGGCGGTCAATAGTAAATTTGACAGCTAATGACAAGTTTACTATTGACCGCCGCGGCCAGGCTGCGCCGCGGTGTGGTGCAGGCTTTATGCTCATTACTTTAACTGAACATGACATCACACGCAGTAATAATAACCATGGATTTACACACACTTAATCGACCATCACCTTTGTACATTGACTTTATCAACAGCTGATATCGATAGCGGAGTAGATAATAATCCGTCTCTATTCATCCAAACTGGTCAGTGTGACGAACACTGACTTCGATAGTACTTTGTTAGTAACCCAATCAGTTAATTGTGTACAGTAAGTACATTCAAAATTAATAAATATTCGTATATAGTTATTAGTTAACTTAACAATTCAATGGACAATGAATCGTCACGATGTTCATACCCATACCTAACTAGGTACTATGTTCAAGAATTTTACACATTAGTATTAGTAAACAACACGTTCTGGGCCCTATTTTATAAACATTACAATCCTACAATTTTGTATAAAAGTGACATATTTGTTAAGTTTTAGTTAGTGAAACTTAACAAATATGTCACTTTTATACAAAATTGTAGGATTGTAATGTTTATTAAATAGGGCCCAGGTATTGATATTCTCACACCAAGTAAGTTGCAGCAAGTCCGAAACGTCGAGGTAGGTCTGTTTGAGGGCTGTATGAATATAATTTACTTGTACATAAAATAATACCTACACGGGATATTGGGACGTCACTCTTATATTTATATATGCAACATTTTACGGTAAAAGTACGGATGTCTGTATAAAATATTATCGAATACATTTTTTGTCTTTTCTGTGGACATACAATAGTTTTTCGAAGTTTCAATACATTTTAAGACCTTATTTTGTTGCTGAAATACGTTTATTATTGTTTGTTTATTTGAATTATGCTTTTTGATATCCAATAAACGACCATCCATTTTGACACAAATTGAAACGCGAAATGTAATTTTAACTGACGTACAGCGTATTTTTAACATCGTGATAACAGTGTACAGTAAGGGAAATGTATTCACGTACCACCGTAGAACCCTGTCGCAATTGACAGGCCGCCGTCACTCACACTCGAGTGATATGCCACCTTATTGCGATAGGGTTATACGGTGGTACGTGAATATATTTCCCTTACTGTACATATACTTAAACTAAATGGTGTTCAAACAGGTAACGCCAGTCACGACCACGACTATTGTGAGGTTACTACGGAACTAAAACTGTTCACAGAAGAGGAAAACAGTGATTGAAACGGTGCACGTTCAGGTTGGACTAAGTTTCTCTCAGGGATTTGTGACATACAAAATTCTTACCATTCGTCATTATGATTATTCTAAAGCACAGAAGTCCGATCAGCTCTCACTTATCCAGATGGATTACCACGTTTCAAAGAGGACTAAACACGGTCGAGCAAGACCCAGTGTTGTTCGAGTCCGTCGGAACCGCTGGCGTTGTCACTCTGAACAGACCGAAGAAGTTAAACGCCATGACCCATGAGATGTGGAAGCAGATGCTGCCACGGCTGCGAGAATGGGAGCAGAACCGCTCGCGCCTCATCATCAAAGGTGCTGGAAACGCCTTCTGCGCTGGAGGAGACATCATATGGCTCGGATCAAGTGACTCTGAAAAAAGCAAAAAAATGGAATTTGAAGTTATGTTATTCAACGGCTACTACCTGTTGTCGAATTACAAAGTCCCTTATATCGCTTTAATGGATGGAATCACGTTCGGAGGTGGCTTCACTACGGCCCTACACGGCTGGTACCGAGTAGCTACAGAACGAACGCTGGTCGCTACTCCGGAGACTCGCATCGGCTGGCTAACAGACGCCAGCGCAACGTATCTCTTGCCGCGTTTAGACAACCATCTCGGTATCTATATAGGCTTGACTGGAAAACGATTTGAGGGGAAAGACGTTGTTTTGTCAGGCATAGCGACCCATTTCGTCCCGAGCGCTCGCTTGCAGGAGCTCGAGTCTGATCTGTGCCGTTGCAATACAGAAGACATAGACGAGCGTTTGAAAGCGTACAGCGAACCGCTTGGAGAGTTCTCTCTAGCTCCCGTCATGAAGGATATCGACTACTGTTTCTCTGCTGATACTGTCGAAGAGATTATCGAAAGGCTTTTGAAAGTAGATAACTCCTGGTCTAAGGAAACAGTGAGGACGCTTGCTCAGATGTGCCCCGCCATGCTTAAAGTGAGTCTACGGGCGCTGCAATACGGAAAGGTTAGCGGTATAAAGCAGTGCCTTCGGACGGAATACAAAGTGTTGACTCGTGTCATTGGTAGTTATAACGGGCAGGAGGGAGTGAGTGCGCTGCTGGTAGACAAGAACCGTCAGCCGGCGTGGCAGCCTCCCACACTCGCTGAAGTTTCCGACTCTATGGTGGACAGTTACTTCGAACCGCTGCCGCCGGGAGAAGAGCTCTCGTTTTTCGACGATAGACCGTCAATTTGAAGATTGCAAACAATATAATTCAATACGGAACATGAATAATTTTGTTTCATTCAATATCCATGAAAACAAAGCAACTGGCAGATAAGTGCAACAAGTGTATCCTGTTCCCACATTTATGACAACTGTAATTTGCATCTTATAAATAAGTACACGTAATTTCTTGACAACTTCATTTTAAAAGTGGCGCCATAAACGAACGTTAGGTACTTGTTTTCGATGTTTTCTTCGACTTTGCAGTTCGCACGCCTTGCCAACTATTTCTATGTCTTTCTATATATTATGATTTAATAACGCACACTCACATACACTCCGCTTAGTGTATGGTGTGAATTCTTTTTCTAGATCTGATTTTAGCCACGTGCCGCAATGGTCAACTAGCAATTGTTGAGTAGTATTTTTTAATAAAAAAAAAATCTTTATTTCAGAACAATCATTCCATATAAATTATGTACAAATTTCATTAGTTACATTAAAATTACAATAATTTAAAACAATTTATACTATTTTATTCCTAAGGTATACATACAATAATAAATAATTTAATGTCAACAGATTAAATGTGAAAATGTCAAGGTGGTTAATTAATTATTTTAACCCAGGCACATAGGATGGAACCATCTGTTCTATCAGCGATTACCTTCAGTATCCTGTTGTCGCTGCATCGGATGCGGCTTAGGATAGATGCAACCCGCTTTCGCCTTATCGCATAAAAGTCGTCGGTACGCGCCTCGGCAAACATCCCCGACGCGCTACAGAACCGTGGCAACCTCAACAGGATTCTGAAGGCATCATTAGACTGGATACGAAGAGCATTATAGGCCTTCAGCGTGTAGTTGACCCATAGGCTACCCGCCTAATGCCGCAGCTTAATGTGGACCTCATTTCCTTAAACATAAATCCGCTTATTAGTTGAAAAAGTGTTGATGTTTACTACGTTAATTTTACAGTATATATTAGCGGTTACACTTAACAATAAGACAATCGCTTTTACCACTTAACAATGAAAGACAATCGCATTGTTTATTAGGCACAAAGAGACCTAAGTGAATTCTGTCTAGAAAAGGAGTCCGCACTATACTGTCACTAGCATTATTAAGATCTACCACAACAAAGCGCGCATAAATATCTGACAGAGCTCTATATGTAAGGCTTTTAAAATGTCAGTTATTTTGGCCCATTTTCTTCTGGCAGACAATAGGGTATTTTCATCTATCAAAATTAAATTATAAATAAATAAATAAAATAAAAATTCGTTTATTACTCAAAGAAAAGTTACAAAAAATTCCCAGGGGTCCCCGCACTAGGCTTCGCCTGTATCGCGGAGAACCATTTAACAATTACGTAGTTTTTTTTTTATATATAATATATAAAGTGACAACTGAAATCATAACTGCTGTTTACGCTCTTAACTTAAATCTACATGGTACAAAATAAAAGCAATTATAATTATAGTTATAAGACTTATAAGTTACCCTAAAATTGCCTCCGTCTCATTATAACTAAGATTTCAAAGTATTGTTTTATGGGTCGTTCTTCTTTTCGACCGACAATAGCCTGTCCTTCGTCTTACTACGGCATCTCATTTGAGTAATGATTTTACGGTTTTATAATGTTCGAAAATGAACGTCCATATTATTTAATTAATTAGTATTATTTAATATTATAGTTTCTCTAACTAGCATTTTTTTTAAACGTATTTTTATCGTAGAAGTCCGTGACAGAGTGGTAAACCAAAATGTAGTCCCCACTGAAAGAGTCCACTTTGTCACATATTTTTTTTAATAACCAACCGTAAACAAATATTTATGTATATTGGCCGGAAAGGAAACTTTAATTAGTGTTAATGAAGAAACCAATGCATTTTTTTTTAAATCGCCCTTCAAAATCACAATTTTTGATAGTTCAAAAACCAAAAAAAAAGGAAAACCTCGGTTCATTGTCGGTAAAAAAGAAGAACGACCCTTATATAGTTTTTACTATAAGAAATACAAACATAAAACTATTTTGTTATAAATACATAAGATTTATTTTTAATTTGAAAATTAAAATCGTATTTTTAGTATCTGTATGTTACGTCACCATTTTGTCTTCTGTGAGTGACGTAAGAACAACAATTGCAAAAATCGGAAAGCGTAGGTAGACGGACATGCACATTTGACGTTTCTATGTTTCTGCACATACTTAGTATCTTCTTAAGGTAGTCTATGGTCAGGTGTTTGATGGTGTGACGTCACGATAATGGCAGCTGCCTTTTTGGCGCGAATATTTAACGTTCAAATTTCAACCATTATTTATTTGCATAAATTGATATTATTTTGAGGAAATAAAAATACGAGTTGACTATCGAATATATACGAACATTTTAAAATATAAAAAAAAAGTAGAATAGGTAACCTATTGCCAGTGACATCATATTGTGGGACCACAGACCACTTCTACTCGGTACGACCTTGAACTTGCCAACGTTCAAGAGCGAGGATGTGCCAAAACGGGGGTTCACGAATCGCGATTGGACAACTGCTCGCTTCCGCGTGTCAGTTCAACTGGATGATGTACGGTTTAATCGGTGAGGGAATTTGGCTTGATGATTGGAAGGGTGACATTCAAGTTTTAACTGGAGAGTTGTAGTTTTATTAATATTGCTTTATCTGAGATATTTAGCCCTTTTAATTTTCAATTTCCAACCGGCTGGACAAACTCTTTGACCGTCTGTTTGAATTATTTTATTGATCAGAATCGTGGTGATTGTTGGGCGTAATTGATTCTTGAAGTATGGTCCTTCGCCTTTTTCTGCCAAATAAAGAATTAATAATTTTTTGAAATTTTTTCTATTAAATAGTACCCGTTACCCGTTAACCTCCTGAGACTCAGAGGGGCTACCGCGAAACGGAAACGAACCTACCTACCGTCTCTGTCGCACTTGCTAGTTCGAGCGACAGAGAGGGAGATAGTACACGAACGAAGTTCGTTTTCGTTTTGCGGTAGCCCCTCAGGGTACGCGTTTGTTCTCTTGAATTAGGATTGTTAATTTTTTTTTACCCCCCATTTATATTTTATTTATCGAAAATATAGAGTAATTCAAGAAACTAATTTCAACATTTTAGCAATTCATCGCTTCGTTCATTTTTTATAATTTTAAAAAAATATGAGATACGACTTCTCGTAAATTACATGTAGTGGCTGAATCTATGTATAGCACACGCCCAATATAGAAAAAAAACAACCTACTTATGTGTTTGTAGGATACTGGAAGACCCCTGTTGCTGACCCATGTTTCGAAGTAACAAGAAATGTTAACTTAGTATGGGAAACTTTTGATGCATGCTATTTAAATAACATCATTAAGCATGCAGAACAGTTTTGGGAAACATATATTTACAAAATTAATAAAAAGTACTCTGAATTAAATAACATGTTTTATTTTCAACATTAGATATTTTCTTTCTTCTTCTCTTCTTAGGATAGGTTTTTTAAAATGCAGACCCTCAGCATTGGCAGAATTTTAGTGAAATGTAGGTACAGTTAGCCAGAAACCTTGTCCATATAAACTTCTATGAGAGATAATGTAGGTATTAGAATCAACTCAGTTACATTTTTGATTTAATATAGTCAAAAATATAGCTGAGCTTTTACTTGTATATTAAAATAAAATTCAGTAAGTACATTCTACATTCATTATTAACAAAAATATAAACATGTTTTATTTAACTACTCTTTATTATCTCATCTTGCAAGTTTATTAGACCGCAAGCAATAAGGACGATTTCATCTAAATAGGGTACATATTTGTAGTGAACTACAGAATGTGGTTTTAAAATTGAGAATTCCCTCACACGTCTGATTGCTCGTTGGACATGTTTTCTTAAACTGCCTATTACTTTACTCTTCAAAGTTTCTTCTGCAGTCTGCTTTACTCCACTAAACACACTTGGAGGCCTAAGCAATTTCATTCCGCGAGCATTCAATAAACATTCAATTTCTTTAAAACCCCTATCAGCTAAAACCACAGCATTAGGTGGCAAAGTCTCTAGTAAGTTACTTTTCTCTACAAAAGCCTTGTCCAAAATTCTCCCACCTACACCTTTCGAAATGAAACTTATTAACCCATCAGGGGTACATCCAATAAGATATTTAACAGTATTACAACCTTTATATTGAGACCAAGACTGGGACTGTCTTCGTGTATGTGAAGGTTTGGAAATCTGTATTTCAAAACAATCTATAATGATCGTAACATTGGAGTATCTGATTTTAAATACTAAAGGAAGGTTTCTTTTTATTGTCATTGCCTGTGGTGAGAGAATAAAATTTTGAAAAAAAGAACCAAGTGATTCAATACCATTTAGAATCATTGTTGATAATTTTGTGCGGGATATCTCAAGTTCGTCACTTATTCTCACAATAGTATCATTTTGTTTTATTTTTAACAAAGTAGCTATAATGCACAATGAGTCTATTTTTGATGGTGATTTTTCAACTACGAGATCAATCAGCCACCGACTGAATTGTTTTGGTAACCCTAAATACATTTTTGGTCTGTTGAAAATTTTTTCTAAGTTCATTTTCCTTGCGTCAATTGTTTTTCTGGTAAATGATTCTAGTCCTTCTGATTCTGACGTACAACCAAACAATGATGGAGAATCTGACACTGGTGTTGAAGAACTCTGTTGTGAAGATTGTACTTTGTCAGCTGCCATAGACTTAAGGTTGCTGGTCTTAAATCTTGTGTTTGTTGACTTGTCCACCATGGTAACAACAGCTTGAACTGCAACTTGTACCTGAAAATTAAAAAAATATATTTTTTTATAATTACTAGTATATTGATAAATACATACACATACATAATATATCATGCAGAAAATACATCAAACTGCTTCAAATCTATAAATTTTCTTTTGTCTCACACATGGCTTTTCGTCTACTACTAACCAGTTGAATAAAAACAAAACTTCTATGCTCCCTCATCTCTTAGTTATTGATACCAGGAAAGACTCTGTACCATAAATGTACTTAGCAAAGGTTAAAATTAAATAATAATAATAACTAGCTGCCCGCGCGGCTCCGCCGCGTATACAAAGAACCTAGGCGGAGCGACGGGATAAAATATTATAGCACATAATCCCGTAGGTCCATTCTACATATATAACATAGGTACTGAAGAAAGGATTTTTAGAATACGATGGGTATAGTTTCTGAGACTATCCCCAACGTACAAACTTACATTTCACAGACATTACACCTGTTTATTATTAGTATCAGCACAGATCAAAGAATACTGTATCGGGGACCGTTAATGGTTTAAATAATATTTTACCAGTTATAGATGCATTTGACTATTTATACCGCTAAATAGTTTAATACTGGTTTATGTTTTCCAGTATTAAGTCATATCGGTTTGACAAATTACAATTTATACCTACCTGTAATCGAAATATAATTATCTGAACCTGAAATAATTTGGATGGTATTCAAGTCAGGTGAATAAAGTTGCCAATGGGAGTCCCCGGTATCCGAAAAGAAATTTTAGTACTTAATCGAGGTTCGTTTTCTACATCTTTACTTCAAATTTGAAGCCTATCGGTGCCTACGGCATTGTGCTAAGTAAGGTAAATAAAGCCTATATGGGGTCCACGACAATTAATGGGTTTAAACCTAATTCTTCTCCCAACATCTCGAATATGGAAAAATAAGTTAGTATATAAACTTTTTGAAATAAATATAAACATGGCAAATAATATTGACAACTCTATGTCACTAAAAAAATTAATCCACAGTTGACGCAATACGTCTGTCAGTTTTTGTAAACATTGTAAAAGTCCGTTGGTTTTCTATTTACTTAATTTTCTTAGTGTTGTATCCATATGTGGCCGACTCAACATTTATAATTTCTTATGCTGAAGAACTTACTACAGGTTTGAGTTCAATTCTTGTTTATTTATTTTACATTGTCATCTACAGTCAAAACAGGAGTTAGGTACGTCACGTGACGTCACACAGCCAAGGTCACGTGGTCAGCTCACGGTAGATTCTTTAAATTAAAATTTTAGTACTTTTTCAATAAAAAATTAAAAATTGGAGATCTTATTGCAAATCTCCAGCATGAGACGAATCGAACGACATATCATTTATCAAAATCGGACCATAACTGTAGATCTGATGGCATGTACAAAAATCGGGCTCGCGTATTATATATATAGATAAATCATTTATTCTCAGGCAGAGCCCATAAAAGTGTGTGTTATATAATACCTACTCATATGTGTTAAATTGAAGGTTGGCATAAGTTATATCAAAAGCCTGTGACAGAGTACCAGAGTTTATGTATTATCTTAGTACCTTACCTTAAACTGATGGGAAAAAATTACACCTGACATACTGGGACTATTTAATTGGTCACATTTCCTTTTCTTAGGTTCCGGTTCAGAGAGTAATAACAATTTTGCTAATTCAGATTCATCTGGTTGTAATCCACTAGACACCTGAAATGTTTTATTTTGATAATACAAACAATACAATCTTCATCATTATTTCAGCCAAAAGATGTCCACTGCTGGACAACGGCCTCCCCCAAGGATTTCAACAATATTATGATAATGTGCCACTCGCATCCACGGTTCACTGCAATCTTAACCAGATCGTCGGTCCTCCTTGTTAGAGGCCTGCCCATGCTGTGTCTTCCAGTATGCGGTTGCCATTCTGAACCCTGCCGCCTTTCTGCCCCGCAAACAATGCAATGAAACAATTGATGGAAATTTGCATGAATAAAATACCTCTTCCTGTAATGCAGCTCCAACATTTCTTAGCTTCGCTGTAGGTTTAAATTTCGGTTGTTTTTTTTCAGCTTTGAAGTTGATGTTTGTCAAAGCTTGTTCAGGCTGCAATATGAAAAGTTATGTAAATAAGCTAAGAAACAAAATATATTAGGAAAATCTTAAACATATGTGTAAATACTGTTACATGCTCTGCCTACCCCTTTTGAGGGCACATACATAACACAGGCGCGTGTATGTATGTACTCTGTTACTGAACCTGCCCATAAAGCTAGCTTTTAGTCTGATATCCTTACTGTATTTATACATTTTATATTTTTAAAACTGAATGAATTGAATGCATGTGGTTTTTTTGTACTTACGTTGAAGTGATCCTCGCAGCAGTATTGTGTGTAACACTGATAATACTCCACGTTGGCTTCACGACACCACCTTTCACGCAAGTCTTCCCGGATGCGAACTATCGTTTTGGAGCTATTTTTGGAGTCGTTATTACACGTTGGAAAATAACATTTCATGTAATTTTCCATATCTTGAATTAAATTAATGACAAATAACGATATTTAAATCAGATATTTTAGTCAGTTTATAGTGGCTTGACAGAAGCTTGACAGTGACGGACAGATACCACAGGTTCGATAAGTGTTTCTTTTTTAATGACCGAAGTCTTTTCTGATTCAGCCAAGAGGGAGGTCCACGGAAGGTCAAACAAAGGTCACACGGATATATGCTGAAATATCTTTAATCATCCATTATTTTGATGAAGTAAATGTCGGAAACTGTTTGAATACCTCATATCTCGAAATGGTATTCGAATTATCACTTAAGAAAAAAAATGAACAATCCTAATTAGGAACTTTTTGACATTCAGTAAAAGTTCAAAGTCAATTTTGGAATTTGTACACAAAATTTTGTACCGGTCTCAGGAGGAGCGTGGACATTCTTTCATTTAGTGGAGAAAATCTACGAGTCAACTTTCGCGAGATCGGAGATGGCAATGGCAGTCTTGGTGTAACTAACCGCCCGCCACGCCCCTTTCTCAGCACTCATTATTTAGGTAGGTAGATACTACTTAGTTTCTTTTGCTATGACTTGTCTCCCCTATATCTCTCTACTTATCCTTTAATTCATTTAAATTTTAAAAAGTTTTACTATTCCCGGCCCGCGGGACCTTGATACCTATGACAGCTGTCATCTATCATACATTCAGTACAATTTATGACCTTAAAACGTAAAATTGTACTGAAATGACAGCTGTCATAGGGATTAAGGTTTCCCGGGTATTTTAATGTGAGGCTTGACTACATCTTACATGACAGCGCGCGAGCTCTCTCGATTTTTCTCGCACTACACCTCTCTTTCTAAGTGTTCTAATAAGAGAGAGACGGATAGTGCGAGAAAAATCGAGAAAGCTCGCGCGCCGTCTTGTGATAGCCGTGCAGCAAGAGGTTGAATATTCTCCCATGTTTGGAGGACCAACCGCCGAGCCCACTTGCTGCCTACAAAATGTGTCAAGTCGTGAACATGGAGAGTTATCGAGCTGCAGCCATTGTGCAGCCTGTTCAGAGTTGCTTCCGTTGCTTTCCAGTGCACACGTCCATTGGTCCACACGACACGACATAAGTTGCCTATTATATAGGTAACTCACCATCACACCTCTGGGACCACGTGTTTTTGCAATTAAACGAACTCTGATTTTTAGCCAGAGTTGACCGGGTTCGATTCCCGGTCGAGTATAAGGCTTTTTTAAATCTTTCGTAGAAGTTTTTTTTATAAAATCGGCCTCGAAGATGTCACCAGAACAAATTACCGTATCTTAAAATGTTCGTAGTTTCAGATTTTCCCTAAATGCTCCGTTTGATTTATTTATCTGATGAACATGATTTTTTGTGTGTGGGTGTTGGATGTTTTCTATACATTTTGTATATTTAAATATAATATCCTATTTCGATTTGAGAAACATTGTTCCCTAATAGGTATTTATTTATTTATTATAAAAAGAAAACAATGGAAACGGTACCAAATACAGTACGGGCCACATAGGAAGTAGACGACATCGAGTACCCTCCGCTTCATTGTGATTGTCCCCTTAGCCACAAAAACAATAGACTGCCTTACAATGCCATTGTTGAACAATTCTGAACCGTAATATCAGGAAGAGGAAGGTGGGGATTGGAGTGACTCAACAGTGGAATAAGGAGAGCTCTTCACGGCTATATCTGCCTGGTACTTTTGAATAGGAACTTTCTTTAAACAAGTGTTACTTGTTAAGATAAAAGACAAATAAACGTGTGGGGGCAATTACAAATGTAGAATGATCAAAAAATAAATGGAAATTTTAGTGCCACTTACCTAATAAACAAATAATAAGTTTCTGTCAAAAATTTCATTTTTGAGATAAACTTTTATTGCCGTTTGTACTTTTCTGTATAGGTACCATCATCAACTCATTGACACGATTCTAACGAACCCAAATATAACGGGATTACGTCGCAGTTAAATTAATTAATCTAAAGCTTGTAAAAAACAGCACTGTATTACTAAATGACAAATGCAACTCAAACTCCGTGCCAAAATGGAAAACAGTTGTGCCAAACTAGCAAAAAAAAAAGATATATTGAATTTGGAACCATAAACAAGTTATCCATTCCCGATTTTTTTTTGACAGAATGTACATTGTACAACATCCTCTATCCAATTCAACATTGTAATGTATGTATTTACTGTTGAAACACATTCCAGTTTCAATGTAAAACGTAATTATGTCAAACTCAGTTCATTAAATTGTATTGTTACCCCTTTCCAACACAACGGAAGCTGTTATGGCATATTTATTTATGTACCTATGCCTATTTATAGCGTCTTGGAACAAAATCTATTGTGGGCATGACTTTAACGATATAATCCTGTTTTAAACACAATGTGAGGAACAGAGAAATGAGTGGAGTATCAACTCAGGTATCATCATCATCATCATCATATCAGCCCAAAGACGTCCACTGCTGAACATAGGCCTCCCCCAAAGAGTGCCACAATGACCGGTCCTGCGCCACCCGCATCCAGCGGACTCCAGCGACCTTTACCAGGTCATCAGTCCACCTTGTGGGGGGGCAATGTAGTATGAATAAATAGGTATGTCTTTGGTTAACTCGTACAGGGCTGTTATTCGGAACGCGCTAATGCGCCTCACCCTTGCCTCACCTCACCCGTCACGCAACGAAACTAGACCTACGCTTAATTACTAATCGCGGTGTCAAGATAAATAGTTGGTGAAAGGTGAGATGAGGTTAAAACTAGTTACCAAGTGTACCTACCAGCAAGGCGGTAGTCGGTAGCACTCATATATTGGACGATCCACAGCAGATTTAATCTGGTCTGTCCAGGAATATTTGTTTCTAAGTCTTGGATGTTATCTATAATATTTAAGTGATTAGTTCCGGATTCGCCGGATTGTTTTTTCGTCGGATTCTTGTTTCGTCGGAATCTTGTTTAATGTCTAAACAGGTTATGCCAGTTATCATAATATATTAAATAATTCAATAAACATTTTTTTTTAAGAGCCTATTGAGTGTCCCACTGCTGGGCAATGGCCTCTCCCCGTGATCTCCATGCGTCCCTGCTAGGTGCTTCTTCGGCCCAATTGTTGAGGAATAGATCCAGGTCATCCCGCCATCTCCGTCTAATAGGTCGGCCCCGTCTGCGGCGCCCATCATGTGGCACCCATTTCGTAGCTATATTAGCCCACCTATGTAGCTATGCATGCGACAGACGTTTTTGATAATACTAGTCTATAATTTATTTGATAGATGAGTAATGCCACGATATTTACATAGCTTTCTGTAATCAAGAATCCGTCGAAACAAGAATCCGGCGAAACAAGAATCCGGCGAAACAGGAATCTGGCGAATCCGGAACTAACCAAACTATACACGCCATACTATTAAATAAATCAGCCGAAACACGTCTACTGCTGGACATAGGCCTCCCCCAAAGGGTGCCACAATGACAGGTCCTGCACCACCCGCATCCAGCGGACTCCCGCGACCCATTTATTTACAGCGTGATAATGGAAACAAGTGTAAGATGCTTCCAACTCAAGAATCGAAAACATCTGAAAATTGTCTGATTATTTTAAAGTTATTTTAGGTAGGTGTCTATACGAAACTCCAATACCAATCTCCAATACTCCACGGACCCGGAGTTCACTGTTCGAGCGCGTGGGCCGCCGAACAAACAGACTGACACCCTAACACACTCACGCATGCATGCACGGTATTTAAGTGGCTTCGTTAGATAATCCGTTTGATGGTTGCGATATTTGCTTGTGTACTTGCTTCCTGATTGCCTAAGGAGGAGAATATTGATAATATTGAGGACGAGACATTAGGCTGGCCTAGGCCGACGTACGGTAATTAAATTACAGTAATTAGTAAGTCAGTCAAGGAAATTAAAAACAAAATACGAGAAAAATTGCAATTTTACCACTGACAAGAGAGTAGCTCTTACATATATCCTATACTATTCATCATCATCATCATATCAGCCAAAAGACGTTGCTGGACATAGGCCTCCCCCAAAGAGTGCTACAATGGCCGGTCCTGCGCCACCCACATCCAGCGGACTCCAGCGAACTTTACCAGGTCATCAGTCCACCTTGTGGGGGGCCTGCCCACGCTGTGCCTTCCGGTACGTGGTCGCCATTCGAGAACCTTTCCACCCCGATGGCCATCGGTTCTACGTGAAATGTGCCTCGCCCACTGCCACTTAAGTTTAGCGATTCGGAGGGCTATATCGGTTACCTTGGTTCTGCTGCGGATAGCCTCATTTCTGATGCGATCAGGCAGAGATACTCCCAGCATAGCCCTCTCCATTGCCTTGTGGGTTTGAGCCTTCTTAAGAGGCCCATAGTAAGCGACCACGTTTCCGTGCCATGCGTCATCCATAGTGTGAATCGAGCAATATTTGTATATATCTATATATATATTTGTAATCACGTTCCCGGAAACGGCTCTAACGATTTCGATGAAATTTGGAATATAAGGGGTTTACGGGGGAGAAATCAATTGAGCTAGGTCTCTCCGTATTTTCAACCGAGCAGAGCTCGGTCGCCCAGGGACCATACTATTATTCATATTCACAAAGAGAATATAACCACTACGTTTAAGAGGCGGAACTTCATAGTACAGCGCTTATTTGGTCGTGCGTAGACTGCACCAACATAAGAAAAATCTAATGTTGCTATTCTCATAAAGGCTATTATACACCTATAAGATAGAAAGAGACAGAAAACATTCAATTCATTCACTTTTAGGCGGTTGGCTGTGACAAGTGGATGGTGTATAGAATGCTTAATTTAGTGCTGTAAAAACCGATAATAGTGATTTCAAGAACCGATAAATAGTGATTTTAAGAACCGATAATAGTGATTTCAAGAACCGATAATAGTGATTTCAAGAATCAATAGTAATTGATATAAGCATTTTTATATTTTGATTTGCCTCGTATTTGTCCCTTATAAATGAAACAATATTCAGTTAAGTTGCAACCATTATTTATTCTTTCAGATTAAGTACATTTTGATAATTAAAAACTGCCTGACTACACTGAAATGTAAAGTAATTTTAGTAGAGTAATTGCGCCGGTTGGCAATCACTGTTTAGTATGTTGGTTTGCGAACATTTCGGTATGGACGACCTCAATTGAAAAGATAATTTATAGTTTTCATAGTAGGTAGTTAGAGAGAGATTTAAAAAATAGCATGTCACTAAATGTTTGATTTAGATCTGCAAAATTGTGAATATATTTAATTAAAAAAACCTTGTCCTGTGTCAGGTGTTCGCTGAGGCTGGGCTGACACAGTCTGAGATCATGCACTGAATTCAGAATCTAGACCCCTCAAGAACAAAAAAAAGTAGGTTTGGTAGAAATTCTGCATAAAGCGTGCCGTTTTATTTGCTCTTGAGTAATCAGATTATGATTCCCTTACACAATTCCGTTGTGTGAGGCCGGCCTGAAGCTGATTGCGTAACCGGCATAATCACCTCAGTTTACATTTTCAATGACTGAATTTTAACAAATCGGATCTTAAATAAAATAAATGTGAAGCGTCTGGTCAGCACGAGGCATATTAAACTATCTGTCAGATAAATTTTAATCTGGTTATTTTTACAAGCTTTATATTAAGTCGCCTTGTTAGTTCGTTCGATCGTTAGTATGCACGTATGTGCCAAGTTAAATTTGACCAACTTCGTGTAGTTGACTTCAAATTTAGTACCTATAAGTCGGATGGCAATGCCATCCTATGGTACCATAAAACTGGTTTTATGATAAAGATGGAAGGTGGACATACGGCCATAGCACCTCCATAATTACAACAAGATTAATTAGTGGTTCATAACTAGGTAAAAAAACTGCGGTTGGCAATAAAAGCTTGTACCAATAATATTTTTTATACAGAAACTTTTTTATTCTTTAAATATAATTTATCATTATATTTCCTATTACAATACCCTCTACATAATAGATACATTACACTGTAATTGATATTATAATACCATAATCAACCACCGCAACTAGGTGATCATATACGTATACCAACTTTCACTTTTTGAACATTAAATGAATGTTCCCCTTAAATAATTGTAACATTAATAATAGGTACACGAGCATCTGAATTTGATAGGAATTTATTAGCAATGAAGCAGTTTCTCCTCATGTTGGTTTTATCTCGATTTCGACCTGAGTGAGCCTGGGGTCAACTGCTGAGTCTAGAATCAGGTGGACACTTTCCCTAATTCGTTACTTTAGTAGATTCGCTACTTTCCCTAATTCGACACTTTCCCGTATTCGACACTTTTCTTACTGGACACTTTCCTATCTTGATACTTTTGTACAGTCATTGATACAAGTAAAAAAAACATAGTTAAACAATGAAGCCGCTGCTTTTATTAGTTACTAGTAAACTGAACATAACATTTACATGAACACATGTCTTATATTTAAACAAAAAACTACCCGACCCGCTATATAAATTAGAAATAACTCTTATACTTCTGTGACCTATAAACTGCAGCACAAGGTTTACCTATAACTCCTATAAATCGTTTAGTAAAAAATTACTTAACCCGCTTAGTGAGCGACCTTGTGATATTTATCAAGCTCAATTGATTAATGCATTGCTGCATATCAATTTTCTTCAAAGAATAATCTTGCATTATGTTGTCTATGCGTTGGTCCAACCAAATGGACCGTTTTTTTCGGTTTTTTTCATTTATGTAAATACTTCTCTGTCGTATTTTAAAATCAACACAATTTGCTTCCCTTTTTAAGATTGATATATATGAAAACAAGCCAGGTTTTTTTTCTCCAATGTTATGAGCCAATCGATGATGCCATGATTCTACTAAATTTATTGTTCGATGACGTTCATTATAGCAACTCAATATATCAATGTAACTATATAACCATGTTTCACTCATATATACATTAAAATTGTCGAAATCGGTTTGTTTCGGTGTTTGTCCAGATATTGTAAGCCAGGCCTCCGGGATATCCTGTTCTGGTAAAAATGCCATTACTGCACAAGATTTTATATAATTACGGTTCTCTCTATTCGATACACATTCAGGTTCCATGTGAACGTCTATGTTCAATTATTTTGCTTTACGAAGTAAACACTGTCTATAATGAAAAAAGCATCCGACTATTTTTGCCGAGGCATAAACCTCTTTGATTGCGTGAATGGCGGCGTTTTCAAAGTCCACGTGAAATTTCTCAGGTGAAAAAGTCGGTAACTTTGACTTTAGGAAATGTAATACTCTGAGGTATGTTGATTTTGACTTGTCAGGTAGAAGACAGTACATTAGTGGTACTACATTGGTCTCCGTTTTTGTACTGCCTATATCTGCATGAAAGGAATATAATTGTTTAAAGGGGTGTGGAACATATTTGAATACACCGTCACAAAAAATGTCCTTGGCTTTGGCTAATGTCTCAGAGGCGTATTTAGTCATGAATTAAGATTTTTTTAGTAGATCCGTCGTCTAACATAAGAAAGTTTTCTGCCAATTCTTCTGTTATCATGACGTCCTCGAGTTTCTTGAAAGCAGTTGTTTTCACCCTCCATGCCTTACGTCTTGCTTTATATAGCTTGTTTTTAACGGATTTGAAAGATGGTACATCATCAACAAATTCAGACTCAGAGTTTTTTAGATATCTAAAAGATTTTTCATAGATTTTCCTTACGGATCCAAATTCTGTTTGTACTGCAAGCATGCAGGCATGCATGGCTTCATCGATCACATTAGTAGCAGGATCTGGATCACACAGGTGTTCAGTTTGACGAATTTTAACTGAATTCTTATTTAATGTTGTACTGCCTCGGCAAAATGTTTTATTTTTACAACGCCACCAAGTGCTTCCATTTTTGTTTGTGCGAACAAAGTTATAACGAAACCCATTTTTTATAAGCATTTTTTTGTTTCTCTCACTTAATATAAACTTCAGGCCTTGTCTTACGGACATTGTAAAATATATAATTACTTCATTAGATCACAATATTTCACATCACAACGTAATACACTCTTAGATAGCAATGACATGTAACATTGAATGACATTGGTGACGTGAATTCCATAATAATTATAAATACAAACTCTAGCACAAGCTTATAGCGGCCAGTGTTTAAGCAAAGAGGTATAGTAAATTAGACATAATAAAGCAGAGTAGTGGCAGTAGTAAACGGAATTTAGCCCTAAGACTGTTCTCAGCACGAAAATATTGAGTACGTAACTGTACAATACTAAAAAGTATCAAGATAGGAAAGTGTCCGGTAAGAAAAGTGTCGAATACGGGAAAGTGTCGAATTAGGGAAAGTAGCGAATCTACTAAAGTAACGAATTAGGGAAAGTGTCCACCTGATTCTAGACTCCAACTGCTCTCGTAGCCGATCCCGTGAATTTCCCCGTATGTAGCGGAAATCGACTAGGGCGTTGGCGCCCGCTAGGCGGGTTTCTGGCAGTGAAAATGCTAGTATACCTAATCCCTAATAGAATCAGCTTAGGTACTACTTTAATGGAAGTGACTGCTGTCACTTGACTATTATGTTTAATAACATAAAATTTGTCATTATTATGAGAATGGCAAAGAATGTGAAAACTACTCGACAAAGACAGTGTCAATTATTAAATTGAGTGTTATTACTCCAATAAAATTATAAGTTGAGTGTCTACGTACCTACCTAATATCAGAACTGGGCATTAACTCGTTAATCCGTTAATCGTTAATTAACGAAGTTAACATTTCGATTAACGCATTAACTTTTAAGTTAACTTTAAAAATCGTTAACGGACTCGTTAACTTCCGTTAATCTTCCTCAAGTACGTTAATCGTAAATCCATTACCTACGATTTACTAAAAAGATACCGCACGCACCGCGCAAAACGCGTTCTGTCAAGTAGTACGTTCGGGCCTTTGAGTATTAAGCCACTCAAAGGTTCGGGCCGGTCGACAAGTGCGGTGTGGTGCACTTACTAGGTATGTCTTGCCGGTGCCTGCGAAAAAAATCGATCCATATGCTCCATTTAATCGTTTCATTACTTAGCGCCGGCGCTTAGAGTGACGAGTGTTTTACCTAAACAAATACTACTTACGTACTGTTTGGATTTCCGTGACTTTCAATCTGTACCGTCCGTGATAGTTTGCGTTTGTGCCGTGTGTGTATTTATATTATTTTTTTTATAAAGAAAGAGTGTCATCATCATCATGACATCAGCCGAAAGACGTCCACTGCTGGACATAGCATAGGCCTCCCTGCAAAACGTGGCATAATGACCGGTCCTGCGCCACCCGCATCCAGCGGACTCCCGCCACCTATACCAGGTCATTGATCCACCTTGTAGGGGTCTAAGTCTAACCATGCTGTGCCTTCCAGTACGTAGTCGCCACTCACGAACTTTTCCGCCCCAACGGTCATCGGTTGCTGTGCCTTCCAGTACGTAGTCGCCACTCACGAACTTTTCCGCCCCAACGGTCATCGGTTTTGCGTGCAATGTGCCCCGCCTACTGTCACTTAAATTAGCAATTCGGAAGGCTATATATCAGTTACCTTGGTTCTGATGCGGATAACCTCATTTGTGATGCGCTCATGGAGTGAAACTCCCCTAGCATAACCCTCCCCATTAATCTTTGTATGTCTTTGAGCCTTCTACTGAAGCTCTAGCTTACTATGCCTCTTAAGGCCACGTCGGAAAAAGAGTACTATGTAAGTAATTTTTTATCACGTGTTAACTGATTAGCGATTAACGGTAACTTCCGTTAAATCTTCCGAAATGTAACGCTTTAACGTTTAACGAAGTTAACTTTTTTATTAACGGATTAGCGATTAACGAAGTTAACTATTTGATTAACTGTGCCCAGCTATGCCTAATATAAAATTCCTATTAAGTATTCCCGGGTCACTTTGTCACCTTGTGTCCCTCAGAGCGAAAAAGTAAGAGCCGCGCTAAGCGGGGCTACGTTTACTTGATGGCGGGTCGTAGATGCTTATCTCTCAATGCAGGATATGTTTAGGGATTATATGTATACCTAGTCCTCTTCATCAACTTCGATGACGGCGACCATAACATATTATGGATTGGGCCAAAGTTTGATAGTCACTTACTCCCGCCCGTGCCATAACTTGTGAGAGAGGTTAAGAATTTTGTATCATGAAGCCCCGTATGTATGTCCAGCTGACGGACTTTCCACCACTGTACAGTCAGCTGACGATTGTTTTTCGTCATAATACTGGATTAACTATCATTTGATGATAAAATGAATCGGGAGGTATAGGCAATTTTTTTTTAAATTTTTGGGAGGCTGCTGCTGGTCAACCCACCAACGGAGCCGCAGCTGACGTCCACGGGGCTTCATGATACAACAGTCTTAACCTTCTCACAAGTTATGGCATGGGAGTTGATTGGTCACGAAAATGTGTTGCTTTAGTAGTATAGATAGTAACGCTTACTCGGTATGTAGTGATTTTCACGATGTTTTACAAAGTTTAAGTGGAAGTTGTGTATGTTAACATACAAGTAGATAGGTTCGTTAAATAAATTTGAACCAATGAAAGGACGCCGCTCGCCTCGCCCGCTCGTTACTGGCTCGGCCGCCTGTGTGATGGTGTTCATAGCGCGCCGTACTCCTGATCCGGCCCGCTCCGGATCCGCACCCATCCGCCGTGTGTTTTGCGCATTCGATTTATTCACCTAACCGTTTTGTATTGTTCAGACTTTTAGCACTTGTCTGCTAAATCTTCTTTTCAAACAGAAGAAGTTGAAGTTCATCCTTTTTCATATCGCAATCTGTAAAAAACAAAAAATTAACTCGTTCGTTTTGAGAAGCATGGAGAACATAGATAGATTTAGTAAATTTTTATTCCTTCCCCGCTATTCTGAGACTTGTTTTAAGCTCAGCTCAACGCTCACCCACCAATATATCTTGCCACTAGACGCTTATAATGTAATTTTTTAAAGTAAACCGTAGCAATTCCCCACTATATACCACTTAATAAATAAGCTATTATACTAATGTAAATATAGCAGTTATTGTAATGTGGCACTGTAAAAAATTCAACTGTCCCTATTGTAAAAAGTCCAAATGATTTCGGTAAGTATATACCTAGAGGTACGCAAAAGGCATTTATATTTACTATATTATTATAAATATAATTCACAGAGGCCTTATACTTTCTGAATTAAAGCCCTGTGACATCCAGACATAACTGAGGGCCTACCGCGAAACGATATTCGTTTTCGTTCGTGTATCTTCCTCTTTGTCGCTCGAACTAGCAAGTGCAACAGAGACGGAGATACACGAACGAAAACGAATATCGTTTCGCGGTAGGCCCTCTGGCCTGGCAGGACGAAACTATAAGTTCCGTTTTTGCTATTTTTGCTACCGAAAGTTTCCAGGGTTTTTTTCTTTAAGGTTACCTATGTTATTACATATACATTTAGATGTTCTATCGCGGCGTTTTATGACATATCACTAGGTAGGTACTAGACTATTTTCGTTTACGGAAACCAGCGTACTTGAACTACTTACTTATCAGCTTTTTGATGTTCTTGTTCTGTTTTCTCGGGCCCGGGAATTTGACCGCCGCTAGAACTAAGTTCATTTTCAAGACGAGGACGTTTTTCTGGTATTGATTCTGAAATATAATTACGCATATACACATGAGTGATCATTTCAGATCTGATTCATTCATTCATTTATTCCTTGATAAAACATAGTTTTACATGTCAGTACCTATATATAATTTTTTATAGTTTAGGTCATTCTTAAATAACATTAGATACATAATATCATTAGATTTATAACAGTTATGTTTTAAGTTACGCAGCACGCTGGTCAATACGATTTGATTATTATTTAGTAGGTAGGTACATTTAGAAATTGTCGTGTTTCTAGGAGAACAGTTAATATTATTTTATCGTAGGCCCTTAAACATCACAGTATCGATTGATTGGGCAGCGAGCCAGTTGAAAAGATGTTCGGTCATCAGTGTACATAATTCAGGAATTCGTCGTGATATATATTTAGGTAGACGTTGGCAGCGGCTTTGTGTTCAGTGGCAGAGAGAAGAACAGAATGGCGATTACTCTACTGACAAGAGCCCGGCTCTTTAAGTTCATGATGATGAGCGGTCACTCATACAGTGTATCATAGGGCATATTCATTAATTTATAACCCTTACACGGATAGTAACAAAACCGACAGTCAATGTCAATCGCATACGCTTAGTAACAAAACCGAAAGGTTATACGTGACAAAAACATAACTTTAGTTAACCTTAACCTGCCTACTAATATTATAAAGATCAAATTCAGTGAGATTGCACCTTTGTAACTTTGTCAGTTTGTATGTAATGGGTAATATCCCAAACCGCTTATCCGATTTCAAGAATTCATATAGTACCATCTATGAATAAAAAAATGAATCAGCCAGTATCATTCCAGACGTTACTTTGTCACGAATGATCTCAGCTTCCCATGAACGGAAAAACATTAACCTTTTTTTTTATAGGAACAATATTATTCTGGCTTCCGCTTAGGATAGTTTTTATGTGACTGCGACAATTAATTAATATTATATTAATGAACCTTCAGGTCTTTATGCTTTGTTTGTTGGTACTCTATGTGTACCCCATATATTGTATTCTAAATAAACAAAAAAAAAGTCACCAGTGGTAACCTTATAGAACAAAGTAACCAGAATAACGCCACTACTTGCTCTGTGGTCTGTGTTCCTGGTGGTGAGTAGGTCGCCAGCGCTCCCGAGCATGTGTCGAGTGAGGGAGCCGCGTTTGTCTATAATCTACTCGTATCAATATCAACACACTGAATCCTCAGATCAATAAAGGGTCGGCAATGCGTTTAAGATTGTTATGGTGTCACCAGCGTCCATAGGCGACGGTGTCTGCTTACCGTCACGCAGAAAGTATGCTTTTTTGTCATCGTCAAAGTAAAAAAAAAACTCAAATCAATAAAGAGTCGGCAATGCGTTCAGGATTCTTCTGGAATCGCAAGCGTCCATAGGCGACGGTGAAGTACTCACGGTGTCTGCTTACCGTTCACGCAGACCTTAACCTTGTTTGTCACCGTTGAAGTTAATAAAAAAAAACAATAGAGCCATATGACGACCGAATAGCCTAGTGGTTAGAGAACCTGACTATGAAGCTTGAGGTCCCGGGTTCGATTCCCGGTCGGGGCAGATATTTGTATGATGAATACGAATGTTTGTTCTCGAGTCTTGGATGTTTAATATCTATTTAAGTATGTATTTATCTATATAAGTATGTTTATCCGTTGTCTAGTACCCATAGTACAGGCTTTGCCTAGTTTGGGAATAGATCAATTGGTGTGAATTGTCCCACGATACTTATTATTATTATTATTTTATTTATTCTTGCTGAAAATATTGTTATTTTTTTTCTGCCCGCGGCTTATAATGAGACAAACTAATACCAACAATATCAGAGCTACAACAGACACAGACATAATAAGATAGGCAAACAGACGATTGGAAGAATAGTGTTGATAGTATAGACAAGACAACGCAATGATATTATTTATGAGGTACCTAAGGGCACCGCGGAATATTATCTCGCTCATATTTGAATTGTGTTAATGATTACAGCTTTATAAATGTTTTTTCAGCTTTTTAATCTAGATGTTCTATAGCGGCGTTTTATGTTATGATTATGACATCTCACTAAGTACCTAGTTACGTACGTACGTACGTTTTTTTGTGTGAGGTGTGCAATAAAGAGTATTTGTTTTGTATTGTATTGTAGTTACGGAAACCAGCGTACTTTAACTACTTACTAGCTTTTTGATGTGCTTGTTCTGTTTTTTGGGGCCCGGGAACTGGACCACCGCTAGAACCAAGTTCATTTTCAAGACGAGGGCGTTTTGCTGGTATTGATTCTGAAATACAATTACGTATTGAGTGATCATTACATATCTGATATATATTTAGGTACCTACACTTTGGCAGCGGCTTTATTCAGCGGATTAATCCATCATTCATCATTTGACGACCGATTTGGCTTAGAAGTTAGTATTTACATATAGCCCTTCCAAAGTAAGTAGGTACCTACACGCTAGTCTAACCGTGATTCTCATTCCCAATTTATACCATAAAGACTTCATGGATCCAATTAGTTGAAATATCAAATGAATCGCACATTACGAAGAACTCGGTGATCAGTTTTGAAACCCGCATGAGGATTGAGAATCACACGCATGAACAACTCTGCTACCGCCGCTTACAGCACTTTTAAAAGGTACTTGGATGAGATAGGTAATATATAATCGACCACAGAACTATGATTACTGTTTACCTTATACCTACTGAAACACATACTATCAAGGTAAATAAAAATAAACTCAAAGGCTGTAGTTTCTTTTTGAAGGCACTTAATTAGTGGTACAGTCGGCCTCATAAGTAGCTGAACACCTAAGAACCTTATCGTTTAACATGACGTTTAATGCAACACAGTACAAAGGTGTTAAGCCCCTTGTGAGGCCGACCGTACCTCCCGAGTATGGACATACCTTGTTAATATACCCTAGTAGCATTTTTTGTAGGCATACGGTTGGGCCTTGGTACTACGTTTTGTTGGCCAACCGTAGAAGTTGGCCGCATGTTTTGCTGAAGGGCCTACAGCAAAGGCCCCGCAAAAAAAATCTACAGAGGGCCACAAGTAGCATTTATTGTTGGTATATGGTTGGGCCTAAGTAGTCTAACTACCCTATTATTGGGAAACCGTAGGGTTTTATTGTTGGCAAACGGTTGGGCCTATGTCATTTGTTGGGAAACCGTAGCATTTGGCCGCATGTTTTGCTGAAGGGCCTACAACAACGGCCCCGCAAAAAAAATCTACAGAGGGCCACAAGTAGTATTTATTGTTGGCATATGGTTGGGCCTATGTAGTCTAACTAACCTATTATTGGGAACACGTAGGGTTTTATTGTTGGCAAACGGTTGGGCCTATGTCATTTGTTGGGAAACCGTAGAATTTGGCCGCATGTTTTGCTGAAGGGCCTACAACAACGGCCCCGCAAAAAAAAACTACAGAGGGCCACAAGTAGTATTTATTGTTGGCATATGGTTGGGCCTATGTAGTCTAACTACCCTATTATTGGGAAACCGTAGGGTTTTATTGTTGGCAAACGGTTGGGCCTATGTCATTTGTTGGGAAACCGTAGAATTTGGCCGCATGTTTTGCTGAAGGGCCTACAACAACGGCCTCACAAAAAAAATCTACAGAGGGCAACAAGTAGCATTTATTGTTGGCATATGGTTGGGCCTAAGTAGTCTAACTACCCTTTTGTTGGGAAACCGTAGGGTTTTATTGTTGGGATACGGTTAGGCCTGTCATTTTGTTGAGACGGTGGGCCTTTATCCCAAAGATACAATTACCCAACGGTTGGTAAATAGTTGTATACCCACTTGAAGGTCCTACGTTTTTTTTTACTGAGGGCCATTAGTGTAACTAAACGTTGGGCCTTCATCATAAACGTACAATTACCCAACGGTTGGTAAATTGTTGTATAACCACTTGAAGGCCCTACGTATGGTTTTTTACAGAGGGCCATTAGTGTAACTAGACGTTGGGCCTTCATCATAAACGTACAATTACCCAACGGTTGGTAAATTGTTGTATACCCACTTGAAGGCCCTACGTATTTTTTTTACGGAGGGCCATTAGTGCTACTATACGTTGGGCCTTCATCATAAGCGTACAATTACCCAACGGTTGGTAAATTGTTGTATACTCACTTGAAGGCCCTACGTATTGTTTTTTACAGAGGGCCAATAGTGTTAGTATACGTTGGGCCTTCATCATAAACTTACAATTTCCCAACGGTTGGTAAAAGGTTGTATACCCACTTGAAGGCCCAACGCATTTTTTTTACACAGGGCCATTAGCGTAACTATACGTTGGGCCTTCATCATAAACGTGTAATTTACGATGAAGGCCCAACGTATAGTTACACTAGTGGCCCTCTGTAAAAAAATACATAGGGCCTTTAGGTTGGCATACAACCATTTACCAACTGTTGGGTACATGAGTGTATACCCATTTAAAGGCCCTATGCATTTTTTACAGAGGGCCATTAGTGTAACAAGAAAATCCTGAAATAATTAAAACCATACTGTACATTATCCCTGCAACATTTATTAATAAAATTTCAATAGAACACAATTTTTGACTTAAAAGGTTATGAAAATTATACACAAGAAATTCTTTTGCATATACCACTGGCACATTACGAACAAAACAGTGCAAATGTTTATCAGCGTATGATCGCCTCGCCATTCACTATATTCACAAAGATCACCACATAAATAAATAAATAAATATCGTGGGACAATTCACACCAATTGATCTAATCCCAAACTAGGCAAAGCCTATACTATGGGTACTAGACAATGGATAAACATACTTATATAGATATTAAACATCCAAGACTCGAGAACAAACATTCGTATTCAACATAATATATAAATTGCACAATGCATAGAATTATGAGATTTTATACACTTAAACTGAATATTGGTGCGTATAATTATTGATTGGCTTGTTCTTGCTCTTCTGTTCTCTCGCCCTCCATCGCGGTCCCTTGCAAATCGGAACCAACTGGTTAATGCATTTGTAATTTACACTTCGGTTGCTGCTTCAGCCAGTTTGTTGTTACGAACTTCATCTGTAATAAAAATAGTATTGTAGACTCTTTCTACCAATAAAAGTCAAATGTGTACGGTCAACAACTTGAGCTACTATAGAACACTGTATTCGTGCTTTTAACCAACACAGAGCTCCCTCACGAGAAGGCGATCCTGGCTTCAAAATCCCTTCATGCTAAACTTGTGTCCATGCCATTATCATAAACAATCATGAACATCCCACATAAGGGGTAGATCCTGGCTGTAGCATCAGATCACAGTAAAATATATGTTAAGATATCATGCTCGACACAGGCAAGTGTGTGGTCTGTCGCAAATTATAATTTTTATAACATTATGGTTAACCACAGCATCAATAACATCATTCATTGTAAATGCACATACATAGTTTTAAGTCCATGTCGCTAAGCGTTAAAAAGATCTCCAAAGACATAGGTGCAGTTTTAGCTCAAATCTATATCCTATTAATGCATTATCAATACATATATCCACCTATACATTGCAAGTTAATAGAAAGCTTGTAAAATAAAGGGACAAACTCACACAAATTAGCTCTGAGCCTAAAGTATAAGCCAAACTAATCTCTTGGCTTATACTTTGGTACCTACTACAGTAGTAGACAGCAATATACATATGAAGAGAAATGCATACTTAATTACATAAAAAACATCCAAGAATGAGGAAAATACGAGTACACATTAATAATCGACTATATTCGAAACTAATTTTGGCTAAATAAATGGTTTATTAGAAGATTACTCATATTTTCATTCAGTGTAATGTTTTATTAATTTTAACCCTTTTTCAGGCAGGCTTATAAACCTCACTTTATGTTTAGTCCCAATTTCAACCTTAGTACCTTGATTTAGAGTTTAAATGGGATTGAATTTACGAGAAATGTACTTGACCTAAAATGTATTGGCAGTATGTAAATAACTTTGATATAATGTATTGCATTTTTGTTAAACCATTAAGATTGGTGAGGCCTAATTAGATGAGTACAGATGATAAGCTGTAGAAGTCAACATAAAATGAACATACCAAATTTTGTTTGTTTTCTTCGTTTTCTAGCCAATTTTGTATATTGTTCAGGTCTTCAGTTAGACTTCAATGGCAGGTCTATGTCATTTGGTAAAGCAGTCCTGAAAGGTGCCGTTGATACTAATCTCAATAAAATTTCATTTTCTGTCGCCTTTATTTCACTTTTGACATCTGCTATATACGTGGCAATCAATTCTGAAACATAAATAATATACCTATACTATACATGACCTCCGGGTGGTGCTAAAAGTACAACAAACTTGGCAGCTGCACTGTTCCTTCTGAACCTCAACATGTACACTTGAACCCTATCAGCGACATCAACATCGATGCAAATACATTAGTTAGGGAGGCGAATAGGGGAATTTTCTGCAATACTCGAGCGTGGCAGTTTAAGATATGAGAGATACCTTAGACCTAATAGAACAACCTTGTAAAGTATTTAGCTCTATATGTAGTGACGCGCGCCTAGGATAGACGATCAGATTAGTAAAAAAAAATTGATAGTCTGAAATACTCGAGCGCGTCAGATTAAGATATTGGGGGTTGATTTTAGTGTTTAAAGACTAAATTTAACTAATCTGACGATAAGTCCTTGACGCCGCCGAGTTATAGGGGCGCGAACTTGTAAAAAAAAAACGTTAATCCGGCATTCTCGAGCGCGATTTTTTTATTTTTTATTTCGAAGAATATAATCTAAAACTTACTAAAAATACAAAATCTGCCGGTTTCCGCATGACCGGAAGTGTGGAGGAGCCATTTCGTCTTCCTATGAACGCGTTGCGGCATATAAGTCGCGAACGATACATTTTACAAAAAAACTTATAAACAAAAAAGGTAATTTTATTTTACACAAAAAAGGTCTCTTTACATTTTTGTCCAAAGTTAAAACTTTTTGACTTGAAGCATCATAAAAACTCAAACTCCCGGTTTTTTGAGTATATCTCGAAAACTGAGGGTGTTAAAAAAAATTGATATGAAATAACGATGATTAAATTATGTGACTTTTATTATAGCTCAAATTTTTTTTACGCTCATAAACGCAACCGACATACGCTCATAAACGCATATATATTTATATATGTATGTAGGTATGTTATATTATGTGTATGTTCCTGAAATTTTTATACATATTTTAAGAGCTACAAAGAAAGTGGCCTACTTCTTTTGGACTCTATTATTTGTCTATTATATGTACGTTTTTTGGGTTCCGTAACCAAAATGGCAAAATATGGAACCCTTATAGTTTCGTCATGTCCGTCTGTCCGTCTGTCCGTATGTCACAGGCATTTTACTCGAAAACTATAAGGTGTATTTGAATAAAATTTTGAGGATAGCTGTATTTTGTTAGCCGCTACATAGTTTTGTAATTAAATTACTAAAAAAAATTTTTTTTAGGTGTGCACTCCAAAGCCTCTCTCCACTTTTTCTAAAGCTTCTCGACAATTTTCGTGGAAAAAGTTACGCGTATCTGTACAAAAGTATTATTAACATGTACAGTTCCTCGGCCATTCCTCAGTCAGCCGGCATCCGGCACACGTGTCCGTGTCCGGCACTTGCGTATTTCGAGCTCACAGTTTATTCAATATGTTTTTGTAGTTTATCGACTTTTGTGGTAAGATTTTCGTGATGAGTGATAATGAAAGGAAGTGTGTGTTTTGTTCGGAACTATTGACTGCTAAATTTGCGACGTTTACTACAGAAACTTTGAAAAAGTGTAAGACAGTGTTTGAATATCGCCAAAACAAACCGAGCGTCAGAAAATCACGTACGACGTATGACAATCTGAAACTTCCCGATGATGCATCGGGAGATGCTGCATACCATGCGCAATGCTACAAGTGGTTTACAGCGATCAAAATCCCGGCAGATTTTTCTAAAACCACTGAACAGCTTTGCGCTGTCGAGTCAAACATTGATCCGGAAATTCCTGCCTCGGTGGATTGCGCAGCTGATATTCCTACAACTTCAACCGACGCTGCTGACACATCTGTTGACGAGTAAGAACTTTTGTTGTTAACATTTTGTCGCAATAATTGTACATTTTTTTCTTATATGAACTCTATAGTTTTGATTTAAAATTATACCTGGGTTCTCCTGATCTATGATATTTTATATGTAGTAAGCCATACACTAACATATCAAGTAGGGCTCGTGGTCGTGTACGTGTTTCGTGACACGGGAGCCGTGCGCCCGTTCTCGTGTTACACGGCAACGGTTTTAAGGCCCGTTCGTCACGTTAAATTAGGCTACGTGTAATTGTGTCACGTGTCACGTGTAGATCCGTGACACGGGTTCACGTACCTTAAGTACACGCGGATCCGGTCCGCCAGCGACGTTGAGCGAAGATAAGGAATGAAATTGTATCGTGAGTTTTTATTCGTAGCTCTTTATTCCGTTTCATTCATTAATATTTAGGAGCATGGACTTTTAAATATTTAGTGAGTAATAAATAAATGGAAACCAACAGTCACTTCTTTGAACTTCACGAACAAAAACTTGGTATACCAGGTAAAGCCGAAAGCTGCTTATGAGTATTGTTTGTTTAATTATGTCGCTGGCAAACCTTTATAACGAGTATCTTTATCTGCAATTCTGCACGTGCAACTCCACTTATCTACAAAAATACCACCCTGGTAGGTAAATAAAAATGAATGACTCAATAATTTTTAAACCTTGAGAGAACCCAAAATATTTTTATAGAGATGTAAAATAAAATGTCGTCTGCGGGTTTTGTTCTTTACTTTCATGGTAGAATATATATAGGTGTAGTGTAATTAAACTCTATATAGCGACAATCCATTTAACGAAAAACTTTTTTTACCTTGTTAGTCATACAATGAAGCAGTCGAACAACAATATAGCACTATCTCTATCTACTTTGTAATGTGCCGAACCGAAACCGATAAGAACTGCAGCTGTGTACTTTTTTGTTTGTTGTTTTCTTGTTAAGTCCATGCACGTGTTGTTTGCCTGGATTTACCGTCATCATACGTACCGAAGATTCGCAGAAATTTGCTCTTTTGTTTCTTGGGATTAGGATTGCCTTGCATGTTAACATTTTGACTATGTTATATCCCTAGACAGTAAACTTTGATATTCATTCTTTTCATGAATAGCAGAAAAAAAGCTCTTCTCTTAATTTAACGATAAGTATTTACTGATATGATAACGCTATACGTAGGTAAAATACGCAGTCTGTTAATTGTATAATTAATATAAGTCTAACTTTAAGTAAAATCACAATAGCTGGTTATACAGAAAACAGAATAACGCCGTTATAATTGTTAGGTATATTTAAGTAAAATATACCTTATAACTCAAACTACGCAAAAAATATAATTTAAACTTAAATCCACATAGAAAAAAAGCCTTTCGACCCGTACTAAGTAATAATTAGTTTTAATTTTAACTCTAACCAGCGGCGGCCCGGGTGTATCGTTCCGTTCAGACGGGTGCGGTGCACACGAACGCAGGTACGTACTTTGGCGTGTCACGTACCTTGGCGTGTCACGTGAATCCGTGCGCGAACGCAGGTACGTGCCACGTACCGGCCGTGTTCGTGAAATTCGTGATCTTAGTACTTAGTTTCGGTCAGATTAAGAGAACCCACCAACATTTTTGTCAGATTAAAAAAATATGCTTTCAGGATACCGAGATAAACCTCCCCTATGAAAATCTGACGCGCTCGAGTATTTCAAAATAACTTTTTTTTTTTGCATTTTCAAAAATTCATCGTAACTTATCGTCACGCCGAAATCGTCAGTTTTTTTAAAGGAAGCTTTCTTGGGGCCTACTTAACACCCCTTCCGAAAATCTGACGCGCTCGAGTATTTTTTTTTTTTTTGCATTTTTGACTACTTTATATGCCTACCCCCACCACGCAAACCGGCAGATTAGTATACCGTTGTTATCAGAGGCACTCGGGGCATACGTAGTATGAATATCTGACGCGCTCGAGAATGCCCAAGTAACTGTTTTTTTTAACATTTTTGAAAAACCGTACACGCCAAACCCACCGCTAAAATGGTTTTTGCCATACGAGCTTTTCTTTTCGAAATTATTTTATCTTTCGATTTTGATAGGTCTCGACGGCGCCGTTGAATTACGCCATTTAGCTACCTCGCCTCCCTAACTACATATGATGAACTAGGTTTAAAAACCTTAACAGCATGTTGTGTACTTATACTTTTTATCACAGCAGTAGGCACTTACCTAAAGAAGTATTAACCTTGTCTTATGATGTAATAATGATAGACGACCGAATAGCCTAGTGGTTAGAGAACCTGACTATGAAGCTTGAGGTCCCGGGTTCGATCCCCGGTCGGGGCAGATATTTGTATGATGAATACGAATGTTTGTTCTCGAGTCTTGGATGTTTAATATAATAATAAGTATGTTTATCCGTTGTCTAGTAACCATAGTACAGGCTTTGCCTAGTTTGGGACTAGATCAATTGGTGTGAATTGTCCCACGATATTTATTATTATTTATTATTTGTTATGTTTCTGTTGGTGTTGCAGGGTCTGGGGAAGATATTGGAGAATCTGCAAAAAACAATTATTTTGTTATAAGTCAAGTAGATCAACAATTTATTCATATTATTAGTACTTAATTCCAGACTTACCAACATTGAAATCCTGAAGAGAGAACCTTGTTTCTGTAGTATTTTGGGTAGTGTTGTTCATATCTTTAACAAGTACAAAATCTGTTGATGCATTTATATAACCATAAAAGATGGTCCAAAAAACATTGATACATAAACACAAATAAAGCTGAGAAAACATTACAGTCTGGTGAAAAATGAATGGCTCCGGAAGTCTGGATAGCAAATACTTGTTCATTACATGCATCATGTTATAATATTAGTGCAAGCTACAAGTTATCTTGAAGTTAACTTAATAGTTATAGTTAAATTGTAAGAGTGCTGCTGTATACATACACTTACTTATTTTATGGGCACACAGACTTATTTTATGGGAATGGTTTTTTATAACTAATTGTGTAAATACTATAAGTAGGTACTCAGAGAACTATCTAATGCCGGCTGTACACATTAGGCCAACGTTGGCGCGTAAGCCGGATGCCGCTTTGTAAACGAATGAGATCGAATTTTACTCACGCGCCAACGTTGGCCCAATGTGTAGGTACTTACAGCCGGCTTAAAATGTATAACCTTTACCACAGAATCTATTCACTATTATTACTATTATATAGTACACGGTTACTAACATTTCAATGACATGTAGAGAAAAATTAATAAAAAAGACTTATTTACTATTAACCTGTCGCTGCTTTCTGTGATGTCTCTTTTTTAGCGTTGGGCTGAGGTGATGAAGCTTGAGGTGGAGAAGGGTATTTAAAGTTAATAATGTTTTCCTCCAAGTCACTCTCACTATCAGTTGCAATGGCCTTTCTTTTCCTTTCTTCTGATACTAGCTCTGACTCACTCAAGCCTTTTTGCACTTTTCGCGCGCTAACATCAAATCATCTGAAAAATGATGAAATTAATTATTATGCAACTAAAATGATGCAGGTAAGAACAAGTCTACAACAATCAAATACTTAAGTAATAAAATAACATTAACGGTTTTTATTCTAATCTAATCTGAAAAAAACCGCAGAAGATAATAGGTTAGGTTAGGTACTTAGCACGTTTCATTTAAATGTTATGTAGGTATTATGAACAAGCCTTACTCACCGGTTTCGAACATCACACGTTTCACAGCATGAACTGGCCATGTTTCATCCACTGGAAGCTGCGCCATCACGTATTTATTAAATTTGCTTGCTACTTTAAACGGGGGCCACCAACAAACATTCTTTCTTACGCGGCGTGATCCATTCTGCCCGCACGATACCTAGCCCATTGTCTTCAAACTCGATGACTGAACATGTTGTATGTTATACAAAAACTGCTTACTTTTAAAAACACGAAACACGCCACGCCTGCCACACTATTACAAAATTTATAGTTCGGGTACGCCGCCGCGGAGTTGATGGTTTTTTTGGCTGGTAATTAATTATAAAAGAGAAATGGCAGCCTCGAGGGCCTTTGCCGAGTCAGTACGTGTATAAACTAACAACGAATTAAACCATTTATCAAAAAATACGTTGCAAGCTGTTCTGCTTAAAGATGGACGATCCAAAAGAAAGCTCTGGAAAGAGCTGTCTGCTAGTGTTGCCAGGGCCATTGAGTCGTAAGTTACGTTTCGTTTCCCTGAAAACATTTTTGCTGCAATAGTTACATTGTTTTATTTTTATTTAAGAAATGTAAGAAATGTAACCTTCTGGCAACGCTCTCTGCTAGCTGAGGGCCTACCGCGAAACTAAATTCGTTTTCGTTCGCGTATCTCCGTCTCTGTCGCACTTGCTAGTTCGCCATGTAGCCATGGTAGCGTTCAACGCGTCGCATGAGTCAGTACCAGTGTTGCCAACTCGTTAATCAAAAATGTGCTAGATTGTCAAACGTAACAGAACCAAACCGAACAATGTCGCGGCCGAAGAAAAAAAATTGGTCCTTCGAACAAACGAACCAACTCCACCGTTTACGCGACATTCGAACCAGAAACTATGGAACTAATGGAAAATAAACTCAAAACAAACAAAACATCGCAAAAATAGTGCAACAAGTCAGCCGTCTTTGCTAAAATCAATAAAAAAAAACTGATATCGATATACCTCTAAATTAAAGTTTTTCATCGATAATTTTGTGTAAATATTCAACCATCGCCGGTCACTTCGGCTTGGGATATCCTGTATAAAAGAAGAAACTGACTGACTGAATGACTGACTGACTGAACGCACAGCCCAAACCGCTGGTTCTAGAGATTCCTAATTTGGCACGTAGGTTCCTTATAAGGGGTGCACTAAGAAAGGATCCTTTAAAATTCGCCCCTAAGGGGGTGAAATGGGGGTTCAAATTTGTATGGGGAAACAAGGTTACTTGGACTATTTTATTGGAAACTTCACAGGAGTATTATTCAAATTACACTTAGTACGCGGGCATAAGCTAGTTCTCAATAACTTTCAATTTGAACTTTTAGTTTAAGATGCCCGTCAGTTCCTTAGTTTTGTCTCAACCTACACACTGAAGTCACCTACAGACTGATAATCATAATTCTAATAAGGTACTTCTAGCAGACCCACAAGCTCCAAATTTAAAAGGTAATTAGTTTTTAGCCGATTAATTCATAAAACACCTAAAAATATTTCAATTACAGTCTCGTTTCAGATATATATAAACTGCATAAGTAAGTTTGTAATCCTATACAAATACATGCAAATACAAAATTACTTTTGCAGTTTCTGCAAATAGTCGTTCCTACAAATAGTAATAACAAGGTAGGTACAGTGCACTATACAGTACTATTACTTATTCTGTGAATACACGATGGATTTGCATGCGGTTAGTGTTAGCCGTTAGGTGCACTATGCACTAGAAAACTATAAAAACCGGACAAGTACGAGTCGGACTCGCGCACGAAGGGTTCCGTACCATTATTATCTATAAAAACGGCAAAAAAATCATGTCTGTTGTGTGAGATCCCCAGTCCGACTCGCATTTGGCCGGTTTTTTAGTATTTGTTGTTATAGCGGCAACAGAAATATATAATCTGTGAAAATTTCAACTCTCTAGCTATCACGATTCTTGAGATACAGCCTGGTGACAGACAGACGGACGGACGGACGGACGGACGGACAGCGAAGTCTTAGTAATAGGGTCCCGTTTTTACCCGTTGGGTACGGAACCCTAAAAACGTTAGTTACGGTTGGTAAAATAACATTTCCAACATTTCCACACAAAGTCTATGCTAATATTATTCCCAGCTGCATTCATACATTTGTAAGTATTGATAACACACTAGGTAACCCACAAAAAGATCCCATGAAAAACATTCCATGTAAAAAGTCTCGAAACTCTTCCACAGTAAAAAATTGTGAGATATTTTGTAGAACCAAGTCAGGCATGCTTATTAATCTTTATTTGCTTGCCAGATTTTTTTTTGACCTGGCAATCACACAATACTACATAGTTTTAGGTATGCAAAAATTTATAATTGCAGTAAAGTTGCTATGTTGGCAACACTCATTACTCAGAATTAATCGGAAGAAAGGGATGGAGATAACGTAACTACGTACTTCTGTTGTACAAAATGCAAGTTTCTATTGCTCAAACTTGTGATTTGCTGAGATTATAAAACTTTCTGAGTAGTAGGTAGGTAAGTATACAAAATTAACAGAAAAACGAACTTTAAGGGATTAGGTAAATGGTAATGCTAGCAAAACAATTAATTCCTATATAATTTTCCTTGCATACTTTTTATATACCTCCCTATATTCTGATTCTGACACACAACGGGACGTAGGTAGGTACATAATACTCATAAAACTTTTGGAATAGGTATGCTTTTGTGTTACAACGACCGGCGCAATCAAGACCCTAATAATTACTCACACTAATGATTTAAATGTATTTTAATATTTCTTTACGTAATTTTTAGGGTTCCGTACCTCAAACGGAAAAAAAGGAACCCTTATAGGATCACTCGTGCGTCTGTCTGTCCGTCTGTCTGTCACAGCCGATTTGCTCCGAAACTACTGGACCGATTGAGTTGAAATTTGGTAAACATAAATGTAAATTGGTGACCCAAAGATGGACGCGTAAAGTAAATTAATAAATTATACCCCTGGTGGTTCCCCTTGGCCATTTGTTCGCTGGAGAGCGCGGCATTTGTCTTCGTTGGGCCAATAACTAACTAACATTATTCAGCCAACCATAACCAATAAGGCCCATTGTTGGCCATATGTTCACTGGGAAGTGCGGTATTTGTCTTCGTAGGGCCAATAACTATCTATCGTTATTTAGCCAACGGTAGCTAAAGACGTAAAAGCCCATTGTTGGCCATTGGTTCGCTGGGAAGCGCGGTATTTGTCTTCGTTGGGCTAGTACCTAACTCCTGTTACTTAGCCAACCGCAGCCAGAGATGTCAAGGCCCATCGTCGGCCATTGGTTCGTTGGGAAGCGTGATATTTGTCTTCGTTGGGCCAATACTTAACTAACGTTACTTTGCCAACCGCAGCCAAAGACGTCAAGGTCCATCGTTGGCCATTAGTTCGTTGGGAAGCGCGATATTTGTCTTCGTTGGGCCAATAACTAACTACCGTTACTTATCCAACCGTAGCCAGAGATGTCAAGGCCCATCGTCGGCCATTGGTTCGTTGGGAAGCGCGATATTTGCCTTCATTGGGCCAATTACTAACTAACGTTACTTAGCCAACCGCAGCCAAAAACGTCCAGGCCCATCGTCGGCCATTAGTGCGTTGGGAAGCGCGGTATATGTCTTCGTTTGGCCAATAACTAACTAAAGTTACTTACCCAACCGCAGCCAAAGACGTGAAGGCCCATCGTTGGCCATTAGTTCGTTGTGAAGCGCGATATTTGACTTCTTTAGGCCAATAACTAACGAACGTTACTTATCCAACCGCAGCCCAAGACGTCTTAGGCCCATCGTTGGCCATTTGTTCGTTGGGAAGGGATTTAATTCCCATGTTGTTGAGCCCGTTTTACTGCATCGGCCAAACCTTCTTCTCGGGCAGCTATGCTTTGGTTGAGCCTATTGCACTGGCGTCGTAGGAACAAATGTGCTAAAGTCACAAATATTTTTTCACATACTGTATTTTTGTGGGTCATGCAACCAAACCACGACGTATCACAGTTAGCTGAAAATAACGTCACAGTAAATTCGAAAATGTTACGTCTGTGTAATACTGGACATATTTCCGACTCCATTACATCAGTCGCACATTTTACCAAATTGCATAAGTTTTTGGACGGGTATGTTAATGATCTTTTGCTGTCCCACCATTCTCTTAAACTGATGTAATTATACGTTTCGTCCGTTAGTTGTTCAGGATCCACAACTGTCAATGAATCCAGACAAATTTGACATTTGTGTATTTTGCTGATCCTTGAGGCTATGTAGCCGCTAACATAGACTACTGGCTGTTTATCTATATCAGCGAAATCATTTTGATCCTCTAATTCATTATCTGGCAGACTCAAAACTGGGACGTGGTACTCTTCATCTAAATCCATCCGTCCTGCATCTGTCACATTCATTTTATTTGGTTCAACTTCCGCTTCAGCTTGATCATGATCAGCTTCATTGCTAAATACAATATTATGAAAATCTGTTAGTAATGAATTTCCATCTTTTTGGCAATTAGACCCTCGACTATGTGGTGCCGTGAGTCTAGTAATAACGGCGGTCTTTAAGGCGGCCATAAAATGCGCGCAAGTGGGATTATTATTTGTAGGGCTATGTTGCCTAATAATACCGAATAGGTTCTCAAGGGAATCCTGATTAAGTTGGCGCAAGTTTAAATATTTAAAGCCCATTTTTTTTACTTCCAGCCAAATTCCTCTAAGAGATTTTAGAGACTGAATGTAGCCATTAACACATTTGACATTTCTGGCGACATTTCCAAGTTCATTCACAAATATCATTGATTTAAGTTTTTTCTCGTACTTTGCCCACTCGTCTAAATGTTTTGTATTGACTGACACATTCTGCCGCAGGCCCTTTTTTATATCTTCTGCACATGAAGGTCCATTGGTACAGTCGAACAACCGGTCCAGTTCTACCACAACTTGAGCGGTGTCCATTAGCTCTGCTGCCAGATTTTTATTTTTTTCTGCTTCTGACATTAGCTTAAGCACTGCAGCCACAGTGTTACTCAGCATTTGAGCAGCATATTTTACTCTCATTTTCGTCCTATATTTGGGCGACACATGCGTTGCACTAATTTTGCATAAATATAAAAAATTCCGGTTTTTCTCTTCAACTAGCTGAAAATGGGACCATTTCGCCGTTCTTCCGTCTAATGATAAGTTACCATTTTTTAGAAAGTTATTTCTAATGGACTTGAATAGGTGTGGTACATCGTATAGAATGAAGATCTCTTGGCCATTCAAGTAAAATGAATTTGGGTCCAAGGCACTGCCAGAAGGTGAAGAAAACTTCTTTAAGAGTTTCACAGCACCCATATTTGTGGGACCCTGGTCACATACGGTTGTTAAAACTCTATAACCAGTTGCATTTACAGCGCATATGATTTCTTTGATTAAGACTGACAACTTTTCAGCGGAAATAGTTCCTTTTACGAAGTAGAACGCAATTGGTTGTTTAAATTTTTTGTGTATTCCTTGCAACATAAAGACGAGAGCATGGTCGGCCACTGCATTGGACCTCCCATCTTCTTGTGTAGCTCCCAAGTCTTGGAAACCATCGACTTGGCCAGCAGTGGGATTGTACACTAGTCGAGGTTTTAGGGCTATCTCGTCGAAAAGTAGCGCACATACTTTTTCCTTATCAGTTTTTTGTTGGCCTGTCACTAATAAATGGTTTAAAACCGACTTGTTGATTCCTGGTTCCATTGGAATTTTTTTGAGCACATTCTGCAATGTCTTGATGCTCGGCAGCGGAATAATATGTCTCAAATAGCGGTATGTTTTAGCCGATCTTTTAAGTATTGCCAAACAAGATATTTTATTTTTTGTAGTCCATCGCCGTCCTGTAGGCTTCCGTGTTTGGTTTTTTGCAGCCGAAGTTACTATTTCCTTTAAAAAGGGAGATTCGATTTTCTCGACCAACATTGCACTCCTTCGTAGAGATTTCAGTGTGCATTTAGTCTTTTTAAGTTCGTCAACTAATTTTTTCTTACTTGGAGACATATCTGTAAACAATCTATATTAAGTTAGACAGTTATTATGGCACCAAAGACCATATGCAAAAACCTGCGTATACGGTGTTTGTTGACCTCAACAATGCTTACGACCTAGTTCCTGGTGAGGTTTTGTGATGTGCCTGAAAGACAGTGTGCCTGGGAAGTATGTAGGGCTGATTCGGTCTTTGTATGATAGATGGGCTCGAGGTTCAGAGCAGACTAGAGCAATGGCAGCAAAAATTGGAGGACGTGGGCTTGACAGTTAGTAGATCAAAAATTGAACACATGGTCTGCGAGTTTGGCGGTCTTTCCAATTTTACGCCCATAAAGCTCGATGGCCTAACGCTACCGGCCTGCTCCGATTTCTGATACTCGGATCGCTCATTGAATGCTTTTATGGTCGTGCGATGATATCCGAAGTGCATCTGGAATCAATGGCTGCATCACTAAATTTTTACTTTTATTTTATTTCTATTATTCGGTTCTTCTTAGATGCGATGAATGTTTCGGTCTTAATGTTTGGTATTCTTTCTTTTTCTTTGTCCAAATAATGCGAAAATTAGGTTTACTTCCGTTACCAGCTGTTCAAGTACGGACGATTTTTCGGATGTCATCAGCAAACCTTATAATGTCAAACTTCTCTTCTTTTGTTTATGGATCAAGATATATTAACCTACTAATATTATAAACGTGGAAGTTTGGATGGATGGATAGCTGGATGTACGTTCTACTTAATCTCAAAAACTACTGGACGAATATAAATTCGTCCAGTAGTTTTTTATATAAATGAAACTTTCAAATTACAGCCAATTAATTAAATATTATTTAAGTGTTCAGCACCCATGCGTTTTTAAAAGGTGCATTTATATATTTTATAATAGAAATTTGTGTATCTAGCGGAAAACATTGTATAATTTTTCTAGCTTTAGTTTTCACACGCAAATAGCAATTTCAAAATGATACATATTAATGATTTGCACATGTTCAAACACTTATTATATTTTACGTCTTCGTGTATTTATGAAATTGAAAAATAATACTTTATCCATAAGTTACAAAGGAAAACGTGGGGTGCTCAATACTTTTGGCCAAGGCTGAATGTACATAAGGTACATATCTGAATAGGACAAAGTCTATAATTTATGTCAAATTACATCCCTTCATTGACCGTGACGTTAAAAACCGAATCAGCGCAGGATGAAATGGTGATAGGTCACAATGCCCCTTCGACGGGACAATTCTATATGTATATACAGTGTATAATAGAACAGCTCGGGTTGAAACGGATTAAATGTTTGACGTTGCAAGAACGGACTGCAAGACACAGGAAAATAAAAAATGTACGCACCTGAATCGTGGTCGAGTTTTCGTTTGTTCCGCGTAACCGTCCCGTCTGAAAATGTCTTTGTATTATTATTTCCTTATTATTATCAGCTAGATAAATTTATATTTTAGATTCTCGTGGTACATAGAACGCAATACATAGCTTGTGTCCATTCCAGAGGTGTACTCTATTCCGGAGATTACCCGCTACATACAAACTTGCAAAGCAATACACATTACCCCTTTGTAATATAAGGCAATGTTGCTATTTAGTAAAATTTAATTGAAACCTGCGCCGCTGGATGCGAGTGGCGCAGGAGCGGTCACTTTGGCACTCTTTGGGGGAGGCCTATGTCCAGCAGTGGTCGTCTTTCGGCTGATATGATGATGATGATGAATTGAAACCTGGGTAATTTGAAGCACTTCGTAAGGACCCCCAAAATATAGTATTTATTTATTTATTTATTTATTTAAACTTTATTGCACAAAATACAAAAAAAATATATGTACAAATGGCGAGCTTAATGCCAGATGGCATTCTCTACCAGCTATACGTATAGTATTTATGCGTACTATACATATATTTCTTCAACAGTAGGTATATAGTACAAAGGGTCAAAATATAGTACAATACTTTATAATATAGTACCTACGGTTGGCAACCCTAATCAGGACCGTACTGAAATTCTCTGATTCTTATAAAGTATTCTAGAATAAACTCCTGGTTAAGTGACCATGTAATTCATACGTAAAGATTTAAGAGAGGTTTACCTTCACATTGCTCTAACACAGCGCAATATCATTTTGCTCATATTTAGACCAGCTCAACTTCGGAAGTACCTAACCACCTTACAGAACAACGCAGCCAGAATAAAGCCACTACTTGCTCTATATGTATGTGGTTTACAAACTTTACTTCTGACTTCATTTCAGCATTATTACAAAAGTCATGTGAAATCCAGGGAACTTGCCAGTTTCCACCTCCTGTCAGACTTTTTCCTCAATGACCGTTTAAGATTCTTCTGGAATCGTAAGCGTCAAAAGGCTACGGTGACTGCTTACCATCACGCAGACCGTATGCTTGTTTGCCACCATCGAAGTCTTAAGAAAACCTCAAACTCAAATCAATATAGGGTCGGCAATGCGTTTAAGATTCTTCTGTTTTCGCAAGCCTCCATAGGCTGCGATCGATATCTGCTTACCATCAGGCAGACCGCATGCTTACTAGCTGCCCGCGCGGTTTCATTCGCGTATTGCAGAAAACGCAGGCAAACTCATGGAATGAAATATAGCATATGTCCATCCAGGAAGTCCATTCTAGACACCAATGAAAATCTTTTTGAAAGTTATCCAGTGGTTCCGGAGACTACCCATTACGTACAATACAAACTTACAATCTCACAGACAATTTCCTCTTTATAATATTACTAGCTTCCGCCCGTGACTTCGTCTGCATGAACCCGGGATAAAAAAACCATCCTATATTTTAAACCAGGCTATTAAATATAGGCTATCTTCGTGCAAAATTTCATCCAAATCGGTTGAGCCGTTTGAGTGGGATTGAGTTACAAACATCCAAATATCTGAACACCCAAACATCTAAACATATCCAAACATCTAAACATCCAAACATGCAAACTTAAATCCAAAATAGACAGAACACAGATGTCTGTACACGGAGATGGTCGATTACAGACAGACGGACGGACGAATATGATGAGGAACAGTTGACATCTGAGAACAGGCACATATCGGCACATTAAACCACGAATGATGTTCCTTTGATGGTGATGATTTCCGGGATAAAAACTATCCTATCTCCTTGCCTGGGATTCAAACTTACCTCTTAACGAAATATCGCACGAGATGTTTCGAACCAATACGCTGTTAATCATGAGTGATCGAGGTGCCGGCGCATTTAGTACTGTGCGCCTGTGCTCGGCCCGTCGGCTTTTCAGCGCGCGCAAGAGCGAGAATCTACCCTTGTTTCCATTGTTGCATGACGGATGAATGTTCGGTTACACACGTCGCCACGTCACATCACATATTAAAGTCACGTCCACGCTCATAAACAGATGTGCCACAGGGCTCATAAATATTTTAGTGTAGAGTACAAATATACTGAAATTTATTACCATTTATATTTGGACATGCCGATGTGGAAGGTATAGCAGGAACGGTTGAGTGTGCAGCAGCCGAAACTAAAATGCATTGAGATAATTAACATTTATAGTACATGAGACATGTTTTTGTTCAGCGGGTTCATCCATCATTCATCATTGGTTTGATGACCGATTTGCCCTAGTGGGTAGTGAACCTGCCAATGTAGCTGAAGTTCTTGGGCTGGAATCCCGGTAAGGGCATTTATTTAAGTGATTAGCACAAATATCCTACTGTAAACTATTTATTACCATTTATATCTGGACATGCTGACGTGGAAGGCACAGCAGGAACGATCGGGTGTGCAGCAGCCGAAACTAAAATACATTGAGATAATTAATATTTATAGTAATGAGACATGTTTTTGTTCAGCGGGTTCATCCATCATTCATCATTTGTTTGATGACCGATTTGCCCTAGTGGGTAGTGAAACTGCCAATGTAACTGAAGTCCTTGGGTTGGAATCCCGGTAAGGGCATTTATTTAAGTGATGAGCATAAATATCCTACTGTAAATTATTTATTATCATTTATATTTGGACATGCTGATGTGGAAGGCACAGCATGAACGATCGGATGTGCAGCAGCCGAAACTAAAATGCATTGAGATAATTAACATTTATAGTACATGAGACATGTTTTTGTTCAGCGGGTTCATCCATCATTCATCATTTGTTTGATGACCGATTTGCCCTAGTGGGTAGTGAACTTGCCAATGTAAGAACTAAAGAAGAGAGATATCTGTTGGGGTGAAACATCAATAGGAACTCCACATTCAGCCGCTGTGAAATGATATGATGATAAATATAAAGTACCTAATAAAGAAAATAAGTATGTTACGAGAAATATACAGTTCTAATTGCAGATAGCGATTCGATATATCTGCAATTGGAACCACATTTTTGCCTTGTTTGCTTGCAACATGTAGAGGGAATGCAGTCATTTGGTGGTCGGATAAAGGTGGTGCGGAGAGGTGCAACTTTGGAAACGCTCTCTTTTTTAATCTTCTTCCTGTCTTGCCAAAATCTCTTCGATGAAAATGGTCGCCGCAAACATGACGTTCCTCGTTCAGTTTTTCAATAGGTACGTGTATCAAATCTTCATTACCAACTTGTTTAACCCAAGTTTTACACCTGCGAGTAGATTTATTAAAGTAATGAAGATAAGGGCTCATGTGACATGGGAAAAATAATGATTGTGTATTAAATTCATAAACCAAAGTATAATGATATAAGTTTCTGTCAAAAATTTAATTTTTATATACCATCATCAACTACTCATCGAGACGATTCTAACGAGCCCAACCACAACGGGCTTACGTCGGTTAAATACTGAATTCCCATGGTCACCTTCTGTTTCCATCATCAGATCAGCTCGATGGTACCATAATATTATATTGTCGTCCAAACTAGGTATACTACTACCCAAAATTTTAGCTCAATCGAATAACGGCAAGGCAAATTTTGACGGACAACTTACATACTTACATACCTATTTACATAGGAACAGGTCAAGTTAATATAAAGCTTATAAAATTTGATAAACCAGCAATGGTAGCAGACAAAACCGGCCAAGTGCTTGTCTGGCCACGCGCAGTGTAGGATTCCGTAGTTGCCTGTCTGTCTTTGTAACATCTACATCTACACGCGCGCGCCAACTAAACGGTGCGGTCGCGTAGCAAATTTGGCCTTTCCAAGTTCATTTGAAGTAGTTATTTTACATTATTACTTGTTAACTAGTTGTGCCTACTTAGGCGTGATAAAGGCCTGGTAAAGGTCGCGGGAGTCCGCTGGATGCGGGTGGCGCAGGACCGGTCAATTTGGAACTCTCTGGGAGAGGCCTATGTCCAGCAGTGGACGTCTTTCGGCTGATATGATGATGATGAGGCGTGATAGTTTTCCTTTGCAATTCATTATATGTACTACTGCCATGATTTTTTCACATACTCAGTAGTAACCATTTAGCCGAAATTTTTTTTAGGCACGCCCCCCTGCTGCCAAAAATTCCCGCCCCCTTCGCTTTGATGCAAGGAAACGAACGTGAATGGGCTAGCTAGCCAAATCATCATCAGGGGCCCGCCCCAAGACCTTACCGGAGCTCATCCTTGGGAAAACTGGCGAAGAATCCTCCCCTAAGGCTTTCTCTCACGCCACATACTTCGCACCTTCGGGTTTTACCCCCCATTGTGAGTCAGTGAATCACTACGGAAAAGGGTCGTCGAAATTCCAATAATTATTTTATTTTCAGCAATATTTCTGGAAAACACGATGACAATTAGAATGAGGTTAGATTTTGAATTTGAAATTTAAAGAAAAAAATTCAAATATTGTCAATTTGACAACGCCTGAGTGTTGCCACCATATATTTGTCTTGTAGGTTGGCAAAATCCGCTTGGGGCCACCTTACATTTTGGTCTCAGTATAGGAGTTTCTGAGGACTGCATATTCACTATTAAACGAGCAACATTATCTCCCCTTATAATAAATCTCTGAATTAAAAAAGAATCAGCCAGTATCATAACAGACATTACTTTGTTACGAATAATCTCAGATTCCCATGAACGGAAAAAAATGTAACATTTTTTATAGGTACATTATCATTCTGGCTTCCGCTTAGGATAGTATTTTCCAAAATAAATTGGTCATTTCTTTTTCTAATATATATCGCCGCCACATCTGAAAGCTGTCAGCAACGTCAAAATGGCGGAATTGCTTTATCTTTTACCTATTAATAATTTAGATCAGGCCTACGATAGACTTTTCACGAAACGCATACCAAAAGATAAAGCATAAATAAAAAATCGATTCTCATATCAGAATATGAGAACTTAATTTGAACAATAAACCACAAAAGTAACATGGATTTGTTTTTTTAATGGCATGGCGATCTTGGCGCATTCAGCCAAAGTACGAGGAACGGGATTAAAATAAAATACGGATAGATCGAAAATTTGGAAGACAAGCGAAAGACCAGGAAAGAGTAGTATAATAAAGAGTACTTAAATACAAAATACAGTGTGTAGTGGCCGCCTTTTTTTAAAATATCTGTCGTTAAGTTTAATTAAATAATCACAATTATTTACCAGTGGCGCTAGTGAGCACTGTAACGCCCTCTTAACGAAGACACTAGCTGTTCTCATAAATGGACCCCAAAAATCTACTCTTTCAAACTAAAGTGGCTCAAGTCCATATTGTTTTTGACGCAAATTTGCTGCTTAAATATTATACCACAATCTTAAAGTATACATATAATAACGTAAACATTTACCAAATCTGTAGTAGCTTTTCTCTCAGGCCAAATATAACCTAATCCAGGGTGTCAAGCGAGGAAATATGGCGTTGACACGTTAAAACACGGTGCTTCTAACGTCATGGCTAATGCGTTGAAAGATTTGTGATTCCGTGATTATAAATATAAACACTGGTTCTATAGATAGGAATAGGAAGGATGCCTATGCCTTTAATGGGTAAAATTGAGAGATAGTTACCTTAAAACCACTCTTAGTCACGCTTAAATAGGTAGATATTAGTACGCTAATCACTTCCGCTGCTCTGAAGCAGGGGTTCTTAAATTACGTTTCCGTTTATTGTAAGCGGGTGCCTGTTTCAAAATAATAGTTATTTACGATACAAGTGCAGAAAATAGGAAATTCGCAACGAATGGCGAAAAACACGTCCGAAGGGAGTGTTTTAAATCGACACGAGTTGCGAATTACCTATTCGCACGTGTATTGTACAACGTTTTACAGTACATATGGCTCTTTAAAGTTTCAACATATGCACGGAAAGTGCTCATTTGCGCACTAGTGCGGGAAAGTAACACCATGTGTACTGTAAAATAAATACATGCAACTATGGGTTCGATTTGACTGTTTTTTAGTCGGTTTTACCACAGTTTTAATGTGAACTTTGGTACTTTTATTATGGTGTCACTAAAAATACATCGTCAGAATATGGTCTGTACGAAGCTCATTAAAAATTTGGCACTTAGGTCAATGCGCTGCCATACTTTTCAACATTAATATTTACCGTTCAAATATAGCTCTTATTAGGTTATGTTTAAGTGTTTATTACTAAGTATAACATTTTTATCCGCTACAATGTAGTGCCTAACGGAATTCTTTGTTAATGTTAAGCTGCGCGTTGACCATATTTTATAAGTTCGTGGACTATTGTTCTGTCGTATATTAATACTGTCTTTGTTTCTTGTATTTATATAGGTCGATTAAGTATAGTCATGACATACCAACGGCTTCAAATTAGTAGTATTGAAAGGAGGACATCTTGCTTAATCTTGATTCTAGCGAACTTAGTTAAACGAGCGAGCTTAGTTCTCCGTTTCAGCTTTGACCAAAAAAAAATCGTATGTAAGGCCGGATGACATATGGCACTGAAACGTGGTCGCTTACTATGGGCCTCATAAAAAGGCTCAAAGTCACCCAAAGGGCAATGGAGAGGGCTATATGTTGGGAGTTTCTCTGCGTGATCGCATCAGAAATGAGGCTATCCGCAGCAGAACCAAGGTAACCGATATAGCCCTCCGAATCGCAAAACTTAAGTGGCAGTGGGCGAGGCACATTGCACGTAGAACCAATGGCTGTTGGGGCGGCAAGGTTCTCGAGTGGTGACCACGGTGACAACCCCACAAGGTTGACACATGATGAAGTAAAGGTCGCGGGAGTCCGCTGGATGCGGGTGGCGCAGGACCGGTCACTTTGGCACTCTTTGGGGGAGGCCTGTGTCCAGCAGTGGACTTCTTTCGGCTGAAATGATGATGATGATGATGTCCGGATGTCCGGCTGCTTTCCTCTATAGGTCGCATTTCTCAACCGATTCTCGTGCAATTTTGTCAGCTGGTTCGATAAATATAAATTGCTTGCCATGGCTACACTTCTCACAGAGCTACTAGCTAATAGTTTAACACGTTCACGGACACAGCACCATTCTGAAAATTGTGTGATACACATAAATAATTCATACATTTTTTTGTCCGGCCATGGACGTACTGCCACATCACATCACTGTTTAGGCAAATATTGTGCCGCCGCTGTTTCGTCCAGGTATGTATGTAATTTGTTACAAACTCAAACTCTCCTCTTGTGGCAGCACGGCTACAGCCGTACGTCTACAGACGTATTGTGTCACAGCACGCGTCATTCCCCTCATGTAAAATTGAGGTGGCCCTTTAAGCTCTTGCTGCGGCACTAGGAAAAATTGGAATGTACCTAAAGCGGCACAACATATCCGCCTTCATTATAATCCTATGAAAATTTGTCGCCCGTGGACGGAGTGGCAGATTTGTCGCGGTGAAGATCACCGGCCACAGCCGTAGTGTCGTATCACGAGGGTCTCAATTTACGCCTGTGGACGTACTGTCCGTGAACGTGTTAAGGCTGTGATTATGAACTGGCGACGCGTGCGACAGAACGAGATGCGTGCTGTTAGGCGAGTCTGGAAAACTCACATGATCACAAGCACTTTTAGGGTGTGTAGTATCTGCCAAAGCGCTATGGAGCGCAGTATTTCTAGGTGTCAAAAGGACGGATCGGGTCCGAAACACTACACTGCGCTCCAAAACACGCATAGCTGATGTGGGTGCAAAAACTGCCAGGCTCAAGTGCATGCATCCAGACAGGTGGGCTAAAATAGCTACGAAATGGGTGCCACATGACGGGCGCCGCAGACGCCCGACCTAGACGGAGATGGCGGGACGACCTGGATCTACTCCTCAACAATTGGGCGGAAGAAGCACCTAGCAGGGACGCATGAAGATCACGAGTAGAGGCCTTTGCCCTGCAGTGGGACACTCGATAGGATCTTAAAAAAAAAGTATCTACCAGAGATGCTAAGCTGAGTTGTTAAGCTCTCTCTGAAGCTAACTTGTTTGACGCCTACTATATTCGCATCCGTGTGCTGCTCCGCTATTCTGTAACTTGTTTTAACCACACCTCACCGTTCACCCACAAATATATCTTGACATCGCGATTCGTACGTAGGTAGAGGTCTAGTTTCGTTAGGCGTGACGCGTGGGGTGAGGCGCATGAGCGCGTAAAGTGCTCCTCATTTGGTTTGTGTGTGCTGTTTTGTAATTTTCTTTATTCACTTTCTATCTTTGTTGTTTTTACTTATTTTGCATTGTTATATTATAAATTTTATGAACGTAATGATTTATTGGGGTCTGCTTGTAGTACTCATGGCTGGTTTGGAGGTCATGCGTACCACAAGCACCGTGACACTTCACTTTGGGTTTGGGTCTCGCCGGAAGATCAGCGTGGGACCTTTTCGTGACGTGACAATTTTGTTTTGTTTTATTTTAATTTTACTGTTTTGTCGTGGATCTGTCACGAATAAATGTCTATTTCTTTCTTTCTTCTTTCTTTCTTTCTAAAGAATAACAGCCCTGTGCATATTCGTATTTGTAGTTAGAACTACATCTGTATTATATGAGTCATGAAACATTCCACCGTCGTTAGTCAGCGGGTTCCCCCAGGTACGAATGCTATGTCCCCTCCCTCTATTGATTTAGGTAACACGCAAGCTAGGTACAGGTAGTTTGGAGTTTGGACTGACTATAGGGTATTTTGTTAGAGTTTCTGCAGCAAATCCAGTCAGAATAAAAAAGCTGCAAATTTAAGAATGTATAATACTGGGAGCGTATGTTGATTTTAGGGTTCCGTACCTCAAAAGAAAAATCGAGAGAAAGTCTCCAGTTATTGATTCACATTTGCTTTAACTAGGTTCAGACGGGCCTGTGATTTCACGCCCCAGTAAACCCCTATATTCCAAATTTCATCGAAATCGTTAGAGCCGTTTCCGAGAACATGATTGCAAATATATATATTGCTCGTTTCATAGTTTAGGATATTTTCTCTTTGGCTATCGTAGATATATTAATGTCTAAAACGTGTGTGCTATAAGCAGATAGAGGTGTTGAAATTTTGATTATGTTATGGTACACGTTTTAGCATCTTCACCATTTTTTGTTTGATAGGCAAAATAAAAAATACATGTCCAATAATTTTTGATAATCTTACTGAAATCTTAAATAGAATTATATTTTTTTAATTAGCAAAATACGTTACTTTCCCTTTAGTATATTAAGTATGTAAATCGCGGGAATGCGCGGGATGGGGGGATACTGCTAAGTTTATGCCATTATTTTTTCTTCCTATTCGCAGTTCTGTCCAAAATTAATTCCACACAACTGAATTTGATCACATTCGTTTTTCTGCACAGTCATTATTTTTACACAATACCATTTCTTCCAATTCGCGATTCTGCACAATATCAATTCCGGACAACTGAATTTGATCACTTTCGTTATTCTTCACTGTCATTATTTTTACACAATCCCGTTTCTTCCTATTCGCGATTCTGCACAATATCAATTCCACGCAACTGTATTTGATCACATTATTTATCCTTCACGGTCATTATTTTTACACAACCCCGATTCTTCCTATTCGCGATTCTGCACAATATCAATTCCACGCAACTGCATTTGATCACATTTTTTATCCTTCACGGTCATTATTTTTACACAACCCCGTTTCTTCCTATTTGAACTCTGCTCGATGTATTTTTTGCTTTTCCAATATACAGGGTGTCTCATTTAAATCGGTCAGTATGGGAAAGACTGAAACTATGAGACATACGAAGATCTGTTCTTAGGAACCATGTCATCGATTTTAATAAAAAGAAAAACTGCATTCATACATTTAAAAAAACCGGCCAAGTGCGTGTCGGACCACGCAAAACGTCGTATCGTCACAGAAATCTTACGGCACTTACGTCCTTTTCTTTATAGAAGGCAGTTTTTCAGCAACATATCGAAAACTCCTGAACCGATCTTGTTCAAAAAAAATTCGGTACTTTAATAAGCCTTATGTCGATGAATTTTTTCATATTTTTAAATACACCGTTCAAAAATTAGAAGGGCCACAATTTTAGTGACTTTCGGGGCAATTATCTCCGACTCTATTCACTTAATCACATTTTTTTTGAAATGCAGTTTTATGTATGGATAAGGGTTCCGTTTTTTACGAGAATACGAATTGACTAGATATCGATTGTGTAGGTCTTAAGCAGTAAATGTTACTATGAAATATGATGTCTAAAATGAATAGAATGCATTGTTTTCATATCGTTTAATTTATTTTATTACATTTTCGAAATTTGCACGTAGAACCGATGGCCGTTGGGGCGGAAAGGTTCTTGAGTGGCGACCACGTACCGGAAGGCGCAGCGTGGGTAGGCCCCCCACAAGGTGGACTGATGACCTGGTAAAGGTCGCTGGAGTCCGCTGGATGCGGGTGGCGCAGGACCGGTCATTGTGGCACTCTTTGGGGGAGGCCTATGTTCAGCAGTGGACGTCTTTGGGCTGATATGATGATGATGATGACATTTTCGAAATTACCACCATTTTTTTTTCAAGACAACATTCAACTCGTTTTTTTAAATGTATGAATGCAGTTCTTCTTCTTTTTAAATTCGATGACATGGTTCCTAAGAACAGATCTTCGTATATCTTATAGTTTCAGTCTTTCCCATACTGACCGATTTAAATAAGACACCCTGTATATTGGAAAAGCAAAAAATACATCGAGCAGAGTTCAAATAGGAAGAAACGGGGTTGTGTAAAAATAATGACCGTATGAAGGATAAAAAATGTGATCAAATGCAGTTGCGTGGAATTGATATTGTGCAGAATCGCGAATAGGATGAAACGGGGTTGTGTAAAAATAATGACCGTGAAGGATAAATAATGTGATCAAATGCAGTTGCGTGGAATTGATATTGTGCAGAATCGCGAATAGGATGAAACGGGGTTGTGTAAAAATAATGACCGTGAAGGATAAATAATGTGATCAAATACAGTTGCGTGGAATTGATATTGTGCAGAATCTCGAAAAGGAAGAAACAGGATTGTGTAAAAATAATGACAGTGAAGAATAACGAAAGTGATCAAATTCAGTTGTCCCGAATTGATATTGTGCAGAATCGCGAATTGGAAGAAATGGTATTGTGTAAAAATAATGGCTGTGCAGAAAAACGAATGTGGTCAAATTCAGTTGTGTGGTATTAATTTTGGACAGAACTGCGAATAGGAAGAAACAAGAATGGCATAAACTTAGCAGTATCCGATGGGGGTGGCGTTGGCGCAGGGCCGGTCATTATGGCACTCTTTGGGGGAGGCCTATGTCCAGTAGTGGACGTCTTTAGGCTGATATGATGATGATGATGATCTAAGTATACCTACCTTTCACTTTTGCACCTTTCTAATACCTTTAAGGTTCTGTACAGGATCACTTCGTTGTCGGTCTGTCTGTCAATTCCCTACCTCGAAAACGCGTGGTATCAATAAAACCATTTGTTATTGTATTGTGCGTAATTAATTTCTGTAAATTAATGCATAAATCAATAAATTTCAATTTTATCGGACAGCCGACCAGCGGCGCCCCAAAAGATCAATGGGTAGCTGATAATATTATGTTCCTGGGTAAATATATGATTACAATTTAGTTCTCGTTGTTCTTAGTTTGTTTACATAAGATCATGCGTCATAAGACTCATAAGATTAATTAAAGTTAGACCAAATATTCGTGTTTGTGTCTTATGGGGCTTTCGGGACGGGGACTTTTCCGGAAATTTGTGGCCGGATAATGTGGCCATACTATCATCATCATCATATATTTTCATCACACTTGCTCGAAAATGGTGTTATTATACGCAAGCGTACTGAGCTGTAATGGGCTATATTACGCCCATGGGCGTTATGGTTTTTTTTTTAAATAATAGAACCCTCTGATTGGCTTAAGCAAATCTGGTTGCTGTGTGATTGGTTGAATAAAAAAATCTAGTTGGCCACGACGCCCCGCCCCGCAAGAATACTGCTCTGTGATTGGTTGAAATATTGAACTGCGCGCTCTACTAGCACTGATCTGGAAGTGAAGTTGTCAATTTTTGATTGGTGCTGCTGTATGAAACTTACATTTTTCTGTCTTTTGTTGTTATTTATTTCCTCGCAAATGTGATGAAAAACATTGTGTATAACACGGGCGTAAGAATATTGCAAACTCGAGTCATCAAAAGCCCTCCGCCTTCGGCGTCGGGCTTCTGATACACTCTCGTTAGCAATATTCCACTTACGGCCCTCGTTAAACAATGTACTATTATTTGCGTTAAACATTACCAAACAGGTGTTACAAACAAAATTACAGGTAGGTTTCCATGCTTAACCATGACTGGTATGCAAAACATAATAATTACACTATAAAACCCTTTAACAAAACAAACTAAATTAATACATTCTAATACATATCTGAATACTACTACTATACTACGGGCGTCTTGCTTAGGGTTGCCAACTTTTTTCGGGAGAGATATAGTATTTTCCAGAAAAAACCGACAAAATATAGTACACTGTAAAAAATATAGTACTTGGCTGGGAAATGTTGCTATTTAGTAAAATTTAATTGAAACCTGCGCCGATGCGGGTGGCGCAGGACCGGACATTTTGGCACTCTTTGGGGGAGGCCTATGTCCAGCAGCGGACGTCATTCGGCCGATAGGATGATGATAACATATACTAACATAACATAACATACACAAACACAGAGATACACTATGATAATAATTGTAAGACCTATGAAGCTATGTTTACAAATATAGTGCATTGTTGAAGAGGCTAGAAAGTAAGCAATAGATGAACGAGTTAGTTCGAGCTATTGCACTTTCGGCCGAGGCTTAACACAGTGCTTTTCACGCCTACTGCGAGGAAATTGCAAATAATTATAATTTTAAGTCAAAATTAAGTATCTAATTAAAGATCATAATACTAAACAGGCTCGCTTGCCTCGCGCCCGGCGCGGAGGAGGATGAGCGGAGCCCGCCGGCGCGACCGCGCGGGCCCTGTGATTGGTCGATCGCTGTTCAAACTGTCCAACAATGTTATTGTTGGACAGTTTGACGTCATAGATGGCCTGTTCGTGCGACGTCCAACTAACCCCAGCTTTGAAGCCTGAATTCTGACCATCTTTTGCCACATTTCCGAGCAGTGGCGTGAAAAATACTTTGTCTTTGATGATGATGAATTGAAACCTGGACAATTTGAAGCACTTCGTAAAGACCCCCAAAATATAGTATTTTTACGTACTATATATTTCTTCGACAGTAGTATATGGTACAAATGGTTAAAATTTAGTGCAATACTATATAATATAGTAAGGTTGGCAACCCTAGTCTTGCACTCCAAAGCCCCCCCCCCTGGCTACGTCCGTGATCCCATCATCAGATCCTGACCTGATATCCATGGGACCACTTGAGAAGGATACCATTTCAAACCAAAAAAGAATTTTCCAAATCGGTCTTCGCGTCTTCGAGTAATAGGGAACATACCTACTTAAATAATTTAGAAAATAAAAAAACCCGACTGCTAAAAAGCTATCTTTAGAAAAAAAAACTGAAAAGAAAAAAACAAGTTCAGTAGTCGAGAACATTGAATCAGTTTCATGATTAACATTTCGTATGTCAATTTGGACCTTGGAGTTTAAAAATAATGTCCAAATCGCTTGTGACGGATCCGGAACGAGGCATACGAATCGTTATGACACAGATAAAACAAACTATACATTCCTATACGAAACAGCAACTTCAACAGTCGGGTCCCATTATTGTCGTCAACATTAGTGCCGCAGCCTAGACTTTTAATGGGACCCGACTGTTGAAGTTGCTGTTTCGTATAAGAATGTATAGTTTGTTTTATCTGTGTCATAACGATTCGTATGCCTCGTTCCGGATCCGTCACAAGCGATTTGGACATTATTTTTAAACTCCAAGGTCCAAATTGACATACGAAATGTTAATCATGAAACTGATTCAATGTTCTCGACTACTGAACTTGTTTTTTTCTTTTCAGTTTTTTTTTCTAAAGATAGCTTTTTTGCAGTCGGGTTTTTTTGTTTTCTAAATTACCTTTTTTTATTTAACACTTTTTAGTTAGTATTAAAAGACGGCAAATTTCGCAATCTTGTCATTTCATTGAGGGAGTTAATATCGTGAGGATTATTAAGTAGCTTGCGGTGGTCTAAACTACTGATAATTAATCCATTTAGAGACCTAACGTGGCTCAAAGCTACATATGCTTGACCTTTTGCGAAAATGCGTGAACTTAAATCTACCACAGCTCGGTCTAAAGTCGTTCCTTGTAGCTTATGCACAGTAACACCCCAGCACAATATCAACGGCAACTCCTTTGCGTCGCGCAGTACAGTATTAATACTGAACAGAATTACTATAACTTTATAACGTTATAGATTTTAAATGGTCACTCTAAACGAAAAACTGTAAAAGAAACCTATAACTGATTTTTAAATACCTATTCAGTGATACCCCACTCGACATATTTCGTTAACTTTTTTTGTTTTTTTTTTTCAATTTTGGCGTCTGGTTGTCGCCATTTTGAATTTTGATTACCGTCATGTCTTTAGTGACACTCGCAAGAGTAAGACGGTTCGATTGACGTAAGAATCATCAAAATCGGTCCACGCGTTTGGTCTCTGGAGTGCCACATAGGAACAAACATACATACATACATACATACATATATAGGCTGATAAACACATTACCCTCCTTTGCGTCGCGCAGTCGGGTAAAAATAAAAGGTTCCGATTGAGAACCTCCTTTTTAGGGTTCCGTACCTCAAAAGGAAAAAACGGAACCCTTATAGGATCACTCGTGCGTCTGTCTGTCCGTCTGTCACAGCCGATTTGCTCCAAAACTACTGGACCGATTGAGTTGAAATTTGGTACACATATGTAAATTGGTGACCCAAAGATGGACGCGTAAAGTAAATTAATGAATTCTGTACAAGGGGGCCACTTTTGGGGGGTATACTGGAAAATTAATTGTGTGATATATCAAAATGAAAGGAGTTGTTGTAAACATCTCAGATATATTTTTATTATAATTTTAGCAAACACAGATTTGAAGTTATTTAGGAAAAAAGACGAATTTGGACCATCCCCCCTCCCTTATCTCAGAAACTACTTGACTTAAAATTCTGAAAAAAAAATGAAAAATAGTTCCTTGCCTAAAGATTACAGGAAAACCTATAAGAAGTTTGAGTATTCAAAGTAACGGGAAAATTCTCAATATTTTACGGAACCCTCACCACGCGAGTTGAACTCGCACTTGTCCGGTTTTTGAAGTCGGTTAAAAATTATTAAAATCAGTTTAGGTAGGTAGAACTTTGTCTTTAAATATGTATTGGTAGTTTGCCTACACAACTATGTACAGTCAGCAGCAGAACTAGCTAAGCGGGCCTTAATTTCTTAAGAATAAAGTCGTGTGCAGGTCATTTTGAACACCCGGCCCGCTTAGCTACTTCTGCTGCTGACTGTACGGTCTAAGCTAACATAAGATTATTACACCCACCCAACCCGATCATCAAAATAAACTTCCAATAAACCTTAACCAATTCATAATTCCATACAGGATTGTTTTAAATTGTCTTAAACATCACAAAGTATAGGGCCGTCACACGGGAATCGAACCTATAATACTAATCACCCTACATAAGGCACTGGTCCCACCGCCGGCGACGAGCGATGAGCTATCGGCGATTTTCTCGCCCAAGAAACGAACAAAAGATAATCGCTCGCCGTGTAAATAAAAGAGCGAGATATAGTTCATATACCTAGTAGTCCAGGCAATGAACTGACAACTTGTATGGAAAAAATGACATATTTGGAAATAATTTATAATAGCTAATTTTTTTTATGTAACGGATATATTATCAATTAAATAGTTACCTAGAGGCAAAATCCAACAAAAAATCAGACATCAAAAAAATCAATATTTAATTAGCTCCTAAAAAGTCCGGATAAATATTAATATTTTTTTAATCTTTATTTAGGTTCATTTACATTTGCTTTACAATATTCAATATAAATAAAATAAAAAAGACAATGAATGTTTAATTTAAATCTATATAATTACTTCCGGGTGGAAAGTTTGGTGGATTCTTGAATAAAGCATCTTAGAATAATGTTTTAAAATGAAATAAACCAAAAAAACGCTATTATAAATTAATGTTTTTCGAAACCGTATTTTGCCTCGGCTATAGTTGATCGCGGTGTGAACAGCGAGCGATGAACTATAAATATATATCTCTCTCTTTTATTCACACGGAAGCGATTATCTTTTGTTCGTTTCTTGGGCTAGAAAAAAGTCGATAGTTCATATCTCACTCGCCGGCGGTGGGACCAGTGCCTTATGGTAGTTGGGCAATGTCTATCATTACATCCTGTATATTCACAAAATTCTTTATTACCTCTTGTTTAGTATGACTTGACTCCTCAATTCGTAACAACTGTGAGTGGTCGGGGGTCCAACTTATTCTGGTTTCAATTGTGATGCGTAGATAAGCGGTGGAAATAGTAATGCCCTTTAGGCGAAGGTACGAATAGATGCCATGGAGTAGTGAAATACTGGGAGAACGCATGTGAATATACTAAATACATTTTCATCACACTTGCTCGTCAATGGCGTTATTACTTGCGAGCGTACAGAGCATTACATCAGTTTACCTCCCACGGGCTGTTAAGTTTAGTTTTAAAATATAGAACCCTCTGATTGGCTTAAGCAAATCTGGTTGCTGTGTGATTGGTTGAATAAAAAAATCTAGTTGGTCACGACGCCCCGCCCCGCAAGAATACTGCTCTGTGATTGGTTGAAATATTGAGCTGCGCGCTCCACTAGCACTGATCTGGAGGTGAAGTTGTCAATTTTTGATTGGTGCGGCTGTATGAAACTTAGATTTTTCTGTCTTTTGTAGTTATTTATTTCCTCGCAAATGTATGAAAAACATTGTGTATAACACGGGCGTAAGAATATTGCAAACTCGAGTCATCAAAAGATATATATCTGATAGACTCTCGTTAGCAATATTCCACTTACGCCCTCGTTAAACAATGTACTATAAATAATGTGTCAAAAAACAGGTAGGTACCTATATTGAAAGCGTGTGAGTAGTTCGCCAGCGAGTGACCTAACTAGGGTCACTCCTTTAAAAAAAAAACTTTCGGGACATGTAAAGTAATAAAACATTTTTTTATGTATACAAAAATATAATTGATTCATGGAATTTCTTTCGAGTCAAATGCTATTGGATGTAGTGATACTACGTCCGTAACGTAGTGGAAAGTAAGTTATAATTATAATATATATGGAACCAAGTCCCGTTGAAATATACAGATATAAAAATATGTATTTGTTTTAGCAATACCGTGCTTATAACGAATGATATGTATATTCCACAATTTAAACATTTTCCTACTTAACGGCTAACTACATAATTAAACTTAGAAGTATTAATTTACAAATAATAGCAATACTGTACAAAGTCATACAACTACACAATGAATTTTACAGTACACATGGTGTTACTTTCCCGCACTAGTGCGCAAATGAGCACTTTCCGTGCATATGTTGAAACTTTAAAGAGCCATATGTACTGTAAAACGTTGTACGATACACGTGCGAATAGGTAATTCGCAACTCGTGTCGATTTAAAACACTCCCTTCGGTCGTGTTTTAATTTATCGCCACTCGTTGCGAATTTCCTATTTTCTGCACTTGTATCGTAAATAACTATTATCTACGATACCTACATCGTCTCGGTTTTTTTAATGACTATACCTAAATATAATAACTAAAATTGCTGCTTTATTATACCTGACTTGCATAATTTGATATGTTTTTGGGTAATTTTGGGAGATATAACAAGAATATAACTTCGTCATAAAGTGGCTATCACAGCGACTAGTTAATTAACTAATTAATGCTAATTAATAGAGGGTTATATCACTTAAATCCCGCAATACCCAGACCCACACATCATACATTTTACAAGTTATACATCTTTATCGATTAATCTTATCACTCATTCCTAAATAAACTCATTTTTTTAATACAGTTGCTCAAAAAGTGCTACTTTACGTAGCTGTTTAGCGTGCGGAAAGTTGGTTTTCGCGAACTAGTGCTTTTCACTTTTCCTTGTACAAATTGTCCCATTATTTATTATGTCAATAATTATTTTTTTTTTGAACAACTTCATTATTTTTCAACTGTATTACAATGATGTTACAGAATTAATAATATATAAGTTTCGAATTCCTTGTTGTGTTTCTTATTTTTTCGCAACTGTATTAAAAAACGCCGTTCGATACACGTGCGGAAATGTCATTCTTCACTCGTCCCGAGCCTCGATATCTCGATACTCGTGACGTAATGACATACTTTCCGCACTAGCATCGTAAAATGTACTATTATATATCTACACTTGAAACACATTATCGATCCTTTCCAGGGATTTATTACTACTACGGAATCCGCGGTATTGTAGTGTAGGTACTAGTAATAAATCCCGGGATTGGAAGCCCTAGTCCTTTCCATGCCAAATGGATAAAAACTACCCCCCTGCCACGGTTATTAGGGGCAAATTGGAATGTAAAAAAGTTCACCCTATAAATAAAAATCTGCTTCGTCAATGTGAGTGGTAGTTTACCCCCACTTCGCACGGAAAAAATACTTAAATCTAGAAAGGCGTTAGAAAACCTTTAGGTATACATAGAAGACTTTGATAACTCAAAAACAAATATTATTGCTCATCACACAAATATTTGCCTTTACTTGTATTTGAACCCAGGACGATCGGCTTCGCAGGCAGGGTCACTACTACCAGAAGCGCAAGTCGCGGAAAATTTCCAAAAATATTATGAAAAACTTCTCGCCAGAAAACATTCGCAAAAAGTTTCTCAATTCTGGCTGCATACCGTCGGCACATCGGTAGATTAAACAGGTTGTCAAATTAATTCCTTCAAACTTAGCATTATATTCTTCAAATTACGACACAGGCCGTCTTCTTGAAGTATCGTAGAGCAGATCTGTGCTTGTCTGTTCTGTTCTAGAAACACTTCCTCTGACTGATGCGAAGTTATCTCCAATGACGAGGACCTGCAGACAAACGGACAGATTAAGCATATAATTGTTGTAAAGTAAGTACCTACTGGGCACTTTGGGAGGAGCTATATAGGCGAGGATACAGGATTTTGTTCAGAGGGGAGCAATATCCCCCCCCCCAAATTAAAACAAAAATTTACTACCCTGTATCCGTGCCTGCAGCTATAAGTTACTGGCGCTGAGATACAAAGGGTAGAATGTTGAATAAGGAATCTCCAACCATGATGTAACGGGATGACCAGATGTATAGTGGTAAGTATTACGGGTGAATCTTCGCTAGGAAAAGCTGATTGGAAGGCGACCTTGTGGCATGGTGACTAAATGCCACCAGTATATAAGCATGTCTAGAAGGTTGAAGATATTTTTGAACCTTTGATAATGTAGATATTTTAGTACTTAGTTTAATGTCACTGTATTTCCGCTACATATCAATTAAGTGATTAATTAGTATTAGCTTTAGGATTTTTACTCCTTTTATAAACGAACCCTAGTTTCTTTTTTCTTTTTTATATTTGATCATGTTTTATGCACTTCTTAATATGTCAAGCAACACTCTGTGGAAGAGCGGTGTCTCTTGACACAGGTATCTCGATACTTAAAATTAAAAAGAGACACCAACCTGTACTTAGTTAAGTATCTTATAAGTTACTCAAAAAACTATTTTTCATTTTCATTTTCAGATATATATTTATGAACTGTCGGTACATAAAATTGAGTCAAGTAAAAAGGGCCAAGGATCCAATCACGACCCTACAGCGCCCTAACCGCTGGCTTGCGCAATGTAACCGATCTACTGGGTCAAGGGATACAGAAGACAAGGATCAAAGCAAAACGGAGGTGCCTGAGAGCATTACTATTCAATGGTATCGGTGAGATTCAAAATTCTAATAAAATTATGATATGAGAGTCAGTCAACAATTAACTATTAACCCATATAAGGTAAAAGTACCCTTCACCGGATCTGCCGTATCGCCGAATTTCCCCTATTTTAAGCTGTAAGTCGAGTAGTTACAGCTAATATTAAGTTGTGATTTTTTTCGCCACTAGCTAGATACCTATGCCTTCCACTACCCGGCAGAAACGGGCGTTTCGCACCTCAGTGGGGCCGCGATTATCGATCGAGCTGGTCGATTGCCGTTTCGTAGGGGACTCCTTACGGAAATCGGTAAGAAATTGAGTTAACTTCTCAAGGTCATAAAACCTTTAAAAGGCAAGTTTATGAGTGAAAATTGGGTTTTGTGGTTTCATTATTTAATTGGTTTTAGATATTTGTGCAAACAAGTTCATTTAGTGCAGTAATATTTGAAGAATTTAAATAAAACGTGGATTCGGTGAAGGGTCAACCCTCGTTTTGACTTGAAGGTTTTTACGAACAGCGTCCGGAATCAGGGAAACCGTATGTTTTTGAGATTGTTTATTTATAGGTTGTACATAAACTATTTATATTAGCTAATTTGCTTTTCAAATAACTAAAAGTATAGCAAATTTTATGAGCAATTACCGAACATTGATAATCTAGATAGATTTATGTAAAACTGTGTTTGAAATTAATCATTTTTAAGACTTTTTGACGTTAAAATAAGCTATTTGGTAAGGTAATTAAAAAAAATCATAACTCTTATTTTACATAATTAGTATCAAGAGCCGTATGTATTTATGGTTTCGCAATAAGTTCTAATTCCTTGTAAAAATATAAGGTTCGTAATTATAACATAACTAATACGATATAAACACTATTTTTGAAATTCTGTTCGCGTGTTAGGTTCAAAATAATTTGCTTGCCCAATTCACCGAACGGGCGTTCGGTTAAACGTTCCCATAGTGCCTGCTACCGAATCAGCGTTTGTCTCAGCCGTGCTATTATTTGGTGTTTTATCGAAATATCAACCTTATTAAGTTACAACCTAGGTCGATATTAATGTGTATTATTTTTCGAACGTTCTTGTAACGGCCAGCGGCTCTAAACATTTGACGCCCAGCTGCGGAGCTGGAACAAACTTGTACGATACTAAAATATAATATATGTACGGTTTTTTTATTTTATTTTGAAACAATATATATTTAGTACAATAAAAATATGATTAATTATTGTTAATTTGATGCTTATTATATTCTGTTAGAACTTTTTGTTTTTTGACAAGTTACAAGCTTTTATTTAGTTTCACCTGCCCGGTTGTCTGTCTGTCTGTCTGTAATCAAATCTTGCAAGTTTAATTTGACCCACTTCCCAGTTTTCGATTGAGCTGAAATTTTGCATGCATGTATAAATCGCGTGACAATGCAATATTATGATAACGTGGAGCTGATCTGATGATGGAGCTGGAAGGTGGCCATAGGGACTCCGTAATAAAACCACATAACCCCATCGAGTTTGGGCTCGTTTGATTCGTCTTGATGAGTACTTTGTCTTCAGATGGTTTCCAGGGTCTGATGATGGAGCTGGAAGGTGGCCATAGGAACTCCGTAATAAAACCACATAACCTCATCGAGTTTGGGCTCGTTTGATTCGTCTTGATGAGTACTTTGTCTTAAGGTAGTTTTCAGGGTCTGATGATGGAGTTGGAAGGTGGCTGGTAGGATCTCCGTAATAAAACGACATAACTGCATCGAGTTTGGGCTCGTTTGATTCGTCTTGATGAGAACTTTAACCCTTAATATTATTAATAGCATCCAATATTTAATATAGAAAAACTTTTCGAGTTAAAAAACTGTATGAACAAATTTTAGCATACTGTTTTACGGTAAAAAGTTGATTAATAACTCGTAAAGAACGCTGCGCTAAGCTACTTCCGTACATTTGACATATAGCTGGCTTAACAACTAGGTATCCCATGTATGTGATCACACCAAATCTAACCAAATAATTAAAAAATCGTTTAACATTTTGTATTTTTTGTTTACCATGGACTTTACCGGTAATGCTGTATGTTAACTAGTATCAGCATCTTAATATTATATCTTGATTAATAGTTTGACATTATAACGCTTAACTCAACAAAAGTAATGGTATCAAAATGTATAACAAATGTTGTCAGATAAACGTTTGTTAACACATATATGCGTTGCCGGCAGTGAATGCGTTAACAAATGTTGTCAGATAAACGTTTGTTATAAAATATCACCGAAACATTTACCCATAAAGGTATGTAATGATTTTACGATCAGAAAATAGGTGTTACCGATGCGCTCATTAGGTATAAGTTGAATTTATTATTTTAAATAGGGTGTTATGCTAAAATAGTCCTTAATGTATAGCCTTAAGGTTTATAACCTAAAACGGTCATTTTTAATGCAACCCGTTACTAGGCAAGGGAAGGCAGTCTGCTGCTAACCGCGAGCCTAATCGCACTATACCCGCTGTGACATTACCTTAAATATTTTACCGTGTCTTTTTCAAAATATACCAAGTCTTCGTGATACAAAGTGGTTTTCTTCCTTACGGAACCCCGTATAGTCTACAAAGTGGTCTTCGAACCGGATTCATGTACCACACGCCAACCAAGATCGAAACGCGTAAAGCGAAAGCGCGTCGTGAAGAACATGAAAGGAAGCTTCTAGAAGACAAACAAAGGATGTCCGAGAACGGTGAGAAGAGTGAGGCACCTAATGGTCAAGATTCCACAACAAAGTTGGACATTTTAATGCAAAACCCGCTAGAAAGTGTTAATAAATTCCTAGCCAACACAAATAAAGTTGAGGGTAGCATTAAGTCAGAACCGTTGCCGCACGGAGTCCATAAAAAAATGCCTGATGTTTCGAGTGCTACCAGAGCTTCTAGCAGCAGGGGCTCAAAAATGTCTTCAGCATCTAAGGAAGCCAAAAAAAAACAGCTTTTATTAGAGGCTGCCAAGCAAAAGGCCGCTATTCAGATGGAGATCATCGACAAAACTCTCGATGCCCAACTAGCAGCACTCAGCGACGAAGAAGATCAGGAATACAGTTCACAAATGGATCGAAGGGATTTTCCTCAACGCGAAGTGGCAGAATGGGTGGAACATCAGAGTAACTACGAGGAATCGCAAGATAATCAGCACAAAACCTTGGAGAATGACCTGAAGATGGGTGAGTTGCCCCAGCATGTGCCACAGCTGACGCCCGCGCCCGGCCCAGCGCCACGCGCCGTCACGCCCGCGCCCGTCCCGGCGCCCGTGCCGGCTGCCCCGCTGCCGCCGCCCGACGCCACCGTCACTGCACTCAACGGTGCAATTCATGTTTTAGCTGAAGCGGTAAAGAATATCTCCACTGCTAATGTCAATAGTGCACCGAACACCAGTTTACTCAGTCGACTCAGTACCCCAAAAGATTTACCAGAGTTTTCTGGGGACTATTTAGAATGGTTGCAATTTAAACAAGCATATTATGAGTCGACCGATTTATGTCAATTCACGGACAAAGAAAATCTATGGAGGCTGAGAAAATGCCTACGCGGTGCCGCTAAGGATGCAGTCAACGCTTTGTTTATAAGTGCCACGTCGCCCGAGAAAGTCATGTCGGCGTTGGAACTACGTTATGGTAATTCTGACTGCATCATTTCCCGTATTTTGTACGACATTAAGAAACTACAGCCACTGCACCACGACTACCACAAGGATATTATCACGTTTGCATTGAAGGTGCAAAATTACGTAGAAGCCGTACGAGCAGTTGGTCAAGAGGAGCATCTACAGGGAGTACACATTGTATCCATAATTTTATCCAAGCTCCCAACAGTACTAATCTCCAAGTGGTCAGATTACAGCTTTAATTTAATAAAAGAGGGCATAAAACCTAGATTAGTCATTATGTCTGATTTCCTTAACGACGAGGCCGTTAAGATTTCTACCACTGCAAGTATCTATACTACTACTGCAAGATATGAAGGATACAAACACAAACCCGTGGACACTAACAATGCACGTACCCATACAATATTAATGCATTCCGAGGGAAGCGAAAAAAAGTGTCTATTCTGCCATAAATCGGTACATAAGTTAACTGATTGTAAACAGTTCAAACGAGCGCTGCGCAAAGTACGGTGGCAATTCGTCAGAAAAAATGGCTTATGTTATAAATGCCTATTATGTAAACACGAGCGAGAATCATGCCGCGCGCCTGCGTGTGATAAGGATGGTTGCGGCGAAGCGCATCATCGACTTCTGCACTACACGGTAAACAAGACCGAAGGACTGCTTACGTCATCGTCATCGGCCCCTTCCAGTTCTCCCAGTTGTTCAGCTACGAATGCGTTAGTGCAGCATGACCTTGAACCTGACAGCGTTCCTGAGACTTTGACGCATATTAACGCGAGTGATAAAAAGGTGTTATTAAAAGTAGTACCAGTTTGTGTGCAGGGACCTAACGGTACGGTGAATAGTACAGCGCTACTCGATGATGGTTCTTCGGTATCATTAATAAGTGCGAATCTCGCGCAACCAGAGATGGGCATTAGTCGATTAATATTTTAGTTAACTAATCAATCGACTAAAAATATCAATCGTCATTTTTTAGTTGCGACTAATTTAGTTGCGATTGAATTAGTTGTGAGAATGTTCGACTAACAACTAAATTAGTTTTAGTTTCAATCGACTAAATTTCACGATTAAATCTATATTAAAACTACGTAGTCGCTCGTTTTTGCATTTTTTATCTTACAATATGTAACTACAAGTAGGTATGTATGTAACATTGGAGGTACTCGTATGTTGTATGTAACACTTGTAACTATGTTAGTTTGGGTAGAATTTTGCGACTTATTTTGAAGCAGCTATCTTCAACCGATTGAGCTAAAATTATGTATACACATTTAATTTGAAATGCTTGAATGACAATGCAATATTATGGGCCACAATATTATTATCTAAATATATAAAAGAAGAAACTGACTGACTGACTGACTCAACTGACTGACTGACTGATCTATTAACGCACAGCCCAAACCGCTGGTTCTAGAGATTCCAAATTTGGCATGTAGGTTCCTTATAAGTTGTAGGGGTGCACTAAGAAAAGATTTTTCAAAATTCAACCCCTAAGGGGGTGAAATGGGAGTCCAAAGTTTGTATGGAGAAACAAGACTATTTTATTCGAAACTTCACAGGAGTAATCCTAACGATAAATTAGAAAACACGTGTTTCAGGTTTTTTTGAAAATTCAACCCCTAAAAGGGGGGAATGTGGTCACAAAGTCTGAAAATCGACATGGGTGTCGTTCTATGGTTTATAGGGTCGCTGATTACAAAAAAAAATACGATTTTAAAATCCAGCATGGCGGACGTGAAATACCATATCCCCTATTGGGATGCGATGGGGTTGAAATGTCTAAATATCAATATGGTTGTCGTTTTTATGGTTTTTTGGGACGTTAATTACGAAAATGGCATCGATTTTGAAATTTAACATTGTGGACATGAAAATTTTTGAAAGTATTTGTGCCAAATTGCAATTCAATTCGAACATAATGTTTCATATACAAAGTTTGATTTATTATAACTGTGTTTTTTAATTTTTTATCTTATCACATATGAACATGTTATTGTATAAACAACGTTGATTTATTGATAATTTTAGCTCTTAATTATTATTTTTAATATTGCAAGACTAACCTTATATAGTTTAACTAATTACATATCATGGTTGCTTTTATATTTAATATACAAAGTTTGATTTATATAATTGTGTTTTTTTTAGTGTTATTTCACTAATGCACAAAGTACCCAGTTTTTAATAACCCTTACATAAGATAAATTTAATCCAATTTCAGAGAGATTAGTAGCAAAATAATAGTTAGAACAGAGATCTCTCTCCTTAGAAATGGTCAAAATATCGTAAATAATACATGACTATTTTATTTTTAAACATACGTTAAAATGTCCTAATCAGTCTGTCAACATAGCCATACCGAGGTTTTCTATTCAATTTGCTTCTAACATTAGTCGCAAAGAATTTAGTCTGACTAATTAGTCGATTACAAAATTTAGTTGTCCGAAATCAATCGGCAACTAATTTAGTTGCAACTAAATTAGTTGCACTCTGTACAACTACAATTGATCAATCGTCGTTTTCAATCGTCAATCGCAACTAATTCTTGTAATTTTAGTTGTTAATCGTTAGTCGATTACATTTTGCCCATCTCTGCGCGCAACGCGTTGGTTTACATGGTCACTCAGAGACACTACGCGTGCGCGGCGCCTTTGGTGATAATGAACTTGTGTGCAAATCGACAATAGTTAAAGTGGACCTTAAAGGTATGGACAATAAGGTTTATAATGTTAAAATGCGTTGTGTTAACGAATTAAGTTTACCATTGCAAACATTGTCTGTTTTAAAATTGGTGGATTATGCTTACCTGACAGATATAAAACAGAATTTGTGTACTACCGATTCAAAACCCGAGTTGTTAATAGGTCAGGATAATCACCATCTTTTGTTACCTATACAATTGAAAGTAGGAAAGTCAAATGAGCCATTCGCTACTCTCTCCCCACTAGGCTGGAGCGTTCATGGGAAAGTGTGCGTGCCGCGGACTGTCCGTTCGTCCGGACGCCGTCCGTCTGTTAACGTCCATACTAACCTATTCATTGCAGATAGTACGATGGAACACTATACTTCGGACGAGTGCCCTTTGAGAGAAATCCACGAGGATGTAAGGCGCTCGTTTCTTTTAGATTCCATAGGGGTGACTGCGCACGCGCGCCAAAACGCCGATGAGAGCCGCGCGGTCGCGCAGCTGGAGCGCTCCGCCGAGCTCATCGACGGCCGCTGGCACGTCGGCCTGCCGTGGAGAGACGAACACTGCACTATGCCCGACTCCTATCCCAGTGCTCTTAATAGGATGAAAGGCATCGAAAAGAGAATGGCTAAAGACTCCGGTTTTGCTGACAGATATCGAGAGCGCGTCCGTCATTTGTTTCAAAATGACTACGCAGAGGAGCTGTCAGACACTCAGGTGAGACCTAAAACATTTTATCTTGCTCACTTTGGGGTAGACAACCCTAATAAACAACGTCTTAGATTGGTCTTCGACTCGGCAAATAAGGTAAATGGTTATTGCCTAAATGATTACTTACTTACAGGACCCGACTTGCTGTCATCGCTGTTTGGTATTATGTTACGTTTCAGGGAAAACAAAATTGGAGTAACCGGTGACATCAGAGATATGTTTCTACGAGTTAAAATTCGCGCTGAAGATCAACACGCCCTGAGATTTTTATGGAGGGACAACCCTACCGATGACCTAAAGACTTATATAATGTCATCTTTAATTTTTGGAGCAAATTGTTCTCCATTTGTCGCTCAGTTTGTAAAAAACTTAAACGCAAGTCGTTTTGAGTCGACTATGCCGGAAGCTGTTGATGCTGTTCGTAACTCGCATTATGTAGATGACTACATAGACAGTTTTCCTGACGAAACCACGGCCATAAAAATGGTAAGAAATATTAGTTCAATACACAGTGCCGGCGGTTTCGAGATAAGGAACTGGACTAGCAACAGCCTTGCAGTTCTAAACAGCGTGCCAAAAGAGACCTTAGGCACAGCGGCCGTAAGGTTTAAAGTCGACCAGCAGCACGAAGGTGAGCGTACTCTCGGGCTAATTTGGTATCCCGCCGATGATATGTTGGCTTTCGATATATCATTAAAGCGGATTCCCGAGCGTATAATTAATGGAGATGAGCGTCCTACGAAACGCCTTATGCTTAAGGTAATTATGTCCATTTTTGATGTCCTAGGATTTTTAGCTCCATTCACCATCCAAGGTCGTATTATGCTGCGAGACACCTGGCGATTATCAATCGGCTGGGATGATTACATACCTGATCATATTTATAACAAGTGGAGACAGTGGATTGATCTTTTAAAGGTAATTAATAACATACGCATACCTAGGTGCTACAGCTCAGCCGCGCGCAATGGAGAGAGGGACAGCCTAGCGGAGGCTACGTGCGCGAGCAAGACGCAAGAATGCACAGGTACTCCGGGTAGCAACTCCGTAGCCAAGTCGCCCCCACCGCCACCCGCATCATTGTCGGCGCCCATATCGGCTACGCATCGCGCTACGAATGGCTACGACGGCGTAGCGGCTACTACCTGTGCTACGACCAGTTTGGTATATGATAATTTACAGTTACATTTATTTAGTGACTCATCGTCCCAAGCAATGTCAGCTGTAGGCTATTGGCGCTGGAATAATAAAGGTACCGTTTATGTTTCGTTTATCGCCAGCAAATGCAGGGTCATGCCGGTTAAACCATTGACAATTCCAAAGGCCGAATTACAAGCTGGAGTCTTAGCCGCAAGACTGGCTAATACAATTATAAACGAACATAAACTCATTCCTCTGCGGCGTTACTTTTGGTGCGACTCCACAACAGTCATTCATTGGATTCGCAACAAAAACCGTGCGTATAAGACGTTCGAGGCGAACCGCTTGGGCGAGATTGACGAGCTTACCCGTGTAGACGAGTGGCGGTACATTTCAACAAAGCTTAATGTTGCCGATTTAGCTACACGGGAGTCTTTCAATCTGAGCCTGCAAGATGAGTGGTTTAAAGGACCGTCATTTTTATACAACGACGAAAGTGTATGGCCTAAAGATGTAATCTCAACGGGTGACCTAGTGGATTGCGTAGCAATCGTGCAGGAGCACGACGAGCCTGCGTGCTTGCCTGTGCCGGACCCTCGGCGCTTTTCTTCCTGGCTTCGCTTGACCCGCGCTGCAGCTTCGGTGCTAAAGTTCATCGCTAGGTGCAAAGGTCAAGCGGCCGAGATTGACTGCGCTATGGTGGAGCGTGCCGAGGTATTGTTGTTAAAACATGCTCAACTTGAGTCATTCGGAGAGGACTTAGCAAGAATTCAAAAGCAAATGGCCTTGCACCGCAGCAGTAGGTTGATAAAATTATCCCCAATTCTAGATGAACATGGACTTCTCCGCGTTGGAGGGCGCATTGACGCCGCAGCGGACGTGGGCCTGGACGTCAAGAGACCTGTGATCCTGGACGGCCGACATCCGGTGACTAAGATCATCATTCGACATTTCCACGTCAAGGCTGCCCACGGAAGTCAAGAGACCATCGTGAACGAGATCAAGCAGAGGTACTGGGTACTAAGACTTAGACCTACTGTCAAACTCGTGGCGTCACGATGCATGTTGTGCAGAATATTGAAATGTAGGCCTCAGGTACCACGTATGGGCGATTTGCCGCAAGCTAGACTGGCGCACCATCAGCGACCATTTTTTCACTGCGGGCTAGACCTATTTGGACCGATGGAGGTCGCGGTGGGTCGACGAAGAGAGAAGAGGTATGGCGTATTATTTACGTGCTTAACAGTCCGAGCGATTCATATCGAACTGGTTAACTCGCTGACAACCGATTCGCTCATCATGGCGTTGCGGCGTATGGCGGCACGGCGAGGCTGGCCGCGCCACCTGTATTCTGACAACGGAACTAACCTACGAGGCGCCGATACAGAGCTGCAACGGTCGATGCAGACACTGGATACCGATGTATTGAAAGCTGAGGGGGTTAACAATAATATGGACTGGACTTTTATTCCCCCCGCTAGTCCCCATTGGGGTGGGGCGTGGGAACGCTTAATCCGCTCAGTGAAGTCGGCTCTCAAGGTTGTTCTGAAAGAACGCGCACCAAGGGACGAGGTGTTGATCACGTTGATGGCTGAAATTGAAAATATGGTCAACAGCCGTCCTTTGATGCACGTTTCAGTTGATCCAGGTGATAGTGAATCCTTGACCCCGAATCACTTTCTCCTAGGATCATCATCGAGACTTCCTATCATAGGAGAGTTTGATGACTCGGACTTGAACCTACGCAAGCAGTGGCGCAAGGCGCAGAGACTTGCAGACATGTATTGGCAGAGGTGGGTCAGAGAAATTTTACCTGACCTCTTACCTAGGACAAAGTGGCAGGAAGAGCGCAAACCGCTACAAATCGGAGACCTCGTGCTGATTGTGGATCCCAACTCTCCCCGGAATATCTGGCCTAAAGGTCTGATCACTCAGGTAATTCCCGGCAGAGACGGCCGCGTCCGGCTGGTGGAGGTGCGCACGGCGACCGGGACGTGGCGGCGCTCCGCGGCTCGCATCGCTCCTATTCCCGTAAGTGTTGAGTGCTGAGACAGCACTGGGGTGGGGAGTGTTACCGATGCGCTCATTAGGTATAAGTTGAATTTATTATTTTAAATAGGGTGTTATGCTAAAATAGTCCTTAATGTATAGCCTTAAGGTTTATAACCTAAAACGGTCATTTTTAATGCAACCCGTTACTAGGCAAGGGAAGGCAGTCTGCTGCTAACCGCGAGCCTAATCGCACTATACCCGCTGTGACATTACCTTAAATATTTTACCGTGTCTTTTTCAAAATATACCAAGTCTTCGTGATACAAAGTGGTTTTCTTCCTTACGGAACCCCGTATAGTCTACAATAGGTAAGTAATCTAATGAGCTGATTTATTAATAGACATTTAACAAAAAAAGACGAAAACTAATTTAATATGTTATATATTAAATTAGTCGTCTTTTTTTGTTAAATGTCTACAACTCACAAAGGAAAATTAATTAAAATATTATTATAAGTACCTAATTATTGTAAATATATATATATATATATATATATAACTTTATGTGTTATCTGAACTGAAATACTATTTCCAAGTTTTATTAGTTTGAAAAATTATATCAATTAACAATTTACCAACTAAAGTTTGAGCACCACGCAGCGCCCAAATCCCATACATTTCTTCCCTAGTTCGGTGAAACGGCGCGCCGATTCGGTATTATGTGCAAATCACATTTCTTAGTTCGGTAAATGGTACAAACCACGGAAAACGACCCAAAAAACTTTAAAAATATTTGTAGCATATCTATAAGTATGTTATTAATTTCAAGGTACATTTAAATGATGAGAAATGTATCTAACTTGCAATTGTACTTTTGTTCATAACCCTATGAAACTCGCAGACCTTATTAAAAAAATAAACATACATCCAGGTCTTAAGCGTTCGGTGAAACGTACTTTTACCTTACAGGGCGTCCCACGGCTATGCCACATGGATGGAAAGTACCTTGAATATTGTAAATGGAACATTTTACTGAAAGAAGACATTATTTTAATTTAATAAACAATTTAAACTGCATTCATAGATTTTTAAATAATTACATGGTTGAACCGGGAATCGAACCCGCTACACGAGAAAAAAAATTACCCTGTAGCTTTATCATACCGATTGAAAGGCTTCATCATAAGGATTATTTTTTGCTAAATAACATAGTGTCAGAAATAAAAGGATGCCCATAAATTTTAACATTTTTAATACAAAATTATAAATTTTGAATTATTTCATTTTAGTTTACAAGAACCAGTATGAATGTGTCCACGAGCTACAAGCAGAACTTAGACGTATCCACCACAACATGATCAAAAAATCGACAGGGAGCGAAATATTCAAAGGAGTGCGACTTTGTATTCAACAGAATGGGACTCATTACGAGAACAATATTCCTTTGCTATTCCGCTAAAAAACGTGCAGGTCGATCAGCGGAGATCAAATGTAACTAATTGCGTATAAACATGCAAATAATTACAGCTCATCTGTTGCTCAGTGGACGTGGCGCAAGCAACATCTCCTGCCAGCATCTCCTGATGATGCCTCGTAGAGAGGCGAAACACGTGTCGAGGTTTTTTCATTATTGGTGGTGGTTTGCTGTAATTATTTGCATGTTTATACGCAAATAGTTGCATTTGATCTCCGCTGATCGATCTGCACGTTTTTTAGCGGAATAGCAAAGGAATATTGTTCTCGTAATATATCATGAATTTCCGCAAAGTAACGCCTGATTCAATAAATTATTTAGAATGGGACTCATTTTGAGCATTTGATAAATTAAATTGATTAATTTTGAATGAAAATTTTTAAAATCATGGTCTTCCTTATATTTCTGACACTATGCTATTTAGCAAAAAATGATACTTATGATGAAGATTTTCGATCGATATGATAAAGCTACAGGGTATTTTTTTTCCCGTGTTGCGGGTTCGATTCCCGGTTCAATCATGTAATTATTTAAAAATCTATGAATACAGTTTAAATTGTTTGTTAAATTAAAATAATGTCTCCTTTCAGTAAAATGTTCCATCTACAATATTCAGGGTACTTTCCCTCCATGTGGCATAGCCGTGGGACGCCCTGTATATATTTTATTTATTAACAACAATTTATGTTGTTATTCTGTCCCGTTAGTAAGGAGATACTATGACAGAGTTTCTTAGAAAAATTGGATAGGAACTCCTACATAAAGCAAAGTCAAATTTGAGGACTTCTGGCAGCTCGAGACCTTCTTACAGGCTTAGTCACTTGTTTAAGCTTAATTCCAATAAGGTTCGTTTCCTAACTCATTTGGCTTCTGAGTTGTAAGGTTATAGTTGGTATCGTCTTATTCAAATATGTCTCTTTATCTACTCAATTTATCAAAATGAGTGTACTCGCTAATTTCTCGGATCATATTGAATCAGGACCAAGGACTTACGTTAAATCGTGGAAAAAAGACACCACTTTAAAGGACTCACCGCAAACAGGAGCGTGCCCGCACCGACCACCGCGCCGACGGCGACGTCCCACCAGTGGTGGCGGTGGTCGTTGATCCTCGACAGCGAGCACAGCGCCGCGTACGCCAGGCAGCTGATCTGCACCAGTGGCACCAGGAACACCGTTCGCGAGGACCAGGAGAACGCGCGCCGTTGGAGGTACCACTGTAGATTTAAAAGAGACTAATTATACACAAGGCATCACACAAACGTAATAATATAACCGATTGCTGTTGGTGTGGGTAGACTCCCCAAAAGATGGACTGATGATCTGGTAAAGGTCGCGGGAGTCCGCTGGATGCGGATGGCACAGAATCGGTAATTGTAGCACTATTTGTGGGAGATCTATGTCCAACAGTGAACGTCTTTCGGCGGATATGATGATGGTGATGAAAGAAACGGATGGCCTGATGGTAAAAGGACAGCAGTAGTCTATGATAGCAGTTCCATGCTGCCGTCTTAAGCTAGAGAGCCGTAATTTGTTATGGGCAATACAACGACTAACTGATGGGTGCCATGCGCTTTACCCGTCAAAGACATGCCAGCGATTGGTGTTCTATACCATTAGTGCGATAATCGTTTGAACGTCTCGCGTTTTTTAGGAAGAGGCCTAGTTTAGCTCGTTGCAAGGTGCGATCGCTAGCGATTGTACGGTCAAGGACTTTAATTATTGAGCCATATATGTGTCAACTAATTTTGGTTTTCTATGAAGCTATGAAGTGTCCAGTATAAAGAGAGCTCTGACTGGCTGACTGAAACAGGCATAAGTTCAAGTTCAAGTGATTGAAGAAATAGGTACTTACCGCGATGAAAAGTCCGCAGTAGACTGATATTGATGTGTGCCCGGACGGAAAGCTGTGGTACGAGTCGTACTGCTTCCACCACGAATATGAGGATGTGCACTCGAAGGTCGGGATAAATTCGCCCCTGAAAAAATATGTACACAATCGTTAAATACCAGTAAACAAGTGTTGGCTGATACGGAAAACTCGGGACAAAGGAACTACTTAGTCTAGTTTAAGTTGGTGGTGATGGTTGGACAGTAACTTGGAGTTCTGCTGGTGTCATATCACGTATTGAAATCTAAGTAAGTATTGGTTCCTTCCTCCGGTGTGGTCACTGGACTATCATGAAGATTATAGACGTTATAGTTCATTCCTACTCGTCCTTGAGCTCAGCCCAGCAGTGAGATATACCTAGACAACTAGGCTGATGGTGAAGTGAAACTTACGTGGTGCAATTGACGCCAGTATCCGGCGCGCAGAGATCAAAGAATGCAGGTCTGGGCATCCCAGAGATGCCCTTCATGACTTCCACAATCAAGAAGTTGAAGGTGAAACCGTAGGCGTAGGTTCGGTACTGCAGGCCGGCCCTTCGTATGGCCTCTAAGGTTCGAGAGCCGAGGTACTCTTCGTCGAGAAGAGTCAGCTCTGTGACGAAGACCTGACGGAATAGACAAATGTATGAGTAAAATCTTCCTATTCTTGAAGGAAACCGCATTCTAAAGAATCGTGAAGGCCTTTCGAACAATATTTACAAATTGCAAAACATTCTCGTAAAGTTTAGAATATTCACGATTTTTTTTTCAATGCTCGGAATTGAAGTGAAGCCATGGTAGCCTAGTGATTCAAGAATGCAGCTTATGCCGCTATCAAAGGAGTCGTGGGTTCAAATCCCGGCTCGTACCAAAGCGTTTTTCGGAATTTAAGTAATGAATGCCATTTGATATTTACCATCAGATTTCGGCGAACGAAAACAAAGTAAGAAAATTTAAGGATATATGTGAAGACCACGATAGGCACTGAACGTGTGACTAATGCCCATTACCTCTCATCCATGAGAGGAGACCTATGCCCAGCAGTGGGAACTATGATGGTAATACTAACTTAAAGCTAGCTAAAATTTTCAATCATTTACCCGAGGATATCGGGTCTCAACAGGGAACCACCCTTGAAACCAAATTAACCAGATGTCTATTGAAGAAGTGTTTTTACCAGGTCAGACATTTTCTCGACAACTAAGTTAATAAACTAGATTAAGTAAAATATGTATAAGTAAAGTATTGTAATGGAATAGCTTGTAATGTATTAATAATAATTTGAATGTAGTATGACGTACCTGGGTCGTTCTTCTTTTTTACCGACAATGAACCGAGGTTTTTCTGTTTTTTTGGTTTTTGAACTATCGAAAATTGTGGTTTTGAAGTGCGATTAAAAAAAAAATGCATAGGTTTCTTCATTAGAACTAATTAAAGTTTCCTTTCTGGCCAATATAAATATTTATTTACAGTTGGTTTCTAAAAAAAACATGTGACAAAGTGGACTCTTTCAGTGGGGACAACATTTTGGTTTACCACTCTGTCACGGCATTCTACGAAAAAAAAAACATTAAAAAAAATGCTAGTTAGAGAAAGTGAAATATAAAATATCACTAATTAATAAAATAATATGGGCGTTCATTCGAACATTATAAAACCGTAAACATCATTACTCAAATGAGATGCCGTAATAAGACGAAGGACAAGCTATTGTCGGTCGAAAAGAAGAACGACCCACCTACCTAATGTGTTAAGATTTGCACGCCTATAGACAGGCTGAATACATGAGACCAATTAATATGTATGTATCCAGTGAAAACTGTATTCTTAGCAAATAAACTTTGAATTATGAATTTGAATTAAAACTTATTTCCAACAACTTACAGCCACTATTGGAAGCAGTAGAACAGTAGACACTAGAGTAGCCTCGTTCACTGTATCCCCTAAGAACTTGTAGCTCAGCTTTGGGTCGTTGCAGAAGAAACCGCTCTTGTGAGAGGGAATGATGCCAAACTCGTACAGGCCGACGATGGTCATTGCTGGGAAAAAGTAACGTTTATGGGTCCATCATCTATTTCTTGTTGTTATTTTATCACGGTACACAGGAGACAATAGACTTTCTTAGGAAATTGTTTAACTTGGACTTTTCCCGAACGTTCCCGTGTCATTCTACGGCCAAGCGCGCAGCGAGCGAGCGTTTGATTATTACGTACAGATACAAGCACCAGTTTTGCACTCTCTCAGGACAGATTCGCTCTCAATACTCCACAATACATAAATAAATATTAGAGGACAATCTTACAGAAATCGACCTAGTAAGCTCAATAAGGCTTGTGTTATGGGTACTAGACGACGATATATTTAATAGATACAAATACTTAAATTCATAGAAAACATCCACGACTCAGGGACAAATGTTCATTCTCATCACACAAATATTTGCCATTACCGGGATTCGAACCCAGGACCTTCAGCTTCGTAGGCAGCGTCACTACCCACTAGGCTAACCGGTCGTCGGTACATGATGTCTTACACGCGGTGACAGAGAGGAAGATGACGTACTCCAAGAGAGACTGTCCGAGGAAAACACAGTGTGCTTCAGTAATGAGGAAATGTTGGCGGAAACATGACGATAAATAAACATTACGGGGAATCCTACACAAATTGAATGAGCCTCATAGTAAGCACAGGCTTATTTTTTTATGGGTAGGTACTATTTTATAGATATAAGTACTTAAATACATAAGTTATTTGCAGAAATCGCGAAACGTCTGGTCGATGTAACTGGTGACCGAAGAGCTGGCGGCTTTCTCGCGCAACGCATCAGCATTGCAATTCAGCGAGGAAATGCCGCCAGCATCCTCGGTACAATGCCTCGAGGGCCTTTTTAGGGTTCCGTATGTCAACAAAAACGGAACCCTTATAGGATCACTCGTGCGTCTGTCTGTCCGTCTGTCACAGCCGATTTGCTCCGATACTACTGGACCGATTGAGTTGTAATTTGGTATACCTACATATGTAAATTGGTGACCCAAAGATGGACACGTAAAGTAAATTAATGAATTCTTAACAAGGGGGCCACTTTTGGGGGGTAAACTGGAAAATTTAATTTAGTTAATGTTAATCATCATCTTGTATTTACTTTAGAAAATAAATGATTTTATCAATACATAAGAAACATACAAGACTCAGAAACAAATATTCATGTTTATTGCACAAATATTTACCCTCACCCACGATATCGGCAGGTTCGTAGTCAGGGTCACTTTCCACTAAGCCGAACCTGTCGTCAATAACGACAATAACTTAAGTAAACAAGTAAGTAGGTAGGTACAGCGTTTTGGGCGCCTAACGTCCCACTCGCAAAACGTCCATCCACCAAAATTTCGTCCCATTCGCAAAACGTCTTCTCTGCAAATGGTCCCTTATGTAAAATACCCCATTCGCAAAACGTCCCTTTCTCAAAAGGTACCACCCCTTTCACAACACGTCCCTTCTGAGAAAGCCCCTTTCGCTGAAAGTGCCATTCGCAAAATGTCCCGTCTGGAAAAAGCGTGTTTAAGTACAGACTAGGAGTCTTCTCTTGGGATAAGAGATGGCCAATAATAACCCCTACATTGGCCTTAGTGTGGAATAGGGACTTCACATATCCTCACATACGAAAGGAACATTTCGCGAACAGGTCATTTTGCGAAAGGGACGTTTTGCGAACGGGTCATTTTGCGAAAGGGACGTGTTGCTAACGAAACCTTTTGCAGAGGGGTCGTTTTGCGTAAAGGTCATTCAGGAAAGGGACATTTCGCGAAAGGGACAAAGGGACATTCTGCGAGTGGGACGTTATGCGCCCTAACCAGTACAGCGAGTGTATTTGTCGCTGTACTCTGGCTAACCGTCAAAACAACTTCATCAAATGCATTTCAAGTTTATCACAGTAAATCAACGTCGCAATCATTTTTATAGATAAATCGCTTGCCATTTCATGTTGAGTCGTTGCCCCTTGGACAACGGTCTTGGGTCGAGTTGAGGTCGTATTCATCGATTTCGTGTCTTAGGACTTTTCTTTGTTTCAAATTGTATTTTCAGAAGGATTAAGAAAGATCTCGGCTGTGGAATCCTACTATCCTACTTCCTACTAATAATATAAATGCGAAAGTCTGGATGTTTAGATGTTTGGATGTTTGTTACTCAATCACGCAAAAACGGCTGAACGGATTAAGATGAATTTTGGTATACGTATAGTGTATAGCCTGGATTAAGATATAGAATACTTTTTATCCCGGAAATCATCCCCTAAGGGGTCGAAATGGGGGCGATAGTTTGTATGGAGCTACGATATATAAACGAGTTCCACGCGGACGAAGTCGCGGGCGGAAGCTAGTAATAAATATGTATGTTGTGACGAAAAACAATGGAAGTTCAGGTGGCAATAGCTTTCGTAAAACTAGTGCCTACGCTAGATCTTGGGATTAGGTGCCAATAACGGTCAGACCCGGAAAAACTTCTGGTAAAGACCTCCTTTTCCTATCCGTTTGGTTGCGTGTTCAGCTTGTCTTCCTCGGATCTTGAAGAAATGAAATGCCGGTTGGATTGGAGATTGGTGTATTGGCTAACTTCACGGTAGCAATATACTCGTAAATTTGTTACACAAACAGATTAATTACTGCTATTTGCAGTTGATAAAAATAAATGTACACAGGCTTTTGCAGAAGGAAGGACTTGTCACATGACAGATAAAATTCTAGACATATAATTCATATTTCGAACTAGCCTAACCAGCCTGTTGTGCAACAACATGCCTGTTTCCTGGAAGGGTAGGCAGGGATCACGGATTTCCACTTGCTATACCTTCACAGAGTTCTCTCGCTTCATTCAGGAGTCATAATTTATACACCCTGGAACCTAGTTTAATCGGATCTACAGCACTCAGGAGCGCTGGCCAGAAATCATGACCGCGCCGTAACTCAAACAGCAAAGGCCATGTCTAATCAAGGTTTTTTTCTCCCCCAAATAAGTTAGCCTATTATTCTTAAAGAACCAGGAACGTAGCTCTATTAGCCAATTCAGACCATTTCGCCAAACGGTAGCGTCCGTGTTGCAGTTCAAAGTCAATGCCAAACAGCGAGGATCGGCAATTGTGACGGCCGCGAGCGGATAAAACAAAGTGGCATGTCTATGTGCGTGTTTACATACATAAGGGCAATGATGTAAAATAAAAAAACCGGACAAGTGCGAGTTTCCCTTTAAATGTAAACTCTGACTAAAAGGCGCTCCATACAAAATACACAAAAATATTGAGAATTTTCCCGTTACTTTGTTGAATACTCAAACTTCTTATAGGTTTTCCTGTAATCTTTAGGCAAGGAGCTATTTTCCATTTTTTTTTCAGAAAGTTAGTAGTTTCGGAGATAAGGGGGGGGGGGGGGGGGGGGTACGAATTGTCAAGTTTCGTCTTTTTTCCTAAATTCATTTGATATGCAGATTTATTGATTTTATTTACCCCCAAAAGTGGCCCCCACTCAACTCAATTCAACTCAATCGGTACAGTAGTTTCGGAGCAAATCGGCTGTGACAGACGGACAGACAGACGCACGAGTGATCCTATAAGGGTTCCGTTTTTTTTCCTTTTAAGGTACGGAACCCTAAAACAGAGCGAGTAGAACGTTTTTTACACAAAATCTCTAATCGTTTCCATTTTTTCTATTATATTATAATTCATGCGCTAGGGACTCTTAATGTAAATAAAAAACCGGCCAAATGCGAGTCGGACTCGCGCACGAAGGGTACCATTATCTATAAAACGAGCAAAAAAATCACGTTTGTTGTATGGCGGCGCCCTTAAATATTTATTTTATTCTGTTTTTTTAGTATTTGTTGTTATAACGGCAACAGAAATCCTACTCATCCTACTAATATTATAAATGCGAAAGTTTGAATGTTTAGATGTTTGGATGTTTGTTACTCAATCACGCAAAAACGGCTGAACGGATTAAGATGAATTTTGGTATACATATAGTGTATAGCCTGGATTAACATATATAATACTTTTTATCCCGGGAATCATCCCCTAAGAGAAACAAATGGGGGGGCGAAAGTTTGTATGAAGCTAGGATATAAACGAGTTTCACGCAAACGAAGTCGCGGGCAGAACTCTAACCTAACGTGTCTAACTATACGGTTCATGAGAAACAGCCTGGTGACAGACGGACAGACAGACGGACGGATAGCGAAGTCTTAGTAATAGGGTCCCGTTTTTACCATCCAAATGGTACCCAAGTACTGAACCCTAAAAAGCATTGCATCGAACCCTAAAGTGACATAACTCGCATTGGGTGTTAGAAGCGATCAAAGTGTTTATGTAATCTTATTCTCCGATATCATTCTCGTATGTAAATAGTCATTACCTTTGTATTAGAGTCATACACATACTACATTTTAGCTTAACACGATCCTAATCGAATGCATCCTCACTTGTACCCACATCGCTGAGAAAACGTGGCCCTTGGGACAGTTTAGTCATAAATATATGGACAATTGACTTGACGACCGAATAGCCTGGTTAGAGAACAGGAGCCGTAGCATGGTTGGCCTTATAACGCGACAAGTGACAAGATAAGAGCGTCGTCTCGTTCTATCGAACGGTGTCAGCCAGTGACGCACGCTCTATCCTATCACCTATCGCGTGACAAGGCCAACCATGCTACGGCTCCTGGGCTGTTATTCGCTACGCGCAAATGCGGCTCACCCCGCCGGTCACCCGTTACGAAACTAGACCTCCACCTACGCTTAGTCACTACGCATCGCGGTGTCAAGGTATAATTGTGGGTGAGCGTTGAGGTGAGCTTAAAGCAAGTTACAGAATAGGGGGGCCTGACTATGAAGCTTGAGGTCCCGGGTTCGATCCCCGGTCGGGGCAGATATTTGTATGATGAATACGAATGTTTGTTCTCGAGTCTTGGATGTTCAATATCTATTTAAGTATGTATTTATATATATAAGTATATTTATCCGTTGTCTAGTACCCATAGTACAGGCTTTGCCTAGTTTGGGACTAGATCAATTGGTGTGAATTGTCCCACGTTATATATATTTTTAGGGTTCCGTACCCAACGGAAAAAAATGGGACCCTATTACTAAGACTTCGCTGTCCGTCCGTCCGTCTGTCTGTCACCAGGCTGTATCTCAAGAACCGTGATAGCTAGAGAGTTGAAATTTTTCACAGATTATGTATTTCTGTTGCCGCTATAACAACAAATACTAAAAAACCGGCCAAGTGCGAGTCGGACAGGGGCTCCCATCAGGGATCGGATACCGGTATTTTCACCATTCAAAAATACCGGTTTTATTTCGTTCAATTTCGTTCTTTGGTTTATAATATCATTTTTGATCATGCTGTCTAATAATACGAAAATGTTACCTAAATACATGATAGAGTCCTACATTAAGAGCCTAAAATAATTCAAAATATTAGACTACTTCGGGGACTTTAAAAAAAAAAACCGGTTCCGATCCATGGCTCCCATACAACAGACATGATTTTTTTGCCGTTTTTATAGATAATCGTATGGAACCCTTCGTGCGCGAGTCCGACTCGCACTTGGCCGGTTTTTTTAAACTGTGCACCTGCTGCTCGATCACGTAACGCTTTGTACGCGCGTCAATTAGATCTAAACGTCAATTTTTATATGATAAAATGACAGTTGGATCTACCTGACGCGCGTTCAAAACGTTACGTGATTACCCTTCCGAATCCGTTGATATAAGAAATATAAGCCATAGAAAATGTAATTCCTGTAAAAAAACACTTGCTAACCATTATAATACCTAGCAAAATAATAACCCAATAAGGTCTGCCAATATTCTTTCTTTTTGCAATCATCATCATCATCATATCAGCCGAAAGACGTCCACTGCTGGACATAGGCCTCCCCCAAAGAGTGCCACAGTGACCGGTCCTGCGCCACCCGCATCCAGCGGAATCCAGCGACCTTTACCAGGTCATCAGTCCACCTTGTGCCCCCACAGTGGACTGATGACCTGCTAAAGGTCTTGTGGGGGGGGAGCTACCCACGCTGCGCCTCTTTGCAATCATACAGCACTAATATCTAAATCAAGACATTAAATGCAATTTTAAACTGACACACATTATACTTTTTTTTTTTACTCATAATACAAACAACTTTTTACAGGCTAGTAAAAGCGAAAAAGTCGTTCTTGGGAAATTGTATAAAATTCTACAATAAAATTCTAAAACACATTACCGAAGTTACTGACTCTAAATTCAAATCTGTCGTAAAACGGACACTTATTTCAAAAGCATTTATAAGATAAACGACTGCATCATGGATAGGGATATTTGGCAGCGATAAAATCCTGCACTAGAAATCTGTCGTAAAATAAATAGGCTTTCTACTGTAGCAATTTAATTTTAAAATTTTATAATACTCTGATACTGAAATGATATATTATATACTGTTTTGAAAAAATGACACCTCGCCGAGTTTTTTACGCCGGTTCTTCTCGAGGCAGAGGTTTACTTTCCGAACCGGTGGTACTTTATCGACATTCATAGGTGCATGTAATATGCCTAAATTGAAGAATAAATCACTTTGACTTTGACTTTGACTTTACTTGAACTTGGTAAGTTTACATATTGCAGGTAGATACGGTAGGCACTTACAAAGCCCTCTTGCTGATTATTAATGTGCCCACTTGATTATTCATTAAAATTTTCCAACCACCAATATGTTTCAAGATTTTCTAGAGCATTAATTACGTGCTAAATACGACTGCTGTCTTCATTTCGGTTTGATTCCTTTAAAAGTATGATTAAAAGTTTTGCTACTCGCCACTAGATGGCGCTAGCAGTGTGCCGCAAACGCAAATAGAAAATGTGCGTTCACTTTCGAAGATAGAATATACGCGAAGGCAGAGCAAATTAGGTTTAAGTAGTGTCCTACTAATAGCCTGTCCCAAACGTTTTCAGTCCGTTTTTGCCTGGTACGGCACAGCCGAAAGGAAAGGATGTCTTTAGCGGGTTACTAATGAAATCCATAGTTTTACTAGCACTAATCTGATATGCCATAATTTCATACGCCATAATTTTTAAGGCAATAAAGTCGTGTATACATATTTTTGTAACTTTGGCCGTATCGATCTCTTTGTAGTCGACTGTTACACGGTTGCAGTTGGGGGCTGCAATCGAAAAAAAAAGGTAGATACCACTGAGGCATGACGCTAGGGCGGCACTGGTGCGTTCCGTAGGAGATACCAAAGCTGACCGAAATGCGTCGAGGAGGACCATCGGGGGGTTTTTAGTCGGTGCGAGTCCGACATAACCTCCGCGCTATCCCCGTGGCGTGGAGGTCATAACGGATTTTCCTCCCATTAAAAAAAAAAGGAGCCTATGGGTTGCCGCATCTACGTTGGTGGCTATAAAGTCCTATAACAGGGCGACATTTCTTGTCACATCGATTGCAGACGAATTGTGTATCTGTAGGAGGTGATAAAGCACGGCGAAGTCTTTTCTGTTTGCTGAGGTTCACGAGACAATCTTCGTCGTGTTTTTTTTATAATATTAGTATGATTTTGTTTGTTCTAGAATTTATAATCTAGACTGAAACAGAATAAAGACTAACAAATACCGGCAGAAGGTATCCACTGGCATCGTCGGAAATGTCGGAATGTCTAAAGTGGAACAGACCTATAACCATTCCTTTGCGCTCCGGAATTCACGAGGCATTGTTTGAAAAAGCAGCCAGACGAGATTACAGCGAATAAAATACTTGGAGTTGCAAAAAACCGCGAAGAAAGCATACCTCGGCCGGATGGTGAAGATTCTTCAAAGGGCAAAGTAAACTGAGGTCTATTTGGCTGCACGTGTAATCTTACATTGATATGATATTGTTACTGTTGTTTTTGATGCATTGATGCGCATAGCTGTGAGTGTAAATGAGAAATGTCAAGTCAGATAGACTTCTGCAATTACTGGGTCTCAGGGAATGTTTAAACTCCAAATAAATAAATAAAAAACCGGCCAAGTGCGAGTCGGACCCGCGCAACGAGGGTTCCGTACAAACCTGTAGGTATATAAGTAAATTACTAAAAATATTTTTATTATATGATGTAACTAAAAATTTACGGTTTTCGCAATTTTTCCTTTGTCTGTGTTATAAGACGTTGCTTCGTACCAAATTTCAAGATTCTGAGTTCACGGGAAGTACCCTGTAGGTTTTGATTCCCTTGCGAGTTTCGAAAAATTTTATCTTTTGATTGCGTTGGCTTAGATGTTTGATTTTTTCACAGCTCCTAGGGACAGTAGACTTGAGTATTTGATATAAATTTTAGCATGATACCTCCACGCGTTCTTGAGAAAAAGGGTCTTGATAGACGGACGGACAACAAAGTGATCCTATAAATAAGGGTTCCGTTTTCTACTTTTGAGGTACGGAACCCTAAAAACACAAAAATCGCAGGATCGTTAAAAAGTTGTGTTGCTTTAAAATAAATCCTGTGAAATTCGAGACGGATTCATGCACTAAACTGTGTTTTTAGGGTTTCGTACCTCAAAAGGAAAAAAACGGATCCCTTATAGGATCACTCCGAAACTACTGGACCGATTGAGTTGAAATTTGGTACACATATGTAAATTGGTGACCCAAAGATGGATGCGAAAAGTAAATTAATGAATTCTGAACAAAGAGGCCACTTTTGGGGGTCAACTGGAAAATAAAATAAAAAAGTTTCGCAAACTGTATTGTGTGACATATCAAATGAAAGAAGTTGTTGTAAGCATCTCAGATATATATTTTTTATAATTTTAGGAAAAACAGATTTGAAGTAATTTAGGAAAAAAGACGAGTTCTGACCATCCCCCGCCCTTATCTCCGGAACTACTGGGCTAAAAATTCTGAAAAAAATATGGAAAATAGTTCCTTGCCTAAAGATTACAGGAAAACCTATAGAAGTTTGAGTATTCAAAGTAACGGGAAAATTCTCAATTGTCCGGTTTTTTCTGTATCGTAATAATTTGTTTCCGCAGTTTTGAAAACAAACATTTTTCACACACTAAGCAGTTATATAAAGTATTGATTACTACGCTTTAAACTCTCGCGCTTTGTAAAGTCAAGGACTTATTGTTGAGCCATTTAGGTGTCAACTAATTTTGATTTTCTATGAAGTGTCCAGTATAAATTGAGCTTTAAATAGCTCAACAATTTAAGTCCGTGACTGTACACATAATTTACATTATAACGAGTGCAACCCGTGTGGAAACGTCAGAAATAAAGGGAAATAAATATCGTATTAGACCCAAGTTAGACCCATGTAAAACGATAATTTAAATATAGATTACTAGTGTTTGCCTGCGACTTCGTCCGCGTGAACTATTGTTTCAACTTCCACTCCCTCTGCCGTGTCAATCCTATCTCATGTATCTTGAGATACATGAGTTACGCGTAACAGGTCTAAATCTGTTTATTTTCCATGCCTTTATCGACCTACATACTCAGTTTTTTTAAATTTAACTTACCAATTCCTTATACGAGCCTGTCACGTAACTCATGTAACTCTGTTTTTCCATAGTAATCATGGCTAAATACTGTACAAAAAAAAACTTCAAACGGCGTTTTCTCAAAACTATGCTTTTTGAGATACATGACATAGGCTTGACACGGCAGCCCTGCATATCCTATTTCTTTTGTAATTTACGACTGTATTTAAGAGTATTTTTTACTAAAATAACGATAAGGAACATGCGTCGTACATTAACTTGGTAAATAAAAAAAGTCATGCAGGCAAAGTTCATAAACACGTTTTTTTTTAGGGCGAGACTGCGATTGCATGCATTCTGCCACATGCGGCGACCCCACGTGTGGCATAAACATTTTTATGTATTTTTTTCTAGTTTTTTGTATTTTTTTTAGTAGGAATACAGCGGCATCACCAACTGCTATAATTACACCGCGATATGTTTGGGAATGGTTTTGACTTTACTAAAGGTAATTAATTACCCATTATTTAGCTAGAACTTCAATCCCGTTCAAATTTAATGTTTACACCGTTACTATACGGTATGTTTAAAGCATACATACGGTATGCAATGCACTCACTTGGTTACCTGGTTACCATTACCAATCAAAATATACGACAAGACGGCTCTGTCCTAAGGAATTTGAATCGAACAACCGATATCTAGTTAACTCTAATGACAGAGCCATCTAGCGGTTCACAAAAGCTAAATAGTCTTAAATATCTAAGTTACAATAGGTAATAATTCATATTACCGAAAAAAAAGGTTCATACATTTTCGTTAGTCTAAAATGAGCGAACCAGAGATATAGTTATATTTTTCTTTGTACCTATTACAATGATATATGAAGTACCTAAATAAAAATAACAGCAAAACATCATGATTCATTGCATACCGGACTTAAGCTTACCATATTTTTTATTTCAAAATCAACACATAATTTTATCACCTCCCTACTCTTTCTAAAACCAATTCTATGCACTGAGGACAAAGTTGAGAATCAAATGTATATGTCACAGTAAATCTTTTAACTCATATTATACGTTCCCAGGAATGAATAATAATTTATCTCTTTCGATGAAACGGTACCATTTCGGGAAGGTTATTAATTTTAAATTGATGTTGTTTAATGAGTGAAATATTGAATCGCTTGACGAATTTTTAAAGACCGATTCGTAGAGATAACTGCTACAAGGATAGGTACATTATAATTTATTTTCTATCGATATCCAGTCATGTTTTTATTTATATATCATGGTACTGAAAATGATTTTAACATATTATGTTTTTTTTTAGTTTTAAGTGCTGTGCCTTTAGTATGTACGCTTGTACGCGTTCATTTGTTTCTTGCGTAGGATTAGTATGGCTGTGTAGGTACTGGTACTTTATAGTTAGTTAAAAAAAGATACTATAAATTTAAATATTAGTTAGTTATTCTGTCTGAGAAGTTAACGGCTTTAGGAGTTAAAATTCAATGATTTTGACCTATACATATGTTTTTTTTAAAGTTTTAAGTGCTGTGCCCTTATTATGTACGCGTTCATTTGTTTCTTGCGTAGGAATAGTATGGCTGTGTAGGTACTGGTACTTTATAGTTAGTTATATAAAAGTGATTATAAAATATTAGTTAGTGATTCTGTCTGAGAAGTTAACGGCTTTAGGGGTTAAAATAGAATAACTTAGAATATAATAACTTTATTGCTTTCATGTTGGCATACAGGTGTTAAAAATTTTGAGTACAACATGGGACCCTGTAAGGGTATTGCAAGATTTTTTTTTTCAAAAATCCAGTATGGGCAAATATTTATATATTAGGTAAATATACAGTCGTCTAGTACCCAAGTACCACAAGCTATATTATTGCCTGCTAAAGTGGTATTAAAAAGTAGTTAAAATACTTACCGATTACAAAGAGCGGTACATCGATGAAGACATTCCACCAAACGCTGTGCTTTTTCTCTGTGATGTTCGAGTTGGACTGTGACTCCAGGTCCCGCCTCTGAAAATAATAAATATAATAATTTCGTTAAAATGGTACCGATTCATGGCAAGTTGCGTTTTTTTTTTAATCTAGCGATGGTGATTTTTGTCATGTGTAACAATTGTCCCCTAATATTTAAATCGGTATCATGACTGGTTTAAGCGTAAACTAAGAAATTTATTATATTAGAATAAATGATGAACTGCCATTTTAAGTAACCTTTCGTGTCATGCTACACATCATACGACATTAAATACATACTTCAATTGTTTATAAAGTTGACCACAATCCATACAATAACATAGATAGGTATGTGAATGTGACGGCTTAGTATTAACCCAAATTGATTCACTTATAAATACGTGCTTAAGTACATGTGGTAATAATAGGCCATACTTACTCGTAATACCTACCTACCTAGTGTACGGATACCTATTCAAACGTTATTTTTATTAATACAATAATGCTCGAATTAAATTAACTTTTATTAATACAATAATGCTCGAAAAGAAACTAATGTCGTTTGGGATTTGAATTTTTACAAGCCTTTTATAGTCTTCATTAGTAGGTATAAGTCAATAGGTAACTTATCTAACTAAATATCACAGTAGGTTATACTTTTGTTTCTCACCTCCTTTCAATGTTTTTCAATTCAATTCATTTTTATTCATAGACCAACATGGATCATTATTTTTAGTAAAACTTAGCCTAATGTTAGTATATAATCACAAAGTTCATAATAGGTCACATACGTTAATTTAAAGAAAAAATAATAATAATATAATTAAGGCCAGTTTGAAATTTACATTAAAGGTACACAGTCAATTATAATAAATAAAATAATAGTTTACATTAAATATACAATGTCCAAAATTAAGTTGAAAATGGGACAGGCATTTAAAAATTAGAAAACAATTTATAGCGAGCACAAAGAGCTTGGGTTATTCTATTTTTTTTTCAACAAACTTTCCAAAACACGAAACAAACTCTCAAAATATCTTACGCTTAAAAACGCTATATTGTACCGGTAAACAAAGCTCCACAAAAGCCCATCCAAACTGCGTAAATCATCGAACCTTAACCTTCAATTGTACTTCCCTGAGCCCAGCTGAAGGGAACAGGATCGATTCAAGGTCACCGCGACCTCAGAGCTTTCGGTTGACCTTCGGCGGCGATGACCTTTAGCCACGCAGCCGAAAGTTCTGAAGGTCTGGCCCTTACTAGTGGAAAATTTATTAGAAATAGGAAAAAACAAGTGAAGCTTGCGCAACTACGTACTCTTTTACAAGTCTTTTCTATTTGTAATATCCGTGTAATGTTCATTAAAACTAAAATACTGTATACTTCATTCTCCTTTAATAATTAACTAACTAACTAACTGTAATGGCTCAGCGACCCAAAGCGAGTCTTGGCCTCCGACACGAGTGGTCGCTATTTGTCCCGATCTTGTGCTATTTCTCGCCAGTTCATGGCTTAAAGATCACGCAGGTCTGATTCGACGACGTCCTTCCAACGACACGGCAGCTATTCGCTACGCGCTCATGCACCTCGACCCACGCGTCACGCCTAACGAAACTAGACCTCTACCTACGCTTAGTTACTACGCATCGCGGCGTCTAAATATATTTGTGGGTGAGCGTTGAGGTGAGCTTAAAACAAGTTACAGAATAGGGGGGCGGGGGAATAGTTCATGGGTTGAAGATCACCAACGATACCCTGGGACGTCCAACCGGTCGCCGCCCGACTGGACGGCCCAGATATGCCAGTTTGGCGCCCTATCTTCCTCGATCCTTTCGACGTGACTCAATAATTAAGCTCATTAAAATAATAATACAAAATCTAGATACATCTACACTAGTTAGTTAGTTTTACTGGGCATTTTCCGCAAGTCGAAATCCAACGTGCTTATTTTGCGTGAAACGGCGGGGTGGCGCTACTCTAACCCCAGCTCCTCTATAAAGTTTATGAGTGTTGGTATCACTGACTGCGTCCCGTAGTGTGTCCGGACACCCTAGTTGCTTTTTCCTGTATACTTCTACCTGCTTACGGTCCAGTAGAATATGTTTAGTCGTTTCTTCTGCCTCCATGTATGCTCTGCACATGGGGCTGTCTATGATACCTAAATTATAGAGATGTCTGTTCAAGGTGTTGTCCTGTTATTATTCCTACTATCTTGCGTAGTTGGTTTCTGTGTGTCTTCAGTAGTGCGGTTGTGAGTTTGTAGTCGCACTTCGACAGAATCTCTTTGGTCTGTCTGCATGTGTCTATCTCCTCCCAGTATCTTTGGTAGTAGGTCTTTTGTGTATTGGTCTAGTTTGTTATATTATGGAGCTTTGTGACAGGGGTAAGATTGGCTCCGGTCCGTATGCCGTTGTTTTTGAGCTCCTGGCCAGTTCATCCGCTGCATCGTTTACTCTTGTTTACACTAATATACATTTATTTAAAGATGAAAATAATACATCAAAAGTTTGTCTAAAGTCATCATCATATCAGCCGAAAGACGTCCACTGCTGGACATATGCCTCCCCCAAAGACCAGTGTCTATCTAAAGTGTTTAGGCATTATTATAGTAACGCTGATGGGATACATTAAAGATCACATTTCAAGAGTCTGCTGATTACTTGACAACTGATTATATTTTCGTTTTCGGAGAGTGTTTACGAAATTATACGTACTTACTCGTATTTTTCCAATCAAAATCAAGCTTCGTTTTAAAGAGCTTTGACGTAAGAGTCGGAACACAATGTTAACTTAGTGTTATACTTTGTGAAACATAAGGAAATATTTGTAACAATAATTATTACAGGTTGAATGTCTAACGTTTCAGAAAAACAGGGTTTGATACGAATGTGTAATGTAATGCCCCGTACAAAACCATGACAAACCTGAGGTTGTTTTTATAAAAGCTTGAGATCTCATGTTAAAATTGATAACGCAGTGTTACTAAGTGGATAGTACAATACAAAACAATACAAATACTCTTTATTGCACACCTCACACAAACAAAGCAGTTACAGAGAGAAACAATACAATAACAATTCAATAATTCATCAAATAAATGTAATTAAGTATAAATTACGAAATATTATTAAAATCATAAATCGATATAAACCTTGAAAATTTAGAAAAAATATGTATTTTTTTATTATTATACAAATTTGTATGACAACTACGCAACGCAGTATTTCGCGACCGAAACAGCAATTTACTTGATTTTCCATACAACGATTAGTACAAATATCACACTGTGATGTCACGATTCAATGTTAATCAGTATGAAACGTTTTCGGCTGCCGCCAGCGAGGTCTGTCTTTAACTCAATGTTTTGGGTATTTATGTTCTTTAATTGTAGTTGCTCCCATACAAACATTTGTTCCTCTCCAAGAACTGGTTCAAATGGCATCGTAAAATAATTTAGGACACAAGCCTATTGCATGCAGTGAAAATTGTGCCCTTTTTGAAAACAGCCGTGAGTTTATGCATGTGTGTATGTAATCGAGAAACGGTAGTAGTATTAAACCTGAGTGCTACCTCTGTTGTCGAAAGGTTGGCCTCGGGCATGTCTATCAAATCCCATGTTCCCCCAGCCCTTTCAGTGTTTATCTATTATGTAAAACATAATGGGAACCCTGAAAGTCTATTTATGTTGGTTGTTTTAGATCCCAACCGAATTTCAATCTGTTTTGTGTACCTACGTGCCCGAACTACGAGAAAAATAAAAGAATCCCGTTTTGTAGGTGCTTATAAATAATAAAAATAAAATAAAATAAAATTCGTTTATTTCAGACAAATAGGGGATAAACAAATGGCGTTTGTGAACAATTACGACGATGAAGAAACGATTTTGTGTAAAGCATAAGTACCATACATTGCTGGCGAGCAAAGTGGCGATGGCGAGGCGAGCGAGTAAATATAACAAGGTCCGAGTGACTCGCTCGCCACTTTGCTCGGCCGAGAGCACTGTCTCGACTACTATACTCGGCACATGTGATCAAGGCATTATTCCGTTAAATCTATTTAAAATTTAATTGGGATGTGAAAACATGGACGGAATAGAGATCCCGAACGGAATTAATGAATTATTCTGTTTTGTATTTAGTTGTTTTGTAATTATAGATAAGTATACGAAAGAAAACTTTAGAAATACTTTGCCGATGTCAAATAACCGTAATTACCTATCTACATTAATTTCCATTGCTGGATGTTTTAAATAATTATGTGTTCTATGTAAATAATTTAAATATTTTCTTACTTATATATAATTTATTTAGCTTAGTTTCGCTTAGGTTTAAGTTCAGCAGAGCTTATAGGTATATATGGTATGTGATTGAATTTGACAACTGCCCATATAGGTATATATATATATACAGGGTGGGAAAAAATTAAGGGCCCTGGAGGGGAACTACCTTAAATCCTTTAGTTAGCTCATTTGACTGAAGTAAACATTCCTTTATTTTTTCAAAGAAACAACTGCACCAAAAGATCTTCTAAAATTCGCTTCTCTCAACCGGGAATCGAACCAACTAAAAATGGAAAAAATAAACCCTCGCTATTTTATCATACGAATCGGAAGGGTTATTGTTCAGGATAAAATTTGTCTTTGAAACATTTCCTGGGTTCGAATCACGGTATGGGAAAATATTTGTGTGATGGATGGGCATTGGGCATGAATATTTGTTTCCGAGTCTTGGATGTGTTAGAGTAAAAGCACTGGTTTAATAAATTAAGGTATATTTTCATATTATGAATCACAAGCGCAGACAAGCTATAGACTCGATGTAGTATCTCTTATTAGTCTGTGGACTCGATGATACCTATTCTCAGTGACATTCGTTTAGGCAACAGACTCCATCTGACAGATCCCCGAAGGCCCGTTCGGAAATACTGCTACAGATGTTTTCTATGTACTTCGTAGTCGGCATCACTCACTACCCACTAGCTAGGCTAACCGGTCGTAACCTTAAACGCCAGTGATGACAGACTACCTTGTGACCGATATTATATCCATTGTAGTATTGTAAACGTAAATTTCTCGTTAATACTACGCACTACGCACTGCATTTACAAAGAGAGCTAAATAGTACTGGTAGTTATAAAGAGTATTTGTATTGTATTGTATTGTAGTTAGTCATACTAATGACATTGCCATTTTACGAAGCAAGGCTGGCAACTAGGGTTGCCAACCGTACTATATTATATAGTATTGTACAGTCAGCATCAAAAGTAACTACGCAATCGAAGACGTCAAAAGCTCTTATTTCCTTTTAATAAAGACTTTTGACGTCTCCGTTTGCGTAGCTACTTTTGATGCTGACTGTACTATATAATATAGTATTGTACTATATTTTGACTCTTTGCACTATATACTGTCCTTACGAAGTGCTTCAAATGGCCCAGGTTTCATTTCATCATCATCATATCAGCCGCTGGGCATTGGCCTCCCCCAAAGAGTGCCAAAGTGACCGGTCCTGCGCCACCCGCATCCAGCGGCGCAGGTTTCAATTAAATTTTACTAAATAATGACATTGCCCAGCCAAGTACTATATTTTTTTACAGTGTTAGTACTATATTTTTGTCAATATTTTCTGGAAAATACTATATCTCCCCAAAAAAAAGTTAGCAACCCTCCTGGCAACACACCGTCAACTCATCAGCACGGCTATCACAAGACGGTGCGCGAGCTCTCTCAATTTTTCTCGCACTATCCGTCTCTCTCTTATTAGGACACTTAGGAAGAGAAGTATAGTTTTCGGCCTCCGTAAATATGACCACGTTTCCTTCTACCGTCGCCAACTTAACTGAACAACAACTTTATCCCTCAGATTACTTTGCACCCTATTTTCAATCTTGTCTGAGCCTTCTGCTCCAGTACGTCTAGCACAACTTGCTGCTCAGTCGCTACGCGCGCGACTGAGCGTCTCCTGTCTCACTAGCACCGTGCAAATTAGAAAGAGGAGGCTAGATCTTTCTCGACTCGCGTCGCGGCGCGATGTCAGTTGTGCTAGCCCCGCAGGATACCTCAAAAGTAAATTTATTTTCGATACCCCTCGCCCAGGCTGTGAGCTGCGTACCTCCCGTGTCCTCAAAATATCCATACCTTCGCACCGCACTAGTTTTATGACTCACTCCTTCGCCGTACAGGCAAACCGTCTCTGGAATTCACTCCCTCTCAACCGGGTCTAAACATCCAAACTTTCACTTATTTTTTTTATTCAAAAAATGAAATTACATTTTATAGTTTTTATATAAACTCGCCAAACTGTAACGTTTGATGGCGATTTATAATATTAGTAGGATTAGTAGGACTAGTAAGATACTCGTATACGTTTGTTTTATAATATAATTTTGTGGTCAGTACACAGCAGTAGGTACACTGTAGTCAAAGATATCACAATATTATGTCTAAATCATATATAAATAAAACACAATGCCTATGATTACTGTGCTGTGGATCACCGCAAACCATGTAGGCAATCTTCAACATTCAATAGTAGGTAAACCAAACAATAAGTGACGCTTTTAAGCGACAATTAAGTGTAATACAAATACTCTTTTCACGCCACTGCTCGGAAATGTGGCAAAAGATGGTCAGAATTCAGGCTTCAAAGCTGGGGATAGTTGGACGTCGCACGAACAGGCCATCTATGACTTCAAACTGGCCAACAATGTTATTGTTGGACAGTTTGAACAGCAATCGACCAATCACAGGGCACCGCGCGCGGTCGGCCGGCGTGCGTGCGCCCGTTCGCCCTCCTCCGCGCCGCGCGCGAGGCAAACGAGCCTGTTTAGTATTATGATCTTCAATTAGATACTTAATTTTGATTTTGATTTGATTGACTAACTCGTCCATCTATTGCTTCCTTTCTAGCCTCTTCAACAATGTACTATTATACCTAGCACCCCTTAACCTTTTGACAGCGAGGGTGCAAAACAAAACGGTGCCCAACTGTGGCCAAAACAACAGGCAGACAAAATATGAATAAAATGAAACTTCTGATAAATATTGTCATGTCAAAATGACAATATTTGGGTCGTTCTTCTTTTTTACCGACAATGATCCGAGGTTTTTCTGTTTTTTTGGTTTTTGAACTATCGAAAATTGTGGTTTTGAAGTGCGATTTAAAAAAAAATGCATAGGTTTCTTCATTAGAACTAATTAAAGTTTCCTTTCTGGCCAATATAAATATTTATTTACGGTTGGTTTCTAAAAAAAAACATGTGACAAAGTGGACTCTTTCAGTGGGGACAACATTTTTGTTTACCACTCTGTCACGGCATTCTACGAAAAAAAAAAACATTTAAAAAAATGCTAGTTAGAGAAAGTGAAATATTAAACATCACTAATTAATAAAATAATATAGACGTTAATTCGAACATTATAAAACCGTAAACATCATTACTCAAATGAGATGCCGTAATAAGACGAGGGACAGGCTATTGTCGGTCGAAAAGAAGAACGACCCATTTATCAATATTATCATGTGGCCGTCCGTGGCTTCAGTGACACGAGTTTTCGTCCGCGTCCACAGCCGTCTTTAGCTCTCAAAGGGTTAATCGAACGAGCGAGCGAAGCTAATGCTTACGTATGTCCGGCTGTCCGGCTGTTCTCTTCTACTTATACGTCGCAATCATCACCCGATACTCTGGACATGTTGTAAGCAGGTTCAATAATTATACGGAATTTTTCTGTCGATTCGATTATGCATTTTTTTATACTACTTACTCTATAGCTCACAGAGTAACTATAGTACCTAATAATAAATCAAATAAGTACAATTCACTACTAACCCACTGTAACTATTTTCACTAGAAGGGACGTCTCTGTACCATGGTTGGCCTTGTCACGCGACAAGTGACAAGATAAGGGCGTCGTCTCGTTCTATCGAACGGTGTCAGCCAGTGACGCACACTCTATCCTATCACCTATCGCGTGACAAGGCCAACCATGCTACGGGGCCAGGACGGTAAATACGAGTACACACTTTCCTTGATCCTTCTCATATTACAAAAAAAAATCTTAAATATCTGTGGTAAACTGACACTGGTAACGACAAAATTTGTCGTTACCAGTGTCAGTTTACCACAGATATTTAAGATATTTTTTTTGTAATATGAGACGGATCGAGGAAAGTGCTGTTCTTAACCCAAAACGTAAGTGAGGAAACTGTTTATATTTTTCAATAAGAATTGACGCAGCGGAAAAGTCTGAAACTTTGTTCTGGTGCTAAGGAGGATTATTCGTACCACCAAAAAAAATATTAGGCACTTCTAAAATTTTCATCCACTCCCAATTGGGATCTTAAACCTGGGACGGTAGAGTTGTTTTCTGAATGGACTACTTTACTTTGCTAAAAATGCTACGGTGGCCTAATGGTCCAGGCATTCAAACGGCAGTCGTGGGTTCGAATCTCGGCTCGTACCAATGAGTTTTTTGGAACTTATGTACGGAATATCATTGGATATTTACCGTTAGCTTTCGGCGAAGGATAACATCGTGAGGAAACCTGCATATATCTGAGAAGAAATTCAAAAGATGTATGTGAAGTCCCCGCTCTGGGCCAGCGTGGGGACTACTGCCGGTCCCTCTCATTCATGAGAGGAGGCCTGTGCCCAACAGTGGGACGTATATAGGATGATGATGATGACTTTACTTTGATGCAATTCAGCAATATTACACATTGATAGTATTAGTATTGGGACCGAGCGCGACGACAGCGCCACGTGACAGGCGGCCATTATGGACAATATTGTCACCGCTGTCAAACAAGAAGTAAGTAAATATTGTGAAAAATATTCATGAAATCTTGTGTTATTACAATTCACAACAACACATCTTACCAGGACCATATTTTTATCTCAAAAACGATTAGAAAATGTTTACTGCAATATGGATTTGACAGCTCAAGTCAGCGACAAAAATGACAATTTTAGCCGTAGCGAGCGCTGTGATCGTTTAGTTAGGCTACCCCCTCCACCCACTTTGCACTCTGCCAATATAATTTGCTATTCTCTGATACATCGCAACTCGAGATGGGAGACAGTAAAAAAAACCTAATTCATAATTACCGGCACTATTTCGTAAGTCCTAAATTCCATTTTCAAATTCCAATCAACTTGTCTTTCACACAAACAAGCACACAATAACACTTCACGTTCAAGTATCGACTGACACTTTCAGTAATTCGTTTAGACTTTACACATTTTGATTATCAATTGCTAATTTGCACGTATTGATAAGGATTGATAATGCTTTGTTATATGTGTAAAAACCTTTTTCGCAGGCCAAGTGAAATTCAATCTCTGTTTTCAAAGGGAAATTTTCATTTTATATTTATGTAAGGATACATTTTTTCCGCATAATCTTTCTTCCTTACTTTGCGATTGTATTTGACTGTATGTGCTTGGTTTTAGTTTTTTATTAAAGGCTTTACACACTTTACAATTTGTCGCAATACAGCTTGCAATGTATTTATTTATTTATTTATTTATTCAATCATTTACATTTTAGGTTTACAGTAAGACCAAAGCGCCTATAATGTTAGGACTTAAACATATACAAACAATATACAAACACATAAAAAATAGCACTAACAATACATATCACATAAAGCACTTATTTTGGTAAGTAGGCTCTGCCAGTTGTCTGCAAACACATCGGCATCCTGCCTCAGCACAAGCTCATTGAGCAGTATTGAACGATTGCTGACACATTCTAGGTATACAGCATCGTACCTATCGTCTTTAGCTGATGTGATAAATTGCAAGATGTCTGCCATTAAGTCACGGTAAATGACGAATCTAAATGTGCCTTTCCGGTCATGTTTGAGTCGAGCCAACCCTATGAAGGGTTTCGTAACAAAAGAGTCCTATCTTCATAAGGATGTGTGTTCATAGGGCGTTTGCCGGAGAGGGCCACGTGTCGATATAGTCTGCCAAGTACATTTAACGTTAAAGGACATATCTTTGATATCGACTTTGGACCTTATTCTATTGTGAAAAAGCGATTACATAATAATTAATTTATATTAACATACATACCTACATACATACATATAATCACGCCTCTTTCCCAGAGGGGTAGGCAGAGATCACGGATCTCCATTTGCTACGATCCTGACAAACCACTTTCGCTTCACTCACCTTCATAACATTTCTCAGAAAGTTTGCCTAGGTCTTCCCCTTCCAACTTGCCCTTGCACTCTTTTTACATACACTCTCTTCGTTAATCTTCTTTCATCCATCCTCTCTACATGCCCAAACCACCTTAACATACCCTTCTCAATTTTCGTGACTATATCTCCATCCATTCCACACTTATCTCTTATCACACTGTTTCTGACTCTATCACTCAATTTCACTCCACACATACTTCTCAACGCTCTCATTCCTACTGCATTCACTCGACTTTGATGTCTTTTCTGCCACACCCAACTTTCACTACCATACATAAGTGTGGGCACCAACACTCCTCTATGCACAGCCACGCGTGCTTTTTGTGATATTTTCTGGCTGCCCATAAAGGCGTTTATTTATATTAAATCTATGTAAAATACCCACAAGGCGGACTGATGCCTTGGTAAAGGTCGCGGGAGTCCGCTGGATGCGGGTGGCGCAGGATCGGTCAATTTGGTACTCTCTAGGGGAGGCCTATGTCCAGCAGTGGACGTCTTTCGGCTGATATAATGATGATGATGTAAAATAACATTAGTGGTGTTTATGTACAGGCGTTATATAGCGTTTACATACCTAGTTGCTTGATTATTCGCACCTCGGTATACTTTTTTGCCAAACGCAAACCTAAACAGAAGCAATACTTATCGAATTGACAAGTGGGTAGGTACTTGTAGCAAAAGATTTCCACAACAATTGTTACTAGAGTACCTAAGTGTGCTAATCATTAATATCATTATTATCATATCATAATCAGCAATCTTGTCAATGACCTGTCTACGTCCCAGGCTTTTATAACGCATAGATAACTGCAGCCCCCCTATTCTGTAACTTGTTTTTAGCTCACCTCAACGCTCACCCACAAATATATCTTGACGCCGCGATTCGTAGTAACTAAGCGTAGGTAGAGGTCTAGTTCCGTTAGGCGTGACGCGTGGGGTGAGGCGCATGAGCGCTTAGCGAATAACCAATCGAACGTCAATGACGAGTGGTGAATGACTTTTTAACCTTTTGACAGCGAGGGTGCAAAACAAAACGGTGCCCAACTGAGGCCAGAACAAAAACAATAGCCAGACAAAATATGAATAAAATGAAACTTCTGATAAATATTGTCATGTCAAAATTTATGTAGGTACGTATCATGAACTATTAAAAAAATGGGTCAAGTCACTTGTAAAGCTTTTTATTACATAAAATTAACGAACAAGCGCAAAGCGCACGCGCGGCTGTGGCCATCTGTGGCTTCAGTGGCACGAGTTTTCGTCCGCGTCCACACTTCCACAGCCGTCTTTAGCTCTCAAAAGGTTAACCCCGACGCAAAAAGAGGGGTGTTATAAGTTTGGCGTGTCAGTGTGTCTGTCTGTGGCATCGTATCTCCTAAACGAATGGACCGATTTTAACGCGTTTTTTTTGTCCGAAAGCTAACGTTATCGAGATGGTTATTAGCTACGTTTCAAAAAAATCGGTTCAGCCGGTTCTGAGATATTGAACTTTGTTGAATTGAAAATGTCGGGGGCTTTTCAACTTTTCTAAGTTGTTAGTGGAAATAGTTACGTAACTACTTCCAACATAGTTAGTTACCGGGATTCGAACCCACGACCATCAGCTTCGTAGGCAGCGTCACTACCCACTTACAGTGGGTTATTTGGGCTAACCGGTCGTCAAATTAAACGACACAATGACACAATCGAGATAAAATGACGATGGTTTACCTCTCCTATAGATAAAAACAAATAAAACTAAACTTGCAGATAAAGAAGACTACCTAATGGAATAATAGTCGTAAGAATAGATGTAAGAATATCAAGTTGTTGACGCATGTCGTCACCTATTACAAATCAATCTTTTCCTAGATATTTTTCTAGGAAATCATCATTGAATAAACACGAATTTGAATTCGCCTGTGTGGATGACTATCGGATGTGTCATAAACATATTGTACCTATCCGTTTTTCAGTGATAATGATAAGATATGATACAAACATATTTGTAGTATTTTCATGACAAGTAAATTGACGAGTGACTAATATTAGTTTTCTTGTAGGATTATAATATTATCTATGATATCATAACCATGTGGTGTAACAAAGATAAAAAAGTTTCAGGACATTTTTCGTAAGATGATAGTTTGTGATAGTTTTAAATGATAGGTGTGTTTGTTAGTATTATATTACCGTTTGACATGTAAAAGTGCCCTCGTGGCCTATTTGCAGAATAAACAATTAATTTATATTTTCAAACTCAAAACATTTATTGCACACATAAAATTACAAGTAATAAAATGGACCCCGTAAGGACACATCAAAGAAACTTATAACTAGGTTACATCTAGGTTACAGGTACTACCTGGATACTACTAGGTAATTCTATCTTGAACTAGATTTCTTACATATAGTAATATTTTTTTTAATTTAATCGACTTCATAAAAGGAGGAGTTTCTCGATTCGACTGTTTTTTTTTGTGTGTTTGTTACGCGATAACTCGGTAATTTATGAACCGATTCAAAAAAATCTTTCTTTGTTTGAAAGCATATACTTCCAGATTGGTCCCGTTGTCACCAAAATCCAGTTCTGATGATGGGATCCTGGCGAAATGGAGGGAACTTTTCAAATTTTATAGGCAAACTTGAAGCAAATTGTAAATGATTGACAAAGCATGTTGTGGATTTTTGCTGTTTGGAAGTATCTTACATGTCACACTTTAAGGAATATAATTATGTTTTAATTTTTAAATTGTTAATTATTTACATATGACCAATTTAATGTAAGGTACCTATAATATCAATGTATTTTGTATTTCGTATATAAAAATATTCACAATCCTTTTTACTATTACTAATATTATATTCTAAATTTGTTAAGATGTCTGTTTATGTGTCTACATGTAAGTTTTCAAACACAATGTAATATCGTTATTTAATAAATAAAATGAAAATTAAAAGCTAGTAGGTATATTTTTTTACAAGTTATTATTAATTTAAACTTTAAACAATAAAACAACAACTTAACCTATAAAGACGAAAAAACTATAAATTAAAACTTAAAGATAACAAAAATTGGCCCAAATCGCTGTCAGAGGGTTGTGTGAGAAGGCTCACTCTTTGAGCAAGGTATATTATAATAATAAAAAAATAGTCATACCCCACTGTGCCTCCTTATGATAGAAGATGAAATTCTCTTGATCTCTCCAATGCTGGCCCTGAGGGCTGAGTTCTGATGCACCATTTTCAAACCCAATCACACCTGAATTATTTCCAATTGGACGCTTAATTTGACAAAATACAGTTTGTCAGCTGGTTAAAATTGTAATGAAGACAATTATTCTAACTCGTATTGTTTTATTAACTACAGTGAGTAATAATTTATGAGGAAAATCCCAATTCAACCTCAACACGTCAACAGTAACCTTATTGGTTGTAAATGTCTCAGTACAAGACACATACCTAGTTTGTAGGCAATTAGTCACTAATAAATAAATAAATATTAGAGGATCTTCCACAAATCGACCTAGTCCCACAGTAAGCTCAAGAAGGCTTGTGTTATGGGTACTAGACGACAATATATATAGATACAAACTGGTCGTTCTTCTTTTTTACCGACAATGAACCGAGGTTTTTCTGTTTTTTAGTTTTTGAACTATCGAAAATTGTGGTTTTGAAGTGCTATTTAAAAAAAAAATGCATAGGTTTCTTCATTAGAACTAATTAAAGTTTCCTTTCTGGCCAATATAAATATTTATTTACGGTTGGTTTCTAAAAAAAACATGTGACAAAGTGGACTCTTTCAGTGGGGACCACATTTTGGTTTACCACTCTGTCACGGCATTCTACGAAAAAAAAACCATTTAAAAAAATGCTAGTTAAGAGAAAGTGAAATATTAAATATCACTAATTAATAAAATAATATGGACGTTCATTTGAACATTATAAAACCGTAAACATCATTACTCAAATGAGATGCCGTAATAAGACGAAGGACAGGCTATTGTCGGTCGAAAAGAAGAACGACTCAAATACTTAAATACATACAAAACATCCAAGACTCAGAAACAAATGTATATTTGCCCTTATCGGGATTCGAACCCAGCTGGTCGACCACGTAACGCATTGTACGCGCGTCAGGTAGATCTAAACGTCAATTTTTATATGGAAGAATGACAGTTGGATCTACCTAACGCGCGTTCGGAACGTGACGTGATTACCCCCCAGGATCTTCAGCTTCGTAGGCAGCGTCACTACCCACAAGGCTAACTGGTCGTCAAACTAATAAAACTAAAAGTTGTGCTCAGATGCACCACTCTCTCAAAAACGGCACAAGGGTATTCGAGACATGCATCCTTAGAATGAAACCGACCTTAAGGCTTGCCACCATGGACCTACTACTAGGCTCTTAAATCCTTATTTCCTATGTTTTAGAGAGTGCTTTGCAACTTGCTAAGCTCGTGGTCGTGTATTTGGACATACACTAGCGCATCATTTGCATTAGGTGGCAAATGGATGCGTCCATATGGATGGACGTTGACGTTGATGTCCCAACGTTGAATTTTGACATTAACGACCGTTCCATTTGGATGGCGTGTTGGTGAGACGTGCTCCGTTTGGATATCCAACGGGCCGCCCTCCGGCGCAAAATACATTGTCTGGCAATCTTCGCTCTTTGTACATTTTGCGTATTTGCATATTGCACATTTTGCGTAATGTACCTACGAATTGCGAGGGCACATTTTCCGAATCTCAGCTCAAAGTCACCCAAAGGGCAATGGAGAGGGCTATGCTGGGAGTATCTCTGCGTGATCGCATCAGAAATGAGGCTATCCGCAGCAGAACCAAGGTAACCGATATAGCCCTCCGAATTGCTAAACTTAAGTGGCAGTGGGCGGGGCACATTGCACTTAGAACCGATGGCCGTTGGGGCGGAAAGGTTCTCGAGTGGCGACCGCGTACCGGAAGGCGCAGCGTGGGTAGGCCCCCCACAAGGTGGACTGATGACCTGGTAAAGGTCGCTGGAGTCCGCTGGATGCGGGTGGCTCAAGACTGGTCATTGTGGCACTAAGGGAGTGGACGTCTTTCGGCTGATATGATGTTGATGTATAACAGGCTGCCAGACAGTATTAAAAAAGACGCAACTTCCACGGTGGCGTTTAGGTTGAGATTGCGTAAGTGGCTTCTTAACCATACTTTTTATTCAATAGACGAGTTCTACGAGCTCCCTACTCAGTGAAATGTATAATGTAATTAATAAATAGAATAATGATGAATGATTAGAATGATGTGCATGTATGATATGATATATGTATGCATGTATAATGTACGAGTAGGTACTAACCTATTAAATATGCGTAGGTATGTAAAAACCTACCAAAAACCTGACATGTAACTTGGCGTTATCAATAAAATATTTGTATTTGATGATTTTCCGAATTGTACAATTTGCGAATATGCTTTGTGTACATTTTGCGTATTGTATATTTTACCAGTTGTTACATTTTGCGTGTAGTGTACATTTTGTGTTTTGTATATTTTGCGCCGAACGAAGGGACATTCCGCGCTATGGCTGGTCGAAGCGGTCGTCTAATGTTATTTTGATTGTTTGTTCCGTACGTAGATATACTTGATGGGAACTTAATTAATTACAATGCGGAAGTAAAACAAATTATTTCCCACTCATTGACTCAAGATTGCATATTATAAATAGCACAACATAAATCTCACAGAGACATAAGACATAACTTTCAATATCAATAGCCATGATTGCGCGTCTCAGGACCGAAAAGACGAATATCCATTACATTTATTTAACACTTGTTTCCTTTTAGATAAAACTTAAAACATTATTCACTCCTTGCTACGACAAATGATGTTCATATTTTATCTTCGAGTTATTAGAATTGCATACTTTGCTTTAGTAATATCGGATTTGTGGTTGAGAAAACTAGTTGTCTGTTTGTCACTAGGATTTTATAACAGCTAAAATATGTATGAGCAAGAAACACTACTTATAAGGTAAATGTTTGACACCTCAATTGCCTAATAGTTGACATCACCAATGTATTAATTGAGCCAGTGTCAAGCATTGGGACCTTCACCTTACTGCATTCCTGTGTAGGTAATAGAAAGTAGGTAAGCAAAAAATCTAGCAACATATGTGTGAAAAATATGAAAATTTTCGGTCGTAAATTAAATAAACGGACTCGTATCTTCGAGCTCACTCGTTTATCTATAGACTACTAGCATCCGCCCGCGACTTCGTCTGCGTGGATCCGGGATAAAAACTATCCTATATTTTAGTCCAAACTATAAACTATCTTCGTGCAAAGTTTCATCCAAATCGGTTGAGCCGTTTAAGCGTGATTAAGTAACAAACATCAAAACATATAAACATCCAAACATCCAAATTTTCGAATTTATAATATTATAGTATAGGACTTATTAGTCCCTAAAATAATGTACTGTAAGTTATCTAAATAATAGTAGGTAATAATGATTCTCCTTAAAATGAAAGGTAAACGTCCCGATGTTTGACACCTCCAATAATTGTCATCTTTATTGGCATGATTTAAGATTGAAGGTACCGAATATTGGGGGCAGTGTCAGCGACTGGGACGATACCTTATTGTGTTCAGTAAGTTTGGTTTAAAAAAACAGACAACTCCGCAGGATTAAACTATGGTTTGTTATAAATAAACACATATTTTAACCGTCGTTAGCGGTCAAAGGCGCTATGGGTTATCCGTAGGTTATGGATGATGGTATTCGAGAAGAACCAATACGGAAAATGACCTAAGTCAGAAAATATAATTATTGGGTTTGCCTTAATATTGTTATAAATAAAAGATGCTATGGATTATCCATAAGTTATGGATGATCGTATTCGAGGAGAACCAATAAGGGAAATTAAGTCGGAAACTGTTATTATTTTTGTTTGCCTCTTCTAATCCAGGCATCCATGATGGAGATAGGTATTCAATATAATTACCTAAGACGACCGGTTAGCCTAATGGGTAGTGAGTGTAGTGACGCAGCATACGAAGCTGAAGGGGTTCGAATCCCGATAAGGGTAAATATTTGTGTGGTGAACATGAATAGGTATTTGTTTCTGAGTCTTGAATGTATTATATGTATTTAAGTATTTATATATATTAAATATATCGTCTAAATTTTAATCATTAACTACTGTATATATGTAAACAGTCATAGTCATGCATGAATACTTATGTTGCGAACAGCCTGACATTCTAGTTACGAAAAATACGAAATCCACTGCTCAGGATGTCCGTGCATTCGGTTTTGAAATGTAAAATTATATATATTTTTTGTAACGCTTGCACAAACACATTTTTTCGACTTTTAATGGTATATATACCATTAAAAGTCGAAAAATGTAAAATAAGTAACGCAAGCTGTGACACCGGAGCACCTTACATCAAGCAGTAGTAGTAGTCGTAGTGGTAGTAGTAGTGGTAGTAGTAGTAGCAGACGGCCAAAATTCTTTCGTGTGTCCGTTTGTCCGGCTGCTCTCCTCTACAGGTCACATTTCTCAAGCGATTCTTGTGAATTTTTGTGAGCAGGTTCAATGACAATATAGAATTTTTGCCGATTCAGATTTTGAAAGCAAAACAAAAATTGTTAAAAAAAAACAGTCACGTGAGTTCTACCTACAGCTCACAGAGCGACTAGTTTAATTTCTTGGCTCACGTCTGCATAAAGCGGGGTCAAGTGTACAGGATGTAACTCAAGATTAGCGGAGGATATGCAACAAAGAAAATATTCATTGCCTTTACTGTACAGACACGAGATAAGCAAGAGTTATAGGACGCGTGTCACACTCGTAGGTATTTAAAGTTTTCACTTACAATAAAGTGCAAATATATTATGTGGGTCAAAATTCTTTTTAGTGCCTCAAATAGAGATGAAAACTTATAAATGCTTATAAAAAATTGTAGATGTCTCGAAATATTTTCCTAGTAGTGTTTCGTTAGTTCTCAACCGGGCCTCATTGTTTATTATGAAATTTCCCACCACCCTGGGTTTTTTATTACAAAAAAGTCACATTTGGTACTCAAATTACCACTGCGTTACCAGTCCCCATGACCCCTCAAAAACTATGTCCACTGCGTTACCAAACATTTATTTTATTTTATTTTGAGCCCAAATATTTCGAAAAGGTCATCATTCGGGTATGCATATATTATGTCATTGTGAATTAGAAAATAATAGTTTTTTGAATTTTATCCGAATAAGTAAAAAAATATGGGTTAAAATGTACAAGGGACGTTTTTATAGTTATCAAAAAGAATTTTGGCCCATGTAATTACCTATCGATTTAATTCTCTCATAATTATGTAGGTTAGTCAGTAGGGGCAAGTCCGCCACCGGGGTAAAGGTGGTTTTCCACCGGAGGGGCAGGATGAGACGAGACGAGAAGAGAATTGAAAGTATGGCGGATTTTCAATCCTCTCCCAGCGCAGCTTGGGTGGAAATAGTAAGGATTGACGAGGATGTGCGAGACGTGAATTGACATATTTGTTGGTTTAAGAATGAGCCGTATTGCTGTCGATATAGAGTATAAATTGACTCTGCAACAGAAACACGCTTCTTGACCGGCGAGACGAGACGAGACGCGAGGCGGGAATTGATATTTGTATGGCGAATTTTCAATCCTCTTCCAGCGCATCTTGGGTGGAAATAGTAAGGATTGACGAGGATGTGCGAGACGTGAATTGACATATTTGTTGGTTTAAGAATGAACCGTATTGCTATAGATATAGAGTATAAATTGACTCTGCAACAGAAACACGCTTCTTGACGGGCGAGGCGAGACGAGACGCGAGGCGGGAATTGATATTTGTATGGCGAATTTTCAATTCTCTTCCAGCGCATCTTGGGTGGAAATAGTAAGGATTGACGAGGACGTGCGAGACCAGAATTGACATATTTGTTGGTTTAAGAATGAACCGTATTGCTGTCGATATTAGAGTATAGTTAATGTCAATGGCTCGCGCTGTCTGCTGTCTATTAATGTCAATTGTTGGTGGACAAGGGCCAGAGCGATTTCAATTCTCTCCTCGTCTCGTCTCGTCTCGCCCCTCCGGTGAAAAACCACCTTGAGTGCGTTTCATCAAAAATATCGAAATCAACAGATATTTTACACAACAAACGACCTCTTACATATGGATGTTGGATCCATGGGGTACCAAGTATAAACAAGTTTATATTTTGTTCGATGTTGGAAATTATAAAAAACGCATTGTAATTTCCAACATATAATTTCCGAAATGTAATTAATATTTGATCAAAGTTTTTTTATAAATGCATTATTTTAATGTATGCAATATTTAGTTAAGGAAAACTGGCTAACCACATACGTAATTGAGAATAAAAAGTAATAACTTCGAAATATACTATACCACCCTTGTAATGAATATTAGGTATCAAGAATTTAAAATCATTGCATTATTTTGACGCATGCAATATTTAATTAAGGGAAACGGGATAACCGCAAACCCAATCGATGATAACAACTCAAAACTACGAAATTTTCTATATTAAAATGTATTGATTTTACTGTCATCTAGCGTGGAGTAGCATAACTAACTTTTACTGCCATTAAAGAGGGACAGATGGCGTTAGTAGCCCGTGAAGCTTGAAACTCTTCGCGCCAGAAAGTCTGTGATTATTAAACAAAGTGGTGATAACATTTGTCGTAAATAAATATAGTTTGTAAATAAAAAGTGTTTGTATTGTTAGATGAGTTCTTACCAGACGATAGTTATGTTTAAATACCGGTTTGGTTGTTTGTTGTTCACATAAAATTATTTGAGTAAGTAAACTACTTACTGGATTCTAATTTTTTACCAATAAAAAAAGAGAAATTCGGGATATATTCTAAAAAAACATTTGTTTAATGTGGGTACCTGTACAGACCTATTGAATTTAATTGTATGAACAACTTTGGGCGTTTTTCAAACAAGTGTAAGTACATGAACTTTTTTTTCAGAATTCGATTATTTTGGGTTTTTCTTACTCAGAATCGTTGATACTATCGATCCTTCTAAAGTAACAAAATTGTCCCAGATTTTACTAAGTAAGTTTTTTCTTCCAAGTGCGTCACGACCATACAAATAAAATAAAAAAGACTGCATACAAAAATGTGACGATCTGGAATGGAATATTTTGAACACTTTTTTTCTATAAGGATCGATAGTACGAGTATCAAATCAACGATTCTGAGTAAGAAAAAAAACAAAAAACCGGCCAAGTGCGTGTCGGACCATGCAAAACGTAGTGTTCAGAGCCTATTAAAAACTTCTTATAAGTAGGTTTACTTTGAATACTCATGCTTCTTGTTGGTTTTCCTGTAATCTTTAGGCAAGGAACTATTTTCCATATTTTTTTCCGATCAAATTTCAACTCAATCGGTCCAGTAGTTTCGGAGCAAAACGCCTGTGACAGACGGACAGACAGACGCACGAGTGATCCCATAAGGGTTCCGTTTTTTCCTTTTGAGGTACGGAACCCTAAAAGACGAAAATTGACCATTCCCCCCCTTATCTCCGAAACTACTATGCTTAAAATTCTGAAAAATATATGGAAAATAGTTCCTTGCCTAAAGATTACAGGAAAACCTATAAGAAGTATGAGTATTCAATGTAAGGGGAAAATACTCAATATTTTTGTGTATTTTGTATGGAGCGCCTGATGCTTAGAGCATAGCAATTTTACGGAACCCTCACCACGGGAGTTGAACTCGCACTTGAAAAACGCTCCTTTATGCATCCAATATCCATACCAATACATGGCCCAATATAAGGCGCGCTACTATATCAAGACACAAATAAGCTGCCGAAAGAGTTATTAGGTAGGTACCTACAACTCAAAAGGCACAAATCACTAAATTAGTTGCACTCTATACAACTAAGATTGATCAACCGTCGTTTTCAATCGTCAATCGCAACTAATTCTTGTAATTTTAATCGTTAGTTGTTAGTCGATTACATTTTGCCCATCTCTGCCTGGAGGCAATTGCCTACATTTCATTGTTGAAATATTGTTTCGGGTGATAACGTTTTACCCCCCTAAAACTTTATGAAATGAAACAACTTTGGTATTTTTGGATTAAGTACACTTTAACCTTTGTCTGTACGTTCTCCTTTTTTTTAGTAAATCAGTTTGGATTAATTAAGAAAAAAAAACGATACATAAAGTTTTTAAGTCAAAAATATAGATTTTTAGATGCTAATAACTTTTCACGTAAGCAATATTTCTTAAAAATCAAAACGTACAGATCTAGTTTTTCATTATATCTACAACATATCCAAAAAATATATAAATCGAACTATGTTCACGGGGTAAAAAACGTTATCGCTTTTTGTATGAAAATTTACAGGTTCACAATTCTTGAAGGGCTCCCACAATAGATCACTTTCAGTAGCGGATCCAGGGGCACAGTGTTATTAAAAACCGGCCAAGTGCGAGTTGGACTCGCGCACGAAGGGTTCCGTATAAAAACGGCAAAAAAACACGATTGTTGTATGAGAGCCCCCTTAAATATATATTCTATTCTGTTTTTTAGTATTTGTTGTTATAGCGGCCACAGAAATACATCATCTGTGAAAATTTCAACTGTCTAACTATCACGGTTTCGATATTCTATTCATTCAATCATTGTAACACATCCATCGGTTATTTTCCTACCCGGAAGTCCATTCCGTTTTGTTATTCATATATGTGTATAGCAAATGAATAACACTCATAATGTCATAATCATTCTTGCGGACTATTGCGGGTGCGTAAATTGTATATGCAGATGATATTTTCGACCAAAACAGGAAGTCTTGCGTGTTTATTGTAAACCAAATTGCCAATAGTGTTGGCTATTGGACATTGCATATTGTATTATATCTTTAGCAATTTGTTTTTCTAGTAGTTATTTAAATATTTAATTTTAGCGGACAAACTTTCCCTTTAAGTTTTTAATAATCGAACGAGGGAGCGTAGCGAAAGAAATAATTAATTTATTCAAGTAGGATTCATTGAAGTGGTTTTGCATCGTCATCAGCGACAACAATAGATACATTCAGAACGAAGTTCTATGCTCCAGCTTGGGCTGAAAATCTTTCGTGAGTCCGGTGTCTGTCCAGATGTCCGTCTGTCCGTCTGTTCTCATCTACAGGTCGCATTTCTCAACCGATTCTCGTGAAATTGTAAGCAGGTTCGTTAATTATATAGTTTTTTTGTAGTCACTTTTACAAAAAAAAAATTGAACACAGAACCTCTAAAATTAGATTTTTTAACAGCCGATATTTGACAGCCGTCATCCCGGTACAATCAACATATGATGACATAAATTGTACTGGGATGACAGCTGTCTAAAAAAAAAAAATTTTTTAAAATTTTAAAATTTTTAAAATTTAAGCTGTTTATTGCAATAACGAAGACTTATTTCTACATTACATCTATAGTTATAATCTTTTATATTTAAGATTTTGTGAACTATGATGTGATGGGGGAAGCCCCCCATTTACAAATAATATTTTAAGTTTAGACTAAATTAATATGTGTTCTATATTATGCTTAGCTATTTATTTTATCTTAGTCATTTTATGTTCAGTGCATTTGGTAATTCTATTTTCGAGAGTGTTTTCTTAACTATATTTTTGGCTCTATTTGGCTTTTCTAATATAATATCTATGACTTGTCTAGGGAAGCTATTTAGTATATAAGGTAAGTAGTTATTGTATATCCGTTTGCCGTATTCATTATTATTTTTTGGTATCTTAAAGTATGGCTGGTTAGGTAGGCTCCGGAGGTTGGACGGTCTCATATATCTATCCAGCTTCCCTATAGTGTGTTTGTATTCTAATATCACAGCTAACTTTACCTTATCAAATACACTAAAAACTCTACAATACTGAAATAGCTTACTATAATTATGTCTATGTTGATGCTTGACTTTTAGCGGTACAATAGCCTTTAGAAGTCTTATTTGTATATTATAAATCTGTTTAAGGTATGTATTATATGATCTACCATAACTGGAGATACCATAACTAATTACAGAGTCTCCTAGTGCCAGGTATAATAGCCGGAGTATGTTATATGGCATTTTGTGTTTAAGTATACTAAGGTTGCAAAGGATGGCTCTTAACCTGTTGCATACATGCTCTATATGTGGTCTCCAGTTGAATTTACTATCTATTTTTAAGCCAAGGTAGGTATGCTGATTGACAATTTCTAATGATTCACATTTACAGTATGTATCTAGGTGTCGAGTATGCATACATGCATGTCCATGGGCCACGATATTAGGAGTTACAGTAGCTTTCATGTAAGGTGAATGAATGTACATTATTTTGGTTTTTTTATAATTCAGTGATAATCCTACATCGTGGGCCCATTTACATAAGGTGTCAAATTCACTCTGCATTTGGCACTCCGCAGCCTTCACATCACTGTTAGCTGTTATCAGGCAGGTGTCATCCGCAAATTGGTACACAGAGGCGGTTTTAAATATGTTGCACATGTCATTAACATATAGTAAGTATTCAGTTGGCCCGATTATTGATCCTTGTGCTGTGCCCTGATAAGTTTTTAGCAGTTCACTTTGCTCCCCAGCAATGCTAACTGCGTTATGCCTGTTCGTGTGGTATTGCTTTAACCAATCCAGTGTTGGCCCCTGTATACCATTTTGCTGAAGCTTTTTATATAATATTTCAAAGTTGAGAGTGTCAAATGCTTTACTAAAGTCTATCATAGTTATGAGTACATGTTTTTTATCATTGAGGTGAATATTCACCTCATCTGTAAATTTAGCCAGTAGTTGAGATGTATTTTTGCCTCTTTGAAAACCGAATTGTCTGTCGTGTATAATGTCGTTACCCGATAGAAAGTCATTAATAGTTTTACCCATATATGTTTCAATTATTTTATCTATAGTGGGTAGTAAAGTGATCGGTCTGTAATTGTTTGTGTCCGTATAGGTACCTTTTTTATGTATAGGACGGATAAGTCCAATTTTTAATTTGTCGGGATATGATGAGCTAGATATGCATTGGTTTGTTAGGTGCGTGAGTACTGGCGTTATTTCTGTTTTTATATATTTTATATCTTTGGCTCTAATTTTATCGATACCTGCACTTTTATTTACATTAATGTTGTTAATTATACTACTCATAGTTTGTTCTTTGATCTTATGTATTTTTAGTGTTACCTCGGGGACATTAGAATAGTTGTTTTCATCAAGTAACGGCACGCTGCACGAGCTAAGTACACTAAGCACATTGTTTTCGAAATCAAGGGCAAACTTGTTTGATAATTCTTTAGCTTTCATTTTAAATGACTTAAGTAACATATCATCTACTGCTTTAACTATTCTACCTGTTAGCTTATTTATTATTTCCCACATTTTCTTGGGATTTTTGTAGTTATCACAAATTTCTTTTTTAGTGGAGTTGTTCCTAGCTTTATTCATTAATCGGTTGGTTTTATTTCTGTATTTTTTGTATAGTAATTCATTTTGCTTATTGTTTGTGTCCTTTAGGTATATTTGTAATAGTTTATTTTTAGTACATGACATTTCTAAGAGCTTATCTGATAACCAGTTGCAGTTATTTCTAATGCTGTTTGCAATTGGCTTTTCTATTGTACATATATCGTATATTTTTGAAAATTGGCACACTATGAAGTTGTATATATCAGCAGGGTTAGATAATTCAAATACTGGGTTCCAGTCAATTTTGACAAGCTCCTGTCTGACAAGTCGGTTATCTAGTTTACTACATATTAAGGTGTTACTTGCTGGTGTTGTGCCAGAAAGCGAGATACCAGTTACAAAGTGGTCAGAGAGAGGATCCGTTACCACCGCAGCATTGATAGAATGTGTTTGTCCGCATCCAGGTTGTCCGGCAATGTCTCGAATGTAAATATGGTCAATACATGATTTAGACGTACCTCTCTTTGTAGTTTCTATTCTAGTGTATTGTGATATACAGCAGGTAAGACCCAGCGCAGCCATAGTGTTTTGATATGAGCTTGTCATTTTACACAGAGATCTTAAGTCTAAGTTGTAATCTCTAATATTGGATGTAGGGGCATTTTCACTACAGTATAATAGGTACTACATATTCTTTATTGCACACACGTCAATAACAGTAGGTCGGATCAGAGGGGTAGTTAGTCACGTAACGTTTTGAACGCGCGTTAGGTAGATACAACTGTCATTTTTCCATATAAAAATTGACGTTGAGATCTACCTGACGCGCGGACAATGCGTTACGTGATCGACCAGCACAATTACAGAAAGTACAACGGTAACGAACCTTGTGGTAATTCTAGTAATTTTTAAAGAAAAAGTCGAGGTATATGAAGTTTTCTTCCTCAATATATGCAGTGTCGTAAGAAAAATAATTAAATATCAACATTTTAGGCCCCCAAGTTGGGTTCCAAATATGTTAACAGAACGGCCTTCTTTTGAAACGAGGTTGTGCCGTTATTGTGTTTTTAGGGTTCCGTACCTCAAAAGGAAAAAACGGAACCCTTATAGGATTACTCGGTTGTCTGTCTGTCCGTCTGTCACAGCCGATTTGCGCCAAAACTACTGGATCGATTGAGTTGAAATTTGGTACACATATGTAAATTGGTGACCCAAAGATGGACGCGTACTAACATTAATGGATTCTGAACAAGGGGGGCACTTTTGGGGGGTAAACTGGAAAATTAAAAAAGAAAGTTTCGCAAACTGTATTGTGTGACATATCAAATGAAAGGGGTTGTTGTAAGCATGTCAGATATTTTTTTTTTATAATTTAAGCATTAACAGATTTGAAGTAATTTAGGAAAAAAGACGAAAATTGACCATTCCCCCCCTTATTTCCGAAACTACTGGGATTAAAATTCTGAAAAAAATATGGAGAATAGTTCCTTGCCTTAAGATTACAGGAAAACCTATAAGAAGTTTGAGTATTCAAAAACACTTATGAAATTTAGATTATATACGGAACCCTCACCACGCGAGTTCGACGAGACTAGGTATTCGACGAGGACAAAAGAGTGTTTGTACACACAAACGGTTTTTGTGTTTCCCCTAAAGGATCAATTGTCAAAGTGTCAATTTTGAGTAAAATCGATTGAATTAACGATTAAAAGACAATCAAGTTTACAATTATCGGGTCTCGTCATTTGAGTCCACAGTCATTTTATAAACACTTGACTGATATCGCTCACTTTCTTACTCTTACCGTCGAACGCCTCGCTTGTCTATAAATGCGGCATTAGAGCATGAGAGATATAAATATAACCAATGATGTAATATAAAAAAGGTAGAAATGTTGTCTATACGAAATTCAGTGTTTAAAAATGGCCACCAAATCTGACAGCTAACGTTTCCATTGACGGCTCGAAACTGAGGCACGTTCCAATTCACAAAATTTTAGTGTGCCATTTTTCGAGCGCATATAACCTATCTACCTCTTTTTGATATTACATCATTGGATATGGGTGGATCTGGATTGCAAAAAAATTGTACATAGGTAGTTAAGAGCCTTAATCTAATTTACGATTTAACTTTTTACAGTTTCGTGACGGCAATTACTCATATAAAATATATGGTAATTGCCGTTATGAAACTGTAAAAAATTAAATCATAGATTAGATTAAAGCTCTTAACTATGTATATTTTTTTTGCAATCCACTCATATAACCCTCCTTTTGCTGCAGTTGGGTAATAGGTGGGTGCCCATGAAACTCGATTAGCGACTAAAATGACAATTCAAGTTAGGCCACGGGCTATTTAAATTTGACCAATTACTGGGCGATGACCGATGATATGCAGTTCTTCCGGCATTTAATTAGGACTCATTTTACAGTTCCGGTAATTTACACAAACATCACTAAATAATATACAGTTTGAAATTGAATTAGTGATACAGGTTAGCAAAATGTGACTCTATCCATGATTCTGAGCAACTTTTACTATGGGACCAACTTTAGGCATGCATTATCTGTTTGTGATGTGTACTGTTTATTCATCATCATCATCATCATATCAGCCGAAAGACGTCCACTGCTGGACATAGGCCTCCCCCAGACAGTTCCAAATTGACCGGTCCTGCGCCACCCGCATCCAGCGGACTCCCGCGACCTTTACCAGGTCATCAGTCCACCTTGTCCAAGGTAACCGATATAGCCCTCCGAATTGCTAAACTTAAGTGGCAGTGGGCGGGGCACATTGCACGTAGAACCGATGGCCGTTGGGGCGGAAAGGTTCTCGAGTGGCGACCACGTACCGGAAGGCGCGGCGTGGGTAGGCCCCCCACAAGGTGGACTGATGACCTGGTACTGTTTATTAAAAAAAGATAAATAAATACCTAAGAGCACGTAAAAAAAAGCGCTCTTGTTATTACAACCTTACAGGCAAGGCTTAAGGGCTCATTTTTAACCGACTTAAAAAAAGGAGGAGGTTCTCAATTCGGTTGTATTTTTATTTTTAATGTTTATCTCAGAACTACGTCATCGAACCGATTCGTACAATTCTTTTTTATTTGAAAGTATATGCTTCCAGGTTTGTCCCACTGGTATCAAAACTTCAGTTGGATGATGGGAACCATGAGGCATTGAGGGAACTCCTCAAATATAGAAGGCAGTAGTCATTTCGGTATTTTCTGTTAGGTATAACTAGTGCATTTACATCCGGAAATCACTTTGGTGAAGTGGAACTGATGATGAAGACCACAGATGACTTATGGAACTCGTACTTAAAACTGTAAAATTACGTTACTATAAATTAAGTTTAGCCTAATTTATAAAAAAAACCGGGCAAGTGCGAGTTCAACTCGCGTGGTGAGAGTTCCGTAAAATATTGAGAATTTTCACGTTACATTAAATACTCAAACTTCTTATAGGTTTTCCTGTAATCTTTAGGCAAGGAACTATTGTCCATATTTTTTTCAGAATTTTAAGCCTAGTAGTTTCGGAGATAATGGTCAATTTTCTTCTGTTTTCCTAAATTACTTCAAACCTGTTTTTGCTAAAATTATAAAAAATATATATCTGAGATGCTTACAACAACCCCTTTCATTTGATATGTCACACAATACAGTTCGCGAAACTTTTTTTTTTAATTTTCCAATTTACCCCCCAAAAGTGGCCCCCTTGTTCAGAATTTATTAATTTACTGTACGCGTCCATCTTTGGGTCACCAATTTACATATGTTTACCAAATTTCAACTCAATCGGTCTGCAGTAGTTTCGGAGCAAATCGGCTGTGATCCTATAAGGGTTCCGTTTTTTTTCTTTTGAGGTAGGTACGGAACCCAAACAACTTGTTTTGATAGTAATTATTTTACCTTGAGTCAAGGTTCTGTAAAAACTAATTCACATAGTTCAACCACCCTTGTGACATTTACTTTAATCTACATAATCTTATTTGAAATCGTCTATCGTGTATTTAATTTGCGACTTTAAGTAGGTTAATGGGTACTCAATCTTATCTTATTTGCACGGACGTATTTTTATTCTACTGGTGCAAAGGAGGGTAATGCTTCAAGGTCGGGTCGTATGTATATGTAGAATGTCCATTTTTTTATTTTTTTAGGGTTCCGTACCCAACGGGTAAAAACGGGACCCTACTACTAAGACTTCGCTGTCCGTCCGTCCGTCTGTCTGTCACCAGGCTGTATCTCAAGAACCGTGATAGTTAGAGAGTTGAAATTTTCACAGATTATGTATTTCTGTTGCCGCTATAACAACAAATACTAAAAAACCGCCCAAGTGCGAGTCGGACTGGGGCTCCCATATAACAGACATTTTTTGCCGTTTTACAGATAATGGTACGGAACCCTTCGTACGCGAGTCCGACTCGCACTTGGCCGGTTTTATTTTTACTTAAGCTCAGCCACACAATTTTAATCCAATGAGACCATTAGAAAAGTTGAAAAACCCCCGACATTTTCACTTCAAAGTTCAATATCTCAAAAACTGCTGAACCGATTTTGTTGAAACGTAGCTAAGAACTATTTCAATCACGACAGCTTTTGGACAAAAAAACCGCATTAAAATCGGTTAATTCGTTTCGGAGCTACGATGCCACAGACCACACAGACATGTCAAACTCACACCCCTCTTTTTGCGTCGGGGGTGAAACAAAAGTCAATGAAACTCAATGACGCATCTCTCTTCTAAATTTTCTATACATTTACTACCTTATCACAACGGAATAAGATACACTAGTATATGCATATTTTTGACGCGGACCGCACGTGCGCAGGAGTTTGACATTGAGCGTGGCTTGATTATGATTACTTGATTACCTTTAGTCTAGTCTACAGTGGGGAGCAACCTGCAATCATCATTTGCCGTCCAATAAACGTGCGCGTATTAAAAACATTGTTTAAAATTGTTCCATACGATCTCAAAAACGCTCATACGCGCCATTGGTGACCATAGGCTGGCTCGTTCCTCGCTCAACGCATTGGCATTGCCATTCAGCGAGGAAATGCAGCCAGCCTTATGGGCACCCTACCAGCAAGTGGCATTGATTTAGGGGATATATGTAAATATAGTGTAGGCCCCATAGGTTAAGTTAGTTTTAGTAATTTTAGTAGTTAATTTGTTTGTTATTTATTGTATACTATTTTTATCTTAATAAAATTATACCCATTTACTCTAATATAACAAATGCCAAAGTTTGGATGTTTAGATGTTTGTATGTTTGTTACTCATTCACGCTTAAACGGCTCTACCGATTTGGATTAAATTTTGCACGAATATAGTTTATAGCCTGGATTAAAATATAGGATAGTTTTTATTCCGGGTCCACGCAGACGAAGCTAGTATGAAATAAATAAAAAAGATCGAGTTGGCCGCGGCAGTGTTTAACAAAACGACCCGTGACTGTCATCCAGGAGCCGTAGCATGGTTGGCCTTATCACGCGACAAGTGACAAGATAAGTGCGTCGTCTCGTTCTATCGAACGGTGTCAGCCAGTGACGCACGCTCTATCCTATCACTTATCGCGTGACAAGGCCAACCATGCTACGGCTCCAGCTCGTCGATTCGATTGTGAAACTTTTCGCACGTAGGTCAGGTAGATCTAAATTTCGTCGTTTGCATGGAAAATGACAGTCGAGTTGTAACGCTCGTTCGAAAAATTACCCAATTAGGGCTTAGTCGTTCGTGAAAAAGTTTTCGTGAAAAAGTTTTTCGTGATAAAGTACTGCCACGAAATTTTCGATACATTCAGATTTTAACACGTTCACGGAAAGGCGTTTATAACCCTTGAGAGTTGAGACCCTCGTGATACGACACGGTTCTCCTCGCCGAGCAAAAGGGTCCTGTGAGCAGGCTTGTAGTAAATTCAATCAAAAAAAAAAAACAACAACACTACGGCTGTGGCCGGTGATCTTCACCGCGACAAAACTGCCACTCCGTCCATGGACGACACATTCTCATAACCATAAAACCTATATGCTAGATGCCCTGTTATAGTATAGGTATTACCTACAGTTGAGAAATGTATTAATGTACCTTTTTACGCCTTATTGTCATAACAAGAGCTAAAAAGGTACGTGAATACATTTCCCTTACTGTACGTCAAGTCAAATCTACCTTCATCCAATGACGCCAGCGCTCTTGTACCTGTACGCATTAAATCGATTCAATCAATGAGGTGTGTTACGTTACGTATACGTACCAGCTATTATGTTACACCAAGGTTGCTTAACCACGCGCGGCGAGGCGTAGATCAGTGAATCTAACTGTATCGTTCAGGATGCATCTGATTACTGTGTTGCGATTATAAATACGTTGATAACTAGGACAAAGAAATAGTAAACAAGATTCAATCGGGAATCGAAGCCGTTCCTCTGTTTAATCCGAACGGCATAATCAGTTAATCAATTAGACTACAATCAATATATCAATCATCATCATCATCATATCAGCCGAAAGACGTCCACTGCTGGACATAGGCCTCCCCCAAATAGTGCCACAATGACCGGTCCTGCGCCACCCGCATCCAGCGGACTCCTGCGACCTTTACCAGGTCATCAGTCCACCTTGTGGGGGGCCTACCCACTATATCACAATATATCAATACTATTAGAGTAATCTATTTTCACAAGCTTTACATTAACTTGACCTGTTCATATGTAACTAAGTACCTATAATATTTTTGACAGAAACTTATTTCATAAAACAACAGATCTCTGTCATCTTAGATGTGTGTCCCTTTCTCTTAATCAAGAATGTCATTACTCGTAATGATAAAGTTAGAAGAATTTTAACGGCATTTTAGGTAAAATAAGTTTGATGGACGTTTTTGAATTAGGGCTTTACTGTTTAGGTAGATGCGCTATTTGAGACCCGACTGCTATTGTTTTGGCAATTTACGAAAACGCGCATACTGCGCGTTTAGTTGTATAGGATAAAATTCCACCTTTTGCAATAACCACTGAGCGTCGGTTACCTATATTGAGTCATCAAAGTTACACTGAACGATCAAGATGTGTGCAATTTTAACCAATTTCGTAAAGATGCTTGTTATGCGATTCTAACTTTACGCATTTTGAAACGGTTTACAAGCGTGAGTTTATCTCACTCAAATCACGGACTAGTTAATGAAAATAATGATATGTATGGAAGTTTCTAGTTATATAAAGAGATTTTCTCTTGGCCGTGTAATTTAATGTACCTGATCTCTGAATAATTAAAATAAATAAGTACGTAATAACGCGATCACCATAAATGGTAATTTAACTACTTACAATTTTACTTGTATATTGTATAGAACCTGAATATGTCTATGTAGCTGATGACGATGCAAAAGTGGTTCAATGAATCCTACTTGAATAAATGAATTCTTTCTTTCTTTCTTTCTTACATTCTAGGTAGGCTGATAGTTCTTTATATCCCTTGTGTAGTAACTATAAGCTAAAGAAGCGTATAATGGTTGCCATTTTTACAAGTTTAACATGTGTATCTATCTGTGTAACTTTGTGCCTGTCTGACCGATTTCGGTTTTTTCAAATCGAAAGTCTTGTCTCTCGAGATGGTCCTAAACGATTTCGGCCACAGCGACTGTATTTTGGCTTAGCTACTCGTATTAACGATTATTATTAATACTCTGTTATTAATGCACTATTCATATTTTAGTATGGAGCAAAGCTATAGAGACATGGAATCAACCAGACTAATATGAAAACAGGCCTGGAAAATGAAGCAGTTACGTTTACAACACTTCATAAAAAAATCGAGATTTTAAAACAAAAGAAATAGTTAGATAAAAGAGAGAAAGGAAATAAAGTCGTGATCATGTACGATAGATTGGTCATTTTGAACGACAAGGAGTCACAGACACCAAACAATAACAAGAGAAGCCTATCACTTAGGTATCTCCTCAACACCACCCTTCCACAAACAAAACGGCAATAAATGAACAAGCAGGCAAGAAAAACAAAGTTATTCCTACTACTTCGTACCTACTCCGAGCACCCCAAAGAACCTACACAACGGACATCGAGCTACCCTGATGGAGTAGTCAAGCAAAGCATGTTAAACTTCCTCACAAACAAATCCCCCTTCCTCGTCACTACAAAAAGATTCGACAAGCACATAGCAACCCTTTCTTAAGCACTGAAACAAACACAAAGAAAAAAGCATCTCCCACGCCGGCTGGTCACCGAGGGAGATTACGACCGAAACCCTCCAGCGAAAACTGAACGTATTAACAAGCTCTATATCGTCACGTATAACAATAATACAAAATTCTTTATTTGGTAAATACAAAATTCTTTATTTGGTAAAAAACACTTCGATTACATTACACAAGGGATGGTGCCTCCCATTAGGCATGATAATGCCTGTGTCGGAAGGCGCCGCTCTTCGTTGTGGTAAAAAGTAATATTAGAAGGTACATAGTTATAGTAAAGAAGAGATTAACTATTAAACTTGTATACACATTTAGATTTAAAAGCTAAGTGTCAGGTAAGTAGGTACCATAAATTACAATAATACGTTGTGCCTGTGTGGTTGGTGGTGCCTGGTGTGCCTGGTGGTAAATAGTTTAATAATGAATAAGGATGATATCTGATTAAATATTTTTATTGACATTGTACCAATTGGCAAGAAATAAAAGGCTTTTATATTTTTTTAATTATGAATGCTCCATTGATGGCGTATTGTTGCTCTACACTCGGTGGTGCACTCTCAAGTGGCTTAGTTTAAGTACGTACCCTAACTTCAACACCTGGACAATATTACCTGTGCTTTCATCTGAGTCATGAAGAGGAGCTGATAACGAAGGAAACTGACAAACAATCTCACCTAATTCCGATGGCAACTAGAGATTAGGCAGTGTCAAGTCAATCAAGCAACTTGATACAGGTTCGAATCTTATTGCAAGCAGCTCGAAGACTCTCGACAGTCTGGACTCAGATACTACTATCACTGGCAGCTGCCAAAATGCTGTTGTTGTTGTTGGATGGATGATCGCTAGTCGGGTAACTGAGCGCTTTGGAGCATCCATCCTGTTTTTTTCCCAGGATAAATCCCTTATGGATCCCAGGATCCCACCCGGCTCGGGAGAAGCCGAGTGGGTATGTCCGACTCTCACCGACTAAAACCCCTGGGGTGTTCCATCGCTCGCTTTTGGACAGAGCCCCGGGAACGCTATAGCACACATCCGGAACTGGAACATCCATCCTGTGACCGGGCCGGTCTCATCCGACGGTGCTTAGCCCCGCGGATGTCAATCTAAACACACCTTACCGCTATTTTCGAAATTGTTATAGAAAAGAAAACTCACCGACCCCGCCATGCTGGCAACAGCGAACACCTCCGTACTCTCCGTCGGAGTAATCTTAAAACTATTAGGAGACACACAATCCAAGGCGCGCATCATTTTTTCCAATTAAAACACTGGCCACTTATAAAACTGACAGCGAATTCGAGAAGAGAACTCCAAACTGGACGGAGAGAACAAAAAAACAAAACACGATCGCGATTGACGAACGCGCGAATCGGCATTCGGCTGTTTTTGGCGAAAAACAGTCGACGATCGCGGTTATGTCAACACGAGTTGGCAAGATCGGCACGTGTGTACGACGGCATGTAGGTATGAGTGCTTTCAAGAGACTGACGTGTAGAGGCGGGTTGCGCGTACGCTGTTTAAATAACAAGTTTTAAGTGCCGCTGGATGTGGCATTGAGATTTGAGATAAGGGCGATTTCAAACTAGTTGGGTGGGTTTACCGTTGATTATAAGGTTGATTTTGCACCAAGGCCTCAACGGCAGCTTACCTGCCTCGCAGGTTTCTGGTGGAAAAGCAGAATAAGTTTTATGGTCTAGGCTATATAGCTCAATCTATAAAGATGTCCGGCTTAAACTCGCACTAAATAATATACTCAACTGTGTTACCTATAGGTATTATTAATTTGAATATTTGTTGCTCCTTATGTGAATGTTTTATATATTTTTTTTAATTTAAATGGTACCGTGTAAGCGTTGTAGTGCAATACTGTGAGCTTATATGTGTTTTAAATAAATAAATAAATGTCCGGCCAAAATTACATCAGCTTATACATACTTCATAGGCTAAATGTAAAAATTTGGCTCCAGTTTCGTGCTTAAACGAGAGGGAACTTTTTAAAAACTTCTAATTGACTTGACTTGTTATTGTTAGTACCTATACGTATGGGGCCTAAAAACCTTTTCGAAGAACAGTTGAGTTGAAAACTGATGATAACGCAATATTTAATTCATTGAACTGATCTTATAATGGACATGGAAAGTGTCCATCCAGGCTCATTAGAATTGTCTTGTAAAATTTAATTCGCTAAGTCCCCAATTCCTCATATTAAAAAAAAAGTTTTTTTTTTACCAGCGACCGTTGTTCTGCCGCGAAGACACACAATATGTGTCAATTGTATTGTATGTCTGCTCCCTTTATCTCCGTGTGTCTTTTGTGTAGTGAATAAATGTCTTCTTTCTTTCTTTCTTTCATTCTTTCTTTACCAACTTATTTCCAGTCACAATATTATATCAAACATCTGTAGGAATGGTCCATTGAATAAATGATTATCCATTCGTAACATTTGTCTTTAACCTATTATTTTATATACCTACTTTCACGATGGTAATCATTCAATGAAAGGGCTACGTCACTTGAATTCTGCTATGCAGAACAAGAATATAGACAGGCTAGCATCTTAGGCGGCAGCATGTTAATAACAGCGCCATCTAGGTTGCCATTCTGGAACCACTAGATGGATAGAAAAACCACATTGTAATAATGTTATTAGGATAATTATATTTTGACTTGACAAATAGACACGATAGAGGAAACACGCTGTTTCATTGTCTGCAACCTGACCACCGCACCCCGAAGCCATCCACATTCCTTCAAAATCTTAAACGGATTACTATTCTTGTTACATCCTGTAGAGGTTACGGCCCATCCAGTAAAGCTACATCTTCATAACTCGTAACATATCTTTATGATTCACCACGTGAGCCGTGGTCCGTGTATGCCCAGTCAAGTCCAGTAGCGGTGACTACACGGTTCCGTAATACGTTGACTCATTATACGAGTACTTAAGTGATATTTTGTGGACCTTAAGTCGTCGGAGTAAGGCGCTAATTAAGTTAGACGTGATTTTGGCGCTTTGGCGCCATGTGAATTACTTTAATCTTGCTAGACTCTTTAGTCGGTGCGGCAATCGAATTTTCAATTTATACGATTTTTTTTTTTTTATCTTTATTGCACAAAAAAGGACCGTATAGTGTAAAAGGCGGACTTAATGTCATGAAGGATTTTCTACCAGTCAGAGATTGCAGACCTGAATATTTTATATTAATTTCTACTTGATACTATTACTACCTAATATACGTACATAAAAACGGACATAAATATCTGGCCCCGTAGCATGGTTGACCTTGTCACGCGATAGGTGATAGGATAGAGCGTGCGTCACTGGCTGACACCGTTCGATAGAACGAGACGACGCTCTTATCTTGTCACTTGTCGTGTGATAAGGCCAACCATGCTACGGCTCCATGCCTCTATGACATTGACAATAGAGACATATACAGATATTATATATGTCCTTATATATTATGTACGTATATTAATACCACTGACTGTAACCACGTCATTCGCTTGTCCGTATCTAATTTGATATTAACTACTACGCTATATACCCTTTGGCGTCGAGACCCTCGGTCCGTGGGGTCCCAGTGCACATAAGTTATTTGCAGAAATCGCGGAACGTCTGGTCGATGTAACTGGTGACCGAAGAGCTGGCGGCTTTCTCGCGCAACGCATCAGCATTGCAATTCAGGAAATGCCGCCAGCATCCTCGGTACAATGCCTCGAGGGCCTTTCTTAGATTTAACTTAGTTTTAATTTAATTAAATTGTTAATCAATATGTTTTTACATTAGAAAATAAATGGTTTTAGTACTATGTACTATACTTGTTACAGCAAAATAACAATGCACTGCAAACTGTGATATCCTTTTTTTTTCGAAAATCCGGAGCAAAACGGCCTCAAAACATAGCTTCGGTTTTCATTACACCGTTACTTAGATACACACTGTATGCCATGAAGTCCATGAATGAAGTTAATAATTAACACTATGATTCTAACAATATTCTATACATCTGCTAGCATTACTTACCTATCTTTAAAAAGTCCGGTTCAGTTTCTGAGTAAAGTTGTAAATATTTAGTCATGATACGGAAAAAAATGGCGAAGACAGGTATCACGCTCTGTTGGAGTCGACCAAAATAACTGACAATAAATTAGACCGTATGTATGTATAACTTGATATTATTTGAGTTTGCTAAAATTGCATCAAAGTAGTCCATTAAAAAAGCAACTCTATCGTACAAGGTAGATGATTTCAATTCCAATGACAATTATAAAAAGCCAGCCACATTATTTAATATGGCTGAGATTATTTAATCTCAACTAATGGGGAACACAATTCATGTGGCGCGCATCAAGTAGGCAGTCTGATTTCTCGCGGACTATTACCAACTGAAATTATTTTTTTGGTGATATGAAAATCCTTAGCACCAGAAAAAAAATTCAGATTTTTCAGCAGTGTCAATTATTTTGGAAAAATATAAACAGTTTCCTCACTTACGTTTTGGGTTTAGGACGGCGAAAATAAAATATTTTTATGTAATATGAGACGGATCAAGGAAAGTGTCTTAGTCGCCGACCTAAACCCAAATCGTAAGTGAGGAAACAGTTTATATTCAAAAAAAAAAATTACGCAGCTGAAAAGTCTGCAAATTTTTTCTGGTGGTTATTCCTATCACAAAAAAAATCAAGCATTTCTAAAATTTTCATCCATTCCCAATTGGTGTCCCACAGAATATTTATACAGCCCTTGTATACCGCGTATAATTTTAACTACAGATGTTTTATGCCACACAGCACGGCTATCAGTCATAAACAATAGAGGTACTTACCCTAATCCCCTAATGTATAAAATAATATACCTAGTAAGCTAGTTAATTAAAAACTAGTTATACTATAAGGCAGACTCCTTAACTCGAAAAATCTTTTACATTTAAGATTAGAAGTTAAGATTGTAATGAAATATTATGTATTTTTTAATGAAATAAACAGTTCAAATTTTAATTTTTTTTTATCACAAGACGGCGCGCGAGCTCTCTCGATTTTTCTCGCACTATACCTCTCTTTCTAAGTTTTCTAATAAGAGAGAGAGGTATAGTGCGAGAAAAATCGAGAGAGCTCGCGCGCCGTCTTGTGGTAGCCGTGCAGGTTGCATATTTTACACTTCTGAGAGACTACAAGTATCAAGGTTTTTTACTCGAGATAGAGGTAGAGTACGAGGTAGTTATTCAGGCTCAGGACCTTTAAAATGTAAGTTTACATTGAATGTTTTGGATTGATGCTGGACGGAGCGTAGACTTCATCAATCGAGAGCGCTCTTGCTTGACGCATATATTAAATGAGCCTCTTACAAGACGGTGATCACTCCCGATTTTAACCGCATTGATCACAGAGACAGCATTGAATATATGTTTCCTCGTCGACATGATGAATTCAATCTCGTTTTTAGCTGCACCTTCGGGACTCATCCAGGTCCACTTTCTGCGTTCGCGTTTCTTGAAGAAGCAATTCATCATGTGCCTAGAGTCCCTCCTTCTCCAAGAAGCCAGCCAGTTGGCCGCGGTGGTTTCGACTTCCAACTCCAAATTGTCCCAGTTTCAGCTCTACACCATCTAATCTCTTTTGCGCAGTTTTGCGTTGAAGTCCCCATAACGTCCCACTCGCAGAATGTTCCTTTGTCCCTTTCGCGAAATGTCCCTTTCCTAAATGTTCCATGCCCAACAACCCTTCTGATGCAAAAGGTCCTGTTCGCAAAACGCCCCTTCACATAAATAAAGTCCCGTTCGCAAACCGTTCCTTTCGCAAAATGACCTCTTCGCAATACGTCCCTTTCGCAAAATGACTCGTTCGCAAAATGACCCGTTGAGAAGACTCCTAGTCTCTAATTAAACTTTTTCCAGATGGGTCATTTTGCGAATGGGTCATTTAGCAAACGGGACGTTTTGCGAAAGGGGCGTTATGCAGTAGGGACTTTCAGCGTATTTTGCATGTGGGACCATTTGCAGAGAAGACGTTTTGCGAATGGGACGTAATTTTGGTGGAGGTAGGAGGTTGCGAGTGGCACGTTATGCGCCCAAACCCAGCAGTTAAGTAGGTTTTGGAACTATGCATGGTCTTCGATACATCTTCATACATAGCCTCCACCTCTTCGTCGGAGTGTGCAGAGCTGAGGTCGGCGCGTAACTACTGGCACAAGCCTTAAATAGTTATTAATTTATTATTTACCAAGTGGGAATCCTACTCGAACGAGTGGCGGACTGAGTCATACTAACTGCTATTTACTTTCGCTGCTGACGCATGCGTATTGAATCGAGGTTTAACTGTAGGAAAGTAAACTTTGCAAGTTTGTTCACAATGTTATGGTATTAGGTAGGTACTATTTGAGGAGACTTCTTGAATAGAGACACACTTTTACACCCAAGTGACTTAATTACCTTTTTGTTCTTATTTTGTACTAGCTTCTGCCCGCGACTTCATCCGCGTAGAACTCGATAAAAAATCCCGCGGGTCGTAAATTATATCCTATTAAATAATAGAATTTTGGTCAAGTGCGAGTCAGATTTTAGTTTTCCCATACATTTTGAGACCCAGCGCCTGATGAAGGCAACGAGCAATCTGTCTCCGTACAAAGTTTCATCCCCCTTTTCGTCCCTAAAAGGGGTGAAAATTTACATAAATTGTAGCCTATGTCCTATTCCGATATATAAGGTACATAACTGGAAAGTTTCATATAAATTCATCGAGTAGTTTTTGAGATTAAGTGGAACGTACATCCATACATCTAAACTTTCACGTTTATGATATTAGTAGGATTTCATTTGGAAATAATGTCTACAATTACAAGAATACAATGATACCTTTTCTTGAATTCGTGTAACAACCGAAAAATATAAAAACTCACCACCAGTCTTATTAACTTATCAAAAAAAAAAGATAAACTTGTCATTCAACATGACAGTGACGTCCGTATCTTGGTTTATTTACACTGTTTGTTTTTATCGTTAAAATGGATTTGCCAGAGTTGAAGCCGTTAGTAGAAGTGGCTTTGGACACCGTAGTGTCCGTGGTGAACAGGGCCAAGGAGCAGCTGGGAGCCCGGCAGACTCTAAAGGAGCTTGCAAGTAATGTTCTCTGCCGTGATTCTTAAAAAGGCAGTCTAGCCAATGATGATGTAACATGAGGTTCCTAACTAGGGCTTGTTTGGAGACACCCTAATCAACATATTCAGTTGGCCGTCATATCTAATGGCCATTCCACTATCCATGAACCTTGGAGCCGACTGGTAGCCTGTTGTTTAGTCCCAGCTCAAAACTACACAGAAAAAACCGGATAACTCCAAGGCCCCCCCTTATCTCCCAAACTACTAGGCTTAAAATTCTGAAAAAAATATGAATAATAGTTCCTTGCCTAAAGATTACAGGACAACCTATGAGAAGTTTGAGTATTCGAAGTTACGGGAAAATTCTCAATATTTTACGGCACCCTCACCACGCGAGTTGAACTCGCACTTGTTTTTTTCTAATCGTACATAAAATCACGCAACTTTTCGTTACAGTTGCGTAACAAAATTTCAAAAAACCGGACAAGTGCGAGTTCGGCTCGCGTGGTGAGGGTTCCGTAAAATATTGAGAATTTTCCCGTTACTTTGACTACTCAAACTTCTTATAGGTTTTCCTGTAATCTTTAGGCAAGGAACTATTTTCCATATTTTTGTCAGAATTTTAAGCCTAGTAGTTTCGGAGATAAGGGGGGGGGATGGTCAATTTTCGTCTTTTTTCCTAAATTACGTCAAATCGGTTTTTGATAAAATTATAAAAAATATATATCAGAGATGCTTACAACAACCCCTTTCATTTGATATGTCACACAATACAGTTTGCGAAACTTTTTTAATTTCCAGTTTACCCCCAAAAGTGGCCCCCTTGTTCAGAATTCATTAATTTACTTTACGCGTCCATCACCAATTTAATAAAATGAATAAAATAATTAGATTTGCGTTCGGAAAATCGCGTTAATTACACTACGTTTTTCGCTAGGCATGTGGTCACTATTACAGAACTTTTCGGCCTCATCCATCGTCCGTTAAAGCCGTGAACCTCGTTCTTTGCCCCTCAGACTGTCGCGAGTTCTTCGGCGGCACGACCACACTCAATGTGACCAGACTCAAGCCTCCGCTGTCCATCACGGCCGAGCGGTTCATCGACGACGCCATCAGGTGCCACTGGAGGCTGACCGACCTCTTCATGTTCTCGCTCAGCTACAAGTGCACGAGACAGGACGAGTGCGCACACTACTATTACTATGAGGTACAACTGTTCAGCTAAACTATGTTTTAACCAGTTTTCCCGTTAGACTGTCGCGAGATCTTCGGCGGCACGACCAGACTCAATGTGACCGGACTCAGGCCTCCACTGTCCATCACGGCCGAGCGGTTCATCGACACCATCATCAGGTGCCACTGGAGGCTAAGCGACGTCTTCATGTTCTCGCTCAGCTACAAGTGCACGAGGAAGGACGAATGTGCACACTACTATTAGGGTTGCCAACTTTATTTGGGGGAGATATAGTATTTTCCAGAAAAAAACTGACAAAAATATAGTACACTGTAAAATAAAAAATAGTACTTGGCAGGGCAATGTTGCTATTTAGTAAAATTTTATTGAAACCTGCGCCGCTGGATACGGGTGCTGCAGGACCGGTCTCTTTGGCACTCTTTGATGGAGACCTATGTCCAGCAGTGGACGTCTTTCGGCTGATGTGATGGTGATGAATTGAAACCTGGGCAATTTGAAGCACTTCGTAAGGACCCCCATTATATAGTATTTTTGCGCACTATATATTTCTTCAACCGTAAATGTATAGTACAATAGTCAAAATATAGTACAATACCACATAATATAGTACGGTTGGCAAGAATAACAAGGTACTATATTACTATGAGATGAGGTACCTAAAACTGTTCAGCTAAACTCGGCGCACCTTCAAGTAGATATAGTACACCAAGGCCCTATCCCACAAACATAATAGTAGGCATAAATGTCGTTTCATATTAGGTACAGTCGAGTTCACAATATCTATACAGGCAACCTTTCAAAAATATCTATACATGTGTCTTATCTTATGCCAGTAATAATAAAACCTGTGTATAGATATTTTTGAAAGGTTGTTTGTATAGATATTGGAGAACTCGACTGTACAGTCAGTATTATAAAAATTTATACATTCTATGACCTTATTACTTAGACATAAGGTCGAAAAGTGTATACATGTTTATGATGCTGTCTGTACATTCCTCAGTAAAATTTACATAATATTGGGCCTTTGTGAGATAGATTGCAGTTGACAGTTGACAGTTGACACTACTCGTCGTGCGACTTGCATTGTGCTACGACTACAGTAGAAAAAGCACTATCCGTCTCTTTCTAAGTGTTCTAATTAGAAAGAGACGGATAGTCTTCTCTCGCCGCGACACAACTAGGGCGCCGTCTTGTGATAACCGTCCTGCTATGAGCGATGCCACTATTTGAGTTGTCAACCTGTCAAATGCCGGTTTTGTTTGTATCTGTGTTGTATTCCATACATAAGTAGATGTGTACTATTATTAATTCTGTAGTACAGTTGCCTGCAATATTTGCTGCAGTAGTTGCTGCAAAAGGCGCTGAAAAAAAAACCGGACAAGTGCCAGTTCAACTCGCGTGGTGAGGGTTCCGTAAAATTCCTATTCTTTAAGCATTAGGCGCTCCATACAAAATACACAAAAATATTGAGAATTTTCCCGTTACTTTGAATACTCAAACTTCTTATAGGTTTTCCTGTAATCTTTAGGCAAGGAACTATTTTCCATATTTTTTTCAGAATTTTAAGCCTAGTAGTTTTGGAGATAAGGGGTGGGGGGGGGGGGGGTCAAAAATCTATTTTTATATGTCACACAATACAGTTTGCGAAACTTTTTTTTTAAATTTTCCAGTTTACCCCCCAAAATTGGCCCCCTTGTTCATTAATTTACTTTACGCGTCCATCTTTGGGTCACCAATTTACATATGTGTACCAAATTTCAACTTAATCGGTCCAGTAGTTTCGGAGCATACGACTCTATTTATAGAGCCGAGCCGTGAGAGAGCGAGAGAAGGCGACAGATGGCTAAACGATTTTTTCACGAACAAAGACGGGGTCATAATTACCTACAACATTAATTTTTTCAGCCGGTAAACCAGACAAAATTTCATTTTAGGATCAACCAGCATAGTGATAGAGTTGAAATTTCAATGCATATTTTTTAAGTGACAGATGTTTTATGGTTGACCTTCTGATTTTAGACCTTCGTTGTGAAAAATGAATTTCATTTGATAAAAATATTACATAATATATTCAACGATAATAAAAACATTTAATATTCAGTATTATCGTATCGTTGATATCAGAATGTTGATGACATCACTACGCAATCGCGCGCGATTTTTATAACACTTAAATTCGTACGCATCGTCATCTCCCGTATGGTCTAGTGGCTAGGATACCTGGCTTTCACCCAGGAGGCTCGGGTTCGATTCCCGGTACGGGAATAACTTTTGTATTTTTTTCTTTATTTTTTGTACATTCTTTATGTAAAAAAAAAATGTTTCAGGCCATCTTTAGTCAGCCAACGGCGATGTATCCAATACCTCAAGCAACCGCGACAGTGTACTTTAGGGTACAGGAGAAGTACACTCACCCGCCGATAAACGCCCCGCTACCGGTGGTAAGTAAAGTACAGTCATACCTATACTTTTCTTTTCAAGATTATGAATGGACTTGTGCCCGCGATTATACAACAATTAAGCCTTTTTAGGGTTCCGTAGCCAAAATGGCAAAAACGGAACCCTTATAGTTTCGTCTTGTCCGTCTGTCCATATGTCCGTCTGTCCGTCTGTCCGTCTATCCGTCTGTCCGTATGTCCGTCTGACCGTCTGTACGTCTGTCCGTCTGTCCGTATGTGTGTACTTGTCTGTGTTCATCATCATCATCATCTACATATCAGCCGAAAGACGTCCACTGCTGGACATAGGCCTCCCCCAAAGAGTGCCACAATGACCGGTCCTGCGCCACCCGCATCCAGCGGACTCCAGCGACCTTTACCAGGTCATCAGTCCACCTTGTGGGAGGCCTACCCACGCCGCGCCTTCCGGTATGGCCATCGGTTCTACGTGCAATGTGTCTGTGTCATTTGAATAAAAATTTAAGGATAGCTGTATTTCGTTAGCCGCTACATAGTTCTGTAATTAGTACAGTCAGCAGCAGAAGTAGCTAAGCGGGCCGGGTGTTCAAAATGACCTGCACGCGACTTCATTCTTAAAGGCCGAAACGCACTGAAAGCGGTGGCGGTGCGGTGCGGAGGCGGTACCGGTTGTAATGTTCGAGCTAATACGAAAGGGTCCGCACAGAATACCGCGCCGCGCCGCGCCGCTCTGTGCTGTGCGGACCCTTTCATATTAGCTCGAACATTACAACCGGTACCGCCTCCGCACCGAACCGCCGCCGCTTTCAGTGCGTTTCGACCTTAAGAAATTAAGAGCGTGTGTAGGTTATTTTGAACACCCGGCCCGCTTAGCTACTTCTGCTGCTACTAACAATGTTGATTGCAGATTGAGTACCGCTTGGAAGGCGAGCGTAAAGCGCACGACATACGCTACGTGACGCTGGTTCCAGAATGGCTGCTGGCCATCATCAAAATGAAGATCACACTGTTCAAGCGGATTGAGGAGTACGGCATCTTCTGAAGCTACACTTCAATATAGATCGTTCAATCAATGTGGGTAGAGCGTTTTTTATAATGTTTTAAATTTTGTTACGCAACTGTAACGAAAAGTTGCGTGATTTTATGTACGATTAGAAAAAAACAAGTGCGAGTTCAACTCGCGTGGTGAGGGTGCCGTAAAATATTGAGAATTTTCCCGTTACCTTGAATACTCAAACTTCTTATAGGTTTTCCTGTAATCTTTAGACAAAGAACTATTTTTTATATTTTTTTCAGAATTTTAAGGCTAGTAGTTTTGGAGATAAGGGGTGGTCAATTTGCGTCGTTTTTCCTAAATTACTTCAAATCTGTTCTTGCTAAAATTATAAAAAATATATATCTGAGATGCTTACAACAACTCCTTTCATTTGATATGTCACACAATACAGTATGCGAAACTTTTTTTTTAATTTTCCAATTTACATCCCAAAAGTGCCCCCCTTGTTCAGAATTCATTAATTTACTTTACGCGTCCATCTTTGGGTCATCAATTTACATATGTTTACCAAATTTAAACTCAATCGGTCTCTCGAATATTTTGAATTATTTTAGGTTCTTAATTTAGGACTCGATCGTGTATTTAGGTTTATTGATAGAAATATCTAATTAAAAATACTTAAGTAAACAAAAGAGAACTACGAACTAGACTTATAAACTAAATATAAAATACCCCACCCAGTTCACCCGCTTGAGGCATGGTCCCTAGGACGCTTGCTGCATTGCCTCTTTGCACTGCTAGGCTTAGACGCTGGGCAAAGAAGGAACCGGCCCTGTGGTCGCCTGAAACACCAATGAGTCGGACCTTACCGTATTTAGGTAACATATTCGTATTATTAGACAGCCTGATCAAAAATGATATCATAACCAAAGAACGAAATAATACCGCTTTAATTGGTATGGAGAAAATGGTTTTAACCTGTTAAATGTATCCAATTTGGTGTTTAAAGCATTTGTCACAGATTTCGTGGACTACGACTGACTAAGAACGATATTGATTATAGCAAAAATATGGCCTAAAATATGAGGCTTCAACTGAATTTTTCTGTAAAATGAAATTGCTTGAAAGATAAACGTGATTAGAAATTAGAATAATTAATGTTGATAAATCATAAATATAATGGAATTTGAATTGACGCAATTTTTTGTTTCAAATGCATTTTAATTTTAATTTGTGGATTTATACTTTTAGTACTTTAAGTGCTTGACATATTTTATTACTGATTTCTTAGTGCAAATTGTAAATAATTGTGACACACGCAACACTTTTTATACTTACTTAACTGCTTCTGTACTCGGACGATTTGACAATAAATGATTTCTGATTTCATACCATGCTTCAAATTTTATTGTATTTTTCAAATGTAACCCTGCCCTTGCCTCACAATCGGGTAACAATAACAAGGTCAAAATGTCTACAAACTTTAACTATACCTACCTTTGACAATCATTATGTTTTTAATAACCAAAGTTGTTAAACCGTGAGTCACATATGTCACAATAGGTACAGAATGTTTTAAATTGTGGTGTTATCTTCAGGATGTATCATTACGACCGCGGCATTTTTGATTGTATGATAATGTGGGATGAATCCGAAATCGTTCCTAGAAAACTAATATGGTTAGTCATACCTACTAAAATATGTAAAGGTGACCTAAGATATCTACATTTGTTTAATCCGCAGATAAGATTGTTGGTATAAATAAGGTGCATTTAAAAAGTCAAAGTCAAAGTGATTTATTCTTCAATTTAGGCATATAACATGCACCTATGAATGTCGATAAACTACCACCGGTTCGGAAAGAAAACCTCTGCCTCGAGAAGGACCGACTTTACTATTATTATATATGGGATACACCAGGATATACCAGGAAGGACAAAAAACGAGCCGAAGATCTTAGAAAAATAACAAAACGGGAAAGATGTAGAGAAAAAATCAAATATTGCCAAATGGAGATGGACAGCCATATGATGCGAAGCAAGGAGAGATGGACAAACAGAATGACAGAATGGATACCGCGGCACAATGTAAAAATAAAAAGAGGGAGACCGCGAATGAGATGGTCAGATGATGTGACCGTGGGACAGGCTAGCAAGAGACTGGCTCAGATGGAAGGAAACAGAAGAGGCCTTTGTGTCAAAAGGACACGCTGACCAAATATAAACAATATAATAAAGTGTGTAATATGTTGTATCGTACCGTATCAGCAAATAAAGGCTTTTAAATTGAAAACTATTATATTGGTCCAGATTTCTTGAAGATCACAACGTTATCAGGATATATGGAAGCTAGGTTATGTGGTCTTAATAATAAATAAGTACGTGAGCATCTTTAACAAAACCATTTCTCCTCTCTTTAGCTACATCTGTCTACGGTATGTATCTACCTATAGACAAAACATTAACTAGAATACAATGAGGAGTGCGTCCTCTTCTTTCTTTAGACTCTTTAGATCTTATCTTCTCTTATCTTATCTAGTTGAGGGCCCTTTCGGATACACTTCGACCCCCTGGGATCTTTTGTGCATTTGCCCTCCCCTTTATAGCTACTCCCAAGCTCGCTCCATCATTTCCACAAAACAAATGATGCAGCTCAGTGGGAGCACCTTGAATTCCTTTGGTTGCGGGTAGCCGTTACCAAAGTGATTCATTCTTTGTCTGGCAAGGGCATGACATTCACACAGTAAGTATTCCATAGTCTCATCCTCCTCGCATACATTCTACAGTCTACACTGTCCGATAGTCTCATCTTGGCCAAGAGATCCTTGACCCAGAAGTGACCTGTTAACACCCCAGATATAATTTTGAGTTGCTTCCTGCTGGATTTTCAGAGCTTTTTGGTCCAGCCCGAGTGTCCTTCTATGAAGAGCTTTGAGTGCCTTAAACCCGCCTCATTCCTCCACTCGTCTTGGTGTTTTGGTTTTGGCGTAGGATTTAAAGGCCGATATTATCTGTCTACGGTAATTACCTACCTATAGACAAAACATTAACTAGAATACGATGAGGAGTACGTCCTCTTCTTTCTTTAGACTCTTTAGATAGGTACATGTTCATCAATATTGTGTTGCGTGTATTGCTAATTTAATGTCTCCCACTCGTCAAACTTTCACTCAAACAAATGTCACATTTGAAATGCAAATGGCGGCAATTCTTATTCATGTGCCAATAATGTACGGGCCGATGACTCAGCTGAGTCGAGCAGAAAATACCAAGAGATATCAAGTTATCGGCATGCAACATGCAGCAACGAAATAAGGGAATAGTTAAAGTGCTGCAATGTAGATAGAAAGAACATATTAAACAATAAAATAAACAAGAAAAAAGAAGCGGGTTGTGTCGGAGATACAACCGTTAATTAAGCTTAAGTTGATACTTCTTTGTTGGCTATGGAACCGTAATAAAAAAAAAAACCGGCCAAGTGCGAGTCTGACTGGTATATTGTATCCCATGGATTTGCGATTGATTTCAATATAAAGGGAAAATCTACTTAGATAAGCATTTTCAATAAATTGTTAAATTCAAAGTATTTTGATTATTTAAAGGAATTTACTATTCTGGTGTTCCCATAAAATATACACCTAAATTAATTCACTAAAATCTGTATAAGTACAGATAAATCGGTACCTATATATGGCAACATTGACTGACGTAGCTCATTTGACACGCGATACATTGAAAATGGCGGTCATTTCAGCATTATTTTCATGTCCGCCACATAAACTAAATAATATTTTGTGATTAACAAGTAATGGCAAATAAAGAAGGATTAAAACATGTAACAAACAATTATTTGAAATCAGATTAGGCTTCTCTATGTTGAGTTTCGAATGTTTTTTATTAACATTAGGGTGGATTCTAGTTGATATTTACATTTGAGGGTACTTGCATTTGCTACAAACCCGTCACATATCCTATCCCTTTTTATCACGTGCACATTGAAAAGCATGCGCTCTCACTCGGCGCATCTAATTTGTTGGCTGCATTAACGGCCAGACTCTTCACTGAATTTTGAACTGAACGCACGTCCCGTGAGATGTTCTCGGTTCCAATGGCGATTTCAAGTACCGCCACGCGTCATCTAGAAGCTTAATTTATTAATATGGTGTACATCAGTCCGGGCGCGCCCATGTGATATCTGTGCTGAACGTGGAAAGAGGCCTGCTGCCGTTGAAGAAAGGACTACCCAGATTTGGAAGGTTAGTGCACGTGATTCCTTTGTTCCCGAGCAGCCTCCTTACTAGTTGGCAATTGCAAGTGTCGCGCGAGGACTTTCTAATTTCAAAACCTATACAGTCCACTTTTCATTAATTTTCTCATCCCTTTTTTTGATGCTTAAGGGACATATCGAAGGTCAACCCCTCAATTATTATTTTGCCGCTATCCAAATATGGATTAAGCATCTCCATATTTTTTTGGTCACTTCGACCTCGGATGCGATTACCTTTAGTTGCTTGTTGGATACGCCATTTTTGGGTATAAACTATACGATCATTGTGCTAAGTAATTGAAATAGTTTCTCGAATATCTACTTTAATCTCCCGCATCGGTAACTATTTTACTTTATTTTCGCTACCGCATTACAAAGTACGACATATCGTGGTTTTTCCTAGGTTTATTTTAAAATTCGCGACTAAATATATTAATCCGCATTCAGTTGTTCATACTTTATAGAGTACGCCATATTAGAAATAAAGTTCAGCGCCATTTTTCTCGTTCGTACACAATCGGGTCCGATCGGCCAAACTCGTCCGTTCCGGTTCTCTCGCTCATCCCATACGATTGTACCTACGAATATAACGTCGCTGACCATTTGAAACTTTCGGGTAGAAAAATATTGCTTCTGCAATTTCGATTTGATATATAACCGCAATTCCCTATACTTAGGTATTTATTTAGTGAAGAGTCCGATTGTATTTATACCGCTTATATTTACACTTTTACGCCGCTTATATATACACGGTTATACCACTTATATTTATACACCGCATATATTTTGTTATATATTTTTTACCGCAAATTGCTTGCTAAGTCGTGTACCATATTTATACAAATTTATACGTATATTAAATACGCACCGCTTTGTTTACAAGAGTTATTTCTTAACGCAACATTGGTTCATTCACAATGGTTAAACAAAAAAGTAGAAAGGGCAGTGAGGCTACTGGTGAGGATTACGACGCTAATAAAAATCAGCTGACTATTTATTCCGTCAAACGAGATGTTATCCACAAACGTGTGGAAAATATTCTGGAACTAGCTTACAAAGCGGAGACGGATCCTAACCAATATAGGGCATTTCGTACGAGTGCATTAAATATTGATAAATTGCGTGATGATTACCAGAATGTCTTGGAGTCATACAATTTGTTACACTTGCAACTGTATCCCGAGTCTGAAGTCGAGTACGACTCGTGGAATACCTTCGAGGAAATGTACTGTTACATAAAACAAATTTTGCTTGACAATGAGGTCAAAAGTCCAGCTGCGCTCCCCGCCGCCTCTAAGCCTAATTGTCATCTACCGCCACTAGATCTTTTATCATTTGACGGCGAAGTAAAAAACTGGCCTTTGTTCTATCAACAGTTCAAAAGCATCGTTCATGATAATACATCGCTAAGTGATAGCGAAAAGATACACTACTTAGTAGGCAAATTAAAGGGACAAGCCGCGAACGTTTGCTCCGGCTTGCCACCGACCGCACAAAACTACCCTATTATTTGGAACGCGCTCGTTCAAAAATATGACGACCCGCGTTCTCTCGCTTCGGCTTATATCAATCAGTTGTTACGTTTTAAACCGCTGGCAAACGCTAATTCACCCGGTTTAGATTCATTCATAAATAACTTCAACTCTTCAGTTGAAGCGCTCAAACAATTAAATTTAGATAACTTGATGGATTTCATGTTTCTGCATTTGGCGCTTCAAAAGTTAGACCCGGAAACAATCAAATTATTCGAAATTACGTATCGCAAAGAAAAAATTCCTTCCTATCAAAGCTTGATTGAGTTCGTTAAGGAACAGACTAAAGTATTATCTCGTTCCCCGAACGCAATAATAACTAGTAAACCGGTTGAAGTATCAAAGCCGCGTTTCCCGCTAAATAAAACTAAATCATTTGTAAACAAGGATTCGGCCGGTGTCACAAGCGCCAGCGATAACTGTGCCTTGTGTAACAGTAAACAACACGAACATTTATATTCGTGTCCTTCTTTTATGAAATTGACTCCGCATGAACGTTACAATTTTATTAAATTGAACGCGTACTGTAACAACTGTTTGAGTGTTAAGCACAAAATATTGTCGTGTACGTCCAAGCGAAATTGCTCGCATTGTTCTTTAAGACACCATTCGTTGTTACATTTTAACACGAATGAGAAATCTCACTGCAATATTAGCGCAGTGGTGTCTGATCCCGCTATGAATATAATTGAGTCACCCGCTTTGAATAATATATCCGCACCCGCTACCGCTTGTGGCTCGTCTCGCCTCATCGACGAACGAGTAATGTCAATTGAGACCCACTCCGCTCGCGCTAATTTCGACCCTGTGACTACTGCAGTTAAGGTCGAAAATAGTTTACCGCATTCTTCCAATGATAAATCTGCATCGATTTGTGCCATTGCGTGCGATAATCGAATTAATTGTTTTCAAACGACAACTTTATTAGGTACCGCTAAAATAAAGGTTATCGATTCCTTTAATCGTACTCATTACTTGAGAGCCCTCGTAGACCCTGGGTCGATGTGCGACTACGTGTCTCAAGCTTGTTGCAAGCGCCTTTCGCTTCCTATTAGTAAACGAACACCATATACCGAAGTGCAAGGTATCGGAGGCGCTACGCAGAAGATTCTAGGCATGACTTCGTTGAAGTTCGCATCTCGATTCGGTGATGATCGCGAATACGCCGTCAACCCTTTAGTAGTGGGACAAATTACGTCACAACTACCCGACGCGCGCGTAGACCGAGAAGCTATTGAGTTTGTTCGTAACTTGCCGCTGGCGGACGACGACTTTTCGCAACCTGGGCCCATCGACATGCTTTTAGGTGTGAAACTTTATTGTGAAATATTAATGTCAGACAAAATTAAGAGCTCAGACATTAATATGCCCGCCGCCTTTGAAACGACTTTGGGCTACCTAATTATGGGTGATGCCCCTATTATATCCCCGCAACCCGCTCCGCGCACACTCTGTGCCTTCACTACTGACCCGCTACATCAGCTCGTGGAGAACTTCTGGGCCGTTGAGGAAATACCCTCACGTACGTTTTTAAGTCCGGACGATCAAAAATGCGAAAATATTTACGCTTCGACTACTGTTCGTAATGATGACGGCAGTTATTCGGTGGATCTTCCGTTTAAAGACGACCCCAATAAATTAGGCGATTCTTTTATCACCGCGAAAAAGCGTTTCTTGCTCTTGGAAAAGAAATTTGCTAAGGATCCCGAGCTTAAATCCAATTACGACAACATTATCCGTGAGTACCTAACTAAGGGTATTCTATCTCGCGCCACACCCGACGAATGTGACACTCCTGGCTTCTGGCTACCACATCACCCTATAGTTCGACATGATAAAACTTCTACTAAAGTTAGACCAGTCCTAGATAGCAGCGCGAAATCTAGCACCGGCCTATCCCTAAATGATATTTTATACTCAGGCTGTAATCTACAGGCTAATATTTTTCACATTTTGTTAAATGTGCGCATCTACAAAATAGCATTTTTCGCTGACGTAAAGCAAATGTATTTATGCATTCACATGAATGCTCCACACCGCAAATACCAACGAATTTTATATCGTTTTTCAAATACGGACCCGCTAGAAATACTTACTTTTACACGTGTCACGTTCGGATTACGGCCGTCTTCGTTCCTCGCGCTCCGCACGTTGCGTCAGCTCGCCGCTGACGAACGTCACAAATGGCCAAATGCGGCCTCTGTGCTTGAAAGAGATGTCTATATGGACGACCTCGCTTCTTCGGCTTCCTCTCTTCGGGAGGCTGTTAAGACAGCTGACGAGTTAATTGAACTCTTTAAAGCCGGTGGATTTGACTTACTTAAATGGTCGTCAAATTCGCTCGAACTGCTCGACCACATACCAGAAACGCACCGACAATCTGGATCTATTTCCTTCGACGATGGAAATACATTTAAGATTTTAGGTTTGCGCTGGTTGCCCGCACAAGACGCGTTTGTTTTTGACACCTCGAGTCCACCACCTGGGTGTACTAAACGCGCAATTCTCTCCGCCACCGCCCGTCTTTACGACGTGCTGGGACTGGTAGGGCCGGTTATCTTATACGCCAAATTGATAATAAGAGAACTTTGGCTTATTCATCTCGATTGGGATGAATCACCTCCCAGTCGCATAATTAATTTATGGCAACAATACTTGTCCGAATTACCGCTGATAACCCACCTCAATTTTCCTCGCCATTTAGGTGTGTCCGTCGGAGCGCAAGTTACATTGGTTGGCTTCTCAGACGCTAGCGAATCCGCTTACGGCTGCGTAATATACTCGCATGTCGTGAATGGCAATGAGCCGCCAACTGTAACACTCCTGTGCTCCAAATCTCGGGTTGCTTCTGCCAAACCCAGGGTTACGGTCGCCCGTTTGGAGCTGAATGGGATTTTGTTAATGTCAAAACTTCTGAAAGAAGTTCACAGCACGCTGTCGAATAGGCATAAAATTACTACCATTTTTGCATTCTCGGATTCGGAAGTCGCCTTATGTTGGTCGGTCGCCTCGCCGCATAGGTTTGACACTTACGTTGCTAACCGCATTTCGCAAGTTCAGGCTAACCTTTCACCTGACGATTTATATCACATTGCTGGCTCGCAGAACCCTGCAGACTGTGTGTCTCGCGGGTTAACGCCATCACAACTCATTCAGCATGAGCTATGGTTCTCAGGACCACCGTGGCTATCGGAACCTGTAAGTAAATGGCCTATACAAAAGTTTGTGCCTAACCGGTTGTCGTTGCCAGAAGAGAAAACTGTATCTCATGTGACTACTCAAGTCACCGATAATAATCATCCTATTTTGACACTCGCTTCCCGCTGTTCCTCGTGGAACAAACTGCTCCGCGCTACAGTGTATGTACTGCGCTTCTTAAAAAGGCTACCTCGGGGTAACTTAATTACCGCTACTGACTTGAATACTGCCGAGCTCGAAATCGTTCGAGCCGTGCAGTCTGAATATTTCTCGGATGATATTAAATCGCTTGCAAATGGAAAAACATGTTCGGTAAAATTACAAAAATTGTTTCTATTTCTTTCGGATGGTATTTTACGCGTTGGAGGTCGCCTATCGAACTCATTGCTCGATTATGCTTCAAAGCATCCGATAATACTGCCTAAAATGGACTCGCTTGTGCATACGTATTGGAAGAGATTCAGATCGGAATATTTACACAATTTGCAGCAACGCGAAAAATGGAACATATTTTCGTCCAATCCAATAACAGTTGGCACCGTGGTACTTTTAAATGTAGACAACGCCCCGCCCTTACAGTGGCCATTAGGTATCACAACTAATGTATTCCCTGGTAAGGATGGGATAATTCGCGTGGCAGAAGTAAAGACAAAGGTCGGCACGTACAATCGACCTGTTGTACGCCTTTGCCCACTTCCGACTCAGTAGGAGTCAATCTTATTTAAGTAGATATTTAGTTTTTATCTCGCGTCTTTTAGATAAATTAATTTAGTTAGTTTATAGCTAGATTTTCGTCTAATTCTTTTAAATGTTCTTCGCTTACGCGCACAAGTAGTGTGCCTTATTTAACGTTAGTGAAGGTGTTAGGTTAACTTTTTATTATTATTTTATACCTCGTACTTAGGTTAACTTAGCACAATGATCAAAGCTATACTGTAATTCGTAATTCGTATAGTGAGATTCGCCCTTCTCTTTTCTTGAAGGGATACTTCAAGGCCGGGGGGATGTTGAGTTTCGAATGTTTTTTATTAACATTAGGGTGGATTCTAGTTGATATTTACATTTGAGGGTACTTGCATTTGCTACAAACCCGTCACATATCCTATCCCTTTTTATCACGTGCACATTGAAAAGCATGCGCTCTCACTCGGCGCATCTAATTTGTTGGCTGCATTAACGGCCAGACTCTTCACTGAATTTTGAACTGAACGCACGTCCCGTGAGATGTTCTCGGTTCCAATGGCGATTTCAAGTACCGCCACGCGTCATCTAGAAGCTTAATTTATTAATATGGTGTACATCAGTCCGGGCGCGCCCATGTGATATCTGTGCTGAACGTGGAAAGAGGCCTGCTGCCGTTGAAGAAAGGACTACCCAGATTTGGAAGGTTAGTGCACGTGATTCCTTTGTTCCCGAGCAGCCTCCTTACTAGTTGGCAATTGCAAGTGTCGCGCGAGGACTTTCTAATTTCAAAACCTATACAGTCCACTTTTCATTAATTTTCTCATCCCTTTTTTTGATGCTTAAGGGACATATCGAAGGTCAACCCCTCAATTATTATTTTGCCGCTATCCAAATATGGATTAAGCATCTCCACTCTACAAAAAGTTATTCCGGAAGTCACGTGATATATTTTGAACTGTACCCCTATACAAGAACGAGAGCAAAGAAGTATCCACTTCAAAACATGTAGACAGAGCAGAACAAAAAAAAACCCAGCCAAGTGCGTGTCTGACCACGCGCAGTGTAAGATTCCGTAGTTGCCTCTTGCCTCGTTGCCTGTCTGTCTTTGTTACTTCGACACGCGCGCGCCAACTTAACGATGCGGTTGGGTCGCCCGAATTTGTACGAAAGTTGGCCTTTCCAAGTACAGTTTATGTTGGTTGACTATTACTTTAAGTAGTTATGTCTACTTATCCACGATAGTTTTCCATTTAAATTCGTTATATGTACTACAGCCATGATTTTTTTCACATACCTAACATGTAGTAACCATTTAGCCAGCAGGGAGAGGAGGTAGAAACACTTGACTCCTACAAAAATTAAAAAAAAAACAAATCAAACATATAATCGTAACACAACACAACAAACATTATTACAAGAAAAAAAAATAGGGCTTTAAAATGCAATAAAACGCAAACGGATCCCTACATCGAAAAATGGCTTTCAACTTTCAAGAACCCTATTTTTGAACATGCTATCCAACGATACCCCACACCATGGGTTTACCAAGAAAAAAAATTACATCCCACTTTAGGTGCATGCAAGGTACCTACCCAATTTTTTTTTTTTATCAAAATTTTGTTTTACCGTTTTGTCGGCCGAATAACAGCTTTCTAGTAGAAAGGGACACTGAGCTAAGCCGAAGAGACAGACGTACATGGCGGTTCAGGGTTCCATGTTGACTACGGAACCCTAAAAAAGGTAAAGTTAGAGTCTTAGTGTAATAATGTCATTGTATACCTAATGTTTTATATCTAATTGCATGCCCTAATGACTCGATAACAATTAATAGCTAAACACCAAATATGTAGGTAATTATTTTGTCAAGGCGCTCAGAATATACAGAATATAGAGAATACTAGAGACGTTTTAGGCACAATTGGCACAAAGCACAACCATCAAAATATACTATAGTTGTAAAAGGGCAATAAAAAACAGGTAGAGTTTTTAAACCCACCAGAGTCCGTTACGGTAAGCTTAGGGGTGTAATTCTCAACCTTTATCTGTTATATTTAAAAGCCAACTAGCTTCCACCATAGCTTAAAGCACAGTAGTAGTAAAGTAACATCTAAAATACCAGATATGGCAAGTTGGTGTGAAATAAATTTGAAAAACCCTACTTTGAACCACGTGGTTGCTAAAGGATTAAAAGTGATAAGAAGATATGAAGGGTTCCGTAGCCAAAATGGCAAAAACGGAACCCTTATAGTTTCGTCATATCCGTCTGTCCGTATGTCACAGGCATTTTACTCGAAAACTACAAGGTGTATTTGAAGAAAATTTTGAGCATAGGTGTATTTTGTTAGCCACTACATAGTTTTGTAATTAAAATAACAAAAAAATATATTTTAGGGGTCCATAGTGTCCATACATAAACCTGCAAGTCAACATTTTTTTTCATTGTTAGTCCACGTGTGGGCACATCAATCGATAGGCATTTCAAAATAAATATAAGGTTTCTCAGCAATTTTTTTGATTAAGTGCATAGAGTCGGAGATAATCGCCACGAAAGTCACTAAAATTCTGTCCCCCCCCCCTCTAATTCATGAACAATGTGTTAAAAAAATATGAAAGAATCATGGACTTCTTTCACCCAAAAATTATTTTAAAATAGATCGGTTCAAAGTTTTTCGAGATATTGCTGAAAAACTGCCTTCCTTAAAGAAAAGGACGTAAGTGCCGTAAGATGTCTGTGACGATACGACCTTTTTAATAGGCACGGAACCCTTCGTTTTGCGTGGTCCGACACGCACTTGTCCGGTTTTTTAACTCTCCGGGCGCCGTCGAGGACAATGACCGTGAACATGGTAATATTGGTGATACAGTTGACAGTACCTAAATCATTGGATAGAAAATAAACTTTATTCCTTAGTTAATAAGGTCGAGTACATCCTATCCTACTAATCCTACTAATATTATAAATGCGAAAGTTTGGATGTTTGGATGTTTAGATGTTTGTATGTTTGTTACTCAATCACGCAAAAACGGCTGAACGGAATAATAATAATAAGATTACTGTTGACAAGTCCCGTCCCAACCCTTTATTTTATAAATAAAAAAAAAAACTGGAGTCAAGCCAAGTCTCGTTTGCCTGTAGAGCAAATAAATTGCAAAAAAACCGGCCAAGTGCGTGTCGGATCACGCAAAACGAAGGGTTCCGTGCCTATTAAAAAGGTCGTATCGTCACAGAAATTTTACGGCACTTATGTCCTTTTCTTTGAGGAAGGCAGTTTTTCAGCAATATCTCGAAAACCTCTGAACCGATCTTGTTCAAAACAATTTTCGGTGAATGAAATTAATAAGCCCTATGTCCATGAATTTTTCCATATTTTTAAAATACACCGTTCAAAAATTAGAGGGGGGGGACAGAATTTTAGTCACTTTCGGGGCGATTATCTCCGACCCTATTCACTTAATCAAAAAAAACGCTAAGAAACCTTACATTTATTTTGAAAGGCCTATCGATTGATGTGCCACACGGGGGGTCACAATGAAAAAAAAAAATTGACTTTTAGTTTTATAAGGAGTGCACCCCTAAAAAAATTTTTTTTTGTCATTTTAATTACAAAACTATGTAGCGGCTAACAAAATACACCTATCCTCAAAATTTTATTCAAATACACCTTATAGTTTTCGAGTAAAATGCCTGTGACATACGGACAGACGGACAGACGGACAGACGGACAGACGGACAGACGGACAGACGGACATGACGAAACTATAAGGGTTCCGTTTTTGCCATTTTGGCTACGGAACCCTAAAAAACGTGTGTCATCAAAAGTAACTACGCAATCGAAGACGTCAAAAGTTCTTATTCCCTTTTAATAAAGACTTTTGACGTCTTCATTTGCGTAGCTACTTTTGATGCTGTACCGGTACAATGTAACATAAATTGTCAAAACAGGGTCTCGCATATTTGCAGTTTATTAGTATTTAATATCTTTTTTGTATCCTAAAAATCGACACCGATGTCAACATTGCCCAAAAGAAATAAATATAGGTACAATACTTATGTAGTATTTTCTGTAGGTATTATGAACTTTACATATAGATACCCTATTTCATATAATATTAGAAAAATCGCGCGTTAATCATCATGCGATCTCAACGAAAAAGCATACATTTAAGCAAAAGCGTATATTTTGTATCCTAAAAATCGACACCGATGTCAACATTGCCCAAAAGAAATAAGTATAGGTACAATAATTATGTAGTATTTCTGTATTATGAAAAATCGCGCGTTAATCATCATGCGATCTCAACGAAAAAGCATACTGAAACGTTTTTGATATTACGTCATAGTATCGCATGTTTAAAAGGCACTTAATGATTGAAATAAGTTAAACTACTACAATATTTCCCTGTAATATCCTAGAATTCCTAGATGAACGAAGGAACGTAGACGAATTGTTCCGTTAAAATTCTAATGTAATAAATTATGGAATGAGATACCTAGTACCTAACTGTCGTTTAATAATAACTTATTTTACTGCCTGTGTCCGGGTTAAGACTGGGCAGATAACACCAATTCAATTACATCCAAAAATAGTTGCACGATTTGGAACCTTAAGTACCTTTACCCCAAGGTACAATATAACGTGTACACGTATATAAAATCTGCTTTACCTGGCCAGCTAAAAAGGTTTCTCGCCAATAATGTCCGAAGGCAAAAGGCTGTCTGTCATTCGATCTCGTTCACTTAACGCCGACGCACGCGCACGGCCGGCGCTCGTGTTTTGTTTCCGCGGTCGTGTTTTGTTTGAAAATTGTCGCCCACCGATAGCATTTGTTTTTATAGTGTAACTTGTTTTGCAGTGTTGTGTAAAATGGTGCGGAGAGTGTGGTTTGGAATGAGGAGAGGCAAAGTTGTGCCTGAACAGGCAGTGTATAATATACCCATTGATATGTCATCGACGTCTACCTTGGATGTTGCCAGTTTGGATGTTGTTGTAAGTGTTAGTTTTAATGTTAGATATTGTTTATTATTGGGGCAAAAAAGGGTCCACAACCCAGGGACCGGAACCGGTTAAATACTCTAATCAGGGTTTTCCACAGGCTATTTTTAGAAGTTGTTTTTAAAACCCCATCCATAATAACCATAAGTTAACCCTATTATAGGGTTGACTTCTGGTTACCACATCCGATATGCTTATAATAACAATAGGGTTACCCTATCTGTAAGGTTACCTTATCATAAGGTTACCAAAAAGGGGTTTTTCGGGCGCGCAACCGCATCATAGTGACAGTAAGGTAGTAATTGACCCACTCACTGACCCCTACTGCCTTTAACATAAGGTTGAATATCCCAAATTATCGGACACGTTCTACCAATAATGGCGGGTGTCAGTGTCAACATTAGGTAGGTTTAGCCTAGGTAGAGGTAAATGCGCATAACTAATGGAAGCTTAATGCTCTGTGATTACAATATATCTATTTTAATTAAGTGTTTATGTCCTTTAGGTAGTTACAAATAACGGCTTATTACATCGTTCCTAATTAATGAAGGTTTTAATTTCAAACAATAATTAGACAGGTGCTTGAACCTGACCTGACGTCACAGTGCTGCCACCTGGAACCTGGTTGAGTTATATCCATCTCTAGATCTCTACCGCTTGATTGATTATGATTAGCAAGAGCATTGAGTTGTTGTTATCAATGTTATCATAAATCATAATATATGCAAACTTCTTGCTGACTAAATAATAACCGCGGGTGGCGCAGGACCGGTCAATTTGGAACTCTCTGGGGGAGGCCTATGTCCAGCAGTGGACGTCTTTCGGCTGATATGATGAAATAATAACCAGGGCTCTGTGAGCCGCAGAAATTGCGCTTTTAGTTTTAATTTCCATGAAGCTGAATCGACAAAAACAAATATATGTAATTGAATAGCATATTATACACACATAACATTGTTGCAGAAAATTGTTGTTTATTTTTTAAGAAATGCTCTAAATAGTTGCAGGTACACTAAAACATTAACCTGAATAACATATATCTGCGACAATTACCTCATTGTCTTACTCAAAAAGAACGTGCCATATTTTATACAACTTTTGCCATTCAACAAAAAACATTTTATTACAAAACATATCTCACGCACCTAAGTAACAGATGTAAAAGAAACAATAATGTTTAACACCGCTCCTCTCTTTTGTGAAGTCGGGTAATGTTCCCACGGTTGTTTTTTTTACCTGTTTCTGGGAACATGAGAGAGGTTTCTTGGAAAAAGAACTCCCACTATTGATACTGGATAGAGTGGATAAAATATAGTTTAGTACAAAACACGTTATCGTAATTAATTCCGTGTTTTTTGTAACTTAATTAACATAAATTTAATAGTGTATAGTAGATGTAGCTCCATATAACCAGTTGCTTTACGTTTTTAAGTCATTTTAATGTACATCATTTAATTTTATATGATCAGTATTTACTAAGCAAATATATGTTAGGTAACATATGTATTATAATTCTTCATTTACATATGTTCAAATAAAGTAAATTTATCTTTATTAAAAGACCAAAAACAAAGAATATTTCGGTGTATTTATTATATTTATATACATAGACTCTTAGAACTTAAGTGGCAGTGGGCGGGGCACATGGCACGTAGAACCGATGGCCGTTGGGGCGGAAAGGTTCTTGAGTGGCGACCGCGTACCGGAAGGCGCAGCGTGGGTAGGCACAAGGTGGACTGATGACCTGGTAAAGGTCGCTGGAGTCCGCTAGATGCGGGTGGCGCAGGACCGGTCATTGTGGCACTCTTTGGGGGAGGCCTATGTCCAGCAGTGGACGTCTTTGGGCTGATATGATGATGATGATGACATAGACTCTGCCATTTTGTTTGCTATGAATTTATCTTTTACGTGTTTCTTAATATTTACAGTTTATACATATTTAGAGAGGTAGAGAAAGCCTGAAGGCATAAGTCCGCCAATTTTACTTACTTTTTATATTTGTGCTATAAAGTTTCAATAAATAAGGAATAAATATTTTGTGATGATTGAAATCCAAAAAGTACGAAAAAAATCTTTTATTAACAATTTTAAACATACTAAATAAAATCTAAAAATGTCAGCAGTGACCATTTTCTTTAAAACGACACGTCAACTTTGCCACGCTTTTTTCTTTATTTTTTTTGCATTGCGACTCACAATTCATGTCACACGAGTAAGACGACGTTTACGTGACTATATTAATAAAGAAGTCAAAAGAAAATCAACCTTAAACCCAAACATTTATGGTAAAAAATGTAAAACAGTGTAAACTTTACCTAATTGGCCAGTTTATATACTTTATATACCTGTACGTTATCTGCTCTTGCTTTTATTACTTACCAATATGGACTTTATACGTCTATTTACAAGGTCTAAATTAGCTCTGCGTTTGTTATAAAGGCTTGTAAATCCTATTGGAATGCCTTGAGTGCTTGCTTTAACATTCCTTTGAACTCGCTCCATGGTTCGCCGTTTTAAACCGTCTGCACACTGTCAGTTAATACTGATACTGATAAATCTGCATTGTGGACAGCGCTGATAAAAAATAAATGAAAATAATGTATCAAGGGTCCTTGGTTCCCATTTTAAGCTAGAATAATATGAAACTTCCTTCCTGTCCATTTTGTTAGTTTAGGTTAGCACGTATTGCTGACGAAGCCTGTTGTGGTTTCTATCAGTTGTCAATGTATTTATAACTAGCTTGTGCCCGCGGCTTCGCCCGCGTACTAAAAGTAATGTTAACCGTTTACCTACAAAAAGTTGCATCTCAGTTTGACCTGTTATGTTCCAATTGAATTGCAATTTGGCACAAATACTTTCAAGAATTTTCATGTTCACAATGTTAAATTTCAAAATCGATGCCATTTTCGTAATTAACTTCCCAAAAAACCATAAAAACGACACCCATATTTAGACATTTCAACCCCATCGCACTCCAACAGGGGAGATGGTATTTCACGTCCGCCACGTTGGATTAATCGTTGTTGTTTTCGTAATCAGCGACCAGCAAACAAACTTTGGACCACCATTTCATCCGCTTAGGGGGTGAATTTTAAAAAATCATTTCTTAGTGCACCCGAACTTATAAGGAACCCATGTGCCTAATTTGGAATCTCTAGATCCAACGGTTTGGGCTGTGCGGTGATATGTCAGTCAGTTTCTTCTTTTATATAATTATCGACTCTACATATCAACTCTACATATTGACTCTACATACCGACTCTACATACCAACTCTACATACCGACTCTACATATCGACTACAAATCGACTCTACATATCGACTCTACATATCGACTCTAGATACCAATTCTACATACCGACTCTACATATTGACTGTTTGACTTGACTGTTTGACTTGTATGTTGTTTGCAATCATTACTCATAGAGTACATCTGAAAGTTTGTCAATTTACACCAGCTTGACAGAACTGGCTTACCCCGAGGCAGCTTGACCCAAATCGACTCTACATATCGACTCTAGATACTGACTATACATATCGACTCTACATATTGACTCTAGATACCAATTCTACATACCGTACCGACTCTACATATTGACTACATATCGACTCTACATGTCGACTCTAGATACTGACTCTACATATCGACTCTACATATCAACTCTACATATCGACTCTACATATCGACTCTACATCGACTCTACAAATGGACTACATATCGACTCTACATATCAACTCTACATATCGACTCTACATAGACTCTACATATCGACTCTACATATCGACTCTACATATCGACTCTACATATCGACTCTACATATCGACTCTACATATCGACTCTACATATCGACTCTACATATCGACTCTACATATCGACTCTACATATCGACTCTAGATACTGACTCTACATATCGACTCTACATATCAACTCTACATATCGACTCTACATATCGACTCTACGTACTGACACTACATAGGGGCTGGGGGAAAATTAACAAAAAAAAGGCAGGTATTTTTCGTTGGTAACAGTTTGTGTACCGATTTTTAGCTTCCTACCTTGAAAACTGCAAAAAGTCCCATATAAAATTTCACCCCCTCTTGTAAGGGGTTGGGTACAGATTTCCAAAAAAAAATGATGCACGGTTTCTTTGTTAGTCACAAATATTCCGCATACCAATTTTTAGCTTTCTACCTTGAAAATTGCGGAATGCTCCATACAAACTTCCACCCCCCATTTTAGGGAAGTGGGGGGTTAGAATGAGACAAAAAGTAGCCTATGTCACTCTCCATCCCTTCAACTATCTCCACTTAAAAAATCACGTCAATTCGTCGCCCCGTTTTGCCGTGAAAGACGGACAAACAAACAAACAAACAAACAAACAAACAAACAAACAAACAAACAAACACATACACTTTCCCATTTATAATATTAGTATGGATTTTATCAATAAATAATTAAATTAAAATATATATATATATATATATATATATTGACTGCCAATGGCCTTTTTGAGCAGTATTGCCTGTTTGGACTTAAAACAAATACTGTACTTACCTACCTAAGCTTTTAAAAATTCCCCCCCCCTCCACTATTAAAATCCTCTTTTTTGACAGTTTGCCTCCCCCGTTGAGTCACTGTTGCGAGGTATCCACTGATTAGTGTAAAATGAATCACAAAACACAAATAAATACTTAGGTATCGTGGTTAGATAACTAAGTTTGTGGTTAACAATGACTGTTTATTAGTATATATGTATAATTTGTTACATTAGGCGGACATAATGGAAGCGAAACACGTAACTGCCTATTACGTAGGGGAAATACTGTAGATATTACACATCATTATATCCGCCTACTGTATAATGCCTATAAAAGATAATATAATGTGATTTGAACTACTTGTGATACAAACATTTGCCGGACATTAATCTGGCTAGAGAGACGATAATAGAAATTTAAAAATATTTTATTTACTAGCTTCTGCCCGCGACTCCATCCGCGTGGAACTCGTTTACATCGTTGCTCCATACATATTTTCACCTCCCATTTCACTCCCTTAGGGGATGATTTCCGAAATAAAAACTATCCTATGTCCTTCTCTGTGACTCAAATTATCTCTATACCAAATTTTATTTAAATCGGTTCAGTGGTTTAAGCGTGAAGAGGTAACAGATAGACAGACAGAAAGACAATCGGACAGACAGACAAACTTTCGCATTTATAATATTATGGATATGGATGTGTCTGTTACGCGATAATTGACCATTATTTATTTAATAGTATTTATTTGCATAATGTCTACTTATTTTATTTTATTTCATTATTATTTGACACTAGCTTCCGCCCGTGACTTCGTCTGCGTTGACCAGCCCTGCGGGGCTAGCGCAACTGACGCCGCACCGCGACGCGAGTCGAGAAAGCTCAACCCCCTTTTTCTAATTTGTACGGTGCGAGTGAGATAGGGGACGCTTAGTCGCGCGAGAAGCGACTGAGCAGCAAGTTGTGCTAGACGTGCTGCTAGCATAACTTGACTTTCAACTCTACTCGCGCGCGAGATAGACTGTCCGTCACTTTCTGATTAATGCTGTCAAAAAGTGACAGATAGTCTATCACGCGGGCGAGTAGAGTAGAGTCAAGTTATGCTAGCAGGGCTGGGATAAAAGTTATTCTATATTTTAATCCAGGCTATTAACTATCTTCGTGCAAAATGTCATCCAAATCAGCTGAAGCGTGATTGAGTAACAAACATCCAAACCTCTTTAAACTTTCGCATTTATAATATTAGTAGAATTTGGCTGTGGCTACAGTGTCGCACACGTCAAAACGTCAGAAGTGAGGGTACCGTCAAAGCGTCAACTCTCCAACTTTGCCCTGCCGTGTATTGTAACTTTGCCTTGTCCGCCGAAGAATGATGGGTAATAATGATATGAATAGGCGACATTTATTTGTAGTAGTATCTAGAATATTGACTTGTAATTTTTATTATCAATAAATAATGAGTATTATTTATTGATAATTCGAGATATTGCTGAAAAACTGCCTTCCTTAAAGAAAAGGACGTAATTGCCGTAAGATTTCTGTGACGATACGACCTTTTTAATAGGCACGGAACCCTTCGTTTTGCGCGGTCCGACACGCACTTGGCCGGTTTTGTTAGTTTAGGTTAGTACGTACTGTTGACGAAGCCTGTTGCGGATTCTATCAGTGTTAATTTTATTTGAAATACATTTTTTTTTCATTATAATGTTTCTGTAGTTCTACCTGTGTCTTGTGTACGATAAAGTATTCTGGTCCACTAGTGAAGCCGAATAAATAAATAAATAAATAAATAAATAAATATTAGGGGACATTCTTACACAAATCGAACTAGCCCTTTAGTAAGCTCAATAAGGCTTGTGTTATAGGTACTAGACGACGATATATATAATAGATATAAATACTTAAATACATAGAAAACATCCAAGACTCAGAAACAAATATTCATGCTCATCACACAAATATTTGCCCTTACCGAGATTCGAACCCAGGACCTTCAGCTTCGTAGGCAGCGTCACTACCCACCAGAATAGTACCAATAGATCGGGTCCTATGTTGCAAGCAATACAATGCCGGGTCACCGTTGCCGTTTCCTGCCATTTGCACCACAATGGTCGTCACGGTGGTCACGCGTGTTCGTGATGCATACGGGCGAACGCGTGAATCAACTTTTTTTCTGTCACCGGTTGCCATGGTTACGTCTCCTGGGTCACTTTTCTGCAATTTTGCGGGTGCAAATCCACCAAATGTGGGGGTTTGCTTGTAATTTTCGACCCCTTGCTTTGAGTCATCTTTTAGTCCAGGCAATGAACTGACAACTTGTATGGAAAAAATGACATATTTGGAAATAATTTATAATAGCTAATTTTTTTAATGTAACGAATATATTATCAATTAAATTGTTACCTAGAGGCAAAATCCAACAAAAAATCAGACATCAAAAAAATCAATATTTAATTAGCTCCCAAAAAGTCCGGATAAATATTAATAATTTTTTTTATCTTTATTTGGGTACATTTACATTTGCTTTAAAATATTCAATATATATAAAATAAAAAAGACAATGAATGTTTAATTTAAATCTATATAATTACTTCCGGGTGGAAAGTTTGTTGGATTCTTGAAAAAAGCATCTTAGAATAATGTTTTAGAATGAAATAAACAAAAAAAAACGCTATTATAAATTAATGTTTTTCGAAACCGTATTTTGCTTCGGCTATTTTAAGCTAGTTAGATGTCCAAGTTGTAAGATTTTTTTAAGAAACTCTGTCATATTGTCTCTTGGCTAACGGAACAGTATAACAACAAGAAATAGTTTATTGATCCGAATACGACCAGAGGGCCTACCGCGAAACGATATTCGTTTTCGTTCGTGTATCTCCGTCTCTGTTGCACTTGCTAGTTCGAGCGACAAAGAGGGAGATACACGAACGAAAACGAATTTGTTTTCGCGGTAGGCCCTCAGGAGCCGTAGCATGGTTGGCACGGCCCACGGTTGGCCTTATCACGCGACAAGTGACAAGATAAGAGCGTCGTCTCGTTCTATCGAACGGTGTCAGCCAGTGACGCACGCTCTATCCCATCACCTATCGCGTGACAAGGCCAACCATGCTACGGCTCCTGTAATTATTTTTTTAAGAAACAAACATAAAAAAATCTATAAACCAGTGGGTCGATCACGTAACTTTTCTTACGAACGTCTGTAAGATTTAACCGTCAATTTTATATAGAAAAATGACAGATTGAGATTTAACTGTCAGACGCGCATTCGGAACGTTACGTGATTACGATTACCCCCCTGGGATCGGAACCGGTTTTTTCAAAAATCCCCGAAGTAGTCTCAAATTTTGAATTATTTTAGGCTCTTAATGTAGGACTCTATCGTGGATTAAGGTAACATATTCGTATTATTAGACTGCCCGATCAAAAATAATATAATAACCAAAGAACGAAATAATACCGGTTTAATTTGTATGGAGAAAATACCGGTACCCGATCCCTGCTATAAACTGTATCCCCTGACTACGGAAAACTAACTGAAAAATACATTTTTTTCATACAATACTTTTTACATGTCTTGTCACCCGGGGCATAATTTCGAATCGATTGATTCATCAAAATCTGTTCAGTATCGTAAACGCTACTGTGGAACAGACATAAAAACAACGTCATCATATCAGCCGAAAGACGTCCACTGCTGGACGCATGCCTCCCCCAAAGAGTGCCAAAGTGACCGGTCCTGCGCCACCCGCATCCAGCGGACTCCCGCGACCTTTACCAGGTCATCAATCCACCTTGTGGGGGGCCTACCCACGCCGCGCCTTCTGGTAAGTGGTCGCCACTTGAGAACCTTTCCGCCCCAACGGCGATCGGTTCTACGTGCTATGTGCCCCGCCCACTGCCACTTAAGTTTAGCGATTCGGAGGGCTATATCGGTTACCTTGGCTCTCTGTTTTCTATTTTAATGGACGCTTTTGGAACTATCTCGCTGCACCTTCAAAAATTATTCGAAAGCAGAAACCATATCATGCAAATCACCATTTCCATTTTCGGATAACAGAAAAACGTCATTCGAAAAACACAAAATGAACAATATCATATTAATTGTGAGTATAAATCGTGGTTAAACCGACTATAAGGATAAAATGCTTTGCCTTTGCGTCAGAATGCCTAAGTTTTCGAACCGTCGTCAGATTCGTCATATACCTAAAATTTAAATTAAATTAAAACAAATTTTTCGTATTCTATCCATTACGGACTTACGAATCAGTTTACTGAGAGGAAAAATATAAATATGCATGTTTTCGGGTGAAGATAAATTACTTATATATATTTAAATGCTAATTAGAATGCAGCACTAATGGGCCTTCACAAATACCTAATCGGTTTTGTTTGCTGATTAGTCACCCAGTACAATCTTTATGTTTCTAAAAGGATTTTCTGTTGTACTTATCCTGAGAACTAGGTACTGGAGCGCTCATAGCCTAGCAGAGGCCTAGAGAGACTGCTGGCCACCGAGGCCGGTCGTTGCATTGAGCGGCTTTAAAACGTGTTGCTTATAACGGTGACCGGTCCTGCGCCACCAGCATCCAGTGGAATCCCGCACCTTTACCGGGTCATCAGTCCACCTACGATCAGGCTAACTGTGTTCCTGCTGTAATCCTGCTGTGTTCCTGCTGTGTCCTGCTATATTCCTGCTGTGTCCGGCTGTAATCCTGCTGTGTTCCTGCTGTGTCCTGCTATATTCCTGCTGTGTCCGGCTGTAATCCTGCTGTGTTCCTGCTGTGTCCTGCTATATTCCTGCTGTGTCCGGCTGTATTCCTGCTGTGTTGCTGCTGTATTGCCATCGTCGTCCTATAAAATCAGTGAAATAATTTCCGAGTTCACGGATAGCCAGACGTCTGGGATACGTCTGGGAATTATTCATTTGTAACATTTTACTTTAATTTCAATATGTTATTAATATCTTTAAACATATAACTTTCTATGGCATGCTGTCTATCCCTTTATACGCTGCAATCTAAAATTTAATGTTAATATTAACATTTTGCATTTTTGCCTTGTACAGAACTTTTGGTCTAAATGCAATAGCAAGGCAAGAGATTTGAACTGAGGATGCATACCTGTAAATATTTACCATCCGTACTCGTTTAAATTCAATGGTACCTGGGCGACCGAGCTCTACTCGGGTGAAAATACCGAGAAAACGAATTTTCCCAGACATTTTTCGCCCCCGTAAACCACTATATTCCAAATTTCATCGAAACCGTTAGAGCCGAGAACGTGATTGCAAATATATATACAAATATTGCTCGTTTAATAGTGTAGGATAGGATCAAGTGTAGTCGTCGCAAAAACTGGTTCAGCCATTCAGCCTTAGGCGAACCAGTGTACGTAAAACCTCCGATTACGTGGTTTTGTACGAATCCCAGCGTCAAGATACGATAGCGAAGTGGTGAGGCAAGTCTTGAGATTAGTATATTCAGTTTATATTATATTCACATGGTAATCGTCTTATGAATACCTAGACGTCAATAGTCGAGATCAAGGTTACAGAGCTAGATCGTTTAATGCGATAAATATTTACGCTATATCCGTCAAGCAAGCACGAAGCGCGCATGTGTCCGTAAGCATGCTTAAAGGTGCACTGGTTCAAGTGTCAGTTCTTTTGTCCGTACCGTACCACAGAATAAGTAATAGTACTACGTACAGAAGGTTCTCTCAAATTCCCTGTTTACTGTTTAGGTACGCCAAACGTGTTGCGATTTCTTTCTATTGTATGCAACGCGCTCTTTCGGAGGCGGAGCCTTAGAGCTAGGGTTACCGCCAGTTTGACCTATTAAATTATACTAGGTACCTACGTTAGTATAATAGTGTATTTTACTAACGATATTACGAGATTATTCTTCATTTACTTAGGATCACCCAACTACACAAAAGCTATTTAATTTGCCTTTAGGTTATGACATTAAAACTACCTGTTTCTGCAAAGGCTACGAAGACACACAACTCTGGGCTACCTAGACCTACATACACAAACATAAAGTAAAGAAAAATTCTTTTCAACCAATATAATAGGATGAACCGATCAACTACACTCGCAGTCTTTAAATACGTCAAGGGAATACTGGACATAATCAACTCAAAGAAATATGCTGTGGGTGTCCTATTGGACATGAGCAAAACATACGATAGAGTAGTTTATCGTATACTATTAAACAAGCTCTATGGGATAGGTGTATGGGTTACGCCCATAAGTGGCTCATTTCTTACCTAACAAACCGCATACAACACGTAGAAGTAGAATACCATGACTATAAAACAAGTACCATTCAAAAAATACAATCTAAAGATGGTAAAGTACTACAATCCATACCACAAGGCAGCGTGTTAGGATGCATTCTATTTTTAATTTACATTAATGACTTGCCTAAGATAATAGACAGTTGTTGCTCGCTTTATGCGGATGATATTTCTGTAATAATACCTTGCCTCAATGAGGTAAGCCTGCATGAAACTTTAGATACCACTCTTACAGATATAATAACTTGGTTAAATGATCACAATCTAAAAATCAACTTTACTAAAACGAAACTCATGCAGTTTAAGCCCATTCAAAAAAGTAAACTTGAAATCGATTATACGTATAAAAACAATAAAATAGAATGTACTTTCTGCCTGCTAGGTATAAATATTGACTCTGCTGTGAATTGGACGGAACATGCTAAAATAGTAAGAACGAAACTAAGTAAATTTACGTATGCGCTTTACGAATTAAAAAAAAAGTAACAGATATTAAAACCGCAATCTGCGCTTATTATGCTTATGCCCATTCCATCTTCCAATACGGCATTGTGCTGTGGGGCGGCGCATCGGACACCATCCAACTATTCAGAGCCCAAAAAAAATGTATCAGAATAATAGTGAACATAAGTCAAACAGACAGTTGTAAGCCTCACTTTATTAAGCATAAGATCTTGACATTGACTTGCATTTATATTCTAGAAGTAAGCGCATTTGTAAAGAAAAATTTACATCTTTTCACTCAACAGTCCCGTGCCCAGAACTTGCGTCCTCGAAACCGGCTAGGTCTGCCTGCCTCCAAACTAAAAATAGTTAACTGTGGTCCCTACGGTATGGCAGTTAAAATATCTATACATATAATAAAGCTGAAGAGGGTCGAAAGTCTGTACATGGAAGATAAAAGAAAAAAAATTGGCTGGGGATACTTAGAATTGATAACAGAACACGTTCCAACAGTTTTTAGAATTTTTGTCTGTTTATCTGTTTATCTGTTTGTCTGTTTATTTGTCAGAGCATCACGTGAAAACGGCTGAACGGATTTTGATGCAAACTTTACTAATCTGTCGAGAGAATCCCCGGATAGGTTTTAAGCTATAAAAATCTTAAAGATTAGGCTTCAAAGGGGGTAGAAAATGGGGTTGAACTTTGTATGGGAACTACTTGAATGTACGAGCTACAGACTTGAAAATTGATAACTATAAACTTGACTGGAAAGTAAAAACGACCCCATTCAAACTTTTAGCAATGTATAGATAAAACGTGAAAAATATGGGATGAAAATAGGTTCTGAGGCGACTAGAAACTATATAATGTTGCAAGAGCGGGGTTATAACAGTATCATTAAGTACCATGGTAACATGTCGTCAACATATTCGAAAATTCATCGTGTTCTTACAACTGATAGTTAGTCAAGTGGTTTGACCCATAGCTTACGGAGTCTGTGTCCCCGAGTTCAAACCCAGCGATTGGCATGCACTTTTTGTAGTTTTAATTTTTTTTGTGTCTGCGTTTTTAAAAATGTATATTTTCAAAAACGCAGAGAAGCTTAGTGAATAGAGGATTTTGATGCAACTTTTACTTAATCGGTCGAAAAAATCCCTGGCCAGGTCATAGGCTGTAAAAATGATAAAAATTAGTTCAAAGGGGGTAAATAATAGGGCAAAACTTTGTATGGGAACTCCTCAAATCCATGAGCTAAAGACTTGAAAATTGATAAACATACACTTGACTGGAAAGTAAAATAACTCCATCCAAACATTATAAAAAATATAGATAAAACGTGAAAAAACACGGGATGAAAAAGAGTGCTAGATGGCTAAAGACTATCTATAATAACCAAAAATGGTTGATATCTCAACCGATAGTAGCTGTTAGACATAAGAAACCTAATTATTTTGGAAACTCAGTCGTTAATATTGAAATCCAGCAACCTTGATCTTCGTCTTCCTATATAATTGCTATGAATTCAGAGGTCATCTAAAGATGTATTATAAGTTGAGTTTAATACTTACGTCGAATTAGCATAGTTCACCAACGTCAAGAGATGTGGGTATACAATTTGGACACAACGGCATTCCGCGGAGAATTAAGTAGGTACCATTTTTTTATGTATAAAACTTCAACGTTTGTGACATTCAGAAATATTATTATTATTATGAATACTCGGGTATAGTGAGCGTCCGCATGAGCTAGCTCTCGGGCCTTCGGCCCTCGGGCTCGCATAGAGAGCGCTCTCTGAAGCGATGTATTGGGCCTTTCATTCATACGAAAAGCTCGGCCTTCGGGCTCGCCTGCCTCGCCACTCACCTTCGGGACTTTGGAACTCAGATTTCGCTTTCAAGACACTTGGAGATAGTGTGCGTCAGTCCTCGGGCTCGCATAGGAAGCGCTCTCTAAAACGGTTCTTTGGGCCTATCATTCCAACGAAAAGCTCGGCCTTTGATCTCGCTTGCCTCGCCGCTCTTCTTCTGACTTCTCTCGCTCGGGACTTTGGTCTCCGGTTTCGCTTGCAAGACACCTGGGTTTAGTTAGTGTCCGTGAAGGCTCGCCCTCGGGCCTTCGGCCCTCGGGCTCGCATTGAGAGCGCTATCTTAAGGGTTGGTTTGGGCCTTTCATTCCTACGAAAAGCTCGCTCTCGGGCCTTCGGCCCTCGGGCTCGCATAGAGAGCGCTCTCTGAAGGGTTGGTTTGGCCCTTTCATTCATACGAAAAGCTCGGCCTTCGGGCTCGCTTGCCTCACCCCTCAACTTTAGGACTTAAGGCTCATGTTTCGCTTGCAAGACACCTGTGGATAGTAAATATCCATGGAGTCTCGCCCTCGGGCCTTCGATGCTCTGGCTCGCATATGGAGCGCTATCTATAAGGGTACGTTGGGCCTTTCATTCCTAAGAAAAGCTCAGCCTTCGGCCTCGCTTGCCTCCCCGTTTACCTTCAGGACTATGGCTCTCAGGGGTAGTTTGACAAGACACCCGGAGATATAGAGTATCTTTGGGGTCTCGCCCTCGGTCCATTTGTTTCAATTATGAAATCTTATATTTAAATTCCGGTTTTGGTAATTTTTCTTCTACTATAAGTACTTACGTACTTCGTTTGCAATAAAGATTAAGTAAATTAATATAACTAAATATAATTGACGACAAAGTTTATGAGGATTTGAACTGTTACACGCATAATTTATAGAAATGAAATCGTAATAATCTAATTTATCAGTGTAGTAGGTATCGTATGGTGAAACATAAGAATATCATGTCATCCATAATTTATACGCGTACGAAGTCGCGGGCAGAAGCTAGTATAATCATATTCCGCAAAAAATAAAAGACGAACAGGACTTTAACAAGTTTAAATCCACATTGAAAAAAGTACTCGTAGAAAAATAAATTACTTTTTAATTGATAAGAATATTTAAAATCTGCTACTTACCAAATTAAATTATGTAATCAATTAATTTAAACAGGTTATTATTAGTTTTTAAGTCAAGCCCACTTTGACCAAATTATTAATGAATGTATTTTATTTCATTGTTTATTTTCTTTATTTAATGATATTATGTAATTGCCGCGAATTATAAATAATTTTGTATGCTACTAAATATTAAATACCTAGTTTATAAGTTACAATTGCTGTGCCCTAGCAGGGTTCATGTTGCGAACTGTATATTTAATGAAAGACCTATTGTAAACCACATGAAGCAATAAACGAATATGAATATAGACGACGCGGCATATTTATTTTACGAGGCGAATGACGATGCAATGCAAAGTGCGAACGCGTGCATCCCGTAAAAGCGCGCGGCAACCACTGATATTAGACCGCCTAAAGGCGGCGCGACGAAATCAAAGAGTGAACCGCTCCTGACCGTACCTACGTTTTGTATCAGCAACGCGAGATGAATTCGCGCGAACTTGCGATAATGGCGTAGTCGCGTTGTATTAGGACGATTCCTTACGAGCCACAGCCACGCAACTGATACAATTTTTAGCTTTCCAATGTTATCAAAATAACTGTCTCAAGAGCACTTGGGATTTATACAATTACAGAGTGTTTAGTGAAATCTAGGCTATCATGATAACAGGTTTAAGTGAGTGTGCAGTGAAAGCGGTTGATTACATATCATGGACAAGCTTGACAGCTTCATAAAATATATCAATAAAATACTTTTTCTACTCCTGTACTTTTATCTGTCATTTACATAGTCACGAACACTAATATAAAGACATACAAAATAAGTTTGCAGAAAAGTTTATACTCTATTCCCCATAACAGAACGGCACAACCGTGCTGTTATGTCGCCAAAACGATACGCTTAGCAGCCATACGCTTCTAAACCTATACATTAGGTACTACCAACTTAACAAACCACTGAATGTTTTTACTTTTTAGAAATTTTTGAACTAAAGGCATTGCTGCTAACTTAGGAAAAACCTTTATTCTTAATATGGCAGTACTGGCAAGTTGACATCAATTAAAAACAAAGTTAACCATAGACACCCATTTGTCTCATTTTCATGTTTCCCGAATTCCCGGTTATTTTATAAATTGTTGTTTGACTTTGCGGCCGTTGTGTTTGCTACAAAATAGTTGGTGTTTATACAAATATTGCTTCTACACCAGAAATACACCGGGGCAGCCCACAAGCAGTGACCGAACATTTGTTGCCTACTAAATCTCGGGACCTATACGACAAAGTTTAAGAAAAGTTTATTCTTTGTTTAATTTTGCATTTTATTTCATAGTAGCTAGTCGTAGAAAAAGTATTGTATGCCACGTTGTATAACTAAGTCAAAAAACGCTCGTGGCGTCTTTCTTTACAATGTTCGCCTTCGGCTCACATTGTAACCCACGCCACTCGCCTTTTTTGACCTCTCTTATACAACTGTTGCATAAAATACTATAACTTGCATTAGCATTATCTACTTTTTATTAACGCCTATTGTTATATCCATTTTTAATGAATTCAAATTTTATCCTATTATTATTTCGCACGTCCGAAATGGACAAGCTGTTGATACAAATTATTATAAAACATGTTATCACAATGAACACAGTTTTGACAATAAATATATCTTATCTTATCTTATCTTTTATCCCGCCCATGTTGAATTTAATACTGGCGAGCCCCGGCTTACCATAGGGTAATTGGGGTGGAAAAGTTCTCGAGTGACCACGTACCGGAAGGCGCGGCGTGGGTAGGCCCCCCACAAGGTAAAGGTCGCGGGAGTCCGCTGAATGCGGGTGGCACTCTGGGGGAGGCCTATGTCCAACAGTGGACGTCTTTCGGCGGATATGATGATGATGAGCGCCGCCTTATGGCCACAGTATGAAATACAGTCAAGGCCAAAGAAAACCGGCCAAGTGCGACTCAGACTCTTGCATAACACGTATTTACTCATTTATCGTTAGGAATACTCCTGTGAAGTGTCGTATAAAATAGTCGATCTAATCTTGTTTCCCCATACAAACTTTGGACCCCCATTTCACCCCCTTAGAAAGTGAATTTTGTAAAATCCTTTCTTAGTGCACCACTAGACCTTACAAGGAACCTACGTGCCAAATTTGGAATCTCTAGAACCAGCGGTTTGGGCTGTGCGTTGATATTTCGTGCGCGCAGCGCGTTCGGAACGGGACAATGAGTCACACTTTTTCGTGCGTGCAGCCGGCGTTCATCGATTTATAAGACGTTATCACGTCAAAAATAATAAGACAGACTTATACAGGTAACCACTCCAATGATCGTGCAGTCACGTCCGTGATATCATCATGATTTGTTCTACGAAGCAATTTACTGGGAAATTACATTAATGAGATTATTACGAGTTTAGTAATAAGTAACAACGATTTACATCTCAAGCCACTGTGATGACTTATTTCTATAACTTTTTTGTTACCGATTGAACCTACAAGGTTACATAATAATAATTTTCTCAAACACGCTCAGAATACGACGCATTTTGTTTGAAAAACTAACACGCAAATTGCCTAATAATATTAATCCGCAACAATTTAAAAAGTTAAATCTCTTCCTTGCCTAGGAGTATCCATACAAAACCCATTATTTCCCGTTCCGTTAAGCTTTTTAAAATCCTGACAGCGCCATACTAATTCGAGACGACTGAGGAAAAATCACATTCAGCCAAAGAAAACCGCGCGGTTTTCATGGTGATATTTTTTATCTATTTATTCTTTTCGCTCTTTATTATTTATGGTCAGAAGAAAATTAAATTATAAAGTTTAGAACCGTAGCGTAGGTAAATTCATTTATTTGAGATAGTGGAAACATTAAATTAATTAAATTAAATGTAAAAAATTGTGTGAAAGTGAATACGGCCTTTGAAAGAAATCGTAGAAAGAATACGATCAGCAAAATCAAAGTATCACCACAACATGTTTTTAAGGTTCCGTACCTCAAAAGCAAAAAACGAAACCCTTATAGGATCACGCGTGCGTCTGTCTGTCCGTCTGTCACAGCCGATTTGCTCCGAATCTACTGGATCGATTGAATTTAAATAAATTGGTGACGCAAGGATGGACGCGTGAAAACAAGGGGGCCACTTTTGGGGGGTAAACTGGAAAATTTTAAAAAGAGTTTCGCAAACTATCGTGTGACATATCAAATGAAAGGGGTTGTTGTAAGTATCTCAGTTTTTTTTTTTTTATAATTTTAGCAAAAACAGATTTGAAGTAATTTAGGAAAAAAAGACGAAAATTGACCATCCCCCCCTTATCTCCGAAACTACTAGGCTTAAAATTCTGAAAAAATTATGGAAAATAGTTCCTTACCTAAAGATTACAGGAAAACCTATAAGAAGTTTGAGTATTCAAAGTAAAGGGAAAATTCTCAATATTTTACGGAACCCTCACCACGCGAGTTGAACTCGCACTTGTCCGGATTTTTTTATAAAATGATACCCACATCCATCCACACCCCATCCGGTACATAAAATTAGTCCTGTTCATTTTAACCGAAATGCATTTCCATAAGCAATGACGTCATAACAAAACAAAAAGCAATGAGATCATTTTAAAAGGTCATGCTGCGAATTCTGATCATTTCACAGAGGCAATCCGGTAGTTTTTAGGGTTCCGTAACCAAAGGGTAAAACGGGACCCTATTACTAAGACTTCGCTGTACGTCCGTCTGTCTGTCTGTCCGTCTGTCACCAGGCTGTATCTCATGAACCGTGATAGTTAGACAGTTGAAATTGTTGAAAAAAGACGAAAATTGACCATTCTCCTCCTTATCTCCGAAACTACTAGGCTTAAAATTCTGAAAAAAATACGGAAAATAGTACCGTGCCTAAAGATAACAGGAAAACCTATAAGAAGTTTGAGTGTTCAAAGTAACGGGAAAATTCTTAATATTTTTGTATATTATATACGGAACCCTCACCACGCGAGTTGAACTCGCACTTTTCCGGTTTTTTTTAATGTATTTTGTGTTATTTCCTTACATGTTTGAGAAAAGCATTATTACCTTGGCGGAAACCGGGATTGCCTGTCTCTTGGCAGGCAACCCCTTTCTTTCCGCACCTCGGAAATAATGTACTTTTTTTCATACTAAAGGTAGGTAGCCTATGTCACCCGCGCACAATTTCGAAACGAATGACATTTCATTTATCAAAATCGGTTCAGCGTCTTAAACGCTACAGTGGAATTGGAACACATACGTAAATACAAACATAGACTACTAAAAGCATATCTCTTCCATGCGACTCTACATTATGCGGCTATTACAAAACGTAAACAAACTTGTTCAATATGACTCATAACGCCATCTAGTGGCGAGTAGATGAACGTAGCAACGCGCGCTCAACGGCGCCACCTAGTGTCGAGTAGTTAACTTAAATAATCTAAACTTGTAATATTTCTTGTTTACATAACAATTAGTTATCTTGTTTAACCTTTTAATCACATTTTTCATTTTTATCAACGTTAACGTGGGTCATCTCTTATTTTTTATAGGTCAACGGGAGTTATGACGCGACAATTTTGCGATAAACCGTCACTTTAATTTCGTTATTTACTTACATAAATGCTGCATATAGTAACTCATAATCGTAATAGTGTGATTGTTTGAGTACCTATGACCGTAGGAAGGTACGGGAACTCGTCTAGTGTGAGTGTGAGGGCTGAGTGCAGTCGAAACGACACCAACAGAAGTAGTTCAGTTAGTTGTCGGCTGCACAGCGCGTCAGTTGAACGTGCGTTGAGTCGACTCTCGAACCGCGATCGCGCGCGTACAGTTTCAAATTTCGAACACTTCGAATTCAGTTTTTGAATTTTAAACTTCAACTGTTATTTTTGTTTAATCGAATCGAACGACATTGTGTGTGTTCTGTTTTTTATTTGCTGCTGTTTGGATTTTCTACAAAATGCCAGTGTGTGCGGCAGATTAGAAATAATTCGGAGTATTATTTTGGTGAGTTTTAATATTAGATTTTGTGCTTTAAATGTACAAGTACATTTTTAATTAAGAAAAATATTTTTGTTTGAATGATAAATGACATTTTTTGTGTACCCTCTTTAGGGAATAATAGCGAAACAAGTGTAGGTATACAAACATTAAGCAAAATGGGCCAAACAATTACAAGCAATTTAAAATAATAGGCATCCAAACTTACGTTACCTAAATACCTTCATTTCAATACATTTCAAAGAGTTTTTTATAAAAACTTGTGACAAAAAAATATTGACATAAATTACCTATTTATACTAGATATGTAATATACTTACCTACGTATGGGTAGTATTTTATAATATTATAAAAATAACTGTGTCACCATGGATAACATATAATATTTAAAAAAGTAATCAAAAATGTCAAGCTCTGTTTTAAATCAGTTCATTACAATATCTACACTTAATTGACCACTACTGATTACAATTGTACCAATAGGGATTCAATTTGACACATTACTTTTCACGGACTAACATGAGTCAAATCACATCAAACCACCATTAGGTAAGTATTTTACAATTAAATATTGTCAAGCTAATGATTCATTACATAAGTATGTTACAAAAATAAAATACCTATATAATTATTATTTTTAACAATAGAATAGTACATACGATTTTCTAAGTAAATCAAATTAAAATACCAGCAGAAGTAATATAATAATTGATGCTTTGTCATCTGTTTGATCTGGTAGGAAGAGTCCACTTTAAGCTACTTTTAAAAAAATACGAACAAATTCAACAATCCATTACAGGGCATTTTTTTTTATTAAACTTGATCTAAAAAAAATACATATACCTACATGTTGTCACAAATTAATACTTATTCTATTCTATTGTATTCTGTTATTTATAAAACTTGATATAGGACTCGTACAGGCTTTATCTGAAAGTCATTAAAAACAAATTAAGTAAAATAAACAGATGTTTCCAAACGAATTAATACCAACAAAAAGGCAATGTATAAAATGTTTTTACAGTAAGAATTCTACACTATTACATTGGCACTCGTATTCACAGTCAAAGTCAAAGTCAAAGTGATTTATTCTTCAATTTAGGCATATTACATGCACCTATGAATGTAGATAAACTACCACCGGTTCGGAAAGTAAACCTCTGCCTCGAGAAGAACCGGCGTAAAAAACTCGGCGAGGTGTCATTTTTTCAAAACAGTATACAATATATAATTTCAGTATCAGAGTGTTATAAAATTTTAAAATTACATTGCTACAATAGAATTTTACGTTAACTTATATGATTTAAAATAACGGTTATTTGTTTTGGATCAAAACGTTTTTAATAGCTTACCTAAATAATCTTCGCAAATGAATTAGAATCCATCCAAACGTACCTATACATCACGAAATACCAAGCGCTCTATTAAAATAAACCTATTGAATTTGAAATAATTTTGTATTTATTTGATAATATGATTTATGTATCTGTAGCACGCGCTCGTTTTCACGGATGCCAAGCCGTACGTAGGTATCAATTGATCCAATTTTATTTCAAAATGTCCATATAGACCCCTTTTTTTTGACGGTGTGAACATGCTTTACGCATGCCCCCGCCCCGGGGAAGGCCATTTGGGGGTTATGTGGGACTCTCCTCCCGCCGCCATCCGAGGATACCCACACAAAACACACCGGCCTCACCCGCATTGCCGTTAAGGGGGCGCCATGGGGTCCATATAGACCGAAGACGTAACGAACTCGACGCTAAGCGCGAGGAGTTGAAGGCTCGACCACCTGCGGCCATACACTACAATTTTGTCGGAGGGGTGCTGACCTGTAGGGAATGTGGTCGCACATTCTCTGCAAAGATAGGCTACATCCGTCAACCTGAGAGCTCACGAACGACGCTCCAGTTAGCCAGAATTCTTCTCTTTTTCCAGTCGCCGTGGTCGAAATCGGCCAGGATGATGATGATGATAGACCCCTGCCCCGCTATTCTGCAACTTGTTTGAGGCTCACCTCACCCCTTACCCACAAATATATCTTGACCCCGCGATTCGTAGTAACTAAGCGTAATCTAGGTCTAGTTTCGTTAGGCGTGACGGCTGATACGAGGCGCATGAGGGGTAGAGAATAACAGTCCCGGCCGTAAAACGTAAGCTATAAAGAGACATTAAGTTTCTTCCGGCCATTGACTCCCTCAAGGAAGCGTTTCTTATCAGCCGTGATATGTGATATGTGTTATCAGCGCCTTGACCTCCCGTAACATTTAACTGGAATAACACGTCAGAACCGATGGCCATTGGAGTGGAAAGGTTCTCGAGTGGCGACCACGTACCGGAAGGCGCGGCGTGGGCAGGCCGGACAAGGTCGACTGATGACCTGGTAAAGGTCGCGGGAGTCCGCTGGATGCGGGTGGCGCAGGACCGGTCATTGTGGCATTTGTGGGAGGCCTATGTCCAGCAGTGGACGTCTTTCGGCTGATATGATGATGATGAACCGTCAGACGTACGTTTTGAAGGGATTGGCGGAGATACAGGAATATGGAGGCCTTGGCCCAGCGGGGCGCAATGTAGGCAGTTGCCCGCGCGGCTTCGCCCCCGTATTGCAAAGAACGCAAGCAAACCCACGGGATAAAATAGATCCTATAAACATCCAGAAAGTTCATTTTACATGCAGGTGAAAGAATTATTGAAATCGAATGAGTGGTTCCAGAGATTAAATAAATCATATATCTATTTATCGTTTGTGCGAAAAAATATGCACCTCTTCCAAAAACAGCAAAATGTGCACCTCTTCCAAAAACAGCAAAATAAAAGGTTTAAATACAAACTCAAACTCCCTGTGTCTAAACTCGAAACATTTAGGAATAGCCCTCATTACGCTGTTGTAAAATACTACAATAATCATTCTAATTATATTAAGTCGGAAGAAAGATATGAAAATATAAAAATGTTGAAAACATTTCTTACAAATAAAAACATATTACTCAGTTAATGATTTTTTAAATCATTGTGATATTTGTAATTGGTTAATAATTTGTAGCCTGCTCTGTATGTTACCTACGTGATTAATTGTATAATGTAATAATATTTACAGTGCACATGGTGTTACTTTCCCGCACTAGTGCGGAAACGAGCACTTTCCGTGCATATGTTGAAACTTTAAAGAGCCATATGTACTGTAAAACGTTGTACGATACACGTGCGAATAGGTAATTCGCATCTCGTGTCGATTTAAAACACTCCCTTCGGTCGTGTTTTAATTTATCACCGCTCGTTGCGAATTTCCTATTTTCTGCACTTGTATCGTAAATAACTATTAGTATTAGTGAATGTTACTTGCCATTTCCGTATTCTCACCCGAGCTGAGCTCGATCGCCCAGGGACTACGTACAGTCAGCAGCAGAAGTAGCTAAGCGGGCCGGGTGTTCAAAATGACCTGCACACGACATTATTCTTAAGAAATTAAGAGCGTGTGTAGGTTATTTTGAACACCCGGCCCGCTTAGCTACTTCTGCTGCTGACTTTAGTACCTATAGTACTTAGTTCCTGCGGAACCTACTCCCATTTCAATACAAATTACGACCATACCCGATAGGGTTACATACAAACATACAATACAATAGCAAACCTATGTTTTAGTTAAAGGTTATATTTATGTAAAAACGTTCGCACGTGACGCGGATGTTGTAAATTTGTGTTTATATTACAACCGGCCTATAAACGGCGATATTAAATAGAACCATAAATAAAGTATAAGAAGATATGTCAACGCCATACATTAAAATAAAACCACCTTAATTGGTTACGACACCAGGGGGCGTTAGTTAACTGGCTAAAACATTGGTGACGACAATAGATGCCGCTAATATCAATACAGACTATCGAATACACTAACGACATCTATACGTACCTACAACAGGTGATGTTGTAAAGAATCTGTTTTCGCAGTCAATAGATGTCACTTTCCAACCCTATTTTTTCTATCTATTAAATTATATTTTCTCTATGATAGAACGGAAAGTAACAAATAAACCATTGCTACGTAATAGCATCAAGAAACACTAATCGGTCGTAAAAGTATATGAGAATTTGCTTAACAGCTTGAAGAACAAATGCACTTGCAAATTCGCCTTGGGGTCAGCACAGCTCCTCAGGAGTAAGGCCATGGTCTCCTATAAAAAGTCAAAGTCAAAGTGATTTATTCTTCAATTTAGGCATGCACCTATGAATGTCGGTAAACTACCACCGGTTCGGAAAGAAAACCTCTGACAGATTTGAATTTAGTGTCACTAAGTTTGGTAATGTCTTAAGACTGATTAGTAGCCAACACAACACGACCGCTTTTCGTGGCAGCTTTCGGTATGCAGCCACGAAGTGTTGGAATGATCTTCCACCACCTATCAAAAACTGTTTATCCATTGCATCCTTTAAAAACAAAATTAAAATACCTTATCAACCTACAAATATCTAATGCATAAGCGGACAATACACATAGCTCTTGAACTTCAATACCTGTAAATGACATCACACAAACAGCTGTAATCATCATCACTTACCTTTGACCTGATTTGTAAACACTCTGAATTAATTAATTGACCAGCGACCTCTCCTTCTCATTAATTAAGTTTTCTTATGTATAAGTTATAATTATAAGCCATATTTTAAGTTCTGTATCTCTCTCTGGGTGCCCTGAAAACCAGCGCCTTTAGCATATATCGCTGCTGGCATATGCTGAGTGGCATCCATTTTGGTGCATTTCAGATGTAACTATACGCGTGTGTAATTTCTTTATCACACCAAATAAATATATTTCTATTCTATTCTATTCTATTCTTCTAATGTGTTTTGGAATTTTACTGTAGAATTTTATACAATTTCCCAAGAACGACTTTTTCGCTTTTACTGGTCTGTAAAAAGTTGTTGTTTATAAATCACGCCGTACGTAGGTAGGTACGCTGCGTCACAATGCTTCCTATGGAGATATCTGTTGTGGACGTCGGCCACACATTTGTTATCAAACTACCACACGCTTATCAAATAACTATAATTTTATCTGTGCTAGCCAGATAAACAGGCAAATCCGCGCAGACCATATAATCACTAATGAGCAAACCACTTCCGCACTCGGTGCCGTAAAATTTGGTGCGCTGAGTCATCCGGGGTTAAACTTACATCGTCCCAATTAGGGTTTTTAATCTTTTCCATGCCAACGACGCATATATCCGCACCGCAAGTTCAACGCTAACGACTGATATATGCGTCAAGGAGCCCAGCGCGATAGCAACCTTCTCGCATTGACCTGGCCCCTATTTCACCAACTTGACAATTGTCACCTGACAATGACAATTCGCCATACATTGCTTGTTCTAGAAGTTAAGGTGGTCGCTAGGTTACTTGTGGAACCAGCAATGTACGCAGAATTGACAATTGTCAAGTTGGTGAAATAGGGGCCTGGCTTCTGAGCAGATGCTTCAAAAGTATTATACAATAAATTACAAATATGATTAAACTACTGTTAATTATGCTTCTATAGTGTAAAACAATATTTGATTTTGACTTTTTATTTGCGCAAACTATTTTCGTTTCGAGATAAGTAAATTGAATACATCTCTATACTGCGCTTCCTATAAAGATTAAAAACCAGACAAATGCGAGTTCAACTCGCGTGGTGAGGGTTCCGTAAAATATTGATATTTTCCCGTTACTTTGAATACTCAAACTTCTTATAGGTTTTCCTGTAATCTTTAGGCAAGGAACTATTTTCCATATTTTTTTTCAGAATTTTAAGCCTTGTAGTTTCGTAGATGGTCAATTTTCCAAAATTATTTCAAATCTGTTTTAGGTAAAATTTAAAAAAAATCTGAGATGCTTACAACAACCCCTTTCATTTGATATGTCACACAATACAGTTTGCGTAACTTTTTTTTTCCATTTTACCCCCCAAAAGTAGCCCCCTTGTTCAGAATTCATGAATTTACTTTACGCGTCCCTCTGGGTCACCAATTTACATATGTGTACCAAATTTCAAATCAATCGGTCCAGTAGTATCGGAGCAAATCGGCTGTGACAGACGGACAGACAGACGCACGAGTGATCCTATAAGGGTTCCGTTGTTTTCCTTTTGAGGTACGGAAAAAAACCAGTAACTTCCGCACTCCAAACTGTGTTAACTAAGGGAGCTCATTGTAAAGTTCCTTACGATTCTTAAGATGTAAATGTCATGATTTTATAATTATAATTAAGGTAAATCGGCTTTTACATGGCAAGCATGGTGAGTTTTAGGGTAAACACACATTATTATATGGCAACATTATTAAAAAACCAGGAGTAGCGTGGAAGGGGTAATCGAAATGGGAAGTCAAGAACGCCGGAGAAGACACTTTATTCGGGGACGAGCTGAGGAGTGGACGACCTGCGATCCTAAGGCTCCAGCCACCAGAAGCAATCACCATATAAGGATGTAAGGAAATGCGGGCGTGTTTAAGAAATCCTTTGAACGAATATCAATGAGTTCTGGCGAGTTTTTTATGGTTTTACTTGGAACGTTTAATGTGTAGAGGAAGAGAACGCTTCCGCATAGTTTTGGCAATGTGCTTATTGGATGTTTTATGTCATGAAAAATAGTCACTCTAAATGAAAAACTGTAAAAGAAACCTATAACTGATTTTTAAATACTTATTCAGTGATAACCCACTCGACATATTTCGTTTACTTTTTTTTTTTTCAATTTTGGCGTCTGGTTGTCGCCATATTGAATTTTGATTAATGTCATGTCTTTAGTGACACTCGCAAGAGTAAGACGGTTCGATTGACGTAAGAATTATCAAAATCGGTTCACGCGTTTGGTCTCTGGAGTGCCACATAGGAACAAACATACATACATACATACATATATAGGCTGATAAACACATTACCCTCCTTTGCGTCGCGCAGTCGGGTAAAAAGGGGTAACTTTACTAGTTTAAGACGGTATAAGGTAAACGCGCCAGTGATCGATACTGGACCAATACATGATAATTCCAATCATCATCATCATCATATCAGCCGAAAGACGTCCACAGCTGGACATAGGCCTCCCCCAAAGAGTGTCACAATGACCGGTCCAGCACCACCGGCATCCAGCGGACTCCCACGACCTTTACCATCAGGTTCTCCTTACCATTTTCAACCTTAATTCATTACAATAGAGGTGTCAAGTAATAAGAAATTTACGTGAGGGTTGCTCATAATTTCGAAAGAAAAACTGAGACAGCTGGTTTTATAACCAGCTAGGAAATAAACAATTTTGGAACAATATTACGTCTATCCATTTGGATGCGAGCCAAGCGAGCCAGAAACAACACACGACCACGAGCAAGTGACTGCTACGTGGCGCGCCCGCGAATGTAGTCAAAATATAACGTCCATCCATTTGGATGCATTCATTTGTCACCGAGACAAATAGCGAGCGCGCGTGGCGCCTAGTTGGATGCCCAGTTCTACTTACATACCGTAAAGTTAAACAAATCGAGCTATGGCAAACTATGAATCCTGGCACATTTCTTTCGACTTCCTTCTTATCTAATGGTCTTACAGACAGATAAAGTGGCCTATAATTTAGTTCGACTGTACGCTCTAATGTTAGGAGTTTCTCTGCGTGATCGCATCAGAAATGAGGCTATCCGCAGCAGAACCAAGGTAACCGATATAGCCCTCCGAATTGCTAAACTTAAGTGGCAGTGGGCGGGGCACATTGCACGTAGAACCGATGGCCGTTGGGGCGGAAAGGTTCTCGAGTGGCGACGACGTACCGGAAGGCGCAGCGTAGGTAGGCCCCCCACAAGGTGGACTGATGACCTGGTAAAGGTCGCTGGAGTCCGCTGGATGCGGGTGGCGCAGGACCGGTCATTGTGGCACTCTTTGGGGGAGGCCTATGTCCAGCAGTGGACTTCTTTCGGCTGATATGATGATGATGATACATCATCATCATCATATCGTACGCTCTAACTGTACCTAATCTACAAATCAAATTGTTGGTGCAACGAAGTTTATTTCGGAACAAATGCATGCATTAGCTTGCTCTAGAAAGATTTATTTTGTTGTTTTTGTGACAAGTTAATGTCTTTATTCAAGCGTCTCCCACTGTTTAGTGCCGTATAACTATATAACTTAGTAGCGCGTAGTACCTACAGGATGATTTGAACTCAAACTCAAACTCAAAATTATCTTTATTCAAGTAGGCCTAGTAACAAGCATTTTCAAATCGTCAGTTAATTTATAGAGTAATAATAAAAAATATATGAAATAAAAATTGTATAAAAAATACTAGTAGAATGTTTCTAGAAAAACAATCTAATGTCAAAAAACAAAATATAACGAAAATAATAGATTAAAAATTCAGTCACAATTAGTTCTATGGAGTTTTATCATTCATGTAGTCTTGTGTGCTATAATAAGCTTTCGAAATAAGTTAACGCTTCACATAGTTCTTCAATTTATTAATAGATAACTCAGTTACGTTTCCTGGAAGTTTGTTATAAAACCTTACACAATTTACCCGTCAATGTTTTTTTTTTATTTTTTCGAGCCGAGTGGTGGTTGATTGCATTCTATAATTTGTTTTACATAAAATGACAAAAATGCTCTTAACCCTTAATCATCAATCACTTTGTTTCTGGAACGGGTTATGTACAATTAAATCCAAGACATATTTGAGACTACATGTCAAGTTTGACCGAGTCTATAATTGACATTTATTTTATTGCTAGGTACTTGTGACACTTCAGTTGTAGCCTTTTAGATACAATATGCATTTAAGGGTTAACGTGGGATTTACGTAACGTTTCGAACGAGCGTTAAAACAATTTTCCCACACAGAAATTGACATGTGACCATGTGCCACACTTCGGTCAAGTCTATGACGTTTCTTTGTTATCCTTTTACATATTTAGCAACAAAAGCAGTTGTACAATCCCACGTTAAGCGCATTTTCGTCATTTTAAGGTCGGTTTATATCTACAGACATTGAGCGTGCCAGACACGTGCCGTGGCAGACACCGACATACACCGTTTATTTATATCTACAGACATTAAGCGCACCAGGCATGTACCGGGACAGACTCCGTTTTTATTCACATCTAGCAGAAGCGTGCCGTGTCAGACATCGACAGACACCGTCGTCGGTTCCGGTGCCTATTCACACTGACCGGCAGATAGACACAGACCTGTACAGACATGCACCGCGCAGACAAAATACTCTTTTCACGCCACTGCTCGGAAATATGGCAAAAGATGGTCAGAATTCAGGCTTCTCAAAGCTGGGGTTAGTTGGACGTCGCACGAACAATCTGTGACTTCAAAACGTCCAACAATAACATTGTTTGAATTTGAACAGCGATTCGACCAATCACAGGGCTCCGCTCCTCCTCCTCCGCGCCGGGCGCGAGGCAAGCGAGCCTGTTTACTATTATGATCTTTAATTAAATACTTAATTTTGACTTAAAATTATAATTATTTGCAATTTCCTCGCAGTAGGCGTGAAAGGCACTGTGTTAAGCCTCGGCCGAAAGTGCAATAGCTGGACTCGCACTTTCGAGGGGCTCCGCTACGCGTCGGCCCTCGAACCAACTCGTCCATCTATTGCTTACTTTCTAGCCTCTTCAACAATGTACTATTCCGCGCATAATGGCACGGCCCGTGTCTGTCGGCGTCTGCGCGGCCGTGTTACGATAGTTTTACCGACTTAGATAAATGAAAAACTGTTTAGCGAGGAAAATACAAATTATAATGGAATTCACATCTAGTCAACCAAACAATAAGCTCAAATTACACTTATCACCAATTTTAGGACAATCGACCGATAAACCTAATCCGATCCGTGCGACGCCATCTTGCAGAGTCCCGGTTCTCCCCGCGTGGCCTCTGGCTATAGATTGACACACGCAGTGTTGCCAGAGCGCGCCTTTCCGCTAACGCCTACTAGTCACGATCCCTTGCAGGACAGTATGGTTAATTTTTCTTTGGTCTCTTATAACAGATATAAATTGGTTAATAGAAACTGTATAGAAGATTTTTTTTTGTCTGCCACGGCCCGTGTCTGGCACGCTCAATGTCTGTAGATATAAACCGACCTTTAACTGACACAAACTACTTATACACTACGTCAATCCGTGCGTCATTATATCATAAGTCGGAGCATCCTGTACAGTACGCTTGTCCGTCTGTCAGTCAGCTAACGGCGTAATGGCCGCCGATTATTGATTTACAAACATGCGCCCACGCATTCGAGGGCGCACTGAAGAAATGGCTGGATAGAGAGGTACACTTAACTGCAATATGTGACGAAGAAGTTGATAGATAAAGTGGTACTTAACTGCAATATGTGAGAAAGAATTTGCTAGATAAAGAACTACATTTAAGGGGCTCCTAGCTCCCAATGACCTTTGTATTTGACGAGCCAAAAAGCCTGAATCATTTGGCCAGCAACTTCTTTATTTATTGTATTAATAAACCGGCCAAGTGCGAGTCGGACTCGCGCACGAAGGGTCCCGTACCGTTATCTATAAAACGAGCGAAAAAAAACTGGCCAAGTGCGAGTCGGACTCGCGCACGAAGGGTTCCGTACCATTATCTATAAAAACGGCAAAAAAATCATGTCTGTTGTATGGGAACCCCAGTCCGACTCGCACTTGGCCGATTTTTTAGTATTTGTTGTTATAGCGGCAACAGAAATACATAATCTGTGAAAATTTCAACTCTCTAGCTATCACGGTTCTTGAGATACAGCCTGGTGACAGACTGACGGATGGACGGACGGACAGCGAAGTCTTAGTAATAGGGTCCCGTTTTTACCCGTTGGGTACGGAACTCTAAAAATCACGTTTGTTGTATGGGAGCCCCCTTAAATATGTATTTAATTTTGTTTTTTAGTATTTGTTGTTATAGCGGCAACAGAAATACATCATCTTTGAAAATTTCAACTGTTTTACTATCACGGTTCATGAGACAGCCTGGTGACAGACGGACAGCGGAGCCTTAGTAATAGGGTCCCGTTTTTACCCTTAGGGTACGGAACCCTAAAAATATAGCCCTAACTACCTATACCGTTAATTGTTTACCTAACGGTTCTACCTCGTATCATTAAAAACCCTTAAACACATGATACCATTCTTGTAACACTTAACTTACCTTTATCAGTACGCATTAAAACTAACCTACAAGAACAATGGTCACATCACAGCTTTAAGATAGTTACTTTTCACTTAAGTGTTAAAAGGACGTATCTAAGTAGGTATAAACTGTTAGTGAGCTGCGACGTTTTTAAAATTACTAGTTTACTGTTTACGATAATTATAACGGGCGAGGAATTGATTTATACCGTCACTGGCGTTAGGGTTGTCACTAGGGTTGCCAACTTTTTTTGGGGGAGATATAGTATTTTCCAGAGAAAAGCGACAAAAATATAGTATGTAAAAAAATACAGTACTAGTAGTAATGTTGCTATTTAGTAAAATTTAATAGTCAATAGTCAATAGTCAATAGTGTTTATTTTGTAAACATAGGTACATCGAATTGAGGTGTATAGTAAAAAAATCTCGTTCCACTATGTTTTGCCTTTCGGCATACAAAAACATGCTGCATACTAACATAATTAATATTAGTGTACAATTAATAAATTATAAATATTTAGATAGAAGTCTACATTCAACAATAATTATAATTAATTTATTTTATAGAATTATTCAATATGTCAACGTAGTAAGTTATTATTTTAAAAATAAGTTATTATTATTAATTGAAACTTGCGCCGCTGGATGCGCGCAGGACCGGTCACTCTGGCACTCTTTGGGGGAGGCCTATGTCCAGCAGTGGACGGCTTTCGGCTGATATGATGACGATGGTGAATTGAAGCCTGGACATTTTTAAGCACCCTCAAAATGTCGGAAACTAGGTAGTTGTGTTAAAAAATGCACACACAGTTAGTTTTTTTCACAGCTTCAAGCTGTGAAAAAAACTAACTCAAAATTTACCTAAAAAAAGATACGGTCGTTTATGCTGCAAAAAAAGTATATTTCGAGACTCTTAAGGGAGTCAAAATTTATAGGGTACTTCCCGTTGACCTATAAGTATGAAATTTTGCAAATAATATCGTCTTATACTACAAGTACAGGTGAAGATCTGAAAACTATACATTTGTAATTAAACCATAGAAAATATAGACTTTATGTAAAGTACGTAATCAATCATCGAGGTTAAACTGCCTGTCTGTCAAGACCCTTTACCTCGGGAACGCGTGAAGCTATCGAGTTGAAATTAAAACCATATACTCAGGTGGACAGTCCCTTGAAGCTAAAAAAAAATCAAACTTCAAAGTTAACGTAAAAAATACGGCTATTTATGCCGCAAAAAAACGTATATTTGACCTAGAACTATGAAATTTGTTAAGTTATATCGTCTTATACTAATACAAGTACAGGAAAAAAATCTGAAGACTATAGGTACATTTGTAATTTTGTACAGAACCCTCGGTGGGCGTTTTTTTTTTCACCGAATTAGAGGTTACCTATATATTTTCTTTCTCTATTTAAGAGTTCATAATAAGTAGAATCTTTTCATTTTATCAAGTAATTATTCCAAGAAAAATACACTCACCATTTCCCCAAAGATAAACTTCCAAGTACCAGAAACAGCGTACCACTGACCGCGTAATACAGTATCTTAATTATTACAACATTGTATTCACTTTGTAATAATTATTAATATAATTAATTACCGGATGTGGCAACCCTATGATCTAGAGTTTAAGTTTAAAATAGAATATACAATTGGCCGCGTCATACGGTGTAAGAATTACCTATTTTAGGTTTTGAGGTTGGCACGCCTGGGTTTGATTGTACAGGATGTTTATTTCCATTCGTAGGTTGGTTTTCCTGGATAATTTATAATTGGATTGGATTGTGTGGATCAAATGTTTGTAGGGAACTAACTACAATTAGAGCACGTAAAAAGACAAAAAACCGGACAAGTGCGAGTTCAACTCGCGTGGCGAGGGTTCCGTAAAATATTGAGAATTTTCTCGTTACTTTGAATACTCAAACTTCTTATAGGTTTTCCTGTAATTTTTGAGCAAGGAACTATTTTCAATATTTTTCTCAGAATTTTAAGCCTAGTAGTTTCGGAGATAAGGGGGGGTGTGGTCAATTTTCTTCTTTTTTCCTAAATTACTTCAAATCTGTTTGTGCTAAAATTATAAAAAAAAAAACTGAGATGCTTATAACAACCCCTTTCATTTGATATGTCACAAGTGCATTGTTGTAATACAATTTTTTTTTTATAAATGTGCAAGGATTCTATAAGTATCTTTTATCTAGGTCGATACATTCTGCTTTTTAGGGATTCGTAGGCAAAATGGCAAAAACGGAACCCTTATAGTTTCGTCATGTCCGTCTGTCTTGTTGAGGTGAGGTGTATTTTGTTAGCCGCTAACTTCTGTGTAATGAAATTACTAAAAACATTTTTTTAGGGTTGCACTACATTTCATACATGTCACTGCAAATCAACAAAAAAAAAACACATATATATATATAATAGATAGGCCTTTCGAAATAAATATAAGGTTTCTTCGCATATTTTTGATTAAATGAATAAAGTCGGAGATAATCGCCCCGAAAGTCACAGAGTTGTGTCCCGTCCCTCTAATTATTGAACGGTGTATTTAAAACATATGAAAAATATCATGGACATAGGGCTTATTAAATTCTTTCACCGAAAATTAATTTGAACATGTTCGGTTCAAAGCTTTTCGAGATATTGCTGAATAACTGCGTTCCCTATAGAAAAGGACGTAAGTGCCGTATGATTTCTGTGACGATATGACCTTTATAATAGGCACAAAACCCTTAGACACGCACTCGGCCGGTTTTACTACTTATTTTTGAATAGGCAAACATGGTGTTCGTGTACATAAATTGACAAATATTAACCTAAAATCACTGTTAAACGTGTATATTATATCATAACATTCATAACCGTATGTTTGACTTTCTTGCGGAAACTGGGATAACAGAACAGGGGCATTATTTGACTTTGTTTATTGACAGTTCGAGATATCACCATTCATGTGGTTAAGAGACGTTTTGAGTACCTACTTAACTCCTTACTTCATACATGTTTAGAACTTTACGTGATTTTAATTCGTAATATTGCCTAGTTACCGTGAAAATATACGAGATGAAATTAAATTAAAACTAAGTTAAATCTAAAAAAACCGGCCAAGTGCGTGTCGGACCACGCAAAACGAAGGGTTCCGTGCCTATTAAAAAGGTCGTATCGTCACAGAAATTTTACGGCACTTACGTCCTTTTCTTTGAGGAAGACAGTTTTTCAGCAATATCTCGAAAACTTCTGAACCGATCTTGTTCAAAACAATTTTCGGTGAATGAAATTAATAAGCCCTATGTCCATGATTTTTTCCATATTTTTAAAATACACCGTTTAAATATTAGAGGGGGGGGGACAGAATTTTAGTGGCTTTCGGGGCGATTATCTCCGGCTCTATTCACTTAATCAAAAAAAATGCTAAGAAACCTTATATTTATTTTGAAAGGCCTATCGATTGATGTGCCACACGGGGGGTCACAATGAAAAAAAAAATTTTGACTTTTAGTTTTATGTATGGAGTGCACCCCTAAAAAAATTTTTTTTTGTCGTTTTAATTACAAAACTATGTAGCGGCTAACAAAATACACCTATTCTCAAAATTTTATTAAAATACACCTTATAGTTTTCGAGTAAAATGCCTGTGACATACGGACAGACGGACAGACGGACAGACGGACATGACGAAACTATAAGGGTTCCGTTTTTGCCATTTTGGCTACGGAACCCTAAAAAGGCCCTCGAGGCATTGCAAATGGTCGATGTAACTGGTGACCGAAGAGCTGGCGGCTTTCTCGCGCAACGCATCAGCATTGCAATTCAGCGAGGAAATGCCGCCAGCATCCTCGGTACATGCCTAGAGGGCCTTTCTTAGATTTAACTTAGTTTTAATTTAATTTAGTTAATGTTAATCATCACCGTGAAAATTATAAGAAGGAAATAAAAATTTAGTGATTTAAAGAAGCCCAGATCAGTTTGCCCAATCAAACAATCCGGTAAAGTAGATAATTATTTCCTATATTCATTCCCAAGATGTATTCTATGTACTGGTGGAATATTTTGTTAAGTTTTTATAAGTTTGTATGAAGACAACCACCAACAACCAACAACAAACAACCATTTCAATCTAATCTAATTCACCAATAAACTTCCCGAATTGAGTCCATATAGAATTTTGACTTTTGTATTTTTTTTCGATGGTCCCCCCTTGTTTAACAAGGTCACTTGACCCTTCGGATGTGTGTTAGAGCCCCCTATCTCAAATTAACAACATGTTAACACCAGGTGGTATCTGGGCAGTAACCATCCAGTTATTAGTTAACCTACAGTTGTTGAGGAAGCCTAAGAGTTATAACAACGTTTATAGTAATTTGAATTCTATTACTTTGATATTAAGATTGATTTTTGAATGGCTTTTGACACAATTCGGCTTACTCAAATAATTAAAAGTGTGAATGATTCGTTACAAGCTCACGGCTGTTAATGAATGAATGAAAATTGATGGATCTTAACATTAGAATTATTTCGATATTTTTTTATGGAATATATTTTATTAATTCCTAAAAAAAACCTTTAAAAAATCGGTTGCAGAGATGAGATCCATTTTCTGCATTTTCCATGTTGCGGTATTTACCAGATTCCTTTTTTTACGGAATCGTTTATGAACAAATTATGAATATCACAAGTTCCGAGTATTGCCATTACTTCATTACGTACTATACAAAATACGTAATATGAATTAACACGCATGCGTACAAAATAATTTAAATAATACTATGTTAATTTAAGAATGTGGAAAATTCTGAATATGCCAAAAATCGAATTGGCAAGTAAACAAATGTGTAAAATATCAGAAATAGGACAATTTAGAATAAGAAATAAAACGAATGTGGAAAATTCGGAACTTGTGATATTCATAATTTGGTCATAAACGATCCCGTAAAAAAAGGAATCTGGTAAATACCGCAACATGGAAAATGCAGAAAATGGATCTCATCTCTGCAACCAAAAAATCTGTTGTTTTATACATCGATAAATATTATGATATCGATGTCACTATAGAACAGTAATAGCCTAATAGCTTACGCTCAATAAAACACTGACTTTGTAATTATGACACTGATAAAGCCTAGCCAGCCTTCTATTCAGAAAGTCCATTCTATAAACAGGTGAAACAATTTTAGACGAGTGGTTCTCAGATATCCCAACATACAAACGTACAACACTTACATAACATTTTTTTTAATACAGTTGCTCAAAAAGTGCTACTTTACGTAGCTGTGTAGCGTGCGGAAAAGTTGGTTTTCGCGAACTAATGCTTTTCACTTTTCCTGGTACAAATTGTACCTACCATTAATTATTATGTCAATAAAAAATAAATAAGATAGACCTGTATTTAATTTTTTTTAACAACTTTATTTTTCAACTGCATTACAATGATCTTACAGAATTAACAATATAACAGTTTCGAATTCCTTACTTGTTGTTTTTCTTATTTTTTCGAAACTGTATTAAAAAACGTTCGATACACGTGCGGAAATGTCATTCTTTACTCGTCCCGTCGTCGTCGATATCTCGGTACTCGTGACGTAATGACATACTTTCCGCACTAGCATCTAAATGTACTATTATAATAATTAGTATACTTACCGATCGCGATGCATCCGATTTCCAGGTTTAGTTTAACACATTCAAAACAATACACCGTTCGAATCCGGCTATAAATTTTGACGAACCATTGCGTTAACACGCCCTAACAATTTTAGAAAGAGCCTAATATTATATTAGAAACACTTAGAGCAAGAGTTCGATGTAAATTGGACGGATTAATAAGTCCAAGATATGTTGAGCTCTGGGATAAGAGGAGGAAAATGGGTGTAAGGGTCATGAATGCTGGTTATTGGGCAGGGCTATTAAAAATGATGATTTAAGGTGCATTGTCGAGTGTTGGTCTATTACTTGGTGTGTTCCCGTGTGGAGTTTGTAGGTTGTACCTACTTGGACAACGATTGTTTAATTGGGTACTTTTCTGGGTACAAAAAATATAATTCTATTTAATCCGTCAGTTAGATTATTAAAAAGTATTGGACACTTATTTTTTTGTTTGTCAATTAAATAAAAGACGATGAAGATATAGCCCGTTAAAGTTCCGCGTGACGTCACATTATGCTAAAAACGTAACGTAATGTGACGTGGTTTAATTGACAAACAAAAAGTTTTAAATCCTTCTTCGTTTCCAAAGTGAGTGAAAAAGAGGTAGATGTTCTCTACACGAAATTCCGTGTTTAAAAATGGCCACCAAATTTGACAGCTAACGTTTCCATTGACGACGCGAAACTGAGGCAAGTTGTGTGAAATGACACAATTTTAGTGTGCCATTTTTGGAGCGCATATAACCTATCTACCTCTTTTTTATATTACATCATTGGACAGATGCATTAAAATAAACCATTTTGTATGACGCCGAATCGTAACAACGAATAAATTCTATTTTAACATCCGTAACGTAATGAATGTATTATGCAACGGGTCGTCAATTAGGAATGTATGTTTTCACAATTGTAGCCAGCTGTACCTAGTTTCGTTGCATGTTTTCATCGCATTCGGTAAAAGTATACATTACATACAAATCAACGCGTAACCCTCACTAATGTTTGTATGCAAAAGTAAGTCTGTTACCTTTTAACGCTTAAAGCGATAACAATGATATTTGATATACCTATTCTGAGTTCCAGAAATGAACATATACATCGATATATTTTTTACCCCGGAATTTATATATTTTTAGGGTTCCGTACCTCAAAAGGAAAAAAACGGAACCCTTATAGGATCACTCGTGGGTCTGTCTGTCCGTCTGTCACAGCCGATTTACTCCGAAACTACTGGACCGATTGAGTTGAAATTTGGTAAACATATGTAAATTGGTGACCCAAAGATGGACGCGTAAAGTAAATTAATGAATTCTGAACAAGGGGGCCACTTTTATATTCATATTCATATTAATATTCATTTATTGATAATATTCTTAATATTACATGTCAATATATAACAATATGTGTAAAAAATTAAATATTAAGTTACCTACTAGCGGTAACTGACTTTTAGGGGGTAAAATGGAAAAATAAAAATAAAAGTTTCGCAAACTGTATTGTGTGACATATCAAATGAAAAGGGTTGTTGTAAGCATCTCAGGTATATTTTTTTTATAATTTTAGCATAAACAGATTTTAAGTAATTTAGGAAAAGAACGAAAATTGACCATTCCTCCCTTATCTTCGAAACTACTAGGCTTAAAATTCTGAAAAAAATATGGAAAATAGTTCCTTGTCTAGAGATTACAGGAAAACCTATATTAAGTTTGAGTATTCAAAGTAGGTAACGGGAAAATTCTCAATATTTTACGGAACCCTCGTCACGCGAGTTGAACTCGCACTTGTCCGGTTTATTGACTGCAATACATATTTAGTTCTGATTTTAGTTTTAAGTTTATTGGACATATATGTGAGGCTTTCTTTATTACCGGCCGTGGTGTGTACAAAAAATTACTCCTCTTGGCCAGGAACTAATTCTGCCAGCGTAGCGGGCGAAAATTGCAACTTTACTGACCTAGAATATTTGGCAGTAGGTGTAACTAGATTCTCATAGCATTCCAATATTCAATTCAACCGATTCAACGGTCGAAGCAGGAATATCCTTAGAATAAGCGTAACATATAGCCAATGGGTGATTAATCAATTGTCAATAAATAATGCGGGCGAGGCGACAGGCCGGGAAATGCTTTGTTTCTTTTATCCAGTGTTAATAAATATCGATTTTTTACCAAGGTAAGTAAGTAGCTACTCCTACTCTGCCGTGTCAATCCTATCTCATGTATCTTGAGATACATGAGTTACGCGTAACAGGTCTAAATCTGTTTATTTTCCATGCCTTTATCACATACTCAGTTTTTTAGGGTTCCGTAGCCAAAATGGCAAAAACGGAACCCTTATAGTTTCGTCATGTCCGTCTGTCCGTCTGTCCGTCTGTCCGTATGTCACAGGCATTTTACTCGAAAACTATAGGGCGTATGTGAATAAAATTTTGAGGATAGGTGTATTTTGTTAGCCGCTACATAGTTTTGTAATTAAAATGACAAAAAAAATTTTTTTTAGGGGTGCACTCCATACATAAAACTAAAAGTCAAAAAAATTTTTTTCATTGTGACCCCCCGTGTGGCACATCAATCGATAGGCCTTTCAAAATAAATATAAGGTTTCTTAGCATTTTTTTTGATTAAGTGAATAGGGTCGGAGATAATCGCCCCGAAAGTCACTAAAATTCTGTCCCCCCCCCTCTAATTTTTGAACAGTGAATTTTAAATATATGGAAATATTCATGGACATAGGGCTTATTAATTTCATTCACAGAAAATTGTTTTGAACAAGATCGGTTCAGAGGTTTTCGAGATATTGCTGAAAAACTGCCTTCCTCAAAGAAAAGGACGTAAGTGCCGTAAAACTTCTGTGACGATACGACCTTTTTAATAGGCACGGAACCCTTCGTTTTGCGTGGTCCGACACGCACTTGGCCGGTTTTTAATTTAACTTACCAATTCCATAGACGAGCCTGTCACGTAACTCATGTAACTCTGTTTTTAACATAGTAAATCATGGCTAAATACTGTACAAAAAAACTTCAAACGGCGTTTTCTCAAAACTATGCTTTTTGGGATACATGAGATAGGCTTGACACGGCAGTACTTTATATACCATGCAAAATGGTAATATTTTAATTATTTCGTGTTAATCGCACTCTCATGCGCCCAAGATACAGGCTCAGCCTAGTTTGCTGTCTGACGGATATAATTATGTTATAAAGGCTATATACAGGGTGTGTGGTAGCTAGGTGCAAAGGTTTAAAGGGGTGATATTCGGGATATTTTTGAGCAATTTTTAGTATGGGAGCAAAATTACTTACACAAAAAAGCAACTGAAATTAATATTAAAATTGAAATGTAACTCGTCTATTCTCGACATATAAACAGCAACAATACAATACAAATACTCTTTATTGCACACCTCACACAAACAAAGCAGTTACAGAGAGAAACAATACAATAACATGTAGGTAGAGGTAGACAACAGGCGAGGAGGCAGCAACGTACAGTCGAGTTCTCCAATATCTATACAGACAACCTTTCAAAAATATCTATACACAGTCTATATTGTTACTGATATAAGACGCATGTGTAGTAATTTTTGAACGGATGTCTGTGTAGATATTGGAGAACTCGACTGTACCACAAAGTTCAAAAGAACCTCGGTTTAGAATTGAACTCAGAAAGCAGTGCCATGGTCGGTAAATGTTCAAACAGCGCTTTAATGGCGTGCAAATGGAAAGGTTGTAAAAACCAATCGCTTTCATACACAATAACGCTTTCTTCTACAAGAACCCACAGTGCACCAATTTTACCAACGCGTCATTACTATGAATGCAATTAGTGCACTACCATCATGATACACTTGAAACAAGCGAAACTACAGCTTAAAACTATTACCACAAAGATTGAGTTAACTGCAGAGATTACTTTGCAAGACACGTGTTAAGCCACAACGTTATTAATACTAATGCGCTAATCGATTTTGCACCTTAAACAGTTTTAATAAGAATCATTGCATCTGTGTGTTAGAAAAAAATGATACAATTTTACTTATACCGCTCTGCTAGTCCAAATCAGACTTTATGCTACAGTGATAAGGATAAAATGAGTGTGTATAGTAAACTGTTGGCGCCAAGTTGAGCTAAGTTTGTTGCACTGGGAGGCGTGAACTGTTAGATGAATAGCTACAGTCATAGAGTTATGCATTTGTTTTTTAAGTGCATAATTAAGGTTACACAGGCGCCAGATGTTATCGACGTTCTGATTCGAAAACTGATTTGAATTAAACAAGTTGAAACAGTTACAAAACAAATAAGTTTCTGTCAAAAATTTCATTTTTGGTACAAGCTCTTATTGCTGACTGTACTTTTCTGTATACCGTCATCAACTACTCGTTGAGACGATTCTAACGAGCCCAAACACGATTAGGTTGTGTTGTTTCATGGCGAAGTTCCTACGGCCACCTTCCAGCTCCATCATCAGATCAGCACCATGTCATCATAATATTGCATTGTCACGCGTTTTACACATGTATGCAAAATTATAGCTCAATCGGTTACTGGGAAGTGGATTAAATTTAATGTGCAAGATTTGATGACAAACATCGGGATAGGTGAAACTAAATAAAAGCTTGTAAAAACAGTAATTTGCAAAGAAAACTATAATGGGGAGGGTCCATAAAGTGTTAAGGTAATTTTCTGCTGTTAATACATTACAGATCTACTGCGCCTACTTTAATGGGAAATGAAGTAGGGCCTTATACTTTGGGGTTCAGTGACAATAATTAAAACATTCCTCTCGCTTTTCTATTAAGGGAAAACATTGTACCTACATCTGCGAACAACTGTGAAAGTCCCCAACCCACACTGTGAAAGCGTGGGCTCCTTGAGAGGAGGCATTCGCCCAACTGAGACGTACAATATTCATGATAATATTGATAAAGATATTGACATCTTACACTGATACAATTATGTTTCCAACGATCTCGTTATAACAGCGTGATAAGAACTGACAACTCCATGTGACATTTAGACTCATTACTGTTGATATAATTGCGGTTTATCTGTTTGTCGCTTTATCGCCATGTTTGACACCGCGCCGTTAGGTTTATCGACGTGTCAGTGCAAGGTTTATCGACTTGTTAGTCAAACGGATAATTCCACGTGGGTTTGTGAAAGACATAAGAAAATCATGTCATCTAATAATATCAACTACAGTAAAATACCGATAACCCTGGAAGAGCCAAGCCAAGGGATTAAATATATTCTCTTCGCCTGACTTTTTCTTTTTATAATATTACTATCTTCCACCCGCCATTTCTGCGTGGACCCGGGATAAAAACTATCCTGTATTTTAATCCAGTCTATAAACTATCTTCGTGCAAAATTTCATTCAAATCGGTTGAGCCGTTTAAGCGTGATCGAGTAACAAACAACCAGACATCTAAACATCCAAACATCTAAACATCCAAACTTTCGCATTTATAATATTAGTAGGATAGGATTTATTAGTAGTTCACACTTGAATCACAAGTTGTGATACGAGTGTGAACTACTATTAAATCCTATCCTACTACCTAATTCTCAACAATTTATGAAATACTTGCTATCTTTTCAGAATATTGCACATTCAGATTTTTTGGTAGTGCCTTTAATGTGTCTTAGTAGTGTTATTTTTTGGTAGTGCCTTTAATATGTCTTAGTAGTGTTATTTTTTGGTAGTGCCTTTAATGTGTCCTAGTAGTGTTATTTTTGGGTAGTGCCTCTAATGTATCTTAGTAGTGTTATTTTTTGGTAGTGCCTTTAATGTGTCTTAGTAGTGTTATTTTTTGGTAGTGCCTTTAATATGTCTTAGTAGTGTTATTTTTTGGTAGTGCCTTTAATGTGTCCTAGTAGTGTAATTTTTTGGTAGTGCCTCTAATGTATCTTAGTAGTGTTATTTTTTGGTAGTGCCTTTGATGTGTCTTAGTAGTGTTATTTTTTGGTAGTGCCTTTAGTGTGTCTTCGTAGTGTTATTTTTTGGCAGTGCCTATGTGTCTTAGTAGTGTTATTTTAACACGATTGACCAAAAACTGAGCATTGCGATTTTTTTACATACATCAAAGTGTAATCGACTAGCGCGCACCACGTTTTACTTTGCTAGATTTACCATAACCAAGTAATTTGTTTTTCCGCTAAAGGGCGGGGAAGTATTAGCGTAAGGTGAAAGTCGTTAGGACATGCAATCTCTAAACCTCACTAATAGGTTTAGTTGTACACGAGTATGCACTAATGACTGCAGTCAGATAAGTGGCGTTAGGAAATCTTGTTTGCTGTTCCACGGTACACGGTAAAGATATGTGTATTATGCACCTTATTGCATTGTATTAAGGCGAAAATTGTTAGCATTTCTTTGACGTGTACAACGGTGTGGTTAAGTGTGGCAACAATGGATATACAAGCTAAGCTTGTATGTAGTGTCAGCACAGAACAGTGCTTATACTTAATTGTGTTTATTTGAGTTGACCGAATTGCTTCAAAGTAGTCCATTCAATAAGTTTCTGTCAAAAATGTCATTTTTGGTACAAGCTTTTATTGCCGACTGTACTTTTCGACGACGACGACGAGCCCAAACACAACGGGGTTACGTCGGGTAAATACTGAATTCCCATGGCCACCTTCTGTCTCCATCATCAGATGAGCTCGATGGTACCATAATATTGAATTGTCATCCAAACTATACCAATACCCAAAATTTCAGCTCAATCGGATAACGGCAAGTGACTGAAAAATTGATTGCAAATTTTGACGGATCACTTACATACGAACAGGTAAAAGCAACTCTACTGTCAAATTCCAATGCCGGTTTTATAAAAAAGTCGGCCACGTTTATATCGCCTAAGAGCAGAAAATGTTTAGACACACCAATAAATAAGATATTTTATCGTAACATCTATAAAAAGTCTACAGCAAACAAATGGAAATACATTTTTTTCTGTTTCAAAACGCACCTGTACCATTGTGCGTCCTTTGGGTCCATAAATTCTTGTTCTGACTGTGTTGGGACTCCCAACTTGGGAGCAACGGAAGTCACCCACGTCTTTCTAACACAGTAGGGCTGGCTGTAATGATTAAAATGTCCACTATAATGGCTCCTTCGGACGCTTTGCTGACTGGTTATGTTGAAGTGCGTGGGTTTCATACAATTGCTTGCATACATCTATCCTCCTAAGGCCCATGGTACCTACTAAAAGGACTTATTCGTTTATATAAATTTAAATCATTTCATCAAACCAAAACATAGGGGTAATCACGTAACGTTCAGAACGCGCGTTAGGTAGATCCAGCTGTCAATATAAAAATTGACATTTAGATCCGTTACGTGATCGAACAACAGTGGGGCTAGCACAACTGACGCCGCGCCGCGACGCGAGTCGAGAAAGATCTACCCTCCTTTTTCTAATTTGTACGGTGCGAGTGAGATAGGAGATGCTTAGTAGCGCGCGAAGCGACTGAGCAGCAAGTTGTGCTAGACGTACTGGTAAAGGTCGCGGGAGTCCGCTGGATGCTGCGGGTCGAGCAACGGTCAATTTGGCACTCTTTGGGTGAGGCCTATGTCCAGCGCCAGCAGTGGACGTCTTTCGGCTGATATGATGGTCATCAGTCCACCTTGTGACGGCCTCCGGTACGTGGACAAATAAATGATTTTATCTTTATCTTTAAAAATGGCTTAAAGACACGAACGTAGGTTTAGGGACAGCAACTTACATGTGACACCCTTGAATTTACAAGCGACCACAAGCTACGGTTACCATCTGACGGGCCGTATGCTTGTTTGTCACCGAAGTATTGCCCAAGTTGTTTTGGTTACGAGTAAGTTCTCAATTACCTTGCAACTTTGCTTTTTTTTATTCATGAAAAAATAATTTAATTTTATAATTTTTATATAAACTCGCCAAACTGTGACGTTTGATGGCGAGAAACGCTCATGTTCTATACTAGAATAACCTATTTAATTATATCTAACATTTTCTATTTGTACTTAACATTCTTATATGATATCTTTATGGTTTTACCCTGTGCTTGTGTACAATAAAGTGCTTACGTCATGCATTTAACTTAACAATAAACAACTAAGCATGCTCGTAGGTAAGTACTTATCCTTATAGTTTTATTTAGTCGACGGTGACTCATTATCAAGGAGGAAGCCCTTTAACTTTGATTTTAACACCTTTTTGCTTACTTTGGGAACTTCTCTTAGGATATTAATTTTGTTAAATATTTTTGGTCCCATATATTTAGACATTCTTTTACCATACCTAATAGTTTCTAGTTTTCTGTTGTACTAGTTTTTTTTCTCTAGCCCTTCTTGTATTATATAATTAACTTATGCTTATGTAATTAACTGTGAATTGAGGTTATTAATGAGTTAATTCTAAGGTTTCCACGCAATTAGTGCACGTGGTCTGGAACGAGAGGCTAAATGCAGGTTTCGTGCTCGCTTGTAATTAGACTTTTGTGCTAAAACGGTAGATTAATGAGTTAACAGGTTTGATAAGCTTAGATAAACCTAGACCATATTATGAAACTAGGCAAGTCCTAGATTTAGAATCAAGATACTTGTGCCAGGATATATTATGTCCACTTAAACTGGTATTTAAAGTTACCTTTTGTATATCCTGCTATAATATTATAAATGTTTGTTACTCAATCACGCAAAAACGGCTGAACGGATTAAGATGAATTTTGGTATACATATAGTGTATACCTTTTTTTTTTATGGGAGGAAAATCCGTTATGGATACCTCCACGCCACGGGGATAGCGCGGAGGTTATGTCGGACTCGCACCGACTAAAAACCCCCCGATGGTCCTCCTCGACGCATTTCGGACGGCTCTGGGATCTCCTACGGAACGCACCAGTGCCGCTAGCCTAGCGTCATGCCTCTGTGGTATCTACCTTTTTTTTCCGATTGCAGCCCCCAACTGCAACCGTGTACCACCCCGAGGACCCCTTTTAGTCGCCTTGTACGACAGGCAGGGGATACCGTAGCCGTATTCTAATGCCCGGGCTACAGGGCGCATATAGTGTATACCTGGATTAACATATAGAATACTTTCATCCCCTAAAGGGGCGAAATGGGGGGTAAAAGTTTGTATGGAGCTACGATATAAACGAGTTCTACGCGGACGGAGTCGCGGGCAGAAGCTAGTGTATTATAAAACTATGATATACTGTTTTTTTTTTAACTTCTGAAGTTCCTTGACAAATTTATTATAGGCACCTAATCATTTATAATTCATCATCACTCACTCGTGTAAGTTACTACCAATATGGTAATTTAAAAAAAAAATTAATAAAAAATTAATTAAAATTAAAAAAAAACCGGGCAATGCGAGTTCAACTCGCGTGGTGAGGGTTCCGTAAAATATTGAGAATTTTCCCGTTACTTTGAATACTCAAACTTCTTATAGGTTTTCCTGTAATCTTTAGGCAAGGAACTATTTTCCATATTTTTTTCAGAATTTTAAGCATAGTAGTTTCGGAGATAAGGGGGGGGGGATGGTCAAAATTCGTCTTATTTCCTAAATTACTTAAAATCTGTTTTTGCTAAAATTATAAAAAAAATATATCTGACATGCTTACAACAACCCCTTTCGTTTGATATGTCACACAATACAGTTTGCTAAACTTTTTTTTTTCCAGTTTACCCCCCAAAAGTGGCCTCCTTGTTCAGAATTCATTAATTTACTTTACGCGTCCATCTTTGGGTCACCAATCTACATATGTGTACCAAATTTCAACTCAATCGGTCCAGTAGTTTCGGAGCAAATCGGCTTTGACAGACGGACAGACAGACGCACGAGTGATCCTATAAGGGTTCCGTTTTTTTCCTTTTGAGGTACCGGAACCCTAAAAAACTATACCTACATTCACGACCCGCTTTATTTTGAAAAAAAACTCCTAATGAGAGGTCTACCAAATAATTACATTACAGCAGCGACTTTTTATGTAAATCATCATCATCATATCAGCCGAAAGACGTCCACTGCTGGACATAGGCCTCCCCCAGAGAGTTCCAAATTGACCGGTCCTGCGCCACCCGCATCCAGCGGACTCCCGCGACCTTTACCAGGTCATCAGTCCACCTTGTGGGGGGCCTACCCACGCCGCGCCTTCCGGTACGTGGTCGCCACTCGAGAACCTTTCCGCCCCAACGGCCATCGGTTCTACGTGCAATGTGCCCCGCCCACTGCCACTTAAGTTTAGCAATTCGGAGGGCTATATCGGTAAATACATTTAAATACATCCCTTAAATAAATAAATAAACCTTTGTCTGCGTTTAAAGGGCTTCTGACTTAGATATGGTTCTAATTGAAGAAACCCTTGTAGCGCATAATACTCTGTAACACTGGATAATAGGGTCCTAAGCCTTTTAGGATATAGTTCAGTGAACTTTATTTAAGCATGGGGTTATTAAGTACAGTCGCGGTAAGAAAGGTTCGTCACCTTAAAGTCGCCATTTGCTTGCACCAAGGCAATTATCAGTCCTGCCAACGTTTCATTTCAAACGAAACAGAAATATCGCATTGACGTTTGCGTTTGCAATAACAGGCTAATCTCAGAGTAGACGTCAAATAATAATAGATGGTCATATACTAAATTATAGTACATTGTTGTAGAGGCTAGAAAGTAAGCAATAGATGGACGAGTTAGTTCGAGGGCCGACGCGTAGCGGAGGCCCTCGAAAGTACGAGTCCAGCTATTGCACTTTCGGCCGAGGCTTAACATAGTGCTTCACGCATACTGCAAGGAAATTGCAATAATTATAATTTTAAATCAAAATTAAAGATCATAATATTAAACAGGCTCGCTTGCCTCGCGCCCGGCGCGGAGGAGGAGCGGGCACACGCCGGCGCGACCGCGCGGGGCCCTCTGATTGGTCGATCGCTGTTCAAACTGTCCAACAATAACATTGTTGGACAGTTTGAAGTCATAGATGGCCTGTTCGTGCGACGTCCAACTAACCCCAGCTTTGAAGCCTAAATTCTGACCATCTTTTGCCACATTTCCGAGCAGTGGCGTGAAAAATAAGATAGGTATCGTCAGATATTTGTACTACACAATACACATTTAATGTAAAATTCTTTAGCGTTTAGAGTAATAGAATAACGGGCAATCAAATGTAGTGTCATCCTGCGAGACAGGCATAGCTTAGTGCAGATGACACGGGCAATCTCATCAATCTAAATAAAAAAAACAGTGTTCGGTAACCAGTATGTCACAGAACAGAAACCATGTTTTGTTTAAAATTGTGTCACTGTATCAATAAACTATTTTTGATTTTTTTGAAGTAAGAGCGACAGAGAGAGAATCGTTTGTTGTCTTTGTGATAGTTAAAATTACAAGATTAAATATTGACACTGACAAACACTGACAATTAAATAGAATATATTTGATTGGAACTCTTACGAAGCTGTTTATTTGACTAGGTCATTAAAAAGGTTTCATGTTGATACGAAACTAGATATAGGTCAGAGGTGTAAACTATTTTGATCCCTGTTTTCATATTAAGTAAGTATAATTTTATATGCACTTGTCTACTTAGTATTTTGCTCTCAAATGGACTAAGAGTCTGTAACTTTATAAAGGAATGAATTTAATAACTGACGAAGGTTTTCGTACCCCGATTGTACATTTATTAGGTACTCTAAATTCCTCAGAGAATACTGTTTTTATAACCGAAACGCCAAAAAACCAGACCTGCGTAACGTTTTAAACGAGTGTTAGGAGACATCAAATGTCATTTGTAACTTCAAAAAATCAATAACATAATTTTTTGCCTTTAGTTTTGCACAGTAGATAATAAATGTTGAAGGTACAGGCGACGAAAGAGGTGTTTAAGTTTTGCGCCTTACTACAAATGAACAAGGGTAAACAAACTTTCAACATCGATATACCTGCGTATAGATTTTTTGATCAACAATCTAAAAAATGTCACCCTAAGTTTTCATCCGCAGCCTAAATTAGATTTTTTTCTCATTTCTTTGATGTTTTCGTTGGTCTGTTTGCTGGCGAAGTCACAGCCCATAATTTTGTCGTAAAGAGGGTCGCACCCCAGTTTATAGTTCAGCGGAAAGATATCTTATTACTTTTATCAGGTCTTGAAGTTTGGAAAAATAGTATTCTATAAAGATATCTAGATATAGTACTAGCCAGTACTATATCTAGAGATCTTTACTGATGACTAAATGATGGAGCGAGCTTGGGATTAAGTATAAAGGAGAGGGCAAATGTACAAAAGATCCCACTGGGTCGAAGTGTATCCGAAAAGGCCCTCATCTAGACAAGATAAACCCCTACGTCCTTTTCTTAATTTACCTACCGTCTGCGCTCCCAAATGTGGTGTATTTCGCGAGGTAAACGCCCCAGTCCTCGACGCCGGTTCAATAGTTGAAATTTCCAATCTTAATTCATAACAATAGAGACGCAGAGGCAATGGGTGTCAACTATTAGGAATTAAGGTGTTTAACATAGGTATTTCGACACTTAAACACTTACACTAAATTTTAATATTTTTTTCACATTTTCGAACTCCCCGCTCCGATAAGTGATGAGTTAGCAACCTGTCAATGCAATATCACATTATGTCGATCTTTAAACACACAATTTCCAGAAGTGGCACAGACGCTTGCCCTGCGTTCCTGCGTACCCTTTTTGGGAAAGGTGTGAGATTATGTACGTATGAGTATTTTTTACAAAAATATGCTTCTACCGTTTGGTACCTAATTCTACATAAAACATTCATATCACACTTCAAAAGCGAGTTACAACTTTACACAAACAATTATACACAAAACGAGAAGATACGCCGTTACCATACAGTTTGAGATATAAATCAAAGCTAGTGCCTCCAACCTCCCGATTAGAACTCCATTCCTGTGGTCCGCTAACCATGTCAATAAAAATATACAACAAACTACCAGAACGCATTAGAAAAGAAAATAAAGACAGCCAATTTTTAACTAAACTAAAGAATATACTACAAAATAATGCATATTATTCTCTAAATGAATACCTAGATGATAAACTATAAAAGTACATATATCTACTTATTTTTGTCTCAACACCGTATACACACATACATTTTAATAATTTAAATACTAACATCAACAACAAATGCATAAAGATACACACAAAGTGCCTAGAAATAACTATGTATGTATACCGTTACCTATGTTATTCTGTTAGAATAGTTCTAAGTTAATCTATAAATACCTATGTATTGCGATGCCCTTACAGGGTTCATGTTTAAGACTTACTGTAACATGTGTCAACTATGTACTATACTATAACAACATGAATGCAATAAAATACTTGAATACTTGAAAACTTTTTATATAACACTCTCTTTGACATAACACCTCTAACATTAGTGTTGCTACCGGTTCGTATCAAATGTACGAAACATGAATTCCACATTTCCAATAGTGACTAATGAGTACAAAAGTGCTATTTCCGTACTGTAACGATTTGACCGTGAGGTCACGAGTTTGCGGGCGACATCGTAAAACGGCGATTGTCGTTGATAGTGGAATCGTAACCTTCCTGACCTGTGTGTCCTTTATTTTATCAAATTAGGACTAAATACTAAAATTGTGAAAGCAAAGGGGTGCCTTCTGTCTGTTTGTTAGGTACACTGTTCACGATTGTTTTAGAGAAAAAAACAGTTTAAAAAATAAAAAAAATGGTTGTCTGTAAATTTTATGTGATAACGTCATAAGAAAACATTGATGAAAAATTGCATACTTTTATAAATTGAATTGAATTATTATCACTGATTTTTTTTATATACAAAGAAGGAGTTTAATGAAAATTAGAATTTTCCCCCTTTTAGGGATTGATTCAAAAATCCTGAAGCACGTATTTACTCATTTATCGTTAGGAATACTCCTGTGAAGTTTCGAATAAAAGAATTAGACAAGAACCTCACCAAATATCACCAAGGGGGAGGGGGGGTCAAAAAGTAGCCGAAAAAACCTCGCGTGATTTGTGCACAAGCCCTAAACAAGAAAAGAAAACAAAATATAACAATAATGTAATCGCAAATTATTGACTTAACATTGTTTTGATTTCTTCAGTTGCGTTTCTTCTATATAAACAATTTAAAACGCTATTAATCTTCATCAGCAAACGCTTTCGTTTACTTTGCATTTGTTTTCAGTTTTATTCACCAAAGATCTGCCCGAAGGATCGCGTGCGCACGACATTTAGAGTCAAAACTAGTGCCTTGAGTTTAGACATCAATGAAACAGTTATCATTGACTAGCAAGCCAATTTAAAACCTAAATAGGTAGAGATAGGGTTTGAATTTGCTTGGAAGTGGCTTGTATTGAATACGATGGCACAAATAGTCTAAAGTCACGATTCTGATAGTCTTATAATAGAATGCTGTGACAGATGTTTTGATAAAACGAAGAGTGGGATGATAACAGTTATGCAATAAGAAGTAGTTTTTAGGGTTCCGTACCTCAAAAGGAAAAAACGGAACCCTTATAGGATCACTCGTGCGTCTGTCCGTCCGTCTGTCACAGCCGATTTGCTCCGAAACTACTTGGACCGATTGAGTTGAAATTTGGTAAACATATGTAAATTGATGACCCAAAGATGGATGCGTAAAGTAAATTAATGAATTCTGAACAAGGGGTGGCCCCCTTGTTCAGAATTCATGAATTTACTTTTGGGAGGTAAACTGGAAAATTTTAAAAAAAGTTTCGCAAACTTGTGTGACATATCAAATGAAAGGAGTTGTTGTATAAGCATCTCAGATATTTTTTTTATAATTTTAGCAAAAACAGATTTTAAGTAATTTAGGAAAAAACACGAATTTTGACCATTCTCCCCCCCGCCCCCCTTATCTCCGAAACTACTAGGCTTTAAATTCTGAAAAAATACGGAAAATAGTTCCTTGCTCAAAGATTACCTACAGGAAAACCTATAAGAAGTTTGAGTATTCAAAGTAACGGGAAAATTCTGAATATTTTACGGAACCCTCACCACGTGAGTTGAACTCGCACTTGTCCGGTTTCTTTGTAGTTGATGTCATGTCAAGACTTCGATGTCGGTAATTCTCTTGGCGCTTAGTGCGAAAAAAAAACTAAACCGTGTAGTGGTGTAGGTAAGTCCAGTATATAAGTAATAGTGTCTATGTGTGTGTATCTAATATGAGGCTATGTTACTCCTAGTAAAGACAGTTCATCTACGACATTGGTTGTTCTCACTTGACTCCAACTCTCGTCCCTACATGGCGACCTTGCCAGGATCGGCGATGAGCGCGTAATTAACTCTGCTGTGTACGTATTTTTCGCAACATGTAAGACTGTAAGTGACACCACTACAGAACCGCTGCTTTATTTCATTAGAAATTAGGGGCACCGTTCAACATCATCGGAACGATGACTACCGGAATTAACCACAAGCATCAGGCTTTGAACTGTTGAAGGAGTGATGTGGGTCGTTCTTCTTTTCAACCGACAATAGCCTGTCCTTCGTCTTACTACGGCATCTCATTTGAGTAATGATTTTACGGTTTTATAATGTTCGAAAATGAACGTCCATATTATTTTATTAATTAGTATTAATTTAATATTTTAGTTTCTCTAACTAGCATTTTTTTTAAACGTATTTTTATCGTAGAAGTCCGTGACAGAGTGGTAAACCAAAATGTAGTCCCCACTGAAAGAGTCCACTTTGTCACATATTTTTTTAAAAAACTAACCGTAAACAAATATGTATATTGGCCGGAAAGGAAACTTTAATTAGTGTTAATGAAGAAACCAATGCATTTTTTTAAAAATCGCACTTCAAAATCACAATTTTGGATAGTTCAAAAACCAAAAAAAAGGAAAACCTCGGTTCATTGTCGGTAAAAAAGAAGAACGACCCATGTATGATGACATTGCGGCGCGTCCTTCAACGTCATTGCACGTGTGTATGTCATGCATTTCTACTTTATCTTATCTACTCCGCGTGTTCCCAGTTGAGACCTTCATTAGCCGCCGACCGGCTACAGCCGCATCCCCACGGTCCTGCTTGGCGGACGGCATTAGCGGAACGAAGCTATGAGATATAAGGATATTTATTTATTAATTTTATACACTAACAAGATGCAAAGCACAACATTTACAAAAGCATTCAAATATTTTTGGGGCGATTGGCGGGCGGTTCACTCTTTGATTTCGTCGCGCCGCACAAAAACATGCCGGCCGGCCGCCTTTAGGCGGTCTATCAGTGGTTGCCGCGCGCTGTTACGGGACGCACGCGTTCGCGCTTTGCATTGCATCGTCATTCGCCTCGTAAAATAAATACGCCTGAACAAAAAAACCTAAAAGAGACTGTATCGCAACGGGTTGTAAAAATAACGACACAAATACGGAACATTTGTTTTTCTCGCTACCGTCGGGACGGACGGAAAAGTCAAGTTACACAGCTTTTGTGTACTTGGATGATGCTAAGTAAATAAAGAATAACCGTAATATCGTTCGTAAAATACACTATTATACGAGTACTAACGTACCTATAATTTAATAGGTCGAGCTGGCGGTAACCCTAGCCCTAATGCTCCGCCTCTGAAAGAGCGCGTTGCATGCGATAGAAAGAAGTGGCCACATTTAGGTACGTTTGGCGTACCTAAACAGGGAATTTGTTAACAGAGAACCTTCTGTACGTAGTTCTATTACTTGTTCTGTGCCTATAGTAAATATGTGTTTATGTACAGACGTGAGCGTTTTCATACTCGCCTGACAGCACGCGTAATTTGTTACATACGATTAGTGTTAAATATGAGCGTGTCAAAATCTACGGCTGTACATCATCTGTGTATCGTAAACGTCAAATTATATCGTACGTCACTCTCTCACATATACTACCTCTACCTGCCTACACACTACTTACCTACTTGACATAACAACGGATGTTGTGTCTACGGCTATAAACCACTTCAACGCGACCTGTATACACGTCCAGGGATTTAAGAGGTGTCACACCACTGCTAGACCTAGACTAACAGAACGGGATGTCCATTATCCGATTTGATTTCAAAATATTTCGCGCGCTGTCACAAAAAGTGGGCAGTGATTGATTTTTAGGGTTCCGTAGCCAAAATGGCAAAAACGGAACCCTTATAGTTTCGTCATGTCCGTTTGTCCGTCTGTCCGTCTGTTCGTATGCCACAGGCATTTTACTCGAAAACTATAAGGTGTATTTGAATAAAATTTTCAGGATAGGTGTATTTTGTTAGCCGCTACATACCTAGTTTTGTAATTGAAATGACAAAAAAAATTTTTTTTATTGTGACCCCCCGTGTGGCACATCAATCGATAGGCCTTTCAAAATAAATATAAGGTTTCTTAGCATTTTTTTTGATTAAGTGAATAGGGTCGGAGATAATCGCTCCGAAAGTCACTAAAATTCTGTCCCCCCCTCTAATTTTTGAACGGTGTATTTTAAAAATATGGAAAAATTCATGGAAATAGGGCTTATTAATTTCATTCACCGAAAATTGTTTTGAACAAGATCGGTTCAGAGGTTTTCGAGATATTGCTGAAAAACTGCCTTACTCAAAGAAAAGGACGTAAGTGCCGTAAAATTTCTGTGACGATACGACCTTTTTAATAGGCACGGAACCCTTCGTTTTGCGTGGTCCGACACGCACTTGGCCGGTTTTTTTTTTATACCATGGCATTGGCAAACAATCATACCTGCGGCTATGCAGGTAAACTGTATGGACATTTGTGACTCCAAAGAAGTCACAGATTTTCCGTGCCCATATTTGTGGATTTTTTAGGAGGCTTGAAACAAAACGTGTCTGGCCACCTGTGGCCGGAATCACACTGGCGCGGCCTGCGGTGGCGGTCAATGGTAAATTTGACAGCTAAATGACAAGTGTACTATTGACCGCCGCGGCCAGGCCGCGGTGATCCTATAAGGGTTCCGTTTTTTCCTTTTGAAGTATCGGAACCCTAAAATTATAAGTTTACTTTGTTTTCTATTGATTGCAAATTTAATTTGAATTTTTTTTTAGAAGAATTTATAACAATGAAACTGTCATACACTTAAACTTTTTGACGGTATTGTATATCTCTAAGTACGTGCGACAAATACAAATTCCAATTCATTATTGTACGAGTACGCTATTCCAGCCCCTCTGCAATGTTGCCAATTACTTTGATGTGCATCTAAAAGTGGCTCTCTATGTAGCGACTCTTTTAGACGCACAGCACAGTAAGTGGGTTAACAAGATTTGTGGTCCTATAACCGTCTTATAAGGAGAACACAGTTATGCGAGATGACGTGCCAAATGTCGGCAAATGCAACAATGGCTCGTCCGTTCTATCTGATGGTTTATTCATCGCGGTGGGTCTTGCTGCTTCCGACTAAAACGGGCACATACCGGTTTTATTTTAATAGGCAAATATTCAGCGTTTTAAGACGTTTTTTTAGGGTACCGTACCCAAAGAGTAAAAACGGGACCCTATTACTAAGACTTCGCTGTCCGTCCGTCTGTCTGTCACCAGGCTGTATCTCAAGAACCATGATAGCTAGAGAGTTGAAATTTTCACAGATTACGTATTTCTGTTGCCGCTATAACAACAAATACTAATAAACCGGCCAAATGCGAGTCGGACTGGGGCTCCCATACAACAGACATGATTTTTTTGCCGTTTTTATAGAAGGGTACGGAACCCATCGTGCGCGAGTCCGACTCGCACTTGGCCGGTTTTTTCGTCATTTTCGTCGACAGCAAATACTATTAAAAGAGACGAATATCAATGTCCACTTCTGATTAAGACGTAAGCCAATACCAGTACCTACTGAGTCTCTTTTGATAAAAGTTTCCGCGCGGTATGTTTTACCTCTGCTGAAATAATCTTGAGCCGACAATGACGTGAAAACCGAGCGGATCAAACGCTAGGAGATTCGCTCTAATACAGAAATACCGGTATTCATATAAAAATTTCGTTTTTTTTTATATATTTTACCAGCACCCTTTTGAGATAGGGTTTTTTTAGGGTTAACGTATGGTTACTACATCCGACATGCTTACCATAACAATAGAGTTACCCTATCAGTAAGGCTACCTTATGATAAGGTTACCATTAATCATATAGGGTTTTAAAAACAACTTCTAAAATTAGCCTATGGAAAACCCTGGACCCTATTTCATTATCTTGACAATTGTCACCTGACAATGACAATTCCACGTACATTGCTGGGTCAATAAGCTGACCAGCAACCATCTTAACCTGTCGACGCAGCCATGTAAGTTGAATTGTCATTGTCAGGCGACAATTGTCGATTTGGTGAAATGGGAACCAGATTAGGGTAACCGGTCCCGGTCCCTGTCTCAAGCGCGGTATTTGTGCTACTCATGTAGAGGTAAAATAAATTGAAGGTGGGTAGAACTTGGGAGCGACCCAATCTCGATAGTTTTTACAACGCGGGCGCGGTAAACACGCAGGTTAGAAATGTAAACAAAAAAGTTCAATAGTGATGTGATTCTTTACTTTGTAAACAAATTCTTTACTTTGTTGAACAAACATCGAGAAATAACATAGATGCTCACATCTGTATTTATTTCCTGTACAGTCGGCATCATATACCAGGGTCACGATTCCATTGGTTTTCATGTAGAAAGAAGACATCCCTAGGATATCGCTTTTGTGTCATGTCATTGTCATTCTGATTTTGAAAGATAGACGTCTTATTACCCGATTGCCGAAGGAGAGGAGGGTTAGGTTTTTCGAGCGTATGACTGTTATGACTGTTTTGACTTGTATTGTTGTTTGCAATCATTACTCATGTATGTATATATGTCTTATCTTATTTTTTGGCACGCCCTGTAGCCTAAACCGTTTGCCGGATTTCGACATATGAGGTGTCGTTGGATTCCTCTTAATCGTGGGAGTGACATAGGCTACAATATATGCAAAAAAACAAGTTAGCTTTTTTGAAAAATCTTTTGATATTGTCATTTAAAGTCAGGTCCCTGCCTGACAGAACAAATCGTTCAAAAATATCTAAGCACGTGTTCAGATATTCAGACCACGTTGTACTTTATTGTATGTAACGTCGATATTATTTAAGTTCGAATTGCATCAAAGTCCATTCAAAAAGCAACGGTAAGGAATTCCAATAACAGTTTTATAAAAAGCCATCATCATCATCATCATCATATCAGCCCAAAGACGTCCACTGCTGGACATAGGCCTCCCCCAAAGAGTGCCACAATGACCGGTCCTGCGCCACCCGCATCCAGCGGACTCCAGCGAGCCATCAGTCCACTTTTTTTTTTAATTTTTCAGTTTACCCTTCAAAAGTGGCTCCCTTGTTCAGAATTCATTAATTTACTTTAGATACGCGTCCATCTTTGGGTCACCAATTTACATAATTATGTTACCCAAATTTCAACTCAATCGGTCCAGTAGTTTCGGAGCAAATCGGCTGTGACAGACGGACAGACAGACGCACGAGTGATCCTATGACGCGTGCGTGCGTGCGCGCGTGCGTGCGTGCGTGCGTGTGTAATGTGAGCCCTTAACTATTGTACAGAAATGACCATTTTTGTTTTTTGGACTGATAATTTACTATCAATATAGCAACAGTAGATTATTATAATTATTTTTATCATTATAACATGACAAAAGTACCCAATTCTATACCAGATCGTCACACTTTTGTGTTATTTTCTTCTATAGTTTTAAGGGTGCATATACACACACCAGAGACTAATACATTTATATAACATAGGTACCAGTAATTTGTCCGTTTTCTTTATTTCTGGGTTGTTTTCCCGCACCAGATATGATTCTTTTCTATTTGACCTAAAGGTTGACTAGTAGAGAATGCCTTATGGCATTAAGTTCGCCTTTAGTTTTAATAGTTAGTTAAGTTTTAATATTTTTTTTTTGGCAAACATACAGGCAAACAGGTGTCCATACTAATAGCATCAAGTGTCAGTTTCAATTACCCTCATTAAAACCGCCATAACGTTATCGCCAAGTTAATCATCGTTAAAATAACTGGTTATTCTACAACTATGTACATTACATTATCAGTAAAGTGTTTGTAAATAGGTAAATACCCGCATTGAGGACATAACGTGTTTGACGCTATCGTAAAAATGAATTTATCTGCTCTGCCGTAAGGTTGCTTGGTATAGATTGCTTTATGGCATTAAGTCCGCCTTTTGTACTGTAGTTTCAATATTACCTTTAAAGAGGCTCCTAAACGGATGAACCAATTTGAGTGCGGTTCGAAAGAGAAAAAAAGGATAGATTAGAAAAGAATTTTACTGAATACCTACATGGAATTGAACTTGGAAATTTCTTTGATAGATTCTAGCGATAAGGAGATTAAGGAGGTCATGTCCAAACCCCGGACCACGGGAGCAAAAATGCACTTGTCACTAGTGCTTAGTTAAATATCGACTATTCTATCGACATCCATACGAACAAATTATTGAATCAGAAATTTATAGATCAAACTTATTATCTTACATGTCAGGTTGTTACATAGGTAACAACCTGACATGTTAGGTAGGTACATCAGGTAAGTATAGATACCATTTCAGTCAACTAATTACATTGGTACTATAATTATATCATACTCACAGGAATGATCGTAAAATAGATAAAGTGAATGACAGTTATAAATAGATACTTTTCACATAACTTACAGACCTCTTTCATATCATATTTGCATATCGCAATTAAGGAGTTTAAAATCAGAAAATTTAGAAAAAATGATAATTGTATATTACGAAAACTATATAAAATACTGACAAAATACAAACATTTCGTTTTAATTTTATTTTCAACAATAATTAATACTTCTGCATATCATAGCGGTAGGTAGTCCAGTAGGTACATCGTGATTTTTATCGACATCGATTTATATGATATAAAATGTGTGTCCTCGCACTATAAAGCTGTCAATGCATTTTTGCTCCCGTCATCCGGGGTTTGGTCATGTCACACAATACTTACGTGTTAATCTTAATTTACTTAACGTGTCCCTCTTTGGGTCACCAATTTACATATGTGTACCAAATTTCAACTCAATCGCTGCAGTATAGTTTCGGAGCAAATCGGCTGTGACAGACGGACAAACAGACGCACGAGTGATCCTATAAGGGTTCCGTTTTTTTCCTTTGAATCTCTTAACTAATTGAACGCACGCACGTTAGGACATTTTAGAGTGAAAATTACAAACTAATTTGACATTGTAAATCAGCTACCTACATACCTACTCTAAATATACTAACTACTCGTAATAATTATATTCTTACGCTGACCAACATAGGTAAGGTATGCAATAATGCGAAGAAACAGTCCCTCGAGACTTTCACAAGGGAAACTCGCCACTGTGTCAAGACCCCTCATAGCTACGTATTAGTGAAACAACTGGTTGATATGGCCCGTACTTGGTCACAGAATAATAGTACATTGTTTAACGAGGGGCGTAAGTGGAATATTGCTAACGAGAGTCTATCAGAAGCCCGTCGCCGAAGGCGGAGGGCTTTTGATGACTCGAGTTTGCAATATTCTTACGCCCGTGTTATACACAATGTTTTTCATCACATCTGCGAGGAAATAAAAAACTACAAAAGACAGAAAAATCTAAGTTTCATACAGCCGCACCAATCAAAAATTGACAACTTCACTTCCAGATCAGTGCTAGTGGAGCGCGCAACTTCAATATTTCAACCAATCACAGAGCAGTATTCTTGTGGGAAGGGGCGGCCTGGCCAACTAGATTTTTTTTTCACCACCAATCACTAAGCAACCAGATTTGCTTAAGCCAATCAGGGGGTTCTATATTTTAAAACTAAACTTAACAGCCCGTGGGAGGTAAAAAGGCTATAACTGCTCTGTACGCTCGCAAGTAATAACGCCATTGACGAGCAAATGTGATAAAAATAATATAGTTCGTAATTCATAAGTACAGAAGGCCCTCCTTTTAACAAAATATAGCACGTGCTATAAAAAGTCAGAAGTCATAGTGATTTATTCTTCAATTTAGGCATATTACATGCACCTATGAATGTCGATAAACTACCATCGGTTCGGAAAGAAAACCTCTGCCTCGAGAAGAACCGGCGTAAAACACTCGGCGAGGTATCATTTTTTGGATTTCAGTACCTTGACTGACACGCCCCATAAGTCCTCCGCGCTCTTTATTTTTATCAATTTAAAAGATTTCAGTATATCCAAAAGAGGAACATTATTAAAATTGAAAATAACTACATTCTCTAACTACTATTTCTATTACCTATTTCGTTCTTAGGGCCATCGGGCGTATCGACAGCTCGGAGGTGTGGAAGAACCAGCCGCAGAAGCAAGGGAACAGTCCGTACTTGGTATATGCGTACGTATTGTCTTTTGTTTTCGAGTTGCAAGATTTTTACGAGTAATGATTGCAAAGATAATACATACATACATACAAATAAGGCCTCATTTCCCATAAATCTTGCGTAGAGAAATCTTGAGCAGAAACTTCATCTATCAATATCTGATGTAGGGTGTTGCTTAAAAATCGAAAGTTTTAAATTTCAGTGAGACACCCTATTGTATTGTTCTAATACGTAAAAAAATAACATATGTTTTTATTTTTATTTTTGGATAAGATTTAGGGGTCGCTACCGAATTTTGAAATTCCTTAATGTTTGCATTTCGCCATAGTAAGGTTTTTTTTATATATTTAACATTTTACTTTTTTAATGAGCTACATTTAATGATAGGAAATGAATTATCTGGAAAACAAAAAAAAATCACTAAATTTCAGTCAGTTATTCAAAAATGAATTTTATTGTGCTAAATATGCTAAAAACGGACATTGGCGATGATTTTAAGACTTTATATTTGATTTCAAATAAGCTTCGAACATTTCGTGAACCAAAATCGTATTTTCTCGATTGTTTATTCCTTCTTTATCAAATGTAGCTCAATAAAGTAGAAAAATGTTAAAATATAAAAAAAAACTTACTATGGAGAAACGCAACCTTAAGGAGTTTCAAAATTCGGTAGCGACCCCTAAATGTTATCCAAAAATAAAAATAAAAAACAGACGTAATTTTTTCACGTATTAGACCAATATAATAGGGTGTCTCACTTAAATTTCAAATTTTCGGTTTTTAAGCAACACCCTAATCTGATGGTTTTGGATATAAAACAAGAATGAAACTTATAGCCGAGGCAAAATACGGTTTCGAAAAACATTAAATTATAATAGCGTTTTTTTTGTTTATTTCATTCTAAAACATTATTCTAAGATGCTTTATTCAAGAATCCAACAAACTTTCTACCCGGAAGTAATTATATAGATTTAAATTAAACATTCATTGTCTTTTTTATTTTATTTATATTGAATATTTTAAAGCAAATGTAAATGAACCTAAATAAAGATAAAAAAAATATTAATATTTATCCGGACTTTTTAGGAGCTAATTAAATATTGATTTTTTTGATGTCTGATTTTTTGTTGGATTTTGCCTCTAGGTAACAATTTAATTGATAATATATCCGTTACATTAAAAAAAAAAGCTATTATAAATTATTTCCAAATATGTCATTTTTTCCATACAAGTTGTCAGTTCATTGCCTGGACTATAAGAACACTCACTACCTATATATAACACAATTGTGAACTCCAGAAACCAGATTACGATCACCAGGACATACTCAATTAACAGTTTAAATCGTTTTAATGGACTGGATGCCATTTTTTTATTCTTTTTGAGTCAGTTTTACGAGTTGCCAGGCGCCAACCGCTAATTTATTTTGAATGTCCCAGACACTGAATCATGTTACGTAAAGTCAAAGTCAAAGTGATTTATTCTTCAATTTAGGCATGCACCTATGAATGTCGATAAACTACCACCGGTTCGGAAAGGAAACCTCTGCCTCGAGAAGAACCGGCGTAAAAAACTCAAGGACAAAGATAACGAGTACAATAGGGATGTAGAATCTAAATTTATTATGAAAGAAAACAAAAAATATGCCTAATGACGAAAATCCCATTCAAATATTAAAAAACCGGCCACGTGCGTGTCGGACCACGCAAAACAAAGGGTTCCGTGCCTATTAAAAAGATCGTATCGTCACAGAAATTTTACGGCACTTACGTCCTTTTCTTTGAGGAAGGCAGTTTTTCAGCAATATCTCGAAAATCTCTGAACCGATCTTGTTCAAAACAATTTTCGGTGAATGAAATTAATAAGCCCTATGTCCATGAATTTTTCCATATTTTTAAATTTAAGTTTTAGTGACTTTCGGGGTGATTATCTCCGACCCTATTCACTTAATCAAAAAAAATGCTAAGAAACCTTATATTTATTTTGAAAGGCCTATCGATTGATGTGCCACACGGGGGGTCACAATGAAAAAAAAAATTTTGACTTTTAGTTTTATGTATGGAGTGCACCCCTAAAAAATTATTTTTTTGTCATTTTAATTACAAAACAATGTAGCGGCTAACAAAATACACCTACCCTCAAAATTTTATTCAAATACACCTTATAGTTTTCGAGTAAAATGCCTGTGACATACGGCAGACGGACAGACGGACAGACGGACAGACGGACATGACGAAACTATAAGGGTTCCGTTTTTGCCATTTTGGCTACGGAACCCTAAAAATTACGAAGCTTGTTAGAGAGAGAAAACGCTCGTAGATCGTGACGTCACGACCATCGAGCGTCGTAGTAAATGACAATCGTTTCATATGAACGCGCGTTTTGCGGAAAAGGGACAGAATATACCCCCTCTTAAAACTTTGGACACTTATAACTCTGTGACCATTTAACCTCTTGCGTTGATTTTTTCTCCATTTGACTACATTTTTAATCCTTTTTCGAGAAAATACAACATTATTGATTATTTTATTTACTGTCTACACCCCTCGATTTGATTGCGGTGTTTTTTTAATCAGAAGTAGAATAGTTAGAATAGAATAGAAATACTTTATTCAACATCACATCACATTACTTGGTAATAAAAGTTACCTATGGTAATGTGAACCTTAAGATTAAACTTAATATAAATAAATTGGACGGACGTGGACCGACTGGGTCACCACGGACTTTGTTGTCAAAAAAGTGCAGGCCGCTTTTCAAGACATGCGACACTTAATGACATAATCCGCCGGTCTCTTGCCAGCATCAATGTGCCTGCTCTTCTTGAGCCGCCTGGCATTGTCAGAGATGATGGCAAAAGACCTGATGGTGTGTCTCTGGTTCCGTGGAGGTTGGGACGGATGCTTGTGTGGGACACTACATGTGTAGACACACTGGCACCGTCTCACCTCCAACGGACTACTTCTAAAGCGGGTGCAGCGGCAGAAAACGCCGAAAATCTGAAATGTAATAAATATAGAGGCCTCGGCAGAGAGTACGACTTTGTACCCTTTGGCGTCGAGACCCTCGGTCCGTGGGGTCCCAGTGCGCATAAGTTATTTGCAGAAATCGCGAAACGTCTGGTCGATGTAACTGGTGACCGAAGAGCTGGCGGCTTTCTCGCGCAACGCATCAGCACGGCTATCACAAGACGGCGCGCGAGCTCTCTCGATTTTTCTCGCACTATACCTCTCTTTCTAAGTGTTCTAATAAGAGAGTGACGGATAGTGCGAGAAAAATCGAGAGAGCTCGCGCGTCGTCTTGTGATAGCCGTGCAGCATTGCAATTCAGCGAGGAAATGCCGCCAGCATCCTCGGTACAATGCCTCGAGGGCCTTTTTTAGATTTAACTTAGTTTTAATTTATCTTAGTTAATGTTAATTATAATCTTGTATTCACTTTTAATAAATATTAATTATTAAATGAATTTAAAATTACATTAATGTTTTACAGTAAGGTCAAGCAACGCTGGTTTTCAGGTGATTCTTAGCCACATTTGTTGTATACAAATAGTTTATTTCTTAAAAAGTAGCCTATTACAATTATGCTGACCCCACAATAGGCATTGCCTGTCCCATGGGGTTTTAAATTTTTGAAATAAGATTTGAGCTCAGACAGAAAAAAACCTATTCTTCTTTTGTTTTTGGTCTGAGGATTTGAAACGCCGAATTTTACCGATATTTCTTAGAGCATACATAACTGGAGTAGCCTTATGTTTAAGTCGTATGTGCGTGCAAAAATATCTGCCTAATTTTACGCATTAAACTCCTATTGAAAGCTTGAAGTGGTTGAACGTTCATAATATCAAGTGCTTACAGCAACATGCGGGCATTTTTATGATCAGTGTTCTCATGCGAGGCGATTTTGTGAATGACCATTAATTGATTGTGACATTGTCTTTGTATAATTTTTTTGCACATTATGCAAGGTTTTCTACAGAGGGGTAAGTTACTGAAAGGCTACTCCAGTTATGTATGCTCTAAGCGATAGGTACATGGCTCATACTAGACGTATATAAACGCTATCACTATTGCCTGCGCTACATCTTCATAATAATTGAGAAGGAGAGCATGGATAATCCCGTGATATAGTATGTCCCAAGGCTGGATCAATTAGCGATGCATATAGTATTTTAAATTTAATGGGCCAGCATGCTAATTGTCATTAACACTGGATTCCACTCGTGCTTAATAAAACGCTGTGTTTACGAACGCGTTTGTTGATTCTATTCTAAACGTGTCTTTAATGTACAAATTACTTGCGGAAACCATCTGTTTAACGTTGATGTTAGCTTGCATAAAATGCATGTTTAACATCTTATCTTATCTAGTTGAGGGCCCTTTCAGATACACTTTGACCCAGTGAGATCTTTTGTGCATTTGTCCTCCCCTTTATAGCTACTCCCAAGCTCGCTCCACCGTTTCCACAAAACGGATGATGCAGCTCAGCGGGAGCACCTTTGTCTGGCAATGGCTTTGCATTGCATGTTTAACATGAAAATGTATGTTATCTAAATAAAAAATATCGCAGCGTGTGTAGCCCCTCCACAAGGTGGACTGATGACCTGCTAAAGGTCGCTGGAGTCCGCTGGATGCGGGTGGCGCAGGACCGGTCATTGTGGCACTCTTTGGGGGAGGCATATGTCCAGCAGTGGACGTCTTTCGGCTGATATGATGATGATGATGACTCTCTTAAGAAACTGGTGGTGCTGTAGAGCCTAGCAAATATTATATTACGAATTGACTTTTTATTAAAATCTTCTGTTATTTCACTTAATGATCACTATCATTATGTAAGCTGCAGTCACAGAATAAAATAAATAATAGCACTTAGGTTAAGTACTGCAGCTACCGTGATACAGCGTCACTGTCAGCAATTAGAAAGAAAGAAAGAAGACATTTATTCACCACACAAAAGACACACAGAGACAAAAGGAGTAAACATACAATACAATTGACACATATTGTGTGTGTCTTCGCGGCAGTGTATCGGTCGCTGTCTCAGCATTATGCCGAGGTGTCAGATAGACACCTACAGCGCTGGTTTTCAGACAGCACCGTACCCAATTGAGTGAAGTGTTTTCTCAAATTTGCTGTGAGTTGAATAAACAAGTGGAATGAAAAGATTTTTCAAAAAATCCAACCGCTTTTTTGCAAATATTATTAGCCTATGTCACTTCCACAATTAAGAGGAATCCAATAACACCTCATATGTCGAAATCCGTCAAACGGTTTAAGTTGCAGGGCGTGCCAAAGAATAAGACATACACACATACACATACATACGCTCGAAAAACATAACCCTCCTTTTCTTCGGCAGTCGGGTAAATATCATAAATTGGACACCATTAGCACTTCACGAAGCAAACTCAAACAGCTCTGAATCGAATCGGTCCCAGTATGACAAATCCTTAGAAGATGAGTGCAATCAACCACCCACTCAGCCGATTTATCAACTAATAACAGAACTAATTAACTAAAGATGGTGATTAACGTGAAATTCCGAACTTATCTCAATTTCTTTTTACATTCGTGTTTGTAAATTCTTCAAACACAAGTGCAAGATAAATTGTCAAGTTTTGGTCTGGCGGGAAAAGTGTAATAATCGGAATAAGTACTTTTTCTCCAATATGCTCGGAAATGTGCGCCTTACCGTAGCAAAAATAGTACGTGAAGTTCCTCGTTACTGACAAGCGCAAAATTAAAAAGTTAGAAGTCATTATTGTACAGCTTTAGCGGCCAGGAAAATGTATGAAATTCCTTTACTTTTTAGGGTTCCGTAGCCAAAATGGCAAAAACGGAACCCTTATAGTTTCGTCATGTCCGTCTGTCCGTCTGTCCGTCTGTCCGTCTGTCCGTATGTCCGTATGTCACAGGCATTTTACTCGAAAACTATAAGGTGTATTTGAATAAAATTTTGAGGATAGGTGTATTTTGTTAGCCGCTACATAGTTTTGTAATTAAAATGACAAAAAAAAATTTTTTAGGGGTGCACTCCATACATAAAACTAAAAGTTAAAAAAAAAAAATCATTGTGACCCCCCGTGTGGCACATCAATCGATAGGTCTTTGAAAATAAATAAAAGGTTTCTTAGCATTTTTTTTGATTAAGTGAATAGGGTCGGAGATAATCGCCCCGAAAGTCACTAGAATTCTGCCCCCCCCCTCTAATTTTTGAACGGCGTATTTTAAAAATATGGAAAAATTCATGGACATAGGGGTTATTAATTTCATTCACCGAAAATTGTTTTGAACACGATCGGTTCAGAGGTTTTCGAGATATTGCTGAAAAACTGCCTTCCTCAAAGAAAAGGACGTAAGTGCCGTAAAATTTCTGTGACGATACGACCTTTTTAATAGGCACGGAACCCTTCGTTTTGCGTGGTCCGACACGCACTTGGCCGGTTTTTTTACCTTTTAATCATATGTTTTGACCAAGACAAATCACTACAAACAGCCAAATGCTCGTAAGTTTAAAAGCCTAGCAATTTGTCATAACAACTTGCTATAGTTAGACTGGTTAGTAATGTATGGCTGTCTCTTTCCAACTATTGCAAGTTGGAGTGACAAATTGCACCCGTTTGAAGTGTGCTCAAAGTTTTCCCAGTTTTTTTTTTAATTCATAGACAAAACGATTACTTTTGCAAGAGATCGAAGTGACGTTTTAAAAAATGTCTCAAATAGTATTACAATACAATACAATACAAATACTCTTTATTGCACACCTCACACAAACAAAGCAGTTACATAGAGAAACAATACAATAACATGTAGGTAGAGGTAGACAACAGGCGGTCTTATCGCTGAAGAGCGATCTCTTCCAGACAACCTTAACTGAAGAAATTAAAATATTTTCGAAATAATATTCACAACGAAATAAATTGCGTTTAGATTTAATTCCCGTTTAATCTTTAATAATTTTAATTACATAAAACATAAAATTGTAATCGATTCTAATGTCTTTATTTTTTTTATGTGTGTCTAAACTGGCACCATGAGTCCTGCCGTGTACATACTTTAAAAAAATAAGTTGGACGGGAACATGGTAGGTTATTGACATACTACTCGCTGATTTAAAATTATAGAAAATATTATTTGATTTCCTCGCATTTATAGGGAGCCTGTTTAGCATTTTGATTTAAAATTATAATTATTTGCAATTTCCTCGCAGTAGGCGTGAAAAGCACTGTGTTAAGCCTCGGCCGAAAGTGCAATGGATGGACGAGTTAGTTCGAGGGCCGACGCGTAGCGGAGGTCCATCTATTGCTTACTTTCTAGCCTCTTCAACAATGTACTATAGTAGTAGTAACATGTGGAACTAATAAATAGCCAAATTGGTATCAAAAGCTGTAAATTCAATACTACAATTATGTCACTAGCGCCATCTAGTGTGAAGTAGGGAGACTAAAATACTACTAACAACATGCGAAATTAGTTGACAAATGGCACGCATGTTATTGAAAATTCCTTTATAAGTGTTTAAAAATATATTATTTACTTTTAAAACAAAGTTTAATCGACTTCAAATACGTAGTCAAATTGCTTCAGGTTTGCGTATAAAATTTGAAGAGTTCCCTCGATTTCTCAAGGATCCCATCATCTGAACTGGATTTTGGTGACAACGGGACGAATCTGGAAGTATATGCTTTCAAACAACGAAATAATTTTGTCAAATCGGTTCATAAATTACCGAACTCGAAATTTATGAACCGAATTAATATGGAACAGCGTAACAAATACAAAAAAAACATACAGTCGAATTGAGAACTGCCTCCTTTTTTGAAGTCGGTTAATAAGTATTAGTAAAAGGCCCCCCCCACAAGGTGGACTGATGACCTGGTAAAGGTCGCGGGAGTCCGCTGGATGCGGGTGGCGCAGGACCGGTCAATTTGGAACTCTCTGGGGGAGGCCTATGTCCAGCAGTGGACGTGTTTCGGCTGATATGATGAGTAAAAGGACAGAAATAGTACATTTCTCGTCTAGGGCGGTAAAACAAAGAATTGTCTCAGATCGCAGGTAGACGTCCGAGCCGAAGGCAAGGGTGATATGGATGCGATCTGGCCCCATTCTGTAACTTGTTTTAAGTTCACCTACACGCTCACCCACAAATATATCTTGAAATTGCGGTGCGTATTTAGTAGCTAAGCGTAGGTAGAGGTCTAGTTTCGTTATACTTGAAACCATAATTAGATTCCAAAAAAACTACCCTTTGTGTTGCCATTAAAATGAGGAGGGTTGACACCGGTGAATTTGCATTTTTCGAAATGATGAAAACTAGCTACGTCTATCATTTAGAAAAATGAAAATTCACCTGTGTCAACCCTCCTCATTATAATAGCAACACAAAGGGTAGTTTTTTTGGAATCTAATTATGGTTTCAAGTATAGGTGACGCATGGGGTGAGGCGCATGAGCGCGTAGCGAATAACAGCCCAGGCCCCTATTTAACCAACTTGACAATTGTCACTTGACAATGACAATTCGCCATACATTACTTGTACTAGAAGTGAAGGTGATCGCTAGGTTACCTGTGAAACCAGTAATGTACGGAGAATTGTCGTTGACAGGTGACAATTGTCAAGTTGGTGAAATAGGGGCCTGGGGTTTTCTCTTTTACCGCCTGTGGTGAGTAGCTACAACATTTTACGCCTTCCCCTGGCCAGGAACTGGGATTTTCCGCACACGTGGCGAACGGTTATTGCTTATTAATGGCCAGATTTGACGTAAACACTATTTATTATCGAATCGTAATGGCATTCATTTGTAATATGCAAATACAATTATAATTAGAAATGCATGTTATATGTTTATAAGATGAGCTGAGGGGCAAAGTCCGGAACGGGATTATCCGGCAGAAGACCAAAGTGACTCACATATACGGTTTTTGGGGGAGATATAGTATTTTCCAGAAAAAACCGACAAAAACATAGTACACTGTAAAATAATACAGTACATGGCTGGGCAATGTTGCTATTTACTAAAATTTTATTGAAACTTGCGCTGCTGGATATGGGTGGCGCCGAACCGGTCACTTTGGCACTCTTTGGGGGAGGGGGGTCATCATCATATCAGCTGAAAGACGTCCACTGCTGGACATAGGCCTCCTCCAAATTGACCGGTCCTGCGCCACCCGCATCCAGCGGACTCCCGCGACCTTTACCAGGTCATCAGTCCACCTTGTGTGGGGCCTACCCACGCCGCGCCTTCCGGTACGTGGTCGCCACTCGAGAACCTTTCCGCCCCAACGGCCAACGTGCCCCGCTCAGTGCCACTTAAGTTTAGCGATTCGGAGGGCTATATCGGTTACCTTGGTTCTGCTGCGGATAGCCTCATTTCTGATGCGATCACGCAGAGAAACTCCCAGCATAGCCCTCTCCATTGCCCTTTGGGTGACTTTGTGCCTTCTTATGAGGCCCATAGTAAGCGACCACGTTTCAGTGCCATATGTCATCATATACAGTGTGTGACTTTCATAAGAACATTTATTTTAAGGAACGATAGCTTTCAGTGCTGTGAACCGTTTTATCGAAAAAATATAACAATTACCTTTTCTAATGGAGAGTTATTAATTTTTTAAATTTTCTCGAGCAGCAATGTACTGCTAACATTCACTTGACGTTTCAGAGAGGCAGAGTTAGTTACTGTCACTGTCAGTTGTTGGCTTTGTTACCAATACATTGCGGGCTGAATTAATTTGTATGAAAAAAATAACCGTTTTTTTAAACTAGAGATACCAATTTACGTTCATTATTAGGGCTTATACTTTCAGCCCTTAAAATAAATGTTCTTATGAAAGTCACACGCTGTATATAGATAGGTATAGATAGGTATGTAACATATTGGCAAGGATTTAAACCTCTGTCTATAGGCTAAAACATACATTTAAACAGTGATTCATTCTATCCGTAGGTACCAATTAAGATAACTCTTTTCAATGTTACATATTACCGAGCTCGAACTGGAACCAGTCGAGTCTTACTAATAGTTATTATTATGATTTATAGCTGTTATATTACCGCGTACCGCATAATTACTTTATTAAAGTGTTAATTACATAATGAAGTTACTCATTCTTCATAATTTGTTATAATTATGTAGGGTTGTATACATTCAAGAGCAAAATAAACGGACCGGTACACATTGTATGGAAATACGACATTAAGTCGATTATAGTATACGACATAATCATACTAATATGAATAATTCGTGTGATAACTAATTATTTAAACGGTAATTGCGAACATTTTTATTGACAGCAATAAAATGGGGATAAAACAATTTAATGAAACGTAGAATATGCTAAGTAGTATATTTATCCTATGTTATATCTCTTTACCACAAAAAAGAAGTATTACGTAAGTAGTAGGTAAATATTGAGTAACAGTAAAACATGGGGTTACTTGGTATGATGCCATTGGATAGTATTATTTTTTCCTGTAACATGGTATCTTTGTTTATTTAAAATGCGAGTCGGACTCGCCTACCGATGGTTCCGTACAAAATTACAAATGTATATTTTTCAGATTTTTCCCTGTATTTGTAGTGTAAGACGATATTACTTGCCAAATTTCATAGTTCTAGGTCAACGGGAATAACCCTATAAATTTTGATTCCCTTGAGAGAGTTGAGTGTCGAAATATATGTATTTGTGGCATATATGGCCGTATCTTTTTTTTACGTTAACTTTGAAGTTTTATTTTTTGCAGCTTCACGGGGCTGTAGACCTGAGTATATGGTTTTAATTTCAACTCGATATCTCCACGCGTTCCCGAGATAAAGGGTCTTGACAGACAGACAGACGGACAACAAAGTGATCCAATAAGGTTTCCGTTTTTTTCTTTTCTAAAACGTGGCATCAACCTCCAACCAGCAAAAATCAAGCCAACAAAAAATCGTTATTATAATTGAATAAGGTGATTAAAAATGCGCGCATTTGAAGGTAAATTCTGTGTATGGTCAAATTCGTTTCTACTGTTTAATCATATTTTGTAGCATACTTTCAAGTAAGTATGTAAATAACAAAATTGAAGCATAAAATCGTCTTGATCTCACGCAAACAGGAAAAACATCACTAGTAAAACAATCACCATACTCCTGTGCCATATAGGTTGCCATACGTCAGGATTTGTGCTGACATGTCAGGATTGTTGACCCTTTGCCAGGATTGCGGCCGGACTTGGCAAGGGTCAGGATTTTTACAAATGACCACATGAAAAAAAAATATAATACACTTCTTACAAATTTCGCGGGAGTCCGCTGGATGCGGGTGGCGCAGGACCGGTCAATTTGGAACTCTCTGGGGGAGGCCTATGTCCAGCAGTGGACGTCTTTCGGGTGATATGATGATGATGATGATGATGATGATTACAAATTTTACACAGTTTTAATGAAAGAAATGATACAACTCTGTTACAAGAAATATGTCAGGACTTTTAGGGTGATGTCAGGGTTTTTATCGAATAAAGGTCCTGACCGATAAACATCTTATTCAGCTCTAATGTAACTTTTATTAAGCCATATTTTAAGTCGTAATTAGACAATAATGTGCGATTAATAACGTACATTAGTTGCACATCAAAGTGGTGTTATCTGCTCGACGCATAAATAACCTCGGGTCGGGGAGGGTCAGGTTGGTAAACTTTGGACGTTACTTCTTTGTGCTTCCATTTGGTCTTTATACCACTTTAATACGACGACCGCTTTAGCCTAGTTGGTAGTGACCCTGCCTACGAAGCAAGAGGTCCTGGGTTCGAATCCCGGTCAGGGCATTTATTTGTGTGATGAGCACGAATATTTGTTTCTGAGTCATGGATGTTTTCTATGTATTTAAGTATGTATTTATCTATATAAGTATGTTTGTCGTCGTCTAGTACCCATAGTACAAGCTTTGCTTAGTTTGGGACTAGGTCAATTTGTGTAAGATTGTCCGCAAATATTTATTTATTTATTTATTTAATAGTGTAATTTTGATTGAGGTACAGTAAGGGAATATTCACGTACCACCGTAGAACCCTGTCGCAATCTACAGTAATCTCTATGTAATTTTCTCTGTCTTCTTATTTCAAAGACAAAGACAAAATATTTATTTGTAAACATAAGTTTATAGGTCTTAGAATTATTTATATTAGTGTATCACTATGTTTTGCCATCAGGCATACAAATATTTTAAGTCAAGTTTGCGTAAACAGTTACAATTCTTCATCCGTCAAGTATTCCTTTAGTGAATAGTAGGCTTTTTTTAACTAGGAATTCAAACAAGCTTTTTTGAACTCTACCAATCCTTCTAACTGAGTTATATTTCTTGGCAATTTATTATATTTTAGGTGCCATCCCGAAAATACTTAAATTTCCCTTCATTATTAACTTCATCATATCAGCTGAAAGACGTCCACTGCTGCACATAGGCTTCCCCCAAAGAGTGCCACAATGACCGGTCCTGTGCCACCCGCATCTAGCGGACTCCAGCGACCTTTACCAGGTCATCAGTCCACCTTGTGAGGGCCAACCCACGCTGCGCCTTCCGGTACGTGGTCGCCACTCGAGAACCTTTCCGCCCCAATGGCCATCGGTTCTACGTGCAATTTCCCTTCTTCTCTATTAATTTCATCCTGTAATGGCGACTTAAACACAATTGACAACTTCACTTCCAGATCAGTGCTAGTGGAGCGCGCAGCTCAATATTTCAACCAATCACAGAGCAGTATTCTTGCGGGGCGGGGCGACTTGACCAACTAGATTTTTTTATTCAACCAATCACACAGCAACCAGATTTGCTTAAGCCAATCAGAGGGTTCTATATTTTAAAACTAAACTTTAAGTCAAGTTGGAGCATGCGTAAACAGTTACAATTCTTCATCCGTCAAGTATTCCTTTAGTCAATTGTAGGCTTTTTAGGGTTCCGTAGCCAAAATGGCAAAAACGGAACCCTTATAGTTTCGTCATGTCCGTCTGTCCGTCTGTCCGTCTGTCCGTCTGTCCGTCTGTCCGTCTGTCCGTATGTCACAGGCATTTAACTCGAAAACTATAAGATGTATTTGAATAAAATTTTGAGGATAGGTGTATTTTGTTAGCCGCTACATAGTTTTGTAATTAAAATGACAAAAAAAAATTTTTTTAGGGGTGCACTCCATACATAAAACTAAAAGTCAAAAACATTTTTTTCATTGTGACCCCCCGTGTGGCACATCAATCGATAGGCCTTTCAAAATAAATATAAGGTTTCTTAGCATTTTTTTTGATTAAGTGAATAGGGTCGGAGATAATCGCCCCGAAAGTCACTAAAATTCTGTCCCCCCCCCTCTAATTTTTGAACGGTGTAGTTTAAAAATATGGAATAATTCATGGACATAGGGCTTATTAATTTCATTCACCGAAAATTGTTTTGAACAAGATCGGTTCAGAGGTTTTCGAGATATTGCTGAAAAACTGCCTTCCTCAAAGAAAAGGACGTAAGTGCCGTAAGATTTCTATGACGATACGACCTTTTTAATAGGCACGGAACCCTTCGTTTTGCGTGGTCCGCACTTGGCCGGTTTTTTAACTATGAATTCAAACAAGCTTTTTTGAACTCTACCAATCCTTCTAACTGAGTTATATTTCTTGGCAATTTATTATGTACCTATTTTAGGTGCCATCCCGAAAATACTTTTGGCAAAAGAAAAGCTGTCTTTACTGATTTCCCTTCATCATTATCATCATCATATCAGCCGAAAGACATCCACTGCTGCACATAGGCTTCCCCCAAAGAGTGCCACAATGACCGGTCCTGCGCCACCCGCATCCAGCGGACTCCAGCGACCTTTACCAGGTCATAGTCCACCTTGTGAGGGCCTACCCACGCTGCGCCTTCCGGTACGTGGTCGCCACTCGAGAAACCTTCCGCTCCAATGGCCATCGGTTCTACGTGCAATTTCCCTTCTTCTCTATTAATTTCATCCTGTAATAGCGACTTAAACACAACAGTGCGAACACAGCAAACTTTTCCATCACCATTGTTGCTTAAAACTGAATATTAATTATAAGTCCTAGATCACAGGCAGCATAGTAATGCGCACGCGTTTCGCGATATGGCTCAGCTGTCAACTGTCAAGCCTTATTGATAACCGTCAAGCTGTCAATGACTTGCCACTTTAGTCTGAATAAGCTAAGATGTGTTATGATAATGACGTTGTTAGTGCGTTAGGTATTAAGTATGGCCTTATTGACATAATACTTTTGCTTTTGTTACCTAGCTCTTTTTACAGGCATATTTTTCTTTTTATCTACCCACTTGCGTTCAGAAACTGGCAGTAATGACCAGCATTATATCAATAAGATTTATAAAATTAAATTACTTGTCACTGGCCGTAGTTTTTGTACGTATTTTCATTAAGATATCGATATAGTTAAAGTAATTACTTTCATATTTCGAAGCGTGGCCCAGAGGTCAGACCAACTAGATTTTGTTATGGACATCTAGTTGGTCACGATTTTAAATCTAGTCGGTCATGGCGGTGCAATGGCGGTTATTCTAATGGTTCCCGAACACATCATTGAGGATTTTTAATATGTGTGTAGATAAAGTAGTGTATGCAACTGTACATAATTAGGCCTTAAAACACGAGTGTGATCCTATTATGAAACGAGCGTCAGCTAGTCAACCACACTCGTGATTTAAGGCCTCCCATTATGTACAGTCACATAAACTACTATTATTTAACATGACCTGTTCGTTGGTTTGTCAGTTTGTTACTGAGGGACAAATCTTGCAAGTTAAATTTGATCCACTTCCCGGTGACCGGTACAGCTGAAATTGTGGGTACTTAAAGGTAACAATTAAATATTATGGTACAGTCGCCATCAGATATATCGGAGCGGTCAAAGTGTTCATAAATATCTGAACACGACTCTATTGTCGAGGCATTAGAGGCGTGTTCAGATATGTGTGAGCACTTTGGCCGCTCCGATGATGACTGTTATGACTGTACCATCGAGCAGATCTGATGATGGAGACAGAATGTACCTACTTAATTGACGTCGTAGCCCCGTTGAGTCTTGGGCTCGTTAGAATCGTCTCAATCAATAGTTGATCACGGTATAAAGAAAACACTAACTCCATAGTAAACGCGCCGAGAATATGGATTGTGACGTCATAGTCCCCTTTCCCCTTCCTCTTTAATATAGAGCGTTATCGGTGGGTGCAGATTTCAAATGCATATAACATTAGAAAAAAAATCGTAAGAAAGTTTTAATGCTACAGTGGATATTCCTCTGGATTATACTTTTGATATTCGCAATAAAAAATAAAGATGCATATTCCCTATTGTTTTGCGCACTTTTATGTCCCGCCCGCAAATTTTATTTACAAAAATACATGTTAACGATGCATTTACGTACGTACTCCAATTATTAACGCAGTGCTTCACTGACAAAATCGATAGCACTTGTGCATAATACATTGCATATGCAACTCTTCCGCAGTGACACTAATGACCCGCTAACGATGCGCACGTCGAGCCAAGCGGATCTCTCCCTGTTTAATATTAATGCGACAAAGTGGCATGTCAGTTGCGGAATATATCGAGGAGTTCTAGAGTTAATTGATGCAATGCCAACTGTCAAGTGCTCGTGGAATAGGTGCAGAGCTTAGAGCACACGTAACTGGAGTAGCCTTATGTTATACGTACAAAAAAGTCTGCCGAATTTTGCGGGGGCGAGGGGGAGCATCTTAATCGGATATTGAAACTCAATTATATATTAAAAGCTTGAAGTGGTTGAACGTTTATAATATCAAGTGCTTACAGCAACATGCGGGCATTTTAATGATCAGTGTTTTCTTGCGAGGCGATTTTGTGATCGATCGTGAAATTGTCTTTGTATGATTTTTTGCACATTGTGCAAGGTTTTTTACTGAAAGGCTTCTCCAGTTATGTATGCACTAAGCTGCAGAGAGTTATAAAGGAGTGATCTAGTTAGAAATGAAAGACCCCTGACTTTTTTCATTTCAAAGTTTAATATCTCAATAACGGCTGAACCGATTCTGTTGAAACGCAGCTAAGAACTATCTTGATCACGTCAGCTTTCGGGCAAAAAAAAATTGCATTAAAATCGGTTCATTCGTTTAGGAGCTACGATGCCACAGACAGACACACTGATACGTCAAACTTATAACACCCCATGTTTTTGCGTCAGGGGTTAAAAATAGATACCAGTAAAACCACACAACTATATTCTAGGTCACCCCCAACTATGATCCAAATTAATTCTCATATTACTTGCTCAGGTGGGACTGTTGTCATGGGTGAAGTTAAAGACAGGCAATATCATAACACAAATTTCAATAAAAACCTATAAAATCACAAATACGAAATCGGTATTGATAGAAACGAATGAGTTTACTATTGGACCAAAGTGGGGGTAGTGGACTATAGTTGTATAGTTTTACGGTAACACATTTTTCGTGGTGACACAATTTTAGCACTACTATAGTTTATTACAAGTAGTCAATTACTTTTCTCTCATTGTAGCCGAGGGGTAAGGCACGACACTTTCAATTTGGTGGGTCGTGGGTTTCCTTTCCTCTACACCGTCTTGTTGTCCATACGAAATTCCATGTTTAAAAATGGCCACCAAATCTGACAGCTAACGTTTCCATTGACGACTCGATACTGAGGCAAGTTGATACAATTGACTCAATTTTAGTGTGCCATTTTTGGAGCGCTTATAACTTATCTACCTCTTTTTAGGGTTCCGGACCAAAAAGGTAAAAACGGAACCCTTATGGTGCGACTTCGTCCGTCTGTCTGTCTGTCACAAAGTCAAATATCTCAGGAACTACTAATGATATTGATTTGAAATTTGGAATAGTTGTAAACAAAGCTAATCTTCGTGTATGGAAAATGAAAATTTTTATTATATACTTTTAATTTGTATAAAAAAGGGCGGATAAGAGGGGGGGCAAAAATTCAAAGTCTAGTTAGTAGGCCAAGTGGGGTATCATATGAAAGGGCTTGAATTGTACATTCTAAAACAGTTTTTCTTTTTTTTTCTACCATGGTAAAATTTTGATTTATAAAGAAAAATGTTGAAAAAAATACCATTCCCCCCCCTTATCTCCGAAGTTAACCAAGCGAAAAATTTGAAAATAATATATATGATTAATATTAACGTGAATATTACCGGAAAAGTATAACGAGACCTCTATCTAGCGTAATTTTTTTTTATTCTTCAAAAATCATATGTTAATTTTGTTTGTAATTTAATACTTCTGTGTTTAATTTTTTTCCTTCAAATTCATATGAAAGTGTTCTGAAAGTACCTTCTAGCAAATAAAAAAAGAATTATCGAAATTAATTCACTTGATAAAGAATTATCGCTGAAAAACCAACATACAGTAAAGGAAATGTATTAACGTACCACCGTAGAACTCTATCGCAATAAGATGACATACCACTCGAGTTTGAGTGACGGCGGCCTATCAATTGCGACAGGGTTCTACGGTGGTACGTGCATACATTTCCCTTACTGCACATACCGAGTTCCTTGGTCGTACGGAACCCTCGGTGCGCGAGTCAGACTCGCACTTGACCGGTTTTTTATATTACATCATTGCTTGAAGTGTTTAAAATGCCGCGCAGTCGTCCAACGGGTGAATGTGTGACATAATTATTAACATCATCATATATGTAAACATATCGGTCATTGTGGCACTCTTTGGGGGAGGTCTATGTCCAGCAGTGGACGATGATGATGATGAAATGTAAATATACCATCGTGAATCGTGACAATTCACGACAACGTTGGTAAATTGGCGTTCTCTGCCTACCCCAATGGGATACGGTATATGTTTATGAATCCTGAGCATTGCGCAGATCCTAATCCTACTTTCGCGCATCACTGATTGGCGCCACTAACGGTGTTCGCGCATGCGTGTTTAAATACAAATGGCGACGCGAAACTCAACGAAAGTAACGGATTACAGCTATTATTAGATCTTTGCAGCGCATTATAGAAACATTACGACCGAATAGCCTCGTGGTTAGAGAACCTGACTATGAAGCTTGAGGTTCGATCCCCGGTCGGGACAGCACGGTTATCACAACACGGCGCGCGAGCTCTCTCGATTTTTTTCGCCCTATACCCGACTTTTTAAGTTTTCTAATAAAAGGGAAAAATCGAGAGCGATCGCGCGCCGTCTTGTGATAACCGTGCAGATATTTGTATGATGAATACGAATGTTTGTTCTCGAGTCTTGGATGCTTTATATCTATCGTGGAGGTTGGGACGGATGCTTGTGTGGGACGCTACATGTGTAGACACACTGGCACCGTCTCACCTCCAACAAACTAGGTACTTCTAAAGCAGGTGCAGCGGCGGAAAACGCCGAAAATTTGAAATGTAATAAATATAGAGGCCTCGGCAGAGAGTACGACTTTGTACCCTTTGGCGTCGAGACCCTCGGTCCGTGGGGTCCCAGTGCGCATAAGTTATTTGCAGAAATCGCGAAACGTCTGGTCGATGTAACTGGTGACCGAAGAGCTGGCGGCTTTCTCGCGCAACGCATCAGCATTGCAATTCAGCGAGGAAATGCCGCCAGCATCCTCGGTATTCGGATATATCGGATTTAACTTAGTTTTAATTTATCTTAGTTAATGTTGATTATTATCGTGTATTTACTTTCAATAAAATTTCTTTAAGTATGTATTTATCTATATAAGTATGTTTATCCGTTGTCTAGTACCCATAGTACTTTGGCTTGTTTGGGACTAGATCAATTGGTGTGAATTGTCCCACGATATTTATTTATTATTACGTTCTAATATGTGTTGCTCAAAGGGAAAAGCGAACTTAGGTTTAACGATGATCAATTCAATATAATGAAAAAGAAATTAAATTTATATTACTATTGCGAAAATTTACTGTGTAATGGCTTATTGAGTGCCAAAAAATCTCTACCATAACGCCAAACACGCTGAGGATGAGGTACCCTTTTTCCTGAGAACCACAAATATTAGTCTATTAAATGAGCAATATTTGCAAGTATATATATTTGTAATCACGTTCTCAAAAACGGCTCTAACGATTTAATAGAAATTTACAAAATAGGGGTTTAGGGGTAATAAATAATACATAATTTAAGGTAAGTATGCAAAAATAAATAAATGCAGTAGATAGATAAAGTTGTGTGTGTGAGTCCAAAATTGCAGAATTTTATTTAACAAGCATATTAAGATTAATAAGAATGCCTGACTTGGCTCTACGAAATATCTCACAACTTTTTACGGTGGAAGAGTTTCGAGACTTGGCCTCTTTTTTACAAGGAATGTTATTTATGGGATTATGTTTTCCGTCAGTTTCGCTTGGTTATATGAATATAGGTACTTGAAATAAGCACGGTTGTCTTGTTTCGCTCGTTTATGTTCATCGCGTTGCATAAATACATAAATTGGTTGGTAATTTATACTTGGTAGATTGGTAGGTATAGATTTTTTACGAGTATCAATACTGTAATAATTGTACCCGTTAATAATTCTACAATCTATTCACGCCCGTTCACAATGAAACTAATTATGAGACTATTTAAGCATATTCATGATTGAATGAACTGAAAAATTTAATGAATATTTAAGCATAAGAAAAGTATTAAGAATTATAAGTATCGACACAAATGTATAGAATTGTTAGACAATAGAGGCTGGCTTTAGTTCATTTTGAGCACCCAAAACTAGTTTTCAAAATTAGTTTTAGTACATGTAATGAACCAATGCTTCCTAATAAAGTATTTTGAAACTTATCAGTATCCGAACAAAGTCGTTTTCTGTGTTTGTGCCCTTTCAGAATTTGGTGTAATATATTTGCGGACGCTGTTAAAGTTAACGATAGTATTAGAACCCAGGTTTACTGTCGCTAAAGATAGGTGCTGGGGCAATATTCGATTTCGTTCATGAGAATTCGTCGCTCTAGCCTAGCTAAATACAAATGCCGTCACTCTAAACTTAATACAGCGCAGCTTCGATAGCTCTTGTACATCATATCAGCCGAAAGACGTCCACTGCTGGACATAGGCTTCCCCCAAAGAGTGCCACAATGACCGGTCCTGCGCCACCCGCATCCAGCGGACTCCAGCGATCTTTACCAGGTCATCAGTCCACCTTGTGGGGGGCCTACCCACGCTGCGCCTTCCGGTACATGGTCGCCACTCGAGAATCTTCAACGGCCATCGGTTCTACGTGCAATGTGCCCCGCCCACTGCCACTTAAGTTTAGCGATTCGGAGGACTATATCGGTTACCTTGGTTCTGCTGCGGATAGCCTCATTTCTGATGCGATCACGCAGAGATACTCCCAGCATAGCCCTCTCCATTGCCCTTTGGGTGACTTTGAGCCTTCTTATGAGGCCCATAGTAAGCGACCACGTTTCCGCGCCGCAACGCGAAATTTTGCGTTGCGGCACCGCAAAAAACTCGCGTTGCGGCGCCGCAGCAATTCACGCCGCGCGTCTGGGTTCCGATTTTTTCCTTTTGAGGTACGGAACCCTAAAAAGCAAATAATAAGAAGATCCCGATCGAATATTTTATAAAAGATTTAATAGTAACTACTTATTAATGGACGTCATTTAAAAGATTACGTTACAATTTGAACAAAAGTACCTACTTATGGTTGTTATTCATTTTTGTAGCGTTTGCGTCACGGTAACAATAGCCTTTAAGCCAACAATGAAGTTTATATAACGACATTTTACGTTGTTTTGTCGAGGTTACATCGATTTGATACATCACATATTTCTTATTGGTTCAGTCGAATATTTGGGATTGAATGACTACCAAAAACTTAACTATTATGTTCAGTTTCTTACGTCATGAAACCAAGTCGACGGTACCAATAAAAGATTCGGATCTGCAAAATTGTGACTAAAAAATGTCAGATCTTAGAACAGATGACGTTTAAAAACGTTGGTTGCTTCATTACACGGAAAATTAAAGCGTGTTTTTAGTTTTGTATTTTATGTCATTTACAGCCTGTTAAGTATCAAGAGATTTTTTTAATGTATTGAATTGTTAAATAAGAGCTTCCGTGCAATAATGTCGGTTCTGCCAGTTACATATCGCAGTATACCAAATCCAGCCAAATAAGAATGTCGTATGTAGCAGTTCCGTCCGACCAATTTTGCTTCAACTATTCCGGGCCTCATAAGAAGGCTCAAAGTCACCCAAAGGGCAATGGAGAGGGCTATGTTGGGAGTTTCTCTGCGTGATCGTATCAGAAATGAGGCTATCCGCAGCAGAACCAAGGTAACCGATATAGCCCTCCGAATCTCGCGCCTTCCGGTACGTGGTCGCCACTCGACTGCCCTTGCCAGACAAAGAATGATCACTTTGGTAACGGCTATCCGCAACCAAAGGAATGCAAGGTGCTCCCGCTGAGCTGCATCATCCGTTTTGTGGAAACGATGGAGCGAGCTTAAGGCGAGATAAAGGGGAGGGTAAATGCACAAAAGATCCCACTGGGTCAAAGTGTATCCGAAAGGGCCCTCAACTAGATAAGATCAGGTTATCAGACCCCTTGTGGGGGCTTACCCAACGCTGTGCCTTCCGGAAGGTGCTACATAGTATCTTCGGTAAAAATAAACATGAATGTCTTTTTTGCAGACCGTCCCCCCGCCCCCTGCCCCCGCGGAAATGCAGGCGCGTCACAGCTTCTGGTGGCACCTGCTCATAGACCTGCCGATACTGCTGCTGGGTAAGTTATTTTACTTTTCGAAGCCTGGAAAGCCACTGCAGGACACATAATAGTTATCTGTGTCTCAAGGGAGCAAAATTATGTATTTACGGCGAGGGCGGTACATTGAACCCAGAGTGAAGCGAAGGATTCTACGATAGAATCCTGAGCGTAACGAAGGATTCAAGCGTTAACGCCCATGACTAAAACAATTTTGCTCCTGAGTGATACAATTTTTCACACCGACTATGAGGAAAATGTAACAGTCATCAATGGTTTTGATTTCAGACAAACGTATACTTTATCGTGTTTTTTTTTGAACTACGAAAAATTCACTAATTTTCATACAATGTTGTTATTAAAGTTAAAACTTGAAATATGTTCGTTTTTTTTATTACGATGAAATTACAATCGATTGTTTTATTCAGATTTGTGTTCAATTGGCACATTGCATAAATGCTACATGCCAATGAACGCCGGTTCTTCTCGAGGCAGAGGTTTACTTTCCGAACCGGTGGTATTTTATCGACATTCATAGGTGCATGTAATATGCCTAAATTGAAGAATAAATCACTTTGACTTTGACTTTGACTTTGAATATATTAAAAAGTAGCTTGTACAGAAAATTAGCATTTAATCCCCCACGTCGTAGAGCAAAACTTACTTTTCCGAATTAAAGGTGTGAGAAATAAAAATCGTTTATTTCAGACCATTAAAGATCCATTGCAGGAAACCTTAAGAATTATGTTAGGGATCTAAGCTAAGACATACAAAAAAATAGCCCTTCACAGTGCCCCAAGCAGGCTCCCCCTTGACTTGGAGCGCGGTTTGGAGCAATTTCCGGCCAGCCATCAAGAAAACCGTCCAAGTCGACCCATCACTTCCGCCTCGGCCTTCCAGTTAATTACATACCTTCACATTAAGACCATGCCTTAATTTGAGTCGATTCGCGAAAACCACGCCCCCTTGACAAAGACTCACTTATGCCTTCCTCGCACGACAAAAAGAGATGCAACACTCTTCAGGAGCCGTAGCATGGTTGGCCTTATCACGCGACAAGTGACAAGATAAGAGCGTCGTCTCGTTCTATCGAACGGTGTCAGCCAGTGACGCACGCTCTAACCTATCACCTATCGCGTGACAAGGCCAACCATGCTACGGCTCCTTATACGAACTTCGAGTTTCGAAGTTCGTGGTAGCGCCGCTGATCATATAATAGTTCTAACTGTGGGCCTGCGCCCTGCTCGCTCGGCTGGTTTGCGCCGGCGCAGGCGGGGTCAGCGCAGAAGGCGAGAATCTACCCTCGTTTTCTCCAGTATTGTTCAACACACAACACTTACTACGTCACTTGCTGAAGTCTCGTCCACACCTGAACCACGCGTAGTAGTCAAAACTATTTTCCAACTAGGCGGCACAGGCCATCCACAATCGCGAATAAAATTCGGATGACGGCTGATTTCGACAGCCTCCCGTACTTTGCGCGGCACGAAGAACTTCTCCCTTCTTCACATCATCAATGGCCTTTGAGTCTATTACAGACTATACAAGCAGTGTCAAGGGGGGAGACAACGTCTTCCATGGCTGTGTAATCCAATGCGGGAGCGGCATACACGACCGCAAGCCTGGCAGGTGTAATTATTATATATATTATATGAAAATCTTCTTGTTTCCTCTAGCCTACTCAGACCGGCGTTTCAAAGAACGCGATTATTTCCAAGTCATCATCATCATCATCATTGGCCTTTAGCATCTATAAAAGATGATTTAAGCAGCGTCCATTAAAGTGCGGCACTTGCGTACGTGGCTTGTCAGGCCAATACGAGAGCGAGTTTCGTATTTCCAAGTCACTCCCTTAATAAATGGAGACGCGGTAGACTCGTCTTAAATTACTTATCATTCGATTTAAACTTTCGTATTTGACATATAAGTGTAACTTGGACTTCTTCTAATACTGGCTAGATACATCTCAAGTGAAATATAGAAAAAGAGGTACAGTCAGCCGCAGAGAAACGTGACCCCCTCTGCATAGAAGTTCACGTTTCTCTGCACCTGACTGTAGATAAAGTTAGCACAAGTAGTTCATAATTAATCGGAGTTTCCTTGTATTTCGTCAACAAACGTTTTGTAACGTGAATGAATCGTGATTCATTTCCAAAAATAAACACACTTTATCTCTCAAGTCACAATCTCTTCAGATTACGACAGGGCTAAGGCCTATGGCTTTCCCTTAGGCACAGAATAAGTAATAGTACTACGTACAGAAGGTTCTCTGTTAGCAAATTCCCTGTTTAGGTACGCCAAACGTGCCTAAATGTGCCCATTTCTTTCTATCGCATGCAACGCGCTCTTTCTCTCTCTCTTAGAGCTAGGGTTACCGCCAGCTCGACCTATTTAATTATAGGTACGTTAGTATAATAGTGTATTTTACTAACGATATTACGATTATTCTTTATTTACTTAGGATCACCCAACTACACAAAAGCTGTGTAATTTGCATTTAGGTTATGACATCAAAACTGCCTGTTTCTGCTAAATGTAAGACAAAAACACACAATTCTGGGTTACCTACGTACATAAACATAATGTAAAGAAAAAAAAATCCAACCAATATAAATAGATGACGCGGTATATTTATTTCACGAGGTGAATGACGATGCAATATGCAATGCAAAGCGCGAACGCGTGCGTCTCGTAACAGCGCACGGCAACCACTGATAGACCGCCTAAAGGCGGCCGGCCGGCATGTTTTTGTGCGGCGCGACCGTGGACCGCCCCTGCCTTAATAGCAACCCATAAAAATAAAAGATAGAAACCCTAAACAGTTAAAGTTGACGATATATTACATGTTTGTTGTATAACCAATTACAATACAATGGCACAACAAAAAACTAGTTGACATGACTCGGATCATTGACCTGTTTAGAATATTATAATTCTAAGTCGAGCACACGTCATCGTATGCATTAGTGATTACATAAGTCAAACGCTGGACGCTGCGATTCGATGTCGGACAATGTCGACATTAAGTCGAGTCCAAGACGCTAATTACTAATAACTACTAATAAGTATTTAGAACGTTGACCATTGAATAGGTACGTACGTACCAAATGTTCGAGGTATCGAAGTATCGAAATCTAAATACTTACTCACAAATATTCGGGCCTATTAACTTTTATCTATCGCTAGTTGCTATGTACGGTCGAGGAAATTGAATGTTTAGCACTTTTGGACTATGTTTGAATGATGTTAAGGTCCAAAAGTGCTAAACATTCAATTTCCTCGACTGTACATAGCAACTAGCGAAACGAAGAAACGAACAAAAGTACGTTTCGTGGGTCACTTTTCAAAATGATCCACGAAGTAGGACAAAACGGACAAAAAAATCCGTACTACCCTACGCGTAGGACTAAATCGTAGGACAAAACGGACGACATCGATTTTATGGAGATTGGGAATCCATGAAATGTAGGGTTTTGCTCACATTTTCCATGCATTTTTATGGTCTATCGTATAAGGATCTTAATAGTTCATGGTGTTACATTTTCTTCTGAAATACGCTGACATGATTATCTCCTGGCTAACGAGACAAAATAGGTAACAACAACAAATAGTTGATTAATTAATTTATGGATGGAAGGCGAAGCCCGGCGCCCGCACGCCGCCTGCACCCCGTTATCGTCCTTCCCCGCACCCGCGCGCCGCGCAGGCGAGGACTTATAATATATAGTAAGCGGTCTACCTATAGTGACAGATTTTGACGTCATTTTAGCTAAAATAGATTTAAAGGACGTTTATGGATAAAATCATTACCTACCGGGAAGTGGGAACCAAAAATGAAAATCTGTTCATATTTTTTACAGTTTAATATCATATCATAATTTATAAACTATACACACATACTTAAGAAGTCGATAACTATTATATTATAATGCTCAATACGTAATCGACACTCATATCAATTTCATCTATTAACGTTTAAGATAAACCAGATAGATAACATTAGACGATGCCATCCCTTGTGTATTGAGACAGTCATGCACAAAAGTATAACCTGCGGGGCTGGCACAACTGACGCCGCGCCGCGACGCGAGTCGAGAAAGATCTACCCTCCTTTTTCTAATTTGTACGTTGCGAGTGAGATAGGAGACGCTTAGTCGCGCGCGAATCGACTGAGCAGCAAGTTGTGCTAGACGTACTGCAAATAATATTGGACATTATAGGAGTTTCTCTGCGTGATCGCATCAGAAATGAGGCTATCCGCAGCAGAACCAAGGTAACCGATGTAGCCCTCCGAATCGCTAAACTTAAGTGGCAGTGGGCGGGGCATTGCACGTAGAACCGATGGCCGTTGGGGCGGAAAGGTTCTCGAGTGGCGACCACGTACCGAAAGGCGCGGCGTGGGTAGCCCCCTCCCCCCACAAGGTGGACTGATGACCTGGTAAAGGTCGCGGGAGTCCGCTGGATGCGGGTGGCGCAGGACCGGTCACTTTGGCACTATTTGGGAGAGGCCTATGTCCAGCAGTGGACGTCTTTCGGCTGATATGATGATGATGATGTAAATGATACAATCCTGATAGGAATAGGCTATATTTTATACCGTGACTCCGCCTGAATACTCTGCAGCAAGGCCAGCTATTCGATAATGCGCAAGAGGGCGGCCTCGGCGGCGCGGCGCGCGCGCGCTGGCGGCAGCGCCCTGCCCTGCGGGGCTAGCGCAACTGACGCCGCACCGCGACGCGAGTCGAGAAAGCTCTACCCCCCTTTTTCTAATTTGTACGGTGCGAGTGAGATAGGGGACGCTTAGTCGCGCGAGAAGCGACTGAGCAGCAAGTTGTGCTAGACGTGCTGCTAGCATAACTTGACTCTCAACTCTACTCGCGCGCGTGATAGACTATCTGTCACTTTTTGACACCATTAATCAGAAAGTGACGGACAGTCTATCTCGCGCGCGAGTAGAGTCGAAAGTTAAGTTATGCTAGAAGGCCGCTGGCGGTCATCGCAGTCCGTATTGACGGTCCATTTATGAGACACTTGCAGTCATTGCATGCACCAGTGTCTCATATATATGGGCTAAATAATGAATGTAACGTAATGTAAGAGTAGTATTTAATTATTTATTTTTCACTTCTCATGCTCGAAAAGTGTGTCATATTAGGCTTAATAAGTGGGGCTAAAGTAGTGCATTTAGCCCCTAGGGAAAATATGTATACATATTTATGATTTTTAACACATTTAATTTGACCAATCAAAACACTTCACCATATTAAATCCACCAATCACAACTCTTTCAAAAAACATTTCTCTTTGCTATCAGCCAACCAGAATACAGCTACATAATATATTAAAATCAACCACTCAAACATCAGGTGTTTTTTAGTCCCTAATTCCAAATCATTAAAAAAGAAAACGCCTCTGACCGTTAATAGCGCGTCCAAACGCTAAATTGAACAATCTCTTCGCAGTGAAATTTGTAATTGATTGTGGATGGATAATCTTTGTTATACTATTTTCTCGCATCCGAAGTGAAAAGTAGAGTGTATAACTCGGGTCTAAAATCCATATTACCCCTCGAAATATTTTCATCATTAATTTCATCTCGTGGTAATATGGCTTATTTTAGCCCCTTGTCATACAATCTACTATTGTTACCAACACTTAATTTTATTTTATTGTAACTAACACATGGGTCCAAAAGCCTGAATTAAATGAAATTGATAATATATTTGTAAACACTTGTGTGACCGACTGTCCCCCGTAGAGCTGACGCGGTGTCACGACACTCCGACAGGTGTCAAATGTCGACCACCCAGGGTGACGGCACTGTAAACAACACCATGTATTTGACGGCCATGTTGCCTTTGTCCATAGAATGCAAACACTTATGAGTGACAATATTTTCATGGGATAAATTCATCCCCATTGGACTTTTTTCACTGAAAATATCCCGGTGATGATGATTTTCAATAAAATTTAACATTCCAATATAATCTAACAAACTATAGCTGATAACATCGCCTAAGAGAGCTTATATGTTCTTGTTCTTGATTGCGTAACACACCGTAAGTACGTACGTTACGTATAATAGGTACATGTAATTTTTTTTGTACAAAAAAATCGTTGTCTGTAAAGTCGGTTTACGGACGATAATTTTACTTGATAACGTCATAGAATGTTCATTTTCAGACTTTGTCACCTCATTTCCCCCTTTTAGGGGTTGAATTCTCAAAAAACCTGAAACACGCGTATTTACTCATTTATCGTTAGAAATACTCCTGTGACGTTTCGAAATTTTTTTTCGATCTAATCTTGTTTCCCCATACAAACCTTGGCCCCCATTTCACACCCTTAGAGGGTGAATTTTGAAAAATCCTCTCTTAGTGCACCACTAGACCTTATAAGGAACCTACATGCCAAATTTAGAATCTCTAGAACCAGCGGTTTGGGCTGGCTGGGTGTTGATATTTTATGCTCGCAGCCGGCGTTCGGAACGGGACAATGAGTCACACTTTTTTGTGCATGCAGCCGGCGTTCATCGATTTATAATACGTTATCACGTCAAAAATACTGATGAAATATAAAATACTCGTTCGAAAAGTTATGCAATCGACCAGCTGTTCAAATAGACATTACCTAATTAAAATTTGTAACAGTTCACAACTATGAGTAAGAGGCGCCTTACCTAATTAAGTTTTTTAAAGAGTACCTAAAGAAAAAAGTAGAGTATAATTCTGGCCTGAATTAAAAGTCATATTACTACTAGAACTATTTTCCCTCACTTCGCTCGGGAAATTTTTTTTATTTATATATTTATAAACAATATATTTACACGGCATTACAGACAAGCCAATACAACGAGAAATTAAACAAATAGATACAAAACACATTCAACATGGACAACATATAGGTGACATCAAACAAAAGTACTGGAGCCGTAGTATGGTTGGCCTTGTCACGCGATAGGTGATAGGATAGAGCGTGCGTCACCGGCTGACACCGTTCGATAGAACGAGACGACGCTCTTATCTTGTCACTTGTCGCGTGATAAGGCCAACCATGATACGGCTCCGGGACAGCATATCATCCATCGACTCACAAAACCTTAGACATTCACGGCACACAGTCGCCCATCTCCAAGCAAACAAGTCACATTAAGGTGCCGATGTCAAGAGCGCATTGAGCAGTGAGCGCGCGCGGGAGCGGCGAATGTAGGTATGTGCGATACCGTGCGCGCCTCCGGCACTGCCAGCAGTGGGCGCGCTCGCGGTCTCAGCATGACTCTGGGCACATCCGGAACATGCAGACATATCAGCCAAAATAACCATCTCGTGGTAATACGAGTATGGCGTATTTTAGCCCCTTGTCATAAAATCTACTATTAACAAAAACTTTAGTGGTCTGTAAAGTTTTTGTTAATATAGTGTGTGTGTTAATAATGTGTGTATAGGCATGGCTAAATATAAAAAAAATATAATACCTGCATTATTACTTTTTCGTCATAAAATAAATCAACACAACCTAAACAAACACTCTAACGTCTCTAACTTTGTTACCTGCATTGCCTGATCGGTTTTAAACCACAAAACCACGCAGTGTATTTTGTAATTTAAAACGAATGTCAATATAAAAGCTTTGATTAATTATGTACCTATACTACTAGAGAGGACATCTCGACTAGCTTTTTTGTAACACCAGTTAGGCTATGGTAACTATGATCCTATAAATCACGCCGTACGCTGCGTCACAACGCTTACTATGGAAATGTACTGTTGTAGCCGACGACCACACCAGTAGATATCCATAGTAAGCATTGTGACGCAGCGTACGGCGTGATTTATAGGAGACCAGGGCCTTAGAAACAATTGGCCCTAACGCGTTCAGTCTGTGCCGGACGGCCGCAGCAGCTCGACGCTAAAAAATAAAAAAACCGGCCAAGTGCGTGTCGGACCACGAATAACGTAGGGTTCCTAAAAAGGTCGTAATGTCACAGAAATATTACGGCACTTACGTCCTTTTCTTTAAAAAAGGCAGTTTTTCAGCAATATCTCGAAAACCTTTGAACCGATCTTGTTCAAAATAATTTTCGGCGAAAGAATTTAATAAGTCCATGATGATTTTTTTCATATTTTTAAAATACACCGTTCAAAAATTAGAGGGGGGGGGGACACAATATTAGTGACTTTCGGGGCGATTATCTCCGACTCTATTCAATTAATCAAAAAAAAAAGGTGAGAAACCTTATATTTATTTTGAAAGGCCTATCGATTGATCACATGAGATTACAATAAAAAATAATTGCACACCTTAAACATTTTTTTTTGTCATTTAATTACAAAACTATGTAGCGTCTAACAAAATACACCTATCCTCAAAATTGTATTCAAATACACTTTATAGTTTTTGAGTAAAATTCCTGTGACATACGGACATGACGCAACTGTGAGGGTTCCGTTTTTGCCATTTTGGTTACGGAACCCTAAAAAGTGAGAAGTGTTACGTGACGTAACACTTCTCACTCCAATGCGTCGAGCTGCCGCGGCCGTCCAGCACAGACTGAACGCGTTAGGGCCAATGGGCACATGGCTGTCAAACAAGCAAACCGTTGTATGTAATAACTACAACTTAGAAAAGTTGAAAAACCCCCGTTTTTTCATTTCAAAGTTCAATATCTCAAAAACGGCTGAACCGATTTTGATGAAACATGGCTAGGAACACTCAGGTTAAAATTATCTATGACACAAAAAAAACCGCATTCAAATCGGTCCGTCCGTTTGGGAGCTATGATACCACAGACAGATACACAGATACACAGACAAGTTAAACTTATAACACCCCTCTCTTTGCGTCGGGGGTTTAAAAAAAATCGTAAGATAATATAGGAGACGAAATATACTACAGGCATTTTCTCTACCATAAGCAGCTCGTGTTCCAACATGGTGGAGGTGCGGGTCGATCGCATTATTTCATTGAATTTATTTGCTTACGTTAAATAAACACGTAATATTTATCGCTAATTGGGACCGCACATGCACTTTATTCAGATTACAACAAGGGGTCAACCTGAGACATACGATTCGCATTTCCAATTCGATTTCAATGTGGATACGCTTCAACGCGCACCGTACTTAGCATGGTTAGCACAAGAATGCACGCGAGCTCTCTCGCGCAAGATAAAGTACTCGTTTCTTTTAGATTTTTAATACCACGACGGTGGCAAACAAGCATACGGCCTGCCCGATCGTGCGCAGACTCCGTCCTATGTACAGTCAGGGACATTCCCGGTCGACCTTTTAACAAAATTTTACTTTGGCCGGCGCAACTAGAATTCCCGGCCCTGCTTCGGGTCGATCGGACAAACGAATATCGCCCTAAAGGAGGTCGACCGGGAATGTCCCTATTTGTACGCTTGTGACTCCAGCACGGCTATCACAAGACGGCGCGCGAGTATACCTCTCTTTCTAAGTTTTCTAATAAGAGAGAGACGGATAGTGCGAGAAAAATCGAGAGAGCTCGCGCGCCGTCTTGTGATAGCCGTGCAAAAGAGTCGCGCGTCGACAAACCTTAAGTCCTCTCACAACTTATCATTAGCTGTCAAATGTACTATTGACCGCCACCGACCGCAGGCCGCGCCAGTGTGATTCAGGCCTAATTGATTGGAATATTCCGTTTGTTGACAGCTAGAGATGAAGACAGGTCAGTCAGGCAGTCTCAAATAAACGCATCTTCGGAATCCGGGGCGAAGTGTTAAAAAATACAGGTATCTAATCTATGTCGCGCCCGGTCTTGTGTTAGCCGGGGAAAAACATATTAATAATGAAATTAAATATAAATCAAATATTAGGAGACAATAATATCTTACACAAATCGAACTAGTACCTTAGTAAGCTCAATAAGGCTTGTGTTATGAGTACTAGACGACGATATTTTTAATAGATAAACTTTAATACATAGAAAACATCCAAGACTCAGAGACAAATATTCAAGCTCATCACACAAATATTTGTCCTTGGGATTCGAACCCAGGACCTTCAGCTTCGTAGGCAGCGTCACTACCCACTAGGCTAACCGGTCGTCCAAGTACACCTATATCTTTATAGACTAAGTTTCGCGAAGACCCGTATCTTACTAAGTTTCAGCGCGCGAGTTAACGTGCGCGCGACACACATTAAAATCAAATTAGAATGCAAATATTGTTTCAAATTGAATGTAAGCTATAGGAATGCTCGTTATAATGACGGCATGAGTTCTACGAACGACCGTCGGGCATCGCATGTCGGTCGGCAGTAGCGAATATGAAGCCAGACCAAACATAATTGTTATTGTAACATGATCGGCGATCCTGATCAGGAGAAGTTCATCATCATCATCATATCAGCCCAAAGACGTCCACTGCTGAACATAGGCCTCCCCCAAAGAGTGCCACAATGACCGGTCCTGCGCCACCCGCATCCAGCGGACTCCAGCGACCTTTACCAGGTCATCAGTCCACCTTGTGGGGGGCCTACCCACGCTGCGCCTTCCGGTACGTGGTCGCCACTCAAGAACCTTTCCGCCCCAACGGCCATCGGTTCTACGTGCAGGAGAAGTTATTATTATTATAATAGGCATGTTTTTCTATTTCACACAAAGTCACCCAAAGGGCAATGGAGAGGGCTATGTTAGGTCAGGAGTCTCTCTGCGTGATCGCATCAGAAATGAGGCTATCCGCAGCAGAACCAAGGTAACAGATATAGCCCTCCGAATCGCTAAACTTAAGTGGCAGTGGACGGGGCACATTGCAAGTAGAACCGATGGCCGTCGGGGCGGAAAGGTTCTCGAGTGGCGACCACGTACCGGAAGGCGCAGCGTGGGTAGGCCCCCCACAAGGTGGACTGATGACCTGGTAAAGGTCGCGGGAGTCCGCTGTATGCGGGACGCGCAGGACCGGTCAATTTGGCACTCTCTAGGGGAGGCCTATGTCCAGCAGAAGACGTCTTTCGGCTGATATGATGATGATGATGATGAGGCATGTTGACTAAGATTTTTTTACGATGCCATTCCAACCAGTTTTTGGAGAGGAACAAATGTTTGTATGGGAGCAACTACAATTAAAGAACATAAAGACCCAAAAAATTGTGACAAAGATTGACCCTCGCTGGCGGCATCCCAAACGCTTCATACTAATTGATTGAAAAATATGACGTCACGCATGTCACAATGCTATGGGTAGGTAGCAGTTACTAACCGTTGTACGGAAAATCAAGTAAATTGCTGTTTCGGTCGCGAAATACTGCGTTTAGGTCCATAGTTGTCGTACAATTTTGTTTCTATAAAAGCGTAAGGATTCTATTGGTAGCTTTAAATTTACACTTAGACAATTTAAAAAAATGCATTTTTTTTCTAAACTTCTAAGGTTCATATCTTTTTATATGATATTCATTATATTTTTTATTTATACGTTATTACAATAATTTGGTTTACTATCCATTTAGCAACATTATGTTATCAATTTTAGGTGAAGTTGAATACTTGTCTATTTCTTATTAAGAAAAGTTTCTGCCAAAAAAATCATTTTTGGTACAAGCTTTTATTGCCAACTGTACTTTTCTGTATACCGTCATCAACTACTCATTGAGACGACTCTAACGAGCCCAAACTCAACGGGGTCACGTCTGTTAAGTCCTGAATTTCCATAGCCACCTTCTGTCTCCATCATCAGATCAGCTCGATGGTACCACAATATTGAATTGCCATCCAAACTATACTTAAACCGTTAATTCTTAATAGGATACCGGTATTTTCACCATACAAAAATACCGTTTTTATTTCGTTCTATTTCGTTCTTCGGTTCATTTTTGATCAGGCTGCCTAATAATACGAAAATGTTACCTAAATACATGATAGAGTCCTACATTAAGAGCCTTAAATAATTCAAAATATTAGACTACTTCGGGGACTTTTGAAAAAACCGGTTCCGATCCCTGACTTAAACCCATAATTTCAGCTCAAAATGTCTTTCAAATCTTTAAAGAAATATAGGTTTTTTGCTACCAATATTCTGAATTCCCGTTCCGCTTACCATAGATTAGATTCAAGTTTGTGCTCTTGGTCTATAAAGTGATTCTATTCATAGACACCTATCAAAACAGCCTATAATACAGAACCAAAGCATGTAGTCACGGAGCTGTTTTATAAACTCACCTCATTTCCCAAAGGATTCGGTTACCGACTTACAATCGATGTTATGTATACATGTTATTGACACCGATTCGCACCGGCACTGTTCCCATCCTGTTTGAATGTTTACTTGGAATTATACGAATAACAAACAGAAACAGTATTATGACGACCGGTTAGCCTAGTGGGTAGTGACGCTGCCTACGAAGCTGAAGGTCCTGGGTTCGAATCCCGGTAAGGGCAAATATTTGTGCAATGAGCATGCATAGTTGTATCTCTATTGATGATGATGATGATGATCTGTCCGACCGTTTTCAGCCATGGTGACCACTCCGACTTTTGGCGCTTTTGGCTTTCGGCGCTTTTGTCGAAGATGGCTTATGTTATGTAGCCTATCCTTGCGGCGAAATTCCGTGCACATTGCGGGCACTTAAGTACGCCGAAGTACGCCGTTCTGGTAGTTGTATGCTATGGCAGCAGGTGGGCGGGCCTTTAACTGGTCGCGTTTATAGTCAAGGTCAACTTTGCGCTGATCCTCGAACTCGCGAACTTGGATGTTCACCATCCTGCGACAATCTGACCGCTGTGTTGCCAAAAACTGCCATTGAGGGGGCTCAATATTCTATTATATATATCGTCGTCTAGTACCCATAACACAAGCCTTATTGAGTCGGCATGAAGTTTCATAGCATCTCTCGCTCAACTTAGTAAGCTAAATGCCCCAGTCCTCGAGCTTCGCCCGTATTGCAAAGGCAGGAAAACCCGTGGGATAAAATGCAGCCTATAACCATCCAGAAAGTCCATTCTACGCGCAGGTGAAAGAATTTTTGAAATCGGATATATATATTTTACGATCGCACAGACTTTTCCTATTTATAATCTTAGTATACGAGTGGGTAAATACACTAACATTCAACAGGCATATCTTAGAACAGACTTAAAGATTTCGTAAGCAACGGTTTTCGTAGCCACAGGCGATAGAGTATCATTTCCCTGTTTTATGAAATGTGAATTATTAAACTGCTTGAGGGAAAATGCTGTCAAAACGCTCGAGTCTATAAGAAATAAACTAATAAGATAAGTAAACACGGGTAATAAGTAAACACACAAGCTCACAGACCTATTGTTTCTAAAAGGTCATTAAAGCCTGGAGAGCTATCCCAGGACTGAAACATTCCAAAGCGCTCATTAGAGCCTTTAGCAAAAAGGCGTCCACTAACGCCTTGGCGCTAAGCAGGAATCGTCTACGCATGCTGGTAAGGGTGCTTACAGGGCATTGTTGCCTAAACAAGCACATGCAAGTGTTGGGGCTGAGTGACACAAGGCAGTGCATACTCTGCCTTGAAGCAGAGGAGACGCCTACACACATCCTAACCGTTGGCACTTGTCTTATGCGCAGCCGTAACTCCATTCTGGGCAAACATTTCATGTGCCCGGAGTAGATCAAATTTCTTGAGTTCAACAAAATCCTGCAATTCTTCGAGTTTGCAGGACTTGACCAAGAATTGTAGTAAGTGGCGATCACATTAGATCAGCAATGGTCGCAGTGATACAACATTAGCCACTACCAGAATAATAACAATAATAAAATACAGGTTAACAAGAACTTGCGCGCGGTGTTTATTTATGTCGGTTTTATTAATTTATTGCAAAGACAAACCTAACAAACCTATCAAGTTCAAGACATATAACCAAATGGCATTCTCTATTTTAATCTATTTCTTCGTAGTATTTGAGGAGTTTTGCACCTCCGACGGACACAGGGAGTGTTAGAAGTTAACCTTGTGCGTCTGTGTGTCTATCTGTCGCATCGTATATAGCTCCAAAGCGAATGAACCGATTTGGTTTGGTTTTTATAATTCAAAGTCTGCCCGTCGAAATCGATCAGCTGTGTATTTTGTGTCGGGAGATCTCAGAGAGATACGTAAATAAATAAGTTAATTATACGCGATCAAGTCAAATTAATGTGTGAGAATCGTGAAAGTTTAAATCAATATATAGATAGTCGTCCTTTCAAAAGTTACGCAATTGTCCTGCTTATTACCTGCTACAATAAGTGTTCTTACATAAACACTTGGCATTCTATGCATAAATCTATACCTTTACGTGTCCCGTTTTATTAAATTAGCGTTCCAGTGCATCTGACCTCATTTTCCTACTACTATACCGCTCTAGAACAACCGCGTAAACCCTATTTAGTTACCATAAGGTCGTTAATCGAATGTAATTTTGTTTATGAACTGCGGAATGACATTTGTCAGTTGCGTTTCGTTTCACGCAGGTAATTAGCGGAGGCCATTGCACATGGATACTGGAGTCTGTTGTCTATGCCGAATATGGAGTGATGAACTCAACTGATAGATGACATGTGTTGGGGGCCTAGTTTTTCGGCCATAGACAAATTTTTGTTTTGCGTTCCGCGCCAATCCGTGTATAGAACTTTTATGTGCATGTATTAATTACATTGGTAATGGTAATGTAGTGTGATCTTACAAACATCTTTTTTCATGCTACGTTGGCAAACAAGCCTGCATGATGGTATTATTTTGTTATTGTTGATTTGTGGGCCTTTAATGTGCCGCTTCGACCAGCGAGTGATCTATTATTGCAGCCCTTTTTTAGGGTTCCGTAGCCAAAATGGCAAAAACGGAACCCTTATAGTTTCGTCATGTCCGTCTGTCCGTCTGTCCGTCTGTCCGTCTGTCCGTCTGTCCGTCTGTCCGTCTGTCCGTATGTCACAGGCATTTTACTCGAAAACTATAAGGTGTATTTGAATAAAATTTTGAGGATAGGTGTATTTTGTTAGCCGCTACAAAGTTTTGTAATTAAAAATACTAAAAAAAATTTTTTTAGGGGTGTACTCCATACATAAAACTAAAAGTCAAAAAAAAAAATTTCATCGTGAGCCCACGTGTGGCACATGAATCGATAGGCCTTTCAAAATAAATATAAGGTTTCTCGGGATTTTTTTTGATTAAGTGAATACAGTCAGAGATAATCGCCCCGAAAGTCACTAAAATTCTGTCCCCCCCCTCTAAATTTTGAATGGTGTATTTTAAAAATATGAAAAAATTCACGGACACAGCGCTTATAAAGTTCATTCACCGAAAATTGTTTTGAACAAGATCGGATGAAAGGTTTCCGAGATATTGCTGAAAAACTGCCTTCCTCAAAGAAAAGGACTTAAGTGCCGTAAGATTTCTGTGACGATACGACCTTTTTAATAGGCACGGAACCCTTCGTTTTGCGTGGTCCGACACGCACTTGGCCGGTTTTTTTTGATTATAGTGCACCGTGAAGGCCGTTGCCTGCAGGAAATTCCAGATTCTTTGGGCGGTGATATGTTGTACCTCTTCTGTAGGTACTTCTTTTTTGCATGAGTGGTCCGCAGGAGCAGAGAATTTGCATTGCTGTTTCCTCTGTCTCCTGGCAGAACCTGCAAGTTGCGTCTTGTTTCATACCCATTTGAAACAGGTGTTTGTTCAATTTGCAATGTCCTGTCAGGATTCTCGTCAATGCGCTGGTTTTGTGCCTTTTGAGTTGTAATAGCTCTTTAGACAGTTTGCTATTGAACCCTTTAATTAAAGCTTTAGCCTGTTTTTGTTCTTTGGCGGACATCCACAGCTTAATTGCCTCTGATTTGTCTGTGTTGTTTAGCAGAGAATATGCTTTCCGTTTTGTGATACCACGGAACGGTTCTGGCCTGATGGTAACTAGATACGAATGCTTGGGAGCTCTAGCGACTTTATTCACCACAAGGAACATACCACGAAGCTGTAGCAAATAGTAGCATTTGTATAGCTAACGGTCTTCTGTAAGGTGGAGATACTTCCCCAGTTGAGCTACTACAAATATGAGCGAGATAAACAGGACCAATAATTTTTCACCTTCTTCAAAAAAAGGATCTTAATTCGGTAGGTTTTTTATATGTTTATGTTTGTTACCTCAGAACTCCATCACTTATGAACCGATTCGTACAATTATTTTTTCACTTCTCATGCTCGAAAAGTGTATCATATTAGGCTTAGCAAGCGGGGCTAAAGTGGTACATGTAGCCCCTAGGGAAAATATGTATACATATTTATGATTTTTAAAACATTCAATTTGACCAATCAAAACACTTCGCTGTATTAAATCCACCAATCACAAATGTCACAATGTCAACGAACTCCTAAGAGCACTGAACTGCAATTTAGTCGTCCAAACTTGATGACCATACCATTTGTGTATGGAAATAAATTACCAGATGTCCTAGTGCCGCAAATAACTGAATTAATTTTCCATCATCGTTTAGGGCTCATAGTTATTATTACGGGATGCTTATATTGAGGTAATAGCAAAGGGTGAAAATGGGACCCTATTACTAAGACTTCGCTGTCCGTCCGTCCGTCCGTCCGTCCGTCCGTCCGTCCGTCCGTCCGTCCGTCCGTCCGTCCGTCCGTCCGTCCGTCTGTCTGTCACCAGACTGTATCTCAAGAACCGTGATAGCTAGAGAGTTGAAATTTTCACAGATTATGTATTTCTGTTGCCGCTATGTTATAGCTTAAGATATTCGTTGTATTACCGCTCTAGGTGTATAATGTGCTATTATTAGCGGTCTGATTTGCAGATATTCGAAACATTTCAATTTAATGGCTAGTTAGCTTCTATACGTGGCTGATGTCGGAATTTTCCTACAAATACCATTTTGCGGTTATCATTCCTTCAATTGCTTTGACTGCTCCGTAACCTGCACTTTCTCCACTTACAGAACATTTCTGCAACTGTGCACTTTGATTAGTTGGTTAGGTACTTACTCTGATTATCTAGTTACTAGAGAATGCAGTGTTTTTCTAAAACAACTGCGGGAGTTCACTTTGCATGGGAATTGGAAAGTTTACATTAAGCCGCGTATCCACTTGAGCAGCCTCAGGCCGAGCAGCCTCGACTTGAGGCAAACCGAAGCCGCTCACTCTGAGGCAAGGCTCGAGGCACGTTGCAGCTCAAGGTGAGGCGTGTCGCCTCGACTTGATCCACTACTTCGATTGCGACCTGAGGCCAACACACCTGCGTCTCCACTTGCGCTGCCTCGGGCCGAGGCAGCCACTCAGCCCGAGGCTGCCTCAAGTGGATACGCGGCTTTATGAATATGGTTCAAACATCGTCTAAGACTACCGGCGTCCCCTACAAACGTTACGTAATTAAACTACCCTTCTGAAACTACAAAAAATATCCTTCTCCGTTGCAGTGCCACCATTGTCAGATAAGTGTTCGCTAACAGACAAATAAGTCTGTGATATGTGGTGTTGTGTTCCTGGTGGTCAGTAAGATCGCCGGAGCTCCCGAGGGTACGCTGTGTTGAGAAAGAATGAGGGAATCTCTGGCTTGTGTCACCATTGTCAGATAAGTGTTCGCTAGGAGAGAAATAAGTCTGTGATATGTGGTGTTGTGTTCCTGGTGGTGAGTAAGGTCGCCGGAGCTCCCGAGGGTACGCTGTGTTGAGAGAGAATGAGGGAAGCTCTGGCTTGTGTCACCATTGTCAGATAAGTGTTCGCTAAGAGGCAAATAAGTCTGTGATATGTGGTGTTGTGTTCCTGGTGGTGAGTAGGGTCGCCGGAGCTCCCGAGGGTACGCTGTGTTGAGAGAGAATGAGGGAAGCTCTGGCTTGTGTCACCATTGTCAGATAAGTGTTCGCTAAGAGGCAAATAAGTCTGTGATATGTGGTGTTGTGTTCCTGGTGGTGAGTAGGGTCGCCGGAGCTCCCGAGGGTACGCTGTGTTGAGAGAGGATGAGGGAATCTCTGGCTTGTGTCACCATTGTCAGATAAGTGTTTGCTAAGAGGCTAATAAGTCTGTGATATGTGGTGTTGTGTTCCTGGTGGTGAGTAAGGTTGCCGGAGCTCCCGAGGATATGCTGTGTTGAGAGAGAATGAGGGAATCTCTGGCTTGCCAGACATTGAATCAATAAGGGGTCGGCTAGGCGCTTGTAACTCATCTGGAGGCGTTAAGGTGTCGAGCACGAGAGCTTTACCTTTAACTATTTGCGATAGCGAATTGCCAAATGTGTGCGTGTGCGAACGAGACGCACAAATCCTGATGATGCTGGGATTGAATAAAATTGAAATGAATTTATTAGTAACTCAGGAGCTCTGTCACTTTACAGATTTACCTCCCCACGCTGTTATGAGTGACAATCTGCGGTGAAGCAGAACTATTCTAAATCGTTGTTATCACGAGATTATGAATCTATTGATTGTGCATCCGCCATATAGTCGCTCCGCTCCGTTTCCGACAATTATCAATAAACATGCCATTCCGCCAGAACTAGGACAGTGCAATTGCAGACGTATGCGGTTTTGTATGCACTGTGGGGTGGAATCATACGGGGACATATTGTGAGCGGACACGTTGGTGCAATTTTACTATTAACACGTCTTTCAATCTAACTGCACCCGCTGCATGGTGACCGTTTTATCACAAAGTCGCACGCGAGATAAACTACCCGCCTCTTTCTGATACAGCTCGCGCGGAAACTTTCAAGGTTTCGCGTGTTTCGCGCGTTTGTTCCAGACCTTCGTTCGAATCGGGTGCAAGCAAGAATTAGGTTTGGGAAACGGCTTCGCCGGTGGTGGGTGTGATCAAATATAAACATTCGGTAGGATATACCTTTTGCTGAAACGCATGTCCAGCAAAATTATTTGGTCAATTAAGTAGGTATAGGTTTTGGTTGGAAAGAAGTTGATTTCTGTGTAAAATACTCGCTAACTTTAACAGTAAACATGAACGATCAAGTTGAATAATAATTATATCTCGTCTAGTAGTACCTAATCGTAATTTAACGCTTCGAAGATAGTTCGGTAATCGGATTATCGGAATTTGACCGAATATGAACATACAAAATGATGCCAACCCTCTGCCAAATCCATCGAATTTGTTGTTACTACATTCACTAGCGTGCCAACGCTGAATTTAGTTTAGACATTCACGACCGTTCCATTCCGTCTGTTAAAAGTTAAAACCCATTGCGCACGCGCACATCCCCTACTCCCGCGCCGATAGAAAGCCGGCACTTACGCGCTGCGTTAGTGACCCGTGCGCAACACCTTCGGGAACTGACGTCTGTGAGACGGACAGATGCAACAGTTTTGTTGTTGTATTAAGGAGGCAAACATTCTGCTATGTAGATACTATTAATGTATGTTACCCCGCTACGCACGCGCTCATGCCCGACTCCCGCGCCGATAGGAAGTCAGCACTTACGCGCTGCATTAGTGACCCGTGCGCAACACCTTGATACAGGTCGAAGGGACCCGTCGGGAACTGACGTCTGTGAGACGGACAGATGCAACCGTTTTGTTGTTGTATTAAGGAGGCAAACAATCTGCTATGTAGATACTATTAATGTATGTTAACCCGCTACGCACGCGTTCATGCCCGACTCCCGCGCCGATAGGAAGTCAGCACTTACGCGCTGCATTAGTGACCCGTGCGCAACACCTTGATACAGGTCGAAGGGACCCGTTGGGAACTGACGTCTGTGAGACGGGAAGATGCATCAGTGCGAGGGGTCTCTTTAAGCATAGCTCGGCTCACGCCTTCCAATCCAATTCGATGCTCCTGGCCTCGCTCTGGCTCAGTCGTTGGTAAATGTCGGATTGATTGTCGTATGTAAAGCATGCGACCCTTTCTAGCAAGTTTGTTAGAACGAGCGAGACCAATCTCGATCGTGCTACACATCCTAAAAGCTTGTTTGATTTGAGGTAAGTACCTATTCTTGAACTAAGAAATTCATTTGGAAGATTTTAAGTTATCTCGAATGAAGTGAAATACAATACAATACAAAAGAAATACTCTTTATTGCACACCTCACACAAACAAAGCAGTTACAGAGAGAAACAATACAATAACATGTTGATAGAGGTAGACAAAAGGCGGTCTTATCGCTGAAGAGCGATCACTTCCAGACAACCTTTGGGTATTTTGGTAATTAGATTATGCAGTAGGTGGTGCAGAGATTACTATTAACAAAAAATCTAAATGATTATAAAAATAAACGTACATATACACAATCATACAAATAACACAAATACATAAACAGTCAGCCATGCAGGGTTAGGGGAGAGACAAATAATGTTCTTATTATAATGTTCTTAAGTTATCTTGAGCCGAGATTTTTTCTCTCGGTCCGATAGAATGACTTTTCGTGTCATTCAAGATAACCGCGGTCTTCCTAATGAATTTCTTTATTCGAGTAATTATTGTTTTCTGTGCATCAAAGCTGAGCTACATAGGAATGCGTCAAGTAAACATGAGATAGGTACATTAAAAACAAAATCAGCCATTCATAAGCCATGTCGCAACTTCCATATCGAAAATGCTTTAATTATTAACACAAAATCTTAACCTAATTGAAATATGTAAATCCAACCGGATACGTACATTATCGGTACCCACCCATGTATTTATTCTAAACAATTTACTTTGAAAATCTCCTGCGGCGCATATCATGAGCTTTCAATTTCAACCTAATTTCTATGTAGAGAAGTCATGGTTTTAAATTAAATTACGTTTCAAGATACATGTTTGGATGAATTATATAAAGTTTATACGTAGATGCAACTTCGAAATCAAGACAAATTGGTCGACTTCATTTGCCTATCGTTTATGGTTTTTATTTCCATTAGTCTGTGATTTATGGTATATTTTATTTTAAGATCCACTTTTGCGGTTAGGGATTGATAAAATTGTATCTATAATTCAAAAGTAGAACCAGACCGTTGTAGAGATTAAGTTGCACGTAGGGCCGATGGCCGTTGGGGCGGAAAGGTTCTCGAGTGGCGACCACGTACCGGCAGGCGCAGCGTGAGTAGCCCCCCACAATGTGAACCGATGACCTGGTAAAGTTCACCGGTCACTGTGACACTGTTTTGGGTAGGCCTATGTCAAGCAGTGGACGTCTTTCGTATCAGCCGAAAGACGTCCACTGCTGAACATAAAGATGATAATGAATTCAAAAGTAGATTTAACTCCTCCCATTGACAATTTGACAAAGCTAAAATCAGTGTCAATCAACTTTAACTTTGGGCTTATCTTATCTAGATGCGAGCCCTTTCGGATACACTTCGACCCAGTGGGATCTTTTGTGCATTTGCCCTCCCCTTTATAGCTACTCCCAAGCTCGCTCCATCATTTCCATAAAACGGATTGCAGCTCAGCGGAAGCACCTTGAATTCCTTTGGTTGCGGGTAGCCGTTACCAAAGTGACTCATTATTCTGGCAAGGGCGTGACATTCACACAGTAAGTGTTCCATAGTCTCATCCTCCTCGCCACACATTCTACAGTCTACAGTCTACACTGTCCGATAGTATCTTGGCCAAGAGATCCTTGACCCCGAAGTGACCTGTGAACACCCCAGATATAATTCTGAGTTACTTCCTGCTGGATTTCCAGAGTTTTTTAGTCCAGCCCGAGCTGAAAGAAATAAACAGTGAATCCTAATGAAATATCAGTAAACTTAACTGAAATATCAGTAAACTTAACTGTTTTTAGGGTTCCGATACCTCAAAAGGAAAAAACGGAACCCTTATAGGATCACTCGGTTGTCTGTCTGTCCATCTGTCACAGCCCATTTGCTCCGAAACTAGTGGACCGATTGAGTTGAAATTTGGTACACGTATGTAAATTGGTGACCGAAAGATGGACGTGTAAAGTAAATTAATGAATTTTGAACAAAGAGGCCACTTTTGGGGGGTAAACTGGAAAATTAAAAAAAAAAGTTTCGCAAACTGTATTGTGTGATATATCAAATAAAAGGGGTTGTTGTAAGCATGTCAAATATATTTTTTTAATAATTTTAGCAAAAACAGATTTGAAGTAATTTAGGAAAAACGACGAGAAAATGGACCATCCCCCCCCCTTATCTCCGAAACTACTAGGATAAAAATTCTGGAAAAAATATGGAAAATAGTTCCTTGCCTAAAGATTACAGGAAAACCTATGAGAAGTTTGAGTATTCAAAAACACTTATGAAATTTAGATTATATACGGAACCCTCACCACGCGAGTTGAACTCGCACTTGTACGGTTTTTTCAGTTAAGTTTACTAATATTTCATTAGGATTAACTGTTTATTTCTTTCAGTTGGCTTAAATCTAATGTAGGTAGGTACAGTCAGCGTCGTATTGTATAGACTAAGTATAGTTAGTTGCAGCTTGCCATTGTCTACTTTGGCTGCTACTAACTATATGATGCTGACTGTACGATAGATATCTTTGTATAATGATAATAGCATGAAGCACCAAAACTGTAGGTAAGTTTTTTAGCAGGTAAGGTACTTACGAATGCAGTGAAATACATAAATAAAACTATAATAAACGCATTTTATGGCGGAAGTGGAATTTATTTACTCGTAAACAGCTCGTATAAATTTAACATTTACGGATGCAATCTCCGAACAATATTATTAGATAAGTCAATGTATGAGTGAGGCATGTTCACGAAAAAAAGTAGCCACCGTTGTATAATTCAGGTTTTCAATATTAAATGACATTTTTTTAAGAAATTAGTTATTTAAAAAGAAGATCTCTTCACGTCTCGTTTTGAGTTGCGTTTTGAATGTTTATATCAGCTGCTATCAATTTTTGGGCTAACTTTCGAAATCTCTGGATTGTAGTCTTAGATTTTATAATTTTCACGTTTGGGTCATAGAGATTCATTTTTTGCTTTACTCAAATAGATTATCGATGTTATCATTTTCCGCGAATATATTTCCAGACCTTACCGTATGCAGATCGTAAATTGTTTTAAATCAAGCCAGAAGTAGACAATTTCTATGCAATCATTTTAGCTTTAAGCCTTAACTTAACTGGCATTATGTAGGATCTCACAACTTTTAAGGAAAAATGTATGGATTTTAGATTCTCACACATAAAAAAGAATACTCGGTTGGCTATCTAATTGCGGTTTGAACTACCTAGACCTACTGGGTGACAGTGGAGACTTAGTTTTTGATGGCTACTTGTTTTCGTGAACAAGCATATGTCGATCGTTTAGGAGAACGACCCCTGAGTGAGACTCAGATGATGAGACAGAAAAGTCGGAATGTAGACTTCGGCCTTCAAGCCTTCAAGGGACCAGATAAGGATGCTACCGGGACAGCACAGCTAGCACAAGACTCATTTAAATTGTTGTTGTTGTTGTAGTATTTGTATATTAAAATTTTATCGTCGTCTAGTTCCCATAATACAAGCCTTATTCAGCTTAGGGGCTAGGTCGATCTGTGTAAGATTGTCCGCAAATATGTACTTATTATTATTCAAAATTTCAAAGTAGGTATAGGTATTAGGTACCCATGTAGGTAGTGGATAGTGATATAAGACGAGACAAGTGAATCGCTAATTTGCGTTACTGTAGCGCCAAGTATGTATTTCCCCTCTCACAAACAAAAACAATAAGTATTGATGTAAAAGTTACCCCTCCATGCACCCTCTGAAGCTGTTAATGTAAAAACAAACATGGAAGACTTTTATTCGAGATGGCATTGATTTATAAAGACGAATATGACTGTACGGATTTTAATTTAATTCATTTATCAACTTGGTTTATTATGTTTTAATTAGTGTATGTTTAGGTGCCCCTTTTTTCCCGTGGTTCGTAAATGGTGACTACAGGATAGGGTTGAAGTGTGTTGTAGGCGATAGGTTAGCAACCCGTCACATATTCTCCTTTAAGAAGCCTTTAAACCTGGCTAAATACAGTGCACTAACTGGAGGACTTTATGGTGGTTATACCACCATCTCTCACTCATTAGAGCGATTGGTTTGAACTAACCTCAGTTAGTGCACTGCGTAGTCAGGTCTAAAGCGAAGTTTAAACCTGCAATCGCCAGATGTCATCATTTTCCTAGCGTTATTCCCGGTTGTGCCCTATAGGAGCCCGGGATCTTTCCTCCAAAAGCTAAATGTGGTGCTGAAAATTTAACACCACACGGGAATCATATCAGCTGTCTCGGCGCCCAATACGAGTTTACTGCATTTGGTGTTGAGACACTGGGACCGTGGGGTAGGAGTGCGCGGGAGCTCCACAAGTCACTCGCCAAACGGTTGAGGGACACGAGGGTTCCTGAGTGGCGGGCGTGCCGTCTCTCGGTGCGCCCCCTTTGACGAGGTAGGGGGGAATAATTCCCCGGAGTTGAGTCCGCAATGCGGACAGCCGATGGCGAGGTTGCGGAAGTGTGCCCAGGGCGTTCCCGTGGCCTCGCCTTTTAGCGCAGAGGCGGCACATAGAGGGGTTTTTAGTGGGTAAACCATAGGCCTCATTAGCCGACATGGGAGTCCCACATAACCACCAGGGCCTGTCCCCGCGCCCTGGTGGTATGCGTAAAGCATTTTCCCCTCTTAAAAAACAACAAAAAACAAAAAAAAAGCAACGGGTGACCCTCGCGCGGGCAGCTTTCTTGCGCAAAGGATTGCTATTGCAATCCAGCGCGGGAATGCTGCCTGCGAGATGGGTACACTACCTAGGGGTCCAAATTTAGATAGTATTTTTATTAATGTTCAGTTTTAGTTATTTTAATTTAGTTTTAGTTCTAATTTAACATTTGTAGTGTACTTAATACCTACACGTTACCTGTAATAATATTTAAATAAGTTATATCGGGTAAGTTCAAGCTCATACAAACACATTCAGAAACACTGCATTTTGGAGCAAAGGTATGGTCACTATTTTCATACACATTAACACACCCACACATTTTATAACTCACATGCTTTCTCCATCCAAACCAGGCCTAGCACCGTTTGTTTGTCGGTCTGTCTGTTAATCACTCTTTTGTCAGACGCATTGACAGGTGCCTGTCAAATCTCGTGTCGTAACTGATTTGTACTGTAAATAACTCTCAAGGTAATAGTGACCGTGACGTGGAAGTATTAAGGTTGTAATTTGATTGTAGTTTATGTGTTGTTGTTAAATTAAATAATTGAGATGTTTGCGATAATATTCTATTTGTTATGCTGATGTTGTCTGTCTCGTCTCGAGTTTGTGTCTATAATTTTGTGACAGTTGACAGGTATTTTTATTTCTTTACAATAGTTACGTTTCGGTAAAGACATGTAATTACTTATTAGAACTATTAAAACAAAAGGCCCACCTACCTGCCTGCCGTGCCGGCCTGTTACCTATAACATCAAACATTTAAGATCATAATATGTATAAGCAGAGATATGCTATAATATAAAATTTGTAATTCCATTTTCTGTAAAACGAAATTTAGTTTATCCTTTTAGTCCTAACTAGCTTCCGCCCGCAAACTCGTGCGTAGACCCGGGATAAAACCATCCTATATTTTAATCCAGGCTATAACCTATCTTCGTGCAAGTTTTCATCCAAATAAAGTTCGCCTGAAAGACAATATAATCGCAAATACATAGCATAGGTACATACTACACATCGGTCTAGAGACTCAAAGTCAAAGTGATTTATTCCTCAATTTAGGCATATTACATGCACCTATGAATGTCGATAAACTACCACCGGTTCGGAAAGAAAACCTCTGCCTCGAGAAGAACCGGCGTAAAAAACTCGGCGAGGTGTAATTTTTTCAAAACAGTATACAATATATCATTTCAGTATCAGAGTATTATAAAATTTTAAAATTACATTGCTACAGTAGTAAGCCTATTTATTTTACGATAGATTTAGAAATCTATACACATCTATCTATAGAGTGCAGGATTTTATCGCTGCCAAATATCCCTATCCATGATGTAGTCGTTTATCTTATAATATGCTTTTGAAATAAGTGTCCGTTTTACGACAGATTTGAATTTAGAGTCAGTAAGTTCGGTAATGTGTTTTGGAATTTTATTGTAGAATTTTATACAATTTCCCAAGAACGACTTTTCGCTTTTACTAGCCTGTAAAAAGTTGTTTTGAGCTTCCCTGCGCTTCTGGTAACCTTGGGCCTATCAGTGTTGTTGGGTAGTTGTATAAATTCTTCCTAACATACCTAATTATTTCAAATACGTATAGCGCCTACTGGGCTGGGACTGGGCCTAATTCGCCTTAATCATACAAAACGGAACGCATGTTTATTTATAATACTTTTTTTATTTCATCGCTACCAGTGTCGGGCGATTAGTTTTGACGAATCAACTTTAAACCAAAATTTCACAGTCTTACAAAACCGAACCAAGCCTAAACAAACAAATTAACATAAATAAATACTTTGAAATCATAATTTACGACGCAGTAAGTTGTATAGGTGAGAATTGGATATTAAGCGATCAAATCCGGGTCGTAGGGCTAGTTAATATGCAAATATTGTAGTTAAGGGCTTTTTAATCGTCGGATTAGCCGATTTTGTTTGACAGTAATTCTTTGATACTCCGTGACATGGGTAAAAGGTTTTAAGCGCCACTGCATCCCATATAACTTTAAATCATATATTACGAAGGTTGAGTAGGGTATGAGAGCGGAAATTTAGTGTAAGTAACTGTGTACTTTCCTAATCTTTGTTACTTGTGCATGTGGAGGCACTGCTTTAGAAATTTAGTGTAAGTAAACTGTACTTTCCAAATTTTTGTTACTTTGCATGTGGAGGCACTGTTTTAGAAGTTTCGGTTATAAATCGATTTGTGGCGAGGGCTAATAAGTATGCAGTTTTATTCCATAGAGGCTGTGGAAGAAAACTACATAAATATTTGCCCTCGCCATAAATCGAATTTCAACCGAAACTTCCTTGGGATTAAAAATGTTCAGTCCCGCAGATACGAGTATATATACCGAGATTGATGTAAGGCTGCGGGGTTGGATGTTTGTGTGATAGACGACGTGAATAGAAAGGATGGGTGACGAGTGGACAGGCGATATAGAGCTCTATCCCGGTATTTGCGGGATCCCGCATAGAAATTGATATTATTGGTATAAGGACTATAAGGTGAATTAAAAAAAAGAAATAAAAAACATATGTACTTTTATTGAGACCAAAAATATAAAAAAAACAACAACAAAAACTTAGAAAATTTACAACAGAATGTTGAAAAACCTAACTAAAACTTTGGTTTCATTCAATGGCATTCATTTGAAAATGTTTCGTAGAAAACACAGCATATCTAAGTTGTCATCTGCCAACGAGAACGGTCGAGTCCACGTCTCACTGCAGTCCCGCAAATCCCGCGGATCCCGCAGCAAGCGGGACTGGAAAATAGCGCGGGATCTCGGAATACCGCGGTACACCGGGACTGGAAGCCCTTGTTTAGCCTACCCTTGGCCTACCTTTCCACTAACCACTCTTTATAGGTACCTATTGTGATACCCCTTAATAACCTTCTTGTCAAATGACTGTCATTCCTACGCAACTCAAAAATATTTTCAGTTTTATATTAATTACAAAAACTATATTAAAGTGCCTTGAGGTCTCAGTTATTATATTTATATCTATTCGTAGATATAATTTTTATGCATTATCTTCTGCGCATTTTATGTAGGTATACAATTGTCATGTATGCGCGCACTTTTGTGACACCAATCTATTGTGCATTATACGCTGGGGCATTCAGAGTGCGCGAACGCATAACAAATAGAGATATAAAAATAGTGATGATAGTTTTAATTAACCTATTGTAATGGGTTATTATCAAACAATCGTGGAGCCCTTTACGGTTACATAACCTTACGTAAGCATTAAATGTAGTATAATATATGTAATAATATAACATAATATATGTTGGCTTAACTTAATGAGCTTCATTACAGCTACAAATTGGATAATTTATTAGATAATCGTGGTTTACAGGGATAGTAGGTAGTAGGTAAGTTAGTAACAGCACTTTGATTATGTGAGCGCATTTTAGTACACTTACAAAAAACCGGCCAAGTGCGAGTCGGACTCGCGCACCAAGGGTTCCGTACAAACCTGTAGGTATATAAGTATATTATTAAAAATATTTTTCTTGCATCATGTAACTAAAAATTTACGGTTTTCGCAATTTTCCCTTTATCTGTGCTATAAGACGTTGATTCTTACCAAATTTCAAGCTTCTGAGTTCACGGGAAGTACCCTGTTAGTTTTGATACCCTTGCGAGTTTCGAAAATTTGCAGAAATTTGCGGCATAAACGGCTGTATCTTTTGATTGCGGGCTTAGAAGTTTCATTTTTTCACAGCTCCAAGGGACAGTAGACTTGAGTACCTATTTGATATAAATTTTAGCTTGATACCTCCACGCGTTACTGAGAAAAAGGGTCTTGACAGACGGACGGACGGACAACAAAGTGATCCTATAAGGGTTCCGTATTTTCCTTTCGAGGTACGGAACCTTAAAAAAAACGCGGGTTTATATAATCATTGCAGTCCTCATTTGTTTGTGCGTGGTCGAGTTATAAATTCCAAATCGGATCGTGCACGTCCATACTATAAAGCCAGAACGAGTAATTAAGTAGCTTTTTAATCTCATGTCCTTACTTCGTAACTTGAACTGCCATTTTAAGAACTTTGGATGCACGCTTTGAGTAGAACCTTATCGATCGATATTGAATGTCGCGTCGGCACAATACCTACAAAGAAAAACTCCGATTTTGTTTTGTATATACCAAGTGGTTTTACATAAGTATCATAGCTGTAGTTCTACATTTAACCGATTTCAGATACCTATCTTGAGATGGCTGAAATCTCGCGTTACTTCAGAATGAGCCTATTAAATTTCACATTTAACAGATTTCAGATACCTATCTTGAGATGGCTGAAATATCGCGTTACTTCAGAATGAGCCTATTAAATTTCACATTTAACAGATTTCAGATACCTATCTGAGATAGCTGAAATTTCGCGTTACTTCAGAATGAGCCTATTAAATTTCACATTTAACAGATTTCAGATACCTATCTTGAGATGGCTGAAATATCGCGTTACTTCAGAATGAGCCTATTAAATTTCACATTTAACAGATTTCAGATACCTATCTTGAGATGGCTGAAATATCGCGTTACTTCAGAATGAGCCTATTAAATTTCACATTTAACAGATTTCAGATACCTATCTGAGATAGCTGAAATTTCGCGTTACTTCAGAATGAGCCTATTAAATTTCACATTTAACAGATTTCAGATACCTATCTTGAGATGGCTGAAATCTCGCGTTACTTCAGAATGTAGCAGCCCACTAAGCTTTATACGTTTTTTAGGGTACCGTACCTCGAAAGGAAAAAACGGAACCCTCATTGGATCACTCGGTTGTCTGTCTGTCCGTCATCACAGCCGATTTGCTCCGAAACTACTGGACCGATTGAGTTGAAATTTGGTTCACATAAGTAAATTGGTGACCCAAAAATGAACGCGTAAAGTAAATTAATGAATTCTGAACAAGGGGCCACTTTTGGGGGGTAAACTTGAAAATTAAAAAAAAAAACTGCGAAAACTGTATTGTGTGACATATCAAATGAAAGGGGTTGTTGTAAGCATGGCAGATATTTTTTTTTATAATTTTAGAAAAAATAGATTTGAAGTTATTTAGGAAATAAGACGAAAATTGACCATTCCCCTCCCTTATCTCCAAAACTACTAGGCTTAAAACTCTGAAAAAAAATATGGAAAATAGTTCCTTGCCTACATAATTACAGGAAAACTTATAAGAAGTTTGAGTATTCAAAATAACGGGAAAATTCTCAATATTTTTGTGTATTTTGTATGGAGCGCCTAATGCTTACAGAGAATAGGATTTTTTCGGAACCCTCACCACGCGAGTTGAACTCGCACTTGTCCGGTTTTTAGCATTGCTTGTAAATATTATTCACAGTTATTTGCCGATGAGTTTTCCGATTACCGTGACTGAAGTATTTAATGATATTGTATGTATTCATACGTCTACGGTATGAATTCTCAATATATCAAGCTCTATTTCTCAAGTCATAAGATTCATAAGCGAAATAAAAGCCTGAATATTATTGTAGGTATTGCGATTTCCAAAAGACTATTTGCAAAGATATACACTGTCAAGTTGATGAGAGCGCTGAAAGGTTTGTCTGTCCTATGGATTTGACGTTTGACATGTCCAGTCATCTGCCATATCAGTCTTATGACACACTGACACTGGACATAACAAGAGAATGAGAAACCAATTTTTTTATGGTTCCGTATTACTAATACTTCGCTGTCCGTCCGTCCGTCCGTCTGTCTGTCACCAGGCTGTATCTCAAGAACCGTGATAGCTAGAGAATTGAAATTTTCTCAGATTATATATTTCTGTTGCCGCTATAACAACAAATACTAAAAAACCGGCCAAGTGCGAGTCGGACTGGGGCTCCCATACAACAGACATGATTTTTTTGTCGTTTTTATAGATAATGGTACGGTTCGTGCGCGAGTCCGACTCGCACTTGGCCGGTTTTTAAAGTGTGATATGTTGCAACAAACATCTTCAGAATTGGCGTCAAGTTTGAGTTCTAGTGACGTTTTTTCATGAGAGTAGGACGCCGATGATGAAAATGTTACATATATTTAATACTCGCTTTCCGCCCGCGACTTCGTCCGTGTATAATACGGTTCCTCATACAGACTTTCATTTCCTATTTCATCTCCTTAAAATGTGAGTTTTGGTATAAGAACTATCTTACGTTCATACTCATAAATCGATAGCCTATATAGCCATTTAGGCGAGAAAACGGGACACGAAGACAGACATAGTTTTTTATTTACAAAGTGTTAATTCATTTAGAATTTTGGTCAATTGCGTGTCGGATTTTAGTTTTCCCATACGTTTTGAGACCCAGCGCCTGATGAAGTCAACGAGGAAAATCATTTGGTCTCCGTACAAAGTCTCATCCCCTTTTTCGTCCCTAAAAGGGATGAAATTTCCTATTCTGTCCTATTCTGATATACAGCCTATATGTTTAATATTACCTCAAATTGTAACGAAAAGTAGGTTTTAGTACTATGAACCGATATCACAAGAAAGGTTCAAGTTAGTCTTAACTACCAAAGCGTAATTATTCTTTTGAAAATTTATCGAGCAGCAATGTATTGCGCACACTCCTTTGAAAAATGGAAGAAGCGGGTCACTTGTGACAGTTGTGACGTCGTGTCAGTAAGACGATACATTGCGTGATGAATATACCTAGATATTTTTCTAGCACGAACGACTTATTGTAAGTGATTGACAATATAAAAACATCGACAGTCCTGTTATCGATAAGTACCACTTCAACGTCATAGAGGTAAATAAATTCAAATATATATAGGGTAATAGGGTGCGTTAAAAAATTGATAATAATAACAAAACTATCAATTTATTTATATTTTACAAACAATTTGCAATACTTTCGTAACTTTCTTTCTTCGTGTCACTAAATTAATTATCACCTACTTTACTTTATAACACACACACACCGAAATTGTCTTTAAAATCGACGCAGAATGTCACAACATGTAGTTTTTCCCAAACCCATTTTTGGTCCCAAAAAAATCTGTGTCTCTGTATATGGTTACAGTGTAGGTGCACGCGGCGTCTAGGTAGATAGCCAATATATGTCTGTGGTTGTATGTAGGTACGTATTGTCGTTGAAGTAGTATGTACTTATCGATAGCAGGATTGTCGATATTTTTATTGTGGCAAGCACTAAACAAATGTTGTTCCTGCTAGAAAAATATCTAGGTATAGTGATGAATTATTTTATAAGGAAAAAAAATTGGTAGTTAAGAAAAATACGGTTACGGTAGATCGGTTCATAACCCTAACACCTACGTCTGGTTACAATTTGAGGTAATATTAAACATACAGGCTGTATAAGGTATATAATTAGAAAGTGTCATATAAATTCGTCCAGTAGTTTTTGAGATTAAGTGGAACGTACATCCATCCATATCATACATCCATACTTTCACGTTTATAATATTACTAGGATTGTTTATTATTTATTGATTCAAATAGGCCTTCAGCTAGCACTTTTGCAAGTCAAAATTGATTCTAACTCTAGGTAACATACTTAATTAAGTTACATTTACATTTGGTGGTGGTGCCAGGTGTCAGGTCATGCAGAAGCTTCCAGGCATCTTTGTCTTCTATGAATTGGCTTGATTCTTAATGTATTTGAATGTAGGTATTCCTCCGTCATTGTCTTTCCCTCATTATTGCTTGACCTAAATGACATTACGATTGAGACAGGTAACATGACTAAAGCTTGAGGTTTCTCACCTGCGGCTGCGCTTGCGCTGACCACAAATGGATCGATGATCTAGACAGTTCGTAAGTAGACATGTACTCAAGTAAAGGATACCTGTTAAGTAAAGGAGATATACATTCTAATATATAAAATGCACTAGGAATCTGTCGTAAAATAAATAGACTTTCTACTGTAGCAATGTAATTTTCAAATTTTATAATACTCTGATACTGAAATGATATATTGTATACTGTTTTGAAAAAATGACACCTCGCCGAGTTTTTTACGCCGGTTCTTCTCGAGGCAGAGGTTTACTTTCCGAACCGGTGGTAGTTTATCGACATTCATAGGTGCATGTAATATGCCTAAATTGAAGAATAAATCACTTTGACTTTTGACTTTGAATATACGAGATAGCTTTTATCCCAAAAAATCATCACCTAAGGGAGTGAAATGGGGGGCGAACGTTTATGCCGCAAAAACGAATTCGAACCAAGGAATTCGAAGACAATATTAAGGATCAAGAAATCTTGAATTTCTGTTCAGGCCTAACCTACAACAGCTTCTTAGAAGCAATCAACACGTACACTTTTAATTGACAGAATAAATTTCAATACAATGAATAAGCAATTCAAGTGACGAAAAAAACAAACACAACCGTAAACAAGTCGTCGCAAGATAAAGATCGGAGATTCATTGCTTCGGTTATCAGTCCCTAATTTATTGACTCGTTAACTATCGGTTAACTATAAAGTTAACCATTGTTGAGGTTTTATAGTTCCCGGACCATGACCTTACTTACTTTTACATGTGTTGTCACAAGGGACAACGGACGTACGATTCAATTTAAACTTTTTTTTACCACAGTAAAACATGAACTTTATATTAGAGGACTAATTGGAAGTAAGTTTATCAGTAATAACTTAAAATTGGGTTGTGCCCTAAATTTTTTTTACGATTCCATTCGAACCAGTTTTTGGAGAGGAACAAATGTTTGTATGGGAGCAACTACAATTAAAAAATATAAATACCCAAAAAAATGAGTTAAAGACGGACCTCGCTGGCGGCAGCCGAAAACGTATCATACTGATTAACATTGAATCGTGACGTCAAAGTGTAATATTTGTACTAATCGTTGTATTGAAAATCAAGTAAATTGCTGTTTCAGTCGTGAAATACTGCGTTTAGGACCACAGTTGTTATACAATTGTGTTTCTGTAAAAGCGTAAGGATTCTATTGGTAGCTTTAAATTTACTTTTGGACATTAAAAAAAATGCATATTTTTTCTAAACTTTCAAGAGTTTCAAGGCCCATTTCTTATTATTATTTTAATAATATTTCTTAATTTATACTTAATTACATTTATTTGATGGTTTACTATTTTAGCAACAATGCGTTATCAATTTTAACATGTGGAAACTACCCTATTTATAAAATACTAGCTTCCGCCCGCGCGGGTTTAGACTCGGGATAAAAACTATCCTATATTTTAATCCAGCCTATAAAATATCTCCGTGGAAATTTTCATCCAAATCGGTTCAGCTGTTTAAGCGTGATTGAGTAATAAACATCTAAACATTTTCACAACTCCAAGGGACAGTAGACTTGTGTGACATATCAAATGAAAGAGGTTGTTGTAAGCATCTCAGATATAATTTTATTATAATTTTAGCAAAAACAGATTTGAAGTAATTTAGGAAAAATATCTCCGAAACTACTAGCCTTAAAATTCTGAAAAATATATGGAAAATAGTTACTTGCCTAAAGATTACAGGAAAACCTATAAGAAGTTTGAGTATTCAAAGTAACGGGGAAATTCTCAATATTTTACGGAACCCTCACCACGCGAGTTGAACTCGCACTTGTCCGGTTTTTTACAGCTTCAAGGGACTGTAGACTTAAGTAGGTATATGGTTTTCATTTCAACTCGATAACTCCACGCATTGCCGAGATAAAGGGTATTGACAGACAGACAGACGCGCGGATAAAAAAGTGATCCTATATAAAAAGGGTTCCGTTTTTCCTTTTGAGGTAAGGAACCCTAAAAATTGTTCGGAGTTGACTGTCGTTGCACCAAGTCTCGGAGAAAACAATATAGCTTCCTTATACTTGGGATTATTTGAATTGGCCGATTTGCATCAAAGCAGTCCATTCTAAAAGCAACTCTACCGTCCAAGGTACAAGATTCAAGGTACATTAAGTTACCAACCATACCAACAATCCTTACAGTTTAACTACCTACCGTTACTAAGTTTATCAATGACCATAATAAAATCAAGTATTATGACGTAATTTCCGTATTTTGAATCTTAAAGGAAATACGAGAAAGTTTCGCCTCTTATACAAATCGCAACATAGTAGGTATCGGTAATAACTAAATGACTATATTGGTAATAATCAATGGGCGGCCGATTCCGATAGATGCAATATGGTGACGAAAGCATAAGATGGATAAGACTTTTATTAATTATTTTTATTTTTATTTCGAACACATAACAAATTTATATGGGGTACACATAGAGTACCAAAAAACATAGAGAATAAAAACCTGGAGGTTCATTTATGCATAATACTTATGTTAACAAAACAACCTAATAATAAGACATAAAAGGCATGATTTTATAAGAAATTTGAGTGATGGTGAAAAAATTCCAAATAATGGTGAAGTATCACTTTACTGATACACCTCATCATCATCATATCAGCCGAAAGACGTCCACTGCTGGACATAGGCCTCCCCCAAAGAGTGCCACAATGACCGGTCCTGCGCCACCCGCATCCAGCGGACTCCAGCGACCTTTACCAGGTCATCAGTCCACGTTGTGGGGGGCCTACCCACGCTGCGCCTTCCGGTACGTGGTCGCCACTCGAGAACCTTTATATTAATTATAATCGTTTATTGCACCATGGTAAAATAAAAGTTCTTACAATATTTACATATGTAGATGTAGAGAGATCATTTTCCCTGTATAAGTGGAAAGTGACCTACCTGTAAAAGGAATGAACTGAAAATATCTGATAAGTACCTGTTAAAAAAAATATAATTATTTACTTCAATAAAATTCTATACCGATTTTGCAATGATATTCTCATTTTTTTTTAAATTGAAGCTACGGTATGCGGCTGTCAAGCGGCGGTCGTGGGTTCGAATAGCGGCTCGTACCAATGAGTTTTTCAGAAGTTATGTACGTAATATTTACCGTTAGCTTTTCGGTGAAGGAAAACATCGTGAGAAAACCTGTCGCGGTCTAATCCCCATAAAGTCTAGTTTCCCCTCTGGGTTGGAAGGTCAGATGGCAGTCGCTTTCGTAAAACTAGTTCCTACGCCAAATTTTGGGATTAGGTGTCAAAGCGGACCCCGAGCTACTTTTGGACACAACCGGGAATAACGCTAGGAGGATGATGATTCTCTTTTTTTTTAATCATTTGTAGTCATATCCACATTACGTTTACGTACCTATATCGTTCGACATTATTTTGACGTAATTTGCATCCGTCACCCGCCTATTACTAATAATGTGTGCGGTGCGTTGCAGTTTCCCTGAGAGATTCTATGGCTATGAGGAACATTATTAAGTTACTAATACATAGAAAACATTCAAGACCCAGAAACAAATATTCATGATGAGCACAGGGATCGGATACCGGTATTTTCTCCATACAAATTAAACCGGTATTATTTCGTTCTTTGGTTATAATATCATTTTTGATCGGGCAGTCTAATAATACGAATATGTTACCTAAATACATGATAGAGTCCTACATTAAGAGCCTAAAATAATTCAAAATATTAGACTACTTCGGGGATTTTTGAAAAAACCGGTTCCGATCCCTGGATGAGCATGAATATTTGTTTCCGAGTCTTGGATGTTTTCTTTGTATTTAAGTATTTATATCTATTATACAGCCTGTATGTTTAATATTACCTCCAATTGTAACCAGAGGTAGGTGTTAGAGCTATGAACCGATATTGCAAGAAATTTCTCTTAACTACCAACTTTTTTTGTCCATATAAAATAATTCAGCACGCAATGGATCACTACTTTGTCTTACTGACGCGACGTCACAATTGTCACAAGTGACCCGCTTCTTCCATGAGTCAAATGTGTGTACGCAATACATTGCTGCCCGATAATTTTTCAAAAATTTATTACGCTTCGGTAGTTAAGATTAAATTAAAATTTTCTTGCAATATCGGTTCACAGCCCTAACACCTACCTCTGGTTACAATTTGAGGTAATATTAAAAATACACGCAGTATATATTGTCGTCTAGTACCTACCTATAACACAAGCCCTATTGAGCTTGCCATACCAGTGCTACCTAACTGCGCCGTGGGAACTCAGAATTATACCTAAACTTTGCGCGCCGCATTCGGTACATCCGCCAGTGGGTTGACGCACGCGCTCACGGCCGGACGCTGCTTACGCGTACAAGAAAAGTTATTCACCAATTCTTTAAAAATGAGTTCGTAATGTTTTTTACGGAACACCTAATACCTATTTCAAATACTTACGTAATACATTTTTAAGGCCTGCTTGAGTTTCGGTAATTTTGTATAGGTACCTACCCCGAGCCTCCGACAAGTTTAGGTACTCCGCCACTCCGTTGTTTGTATTGATTTCATGTTTATATTTATCCATGTCTACCAGCAATTAGTATAATAGTTTACTTAGTAAGATTTGCGGGGTGCATGCATTGCACGGCCTAAGAAAGGGCGTAAACATCGTCGTTGCTATGGGGACTTATAACCTTTTGGAAGTGCTTGGAATGCACTCGCGAGGATGAAACACGTATCTAATCAGAATATTTTAAAATAACTTATGCCTAGTGACTAATTCCAAGTTTGCAATGCTACTTTTAAACTATTATACAATATGTCGTTATTTATATACTTACGTTATAAATAACGAAGATAGGAAGGTACCTACCTACCTACCAAACTTTATTTCGTACTGTCGTCGGGATAAACCTACTAACTTAAAAAAATTAAGTTACCTACACAACAAGTTTCGTTTTGTTAAACCTATGTGGTAGGTAGCTGGTAAATTAATAGGTACCTACATTCAGACTGTCGTAACCATAGACAGGGTGAGATATACTTGACATTACATTTTATTTAACATGCTGCGTTGATATGCCTGTATGTAGGTATGTAGCTATGGAGTTCAGATACAGGCAGAATCTCCGGAAATACAAGTCTTTTGAAAAATGAATATTGAAAAACGATAACAATTAAATTAATCTAATCAGTGAAGTGCATGGAATGTGTGGTTCTGCACGAATAATAAAACGTCCTAGCCGACACAATGTTTTTTTTAAATACTACGACGGTGGCAAACATACACCGTAGCCTTTGGACGATTGCGATTCCAGAAGAATCACAAGCGCGTTGCCGACCCTTTATTGATTTGAGGATTTGTTGTGACAGCTGAACGGAGATTTTTATTTTATTTATTTAGGTTCACCAACTAATTGTTAACATCAGTACATTCATGATTTCATTCATTTTGCATTGTAAAGATAGATGTCACAATCACTTATAGGTAAATACCACATGCGTTATAATTTATACAAAAACCTTACAATTTAAAATATAAAGTAGGTTCTTAAAAAAAACTTGTATTTTTATTAAAACGTTACGACGTCTGTTACGTAGATACATACAGCAGGGCAATTGCGTAACTCTTCATACGCGTGCCCGTACATATCACCTACCAGACTGCCAAAATATAATTGTCATGCCAAAAATCTCACGTTAACATTAAAATTGACATGTAAGTATCTTAGTAACGAACGTGTGATGTTCTAATAAAACTACAATAAATTTAAACTATCGTTAAGGTGCGTACGAATTAGAGCAGCCTCTGGTTGAGGCACGCACGGTTCACCTATTTTGCTCAACGCGCTCACGCGCTAAACATTTAGAGAAGGATAAAAATTCGTGCAACATTACATCAAGGTGAAGCAATTTGTAGTTGGTTACACATCATTATAAAAAAATATTTCAAAGAATAAACCGTTTTTTATTTCACTCAACTATTAATTATAACTTCATTTCTAAGCGGTGTCAACCCTAGCGTCTATTGACTGGGGAGTGCGGGCAACGACCGGCGCGTTCAAGGTTGCTCCATTGTTAAATTTAGTAGGCATGGAAAGCGGTAGGTATTCGCGTTTTTATTCAGAGTCGAGTATCTGTTCGTTAGAACTATTATATAATCTGTGGCCATACGCCTAGTTCGATTTGTGTAAGAATGTCCGCTGGATGCGGGTGGCGCAGGACCGGTCACTTTGGCACTATTTGGGGGAGGCCTATGTCCAGCAGTGGACGTCTTTCGGCTGATATGATGATGATGATGATGAAGAATGCCCCCTAGTATTTATTTATTCAAATAGTCTTCTAGTACCCACTACATATTCGATCCAATGAAAACCATTATATGATGTAGATATTGAGATATTGTAGATAGTGCAAGTAGTTGCAGCCAGTAAAGATTAAGATTTCTCTAAAGACTTGTCCATACGCATTGAAGATGCATCTTAATTACCATGCACTGCATGATGGCGCCGATATTTCCATGCAAACCGAAACAGCTTACAATATTGGAAAATTCCAAGACACATATGCCTTTCTTGCATTAGGCACCTGTAGAGAAAGTAAGCGATGACTGATTAGGGCAAGAGCCGGGTATTTAGAAGAAAAATGTATTATGTTCCTTTGAGCTGCGTAAGTAGTTTTGGCTTTTCGTGTTTGGGTTAGGTTTGAGCCTTGAACTGTAAGATTTATTATCGTCACGGGTCGCGGGAGTTGAGGCTTCTAAATTTCGTGTATGGTTTAGATTATTTCATGTGGCTGCACTTTTTACAAAACTGTAATTGGAATCCTCTACCTTGTTTATTGTTTATGTTTATTCAAATAGGCCTTCAGATAGCACTTTTGCAAGTTAAAACTGATTCTAACTCTATTCTATAGTTGATTAAGTTACATTTGTTGGTGGTGCCAGGTCATGCAAAAGCTTCCAGGCATTGGCTAATAAATTCTTCTATGTATTGGCTAATTGTGTAATAAGCTTTCTTTAATGAAGTAGATTTTACATGACTCTTGAATTTACCTTCTGTGAGCGCAGTGATTTCTTTAGGGATTTTATTATAAAACCGTATAGCTTCCTAAGATTTATTTTTAATTTTTGGACACTTGTACGGTAGAGTTGCTTTTTGAATGTACTACTTTGATGCAATAGGGTAGTTTCCTCATGATAAAATTGATAACGTAGTGTTACTAAATACAAATATCAAACTGTGACGTCATACTACAATGTCAATTAGTATGAAACGTTTTCGGCTGCCGCCAGTTCAAAGCAGTTTATGTAGAGGAACAAATGTTTGTATGGGAACAACTACCCACTTAAATAATATAAATACTTAGACAAAAAATTGAGTCAGACTGACCTCGCTGGCGTCAGCCGAAACGCTTCATACTAATTGACATAAAAGTATAAAGAAAAGAAAAAAAGAAAAGAAGACAAGTATGGCGTCACAGTTTGCTATTTGTACTAATCTTACGGAAAATCAAGTAACTAAATTGAAGAAGAAGAAGAAGAAGAAGAAGAAAATAGTTTGTTAGTGCAAAAAATATACATAGAGTGCAACAAAACTTAACTTAATACATATAATTTTTGAAGAAATTTGCACTAAAAGGCTTACACTCAGCTTGATGTCACGGAGCGAGCCAGAGGACACATTCCATGACGCTGATTTTCAGTGTAGCCATTATTTGGACTAGATGGCATAGCACTGAGAGAATTTTAAATACCTTATTAAGAAATACAAAATCTTCAAACCAAAGCAGAATATAAAAACCAAAAGAAAAAGAAAAACACAACGTAAATTAAAAATTACTCCTTTACGCTTAAGCTCTAATGTGTTATACTTAAAATATTTTAATATTGATCAGACTTTTACAAATATATAAAACGGCTGTGTGTGAGTCGGTGTATATGTGTGAGTGAGCAGATGAAAATGCGCGGGTGTATAATGTGAATGTACGGTTGCCTAGGTACTACATTTTTGTTTATCAATCAAACATTTTCGGAGGGACATTTTAAAAGAAGCTACTGTTTTGGAGTTTCGTATTGGTGGTGGCAAGTCATAACACTTGGTGGCAGCAAAACGAAAGCTACCACGAAAGGCAACCCTGCGGTGTGGATGACTTGCAAGTCGTGATGCGTGTCTTACAGCTCGCTGAGAGAAGTTTAGTTTTTGGAAAAGGTACGCTGGTACTTTATTTTTTATCACCCCAAAGAGTAATGTGGCGAAATGGAGATGTCTGCGCGAGCTCATGTTCATTAAATCATATCGATTTAAGAACGGAGTAATATGGGCACGTCGCGGGACGGGGAAACAAAAACGTGCACATGCGTTTTGAATTCGCTGCAAAGCTTTCCCAGTCCGAGCCAGTAGGCGCCCGCCGAATACAACATCACCGTAATTTAGTTTGGACAGTATAAGCGAATCACACAGTTGTATGCGCATATCAACAGGAAGACACTCCCGAATTCTGTACAATACCTTGAGTCTATAAAAGCAGTTTCGCATCGTCTCCGCGACATGCTTCTCAAATCTTAAGGATTCGTCCATTACCAAACCCAGATTACGAGCTTCTGCAACTCTCTCTAAATGAAAACCTTTTATAGAGACTTGTGGGTCATATGATGAAATTATATCAATCTGTTTCCTTGTACCTAACAACATAAATTTTGATTTGGAGGGATTTAAAATGAGATTATTTTGGTGACTCCAATTGACTATATTACATAAATCGTCATTGACTTTATTTACAGCTATACTTGTCTCATCTGTTTTAAAAGACAGGTACAGTTGAATATCATCGGCATATATTTGCTGTTTCAGTCGCGAAATACTGCGTTTAGGTCCATAGTCGTCATACAATTTTGTTTCCATATAAGCGTAAGGATTCTATTGGTAGCTTTAAGGACAGGGGGGGGCAGCCCCCCCCTGCCCGTCCCGTATCTCGCTACGCCCATGGGATTTACTGCCAAATGGCATTCTCTACCAGTCAACTATAAGGTCAAGCAGAGACTTAAAATGATGCAGACTAAATTCTCAAACCACAAGGCTAATTGGGTAACTTTTCGAACAAGCTCAAACTATAATTTGCCCGAACAAAATAACATTGTTGTAAATTTAAAGTACATAACCAAATGTTACGCAATAGACCGGCTGGACTTTATAATGTATCCTGCAATCAAAAGGGGACCAATCCCCATCAAATGAATTATTAAACACTGATTGATACCGGAAGCAGGCCCCCACAGACAAGACTAAAACGAACGCACCTGAGCCGGAAGTAGACCAGCCAATTGGCAGGAAACAGTTTTTGCGAGAACGACTAATTGATTTTAGTACACAGACCCTAGTCACTTAGTATGGATGGGGCGCTGTTAGTAAAAAGCAAGGTCAGTTGGTTATACTAACAATAATACGGTTAATCTCGCGTATTAAATATCACTGCGGGCGACGTGTTTCGAACGGACGGATTAAATAGCACGATTTAAACACTGATGACTTTTCTCTACCAACTGTTTTGGGTCACTAACATACCAACGTCACAAAATTGGCGCCAAAGGGTCGTAAAATAATGTCAAATGCACTCTGGGAATGTATTTCAACCTTAGAGCATACATAACTAGAGTAGCCTTTCAGTAACTTACAAAATCATACAAAGACAATTTCACAATCGATTAATGGTCATTCGCAAAATCGCCTCGCAAGAGAACACTGATCATAAAAATGCCCGCATGTTGCTGTAAGCACTTGATGGTATAAACGTTCAACCACTTCACGCTTTCAATATACAATTGAGTTTCAATATCCTATTAAGATGCTCCCCCCGCCCCCGCAAAATTCGGCAGACATTTTTGTACGCAAACACGACATAAGGCTACTCCAGTTATGTATGCTCTAAGGTTTAAACAAGCCATATGAGACACGTAAGAAATTCTTGCAAGCACCTTATGGGTACTTTCCAATTTTATGAAGGATCCGCAGTCCTCGAGGTTATGACGTCATTGTGTGCATTTCGATCCTGAGTCCGGAATATTCAGAGCATTTGTGACTAATCCAAGTGAATCAGGGTTCTAGTAAGATTACCAGCGAAAGGAATGTCGCTTATTAACCGACTTCAAAAAAGGAGGAGTTTCTCGTGACGGTTCTCAATTCGTCGGAATCTTTTGTGTTTTATGTAGGTATGTTATTCGATTACTCGAAGACGAATGGACGGCTTTGGAAAATTATTTTTTTGTTTGAAAGGGTATCCTTGCCAGGTGGTCCCATGGTGATCAGGTCACGATCTGACGATGGGATCCTCGAGAAATCGAGGGAACTCTTCAAATTTTAGAACTTGAAGCGATTTGGGAACTGATTTGAAGTCAGTTAAACTTTGCTTTTAAAGTAAACTTTCCTTTAAAATTCTAACAGCAATCTTGATTTATGATATGCTAAGTTATCATTACATAGATAACAAATTAAATGATGAATTTAAGAGATTCCATGGAGAAGAAATGTGTTACTTAAATCGTCCAGGCTTTGACTGCACAAATAATCTGGAAAACCCTTAAAAAATATGTCTCGGCTCTCAATATCAACCGATTCAAGAACAAAATAGACAAGCACATTTTTTGAAAAAATAATATTTTAGCACAACAATTATATCATCATATCAGCCGAAAGACGTCCACTGCTGGACATAGGCCTCCCCTAAAGAGTGCCAAATTGACCGGTCCTGCGCCACCCGCATCCAGCGGACTCCAGCGACCTTTACCAAGTCAACAGTCCACCTTGTGGGGGGCCTACCCACGCCGCGCCTTCCGGTACGTGGTTGCCTCTCGAGAACCTTTCCGCCCCAACGGCCATCGGTTCTACGGGTTGATCCTTACACATATCGAACTAATGCTTAAAATTTAAATCATTTTAATATGTTATAGTCTTTAAAAAAAAACCCTTTAAAGTAGTCTACTGAACAATGCCTCTGAAGCTCCGTTTTTAAAGTCAGTTTAATCCTACTACGAGTAATATTATAAATACGAACTTTTGGATGTTTGTTACTCAATCACGCAAAAACGGCTTAACGGATTAAGTTGAATTTTGGTATACATATATAGTGTATAGCCTGGGTTAACATATAGAATACTTTTATCCCGAGAATCATCCCCTAAGGGGGCGAAAGTTTGTATGGAGCACGAGTTCCACGCGGCACCACGGGCAGAAGCTAGTATTAAAACACCTATTTGAACTTTTTCAATGACTTGTTTACTTCTCAGAAGTAAACATAAGTCTAATTCAGTCTCCCTTCATTCAATATTTACTCAAAATGTCTTGTTTAACTTACCTCTAATGCATGTGAAAGCAAGCTTTTGAGACTAAGATAAATAAAAAGCTTACCTAGGCATGTTTTACCAATCCGGGAATGCTTTCTGACCTACTACGACGTTTCCAAAGAGATAGCTATCTTGACTTCTCAATAATCATTGCCTAATGGGATATAATGATGATGATGATGTCTAAACTCCACATCATGTTAAGCAAGACTGATGACTAAAACAATTTGTAATTCGAATGTTAAAAATGTTAAATATAATGAAATAAGAGTTGTAGTAATTTTATTAAATTAAAATTACTAACTTAGTTTAATTTAAAGAACTGACCAATGTATACTAAAATTAATATAAAATGAAACTAACCTACTTATAAACTATAATTAATATAATCCCATGTAAAATGAGTGACATGTAAAATTATTTATAATTTTATCAATAAATATCTCATTCTCATTCTCATTCTCATTCTCATTCTCTCTTGTCCACAGTGACGGCAGTATGCATACTCCTGGAGGTGGGAGCCCTGCCGAGCAGACGGAGCGGATTCGTGTGCAACGATCCCGCTCTCTCCTTCCCGCACGTGGGCGATACGTTCTCGCTCTCGCTCGTCGGCGCCGTCACTGTCATAGTGCCTTTTATTATCGTGAGTATGAATATTTTATGCATTTTTGAAGTGGATACTTCTTTGCTCGCGTTCTTGTATAGGGGTACAGTTCAAAATGTATCACGTGACTTCCGGAACAACTTTTTGTAGAGAAGCCTAATCTGATTTCAAATAATTGTTTGTTACATGTTTTAATCCTTCTTTATTTGCCATTAGTTGTTAATCACAAAATGTTATTTAGTTTATGTGGCGGACATGAAAATAATGCTGAAATGACCGCCATTTTCAATTTATCGCGAGTCAAATGAGCTACATCAGTATACCGATTTATCTGTACTTATACAGATTTAAGTGAATTAATTCAGATATATATTTTAGGGGTACAAGGGTTCCATAGCCAACAAAGAAGTATCCACTTAAACTTAATTAACGGTTGTATCTCCGACACAACCCGCTTCTTTTTATACATCATTACATTTTCGGAACTAATGTACGGTATGTTTACCGTTAGCTTTTCGGTGAAGGAAAACATCGCGAGGAAACCGGTCTCCTTTCACACAAAATAGGCACGTTGGATGTCGATTTGCGGAAAATGCCCATTAAAACTAACTAACTAACTAACATCACGATGATAGGCAATCAAGCATACGGCCTACCCGATGATAAGCAGGTATCGGAAAAAACGGAACCCTTATAGGATCACTCGCGCGTCTGTCTGTCCGTCTGTCACAGCCGATTTGCTCCGAAACTACTGGACCGATTGAGTTGAAATTCGGTAAACATATGTAAATTGGTGACGTCAAAGATGGACGCGTAAAGTAAATTAATGAATTCTGAATAGGTAAGGGGGCCACTTTTAGGGGGTAACCTGGAAAATTAAAAGAAAAAATTCGCAAACTGTATTGTGTGACATATTAAATGAAAAGGGTTGTTGTCTCTCAGTTTCTTTTTTATAATTTTAGCAAAAACAGATTTGAAGTAATTTAGGAAAAATAGACGAAAATTGAGAGACCCTTATCTCCAAAAATACAAGGCTAAAAAATAGGCTTGTGTCCTAATTTTTTTTAACGATGCCATTCGAACCAGTTTTTGGAGAGGAACAAAAGTTTGTATGGGAGCAACAACAATTAAAAAACATAAATACCCAAAAAAAATCGTTAAAGACGGACCTCGCTGGCGGCAGCCGAAAACGTTCCATACTGATTAACATTGAATCGTGACGTCACACAGTGCAATATTTTGTACTAATCGTATTGAAAATCAGTTAAATTGCTGTTTCGATCGTGAAATACTGCGTTTAGGACCATAGTTGTCGTACAATTTTGTTTCTATTAAAGCGTAAGGATTCTATTGGTAGCTTTAAATTTACTTTTGGACAATAAAAAAAATGCATATTTTTTTCTAAGCTTTCAAGGTTCATATCTTTTTATGATTTTAATTATATTTCTTAATTTATACTTAATTACATTTATTTGATGGTTTACTATCCATTTAGCAACACTGCGTTATCAATTTTGACATGTGGAAACTACCCAATTCTGAAATAAGAAGTTTGAGTATGCAAAGAAACGGGAAAAATATCAATATTTTTGTGTATTATCGGAACCCTCACCACGCGAGTTGAACTCGCACTTGTCCGGGTTTTTTTTACAACATTATACGTCCGCCACCTGGAGTGTTAATCCATCAAAATGTTTTGATTATAGCCCGTGAAACAGAATTATTCTTGTCACATACGTGCATAAGTACATACATACATGCATGCATAAGTATGTTATGTTTAGCGTATGTAAGCACATACGCTTAAAAACTCAAACTCAAACATTTAAGTATTCGTCACAAACACACACAGATAGTAAAAGAAATAGATTAGGACTTTGTCACGAAATGGGTAGCTCAGCATGTTGCTAGCTAACATAACCCTCCTTTCTGAGGCAGTCGCGTAAAAATATTTCGACTTCTTCCTCTGTCGAGAAACATCTTTATGCAAAACATATTTGCGTCATCCACATTATCTAAACTGTGTCATCCATATACTCAATTCATTTTCAAAACATTCTTCTTAATGTTTTAAACATTTGCGAAACGTGAAAAATAATTGCTCGCAAAAATGTTATTCAGTTTTTGCAAATTTGATGGTTGGCGTTTAGGTTAAGGGGCCTATTCTGACAATCGTACAAAGGAATCAGTTTAACATTTTTTCGGACTAATTTAAAACAAAACAGACGGGTAATAATATATTAAAATATAAGGTGACAATCTTCTACAAAACGAACTTGCCCCATCATAGTAAGCTCAAAAAGGCTTGCTATGGGTACTAGACGACAATATATTTAACCCATTCGAGGCCACGCATCTCTACGTGTGGTACGCCGTAGCGCGTAGCAGCGTTTTTCCGCTCTGAAGCGGAAATCGCATGTAGAGGAATGACTCATACGTTGAGTGTTAATACATATCCAAACAAATATCCCGCAAATGTTCGTGCTCATATTTATATCAAATTGGAATGCAAAATGTGTCTGGTTGACCTTCAGGAAAACACTAAAATAGAATTAATAATTGTGGTTCGTTTAGGTAATTACCGGCGTAAAAACAATTTTCAAGAAATATATAATTTATAGAGTTGCGTTAGTACTTTAGGTTACTTATAATTAATTGTAAAGGGAATATTTCCGTATTTATTGTAACAATTTAATATTTGAGTTTAACGTTTATAATACGTCAATTCCTAGGAATGTGTTATTTACTTACAGTAGTTGCTATTTTAATAAATGAGTACCTAGTATTGAATAAATATTAAGAGGTAACTCAAATGTTTACACAAATCGAACTAGCCCCGTGGCTAAGACATGTATTTTTTTATTATCAACAAAAAATTACTTTGAGCCTTCTTATGAGGCCCATAGTAAGCGACCAAGTTTCAGTGCCATAATGTCATCACTGGCAACACACACTGGTCAAAGACTCGTCTTGAGACACTGCGGGAGTCCGCTGGATGCGGGTGGCGCAGGACCGGTCAATTTGGAACTCTCTGGGGGAGGCCTACGTCCAGCAGTGGACGTCTTTCGGCTGATATGATGATGATGAACAAAAAATGAGTATTATGAGTACCTAATAGATATAAACAGAAACTAATATTAATGTTCATCTCACAAATGTCTGACTTTACCGGGATTCGAAGCCAGGACTGCCAGCAGTGTCGCTAGTGTCACTACCCTCTAGGCTTTAGAAACTGGTGATAATCCGGATAATCCAGTTTAAAGCGAAATTTTACCCCAAACTGGGGGTAAGAATAACAAATGAAAACTATCTCAAACTGACCCTATTTCGTTCGCACATTCTTTTTGCTGGGAGTCTCTTTGCGTGATCGCATCAGCACGGCTATCACAAGACGGCGCGCGAGCTCTCTCGATTTTTCTCGCACTATACCTCTCTTTCTAAGTTTTCTAATAAGAGAGAGAGACGTATAGTGCGAGAAAAATCGAGAGAGCTCGTTCACCGTCTTGTGATAGCCGTGCAGAAATGAGGCTATCCGCAGTCGAACCAAGGTAACCGATATAGCCCTCCGAACCGCTAAACTTAAGTGGCAGTGGGCGGGGCACTACACGTAGAACCGATGGCCGTTGGGGCGGAAAGGTTCTCGAGTGGCGACCACGTACCGGAAGGCGCGGCGTAGGGAGGCCCCCCACAAGGTGGACTGATGACCTGGTAAAGGTCGCTGGAGTCCGCTGGATGCGGGTTGCGCAGGACCGGTCATTGTGGCAGTCTTTGGGGGAGGCCTATGTCCAGCAGTGGACGTCTTTCGGCTGATATGATGATGATGATGATGATGATGATTATTTTTACGTTTGTTTCAGCTATGGGCAGTAGAAGCCTCTCTGTACCGAGGAGACGAGTATTCCATGAAGAAGAGCAGACTAAGCACCAGCGCGAAAACCGCCGCTCTCATCTACAAGGACTACATATACGGAGCTGTGTTCAATCTGATCATATTGGAGGTGATCAAGTGCGTGGTCGGTTCTCCCCGGCCGACATTCTTCGAATTATGCAAGCCTGACAAATTGGAAACCTGTGAAGGGTAAGAATATATGATTATTTAAGTTGGCCGAATTGCATCTAAGTACCTAGTCCATTCAAAATACAACTCTACCGTCTAAAGTAGAAGATTCCAATACCAACGACAGTATTATAAAAACCGGACAAGTGCGAGTTCAACTCGCGTGGTGAGGGTTCCGTATATAATCTAAATTTTATAAGTGTTTTTGAATACTCAAACTTCTTAGAGGTTTTCCTGTAATATTTAGGCAAGGAACTATTTTCCATATTTTTTTCAGAATTTTAATCCTAGTAGTTTCGGAGATAAGGGAGGGGAATGGTCAATTTTCGTCTTTTTCCTAAATTACTTCAAATCTGTTTTTGCTAAAATTATAAAAAAAATATATCTGACATGCTTACAACAACCCCATCATTTGATATGTCACACAATACAGTTTGCGAAACTTTTTTTTTTAATTTTCCAGTTTACCCCCCAACAGTGGCCCCCTTGTTCAGAATTCATTAATTTACTTTACGTTTGCATCTTACTCACTAATTTACATATGTGTACCAAATTTCAACTCAATCGGTCCAGTAGTTTCGGAGCAAATCGGCTGTGACAGACGGACAGACAGACAACCGAGTGATTCTATAAGGGTTCCGTTTTTTTCCTTTTGAAGTATCGGAACCCTAAAGCTTTATTTGAAACTATTTTGGAATGTAATGACAAAATTAGGCAAGGCCGATTTATTTTAATCACTCATTTGACTCCGCTTTCAAAATAATGCAGATTTTTAGTAATCCATATTCCATATATCACATCCACTGCTTACTTACAGCAATTGTGCTCTTGGCTCAAAACATTACTAATGAACTTGGTGGAATTTTGATTGATTTTTGGAAAATACGGGTTAAAGACCCAAATTAAATTACCATTGTTTACATTTTAGAACAATCAGTTCGCCCTAAATATGTCTTCTGCAAAATTTGATAATGGCTGCCCTTTGCACCGCAAATTTTAGCAGATGTCGATATGTCCGAACTATCTAGTATGTTCTGACTGGCACAGTTTGGCTAAATATGTGTCGGCCTTTGATGCAAAATGGCGCCACGTAATTATATAATTTATTGGACAAGTAATGGGCTGTAAATTAATGTGCCCAGTCCATACTTAGTTTGGCCACCAAACGTATCAATAACGAAAAAGTTTAAGAAATGTACCCTGCCTAATAAACTTGTCCATGGTAAACAGGCAGTAGGTGTCATTAATACAAATAGTTGGCCAGACGATATCTTCGTACTATCAAAAAAAAATTGAAGCATCGGTATTTTTTTAACCAATTTAGTAACAAAGAAGCTGAGACCGCATTCATCTATACTTCGTGCTAATAACAAACGTGATGACATGTGGCACTGAAACGTGGTCGCTTACTATGGGCCTCATAAGAAGGCTCAAAGTCCCCCAATCAGAAATGAGGCTGTCCGCAGCAGAACCAAGGTAACCGATATAGCCCTCCGAATCTCTAAACTTAAGTGGCAGTGAGCGAGACACATTGCACTTAGAACCGATGGCCGTTGGGGCGGAAAGGTTCTCGAGTGGCGACCACGTACCGGAAGGCGCGGCGTGGTTAGGCCCCCCACAAGGTGGACTGATGACCTGGTAAAGGTCGCGGGAGTCCGCTGGGGGTGGCGCACGACCGGTCACTGACACTCTTTGGGGGAGGCCTATGTCCAGCAGTTGACGTCTTTCGGCTGATATGATGATGATGGATAAGAAACAGGGTTATCCCGTTAGGGTTAGGGTTTTATCCCGAGGCTTCGCTTTGATTCAGTGTAATACAGTCGGAATCTCTGAATAAAAAGTTTAGTAATTATTTTAGCTACTTCGATTTTGATTCGCTCAACTTATTACGAGAACACAACAACAACACAACTACAACTTTTTGGTAAAACCGAACGCGACGTTTCGCCGCTACTATTAGTAAACACGAATATATCAGTTGCAAATGCTTCTTTTTTCAAAAATCGGATTAAAAAATAGCATGCAGGAAACAATATCGTGCGAGATAAGGTTTTAGATAAGCGAGCTTGTACGGCTACCAATAATACAAGGAAACACAGTAACCTAATTTTACAAACGACTTATTCCCGGCATTATGTTTTAGTACCCATGGGCACATATCGTTTTCAATAACATTGATTAACCTCATTTAAACTAAAATGCCGTTATAGTTCGTTTGCCTCTATCGGTCACTTTGATATTTGAATTTGTGTGAAAAGGACGAAATACAATTTAGTTAACAGAGGTTTAACTCTTTATGAATAAGGAGTGTTAGTGTTTGAATTAATAAGGTTGATGTATAAAGATGTACAATTATCTTTTTCTTAACGTGATAGCGCTAAGATGAAAAAATAAAGAGGTACGTCTGGAGCTATTTCTGCATCCATATAAATTATAACGCAACGATTGGTCGACCAGACTCTAATTGAGAGGTGGGGTAAGACAAATATATTTATGTAAGTTTTACCCCAAAAATAAAGGATGTCTGTCATTACATACCGTGCCCTAGCTAACAAAAACACTGGGGTAAGACAAATAGGCATGGAATGTTAATTTTCCGCAGGAAAAAAAACTATGTTTGTCATGCCCCACTTTACCTTACTTATCCTGGGTCGAAGTACGTGACGAACTTACTTTTACCCCAGAAACAAACGATGTTCTTCTTGCCCTACTTTACGCTATTTTTGTCCTAGGTCAAAGTACGTGACGAACTTACTTTTACCCCAGAAACAAACGATGTTCTTCTTGCCCTACTTTACCTAATTTTTGTCCTAGATCAAAGTACGTGATGAACTTACTTTTACACCAGGAAACAAACTATGTTTTTCTTGCCCTACTTTACCCTATTTTTGTTCTAGGTCAAAGTACGTGACGGACTACACCTGCACTTCCGAGTACTCCCAGTATCTACGGATCGACTCCATCAGAAGCTTCCCGTCTGGACATTCGTCTCTCTCCGTCTATTGCGGACTGTTTCTAGCTGTAAGTATACCAGCAGGGCAATTATGTAACTTTTGAAACAGACGACCGTTCCCTTGGATGACGTGTCGATCTGAATGGTACTGCTGCTGATAATTTGTGCTTTACGGAGTGTCTGCTGACACGTGTCTACCAGTGGTCAGTGGTCAACGACATGTCAGAATACATTTCCGCTAGCAACTTGAGTCCGGGATTGGGATTTTTTTAATACCACGTCGGTGGCAAACAAGTGTACCTGTTAGGTGTCAGGCGATACTACGCTAGTTCTCGCGGAAGCAACTGCCAGCTGACTATTTTTAACGCCTGTAATTCATATAAAAAAGAGATGATGTGGGGTAAGACCGAAGCTCGTCATAGATTTTTCTTCTGGATTAGCTACATGCTAGCTATAAACTCCGCTTGTACTTACAGTGGCATTTGTTATTCATCAGAAGAATAGATGTGAGGTAAGACCAACAAAATAGCTCCATAATCCGCCCTCTAGCGTTTTTCTGGAGTGTGCCACTCGTACATGCCAGCTATAAACTCTCCTCTTACTTACAGCGGTATTTGTAATTCATTCATTGCTATGGGGTAAGACCAACAGAACAGACAGGACAGCATGGTATTTGATATCTGAAGTGTCTTTAGATTCTTCTTAATCGTAGGAGAGTCTATAAAATATAGGCTATAACTTGCAAAAAAGCAGTTGGGATTTTTGAGTTTTTTTTTTACTTTCACTTGGTCTTTCAGTGGTACCTCCAACGGCGCGCGTTCAGCTGGCACAGCCGCTCCGTGCTGGCAACGCCGCTGCTGCAGGCGCTGTGTCTGGCGTACGCGGCGATGTGCTCACTGACCAGGGTGTCCGACCACCGGCATCATTGGTGGGACGTGCTCGCTGGTGCAAGTATGGGCGTGCTTAGCGCTTTGTACACGGTTAGTAGCTATTAGAAATAATGTATGTGTCTTAAACTAATCTAGAACTTTTTATTATGCATGCTGTGTTTACCAACTTTTATTGTACACTTAGGCTCTAAGTTCAGTGTAACAATTACTGGTGAACCAAATAAATAAATAAATAGATGGCATGGAACGAATGTAACTACGTTTCGAAATCTAAAATAATGACTGTGACTGCGTCTTGTTTATTTATTTACCCGTATCATACAGACTAAAGTTACACTTTAATTGATATTTATTTCACTAATGATGCGTTAATATTATTATACTATTATTGGGAAAATTACATTAATTTAAAAATAACAATCAAACATATGACAAGATACGCTTCCCTCGTTAACCGTATCAAAAAAAATGGCACCTTACTACCGGTTATACTTCCAGCGGTGTTAACTCAGACCTCATTTTCCAGATACTAGTTCTCTGCAAGAACTTCTCCCACCCGACCGTGGTCAGCACCAGTGACATCTCCAGCAGCGACGGCACCCACCACAACCCCGACACGAAGCTCCTCTCCAACAGGGTCATGATGCCCTAGCCACAGGCCGTGTAAGCGCACGCTTACCATGTCGAACATTTTCCCAGCGGGGCAATTCCGGACATATACCCCACGTGGTAATTCCGGCTGAGCTAGCGTGAAGTGACGAAGTGTAGCAATTTGTGTAGTGATTAGTGTGATAGCTTCTTTGATAAAAGCGTACAAATGATTCTGTAAGTGAGATTAGTAACGCTGTAAGCTTGAGAATTTAATTGCAAAAGTCTATCTTAATCAGTCACGCCAGAAAGACCGTTTATGGTTAGTGTTAGCAGTTAGAGTATTATGCTGGTAGTAAACGGACCACGGACTCCGATAGGAACCTACCGTGATTTACTGATTTAGCTGAAGGCTTAGATTACATAAAATCTTTAGCTGCACTTTTGCACATAAAAGTAGACTTGCACAACAATTTTGAAGGTCGTGAAAATTCAATTAAAATAAGGAATTGAGGGGGATTGTTAAAATATAGAGAAACTTAGAGTACATTGTATATTAAATAGTTTTATAGAGGACCGACCACACGACACTAGCGTTGGATTAATAACTTTGTATGTGATGACTTTGCATCATGTATGATTAATGCAAAAAAAAACATAAGCAACTTATAAACAATTACTTTACCTGTTTACTGTCAATTGACTGAAGACGTAGTTTTCTAAACATGTACTATCTTATTGCAGTTATGAGAAACACACAAGTTATAATTCGAGTTATAATTGCTTGGTGAGCTTTGATTGGTTGGTGTTTAGTTTTGGTTGGTCTTGATAAATGCCGTGAACAGTGTTATAGTCGGCAGAACTTGAATTATTTTTTCTTATAAACACACTTGTGGCAAACGACTTTTGAGTGACATATTAAAGTGTATTCGATTAAGATTAAATTTCTTTATTCTATGGATATGTTGAAGGAGAAAACTGAAACAAAAAGTTTTACAATATGACTTGTTAACTATTAACAATATGACTGAACTTTATTTTTGTAAAAAATCCGCCATGAGATTAAAGAAGACTTGAATAGTATCTCTTCTGCATTGGAATCCAATAAGTAGGTACCCTAGACCCATACATATTGATATTATTGGTCTACGGTATTTATTAGAAGTTGGAGATGTACTAAATATATCAAGTGGGTACATTAACAATATTAAATCATTCCACTTTCTACAAAATAACATATTATATCCTTTGCTGAAATAGATAATTTTAACATAAATAATTAGTATTAGGTTACTGCGCACTTTGCGCACTGGGGATCGATTTTTGACTTTCGAGCGCTTGAATCTTGCACTCGAAAATTGTCAAAAATAATTGCGATTTTGAAATAGCAATAGAAAATTGAAAAACGAGTGGTATTGACCACTCGTATTCAATTATATCGGTAGAAAGTAAGTGCCTGTCATTTTGACACTACACTTTTTAGTTGATTTTTTTTTGTCTTGATAGTCGCAAAGCCGATTATGATTTTATGCTTCAGATTTTCTTCAAGAAGAGACTGTGATCAAGTGGGGTGAAAGGCATTGGGATTCAAAAAGTCGTTCTTACTATATATCCTTTCTCGGTTTCTTACCCTATTAGATCATAATTTTAAAATAGTACGAGATGACGTAAGAAGATCTTCGTGGAGTAAAATATTACTTTAATTAAGGAAATGATTATTTCTTGGCCATATTGAAAATTGGTGACGGTAGGAAAACTGGGAGTTGTGTACTTGTATAGTCCGTGGTTAAGTTTCATATTTGTTTGTGTATATATTACATTATGCTTGCAGCTGTAATCTATACAGGTGTAATACTTCATGATAAATCCCCAATCTCAAGTTGTAAAGATCATAAAAAAACGTTTTTTATACCAGTGATGCTAGCTGTAAAATATATTTATAAATGTATCTGAATTAAAAATGCAACTGCTGACATATTTATATATTTTATCGTTAATGTCAACGTCTCATTTTAAAATAACAAAAGAACACCGTTATACCATTTTAATTTAGTTTTTTTTTTTATCTGGTGTCTTGAAATTGCTAACAACTATTTTAATGAAAAAATACAATTAAAACATCATTGTTGACATAAATAAAACCTTTTAGTTCAGCAGTCACATTAATATTGACACTTCATAGCAATAGTGATAGATTTTCTATACTTAAGCAACCGTCTACTTATGTTAATTTATTAATTATTTTTAAGTGTGTAACAGACAGTATTTACTGTACAGTACCTGTCTAGTCGTAAGATTAAAACGTACCCACCTAGATTTAATTAGTTCCACATATGTATTTAGTGCTTTTGTGCAGTTTAGGTCGAAAATAATTATGCAGACGGAGTAATAAAAATATACCTACGGATTTTATGATATATAAAGTCCGTAGGTATATTTTTATTACTAAGGTGACAAGAATACCAGGACGGTCTTACCCCTCTTTTGATATAAAATAGGGGTAAGAGCGTCCTAGTATTTTTGTTAACGTAAGTATGTTTTTCATCGTTTCGTTTATAATCGGGACAATATTGTACATTTCTGTGGTAGTGGTAATACCGTACATGGGTCGTTCTTCTTTACGACCGACAATAGCCTGTCCTTCGTCTTATTACGGCATCTCATTTGAGTAATGATGTTTACGGTTTTATAATGTTCGAATGAACATCCATATTATTTTATTAATTAGTGATATTTAATATTTCACTTTCTCTAACTAGCATTTTTTTTAAGTTTTTTTTTTCGTAGAATGCCGTGACAGAGTGGTAAACCAAAATGTGGTCCCCACTGAAAGAGTCCACTTTGTCACATGTTTTTTTTTAGAAACCAACCGTAAATAAATATTTATATTGGCCAGAAAGGAAACTTTAATTAGTTCTAATGAAGAAACCTATGCAATTTTTTTTAAATCGCACTTCAAAACCACAATTTTTGATAGTTCAAAAACCAAAAAAACAGAAAAACCTCGGTTCATTGTCGGTAAAAAAGAAGAACGACCCACATATAAAAATTAAGTGTTTACGAGTATTATATTGGACACGCGTAGAGACTTTTGTAGCAGACTATACAGTCGACGCCAGTGATATGTATACAGTGTTCGCCTTACTACAACGGAATATGGTTCAAAATTGTACACATATTTTTGACGTCAACCATAAGTTTATGTACGAAAACATCGAATGTATATCGAATGTGTGTTGCACGAAATTATAAAGTGCCTAAGAGCATTTTTAAGTTATTCGATGATTCGTTTTGATCCTCTGTTCGGGGTCGGTTTCACCACTTTGTCGGCTTTTTTTAAATATGTCGTACTTATTGTATTACCACTAAATTGGATTACGTCACCCTAGGCCGTAAGTGGGATTTTCTGCCCGCTCCGCGAGGAGAAAATCTCACTTCCTGGCCAAGGCAAGACGTAAAACTTTAGACAAACCACGGGCGGTAATTCGTAAAGCTCCAGATCGCATATTTATCCATACAAACTCCTGCGATCTGGGTGATTCACGAATTCCCTGCCCCTAGGTATGTAATGTACTATTACGCGCCCGGCCACAAAAAGGGCAATTACCACCCGCTACGCGGCGGAAAATCCTATTTACTGGCCAGCGGCAGCGGGACGTACCATTTTATACTCACCACGGGCAGTAATAAAGAAAGCCTCAGATCGCATATGGAATATATTCACCGCCTTTGCTCGAGCTTCAAATACATGCGATCTTGAGACATTCCTTATTTTGCCGCCCTATGTGGGTGAGGTATGTGTCTTATCTAATGCTGTTATATTTTTATTTATTTTATTGACATTCTGACATTCCTGGCATTTAGAAAGAGGTTAGCTTAGTTTATTTTTTAATTTTGTAAATATTAGTTGTAAAACGTGTGTTTGATCGTATGCTGTATTTGAGTAATTAATAGAGAATCTTTATTATAATAAATGTTTTACTTTTCCCCTCCCTTATTACTTAGATACTAATTTTTAATCAGTTTTGCTATTACCGCTAGCCACCCAAGTACCCAACATTTAAGAAAAACGTATAATGAATCATAAACAAGTATTATGTGACTGACAGTGTGTGTTGCCAGTGATGTCGTATGGCACGGAAACGTGGTCGCTTACTATGGGCCTCATAAGAAGGCTCAAAGTCACCCAAAGGGCAATGGAGAGGGCTATGCTGGAAGTATCTCTGCGTGATCGCATCAGAAATGAGGCTATCCGCAGCAGAACCAAGGTAACCGATATAGCCCTCCGAATCGCTAAACTTAAGTGGCAGTGGGCGGGGCACATTGCACGTAGAACCGATGGCCATTGGGGTGAAAAGGTTCTCGAGTGGCGACCACGTACCGGAAGGCGCAGCGTGGGTGGGGCACAAGGTGGACTGATGACCTGGTAAAGGTCGCGGGAGTCCGCTGGATGCGGGTGGCGCAGGACCGGTCATTGTGGCACTCTCTGGGGGAGGCCTATGTCCAGCAGTGGACGTCTTTCGGCTGATATGATGATGATGATGTCTTAAATTCCACAGTGGCTTAGTGTAATACTGTAATGCTGTGTAATTAATTGAATAAATAAATATAAATATAAATGATGATTATGCGACTGTACATAATAAGAGGCCTTAAATCTACACACATATCATAAATCCTCAATGATGTGTTCGGGAACCATTAAAATAACCGCCATTGCACCACCATGGCCGACTAGATTTCAAATCATGACCAACTAGATTTCCATCGAACAATAGTCATTACTTTATCAATATCGATATCTTAATGAAAATACGTACAAAATAATCTACAGCCAGAGATAAGTTAATTATTTTTATAAATCTTATCGATGTAATGCTGGTCATTACTGCCAGTTTCTGAACGTATTTTAGCGGGTTTATAGTATGTGTGTAGATAAAATAGATTTTATGGAAGCTTCGCCGCTACTGACACACATTCTGGTAATACTTTGTACGCATAACTGTCGGGTTGGCACGCCACCGTTGAAATGATGGCCTTACAAAGGCTGTTAAGTGTTACGATCTGGTTGAGACAGTGAGGCAGATTATATTATTACAACGCTACATAAGCTTCGTTAACCTTTTGAGAGCTAAAGACGGCGGTGGACGCGGACGAAAACTCGTGCCACTGAAGCCACGGACGGCCACATGATAATATCGATAAATATTGTCATTTTAAAATGACAATATTTATCAGAAGTTTCATATTTTGTCTGGCTATTGTTTTTGTTCTGGCCTATCGGGGCACCGTTTTGTTTTGCACCCTCGCTGTCAAAAGGTTAAATATGCAAAAGGAGAAAAATAATTTTGCAATAAAATGCCAAAGCATATTTAGTAAGAATGGTACTGGGAAAATATGAGAATGGAACAAATGAGACTGGAAATTATGGACCACACTTGGGATAGCTGTTAAATTCATATTCATTATAAATTAATTAACATTAACAATCTTACTCAAATCGACTTAGTCCCAAACTAATAAAGCTGGTGCATTACTTACCTATACATATATATCTAGTTTCAGCCCGCGACTCCTTCACCCCCCATTTCACTTCCTTAGGGGATGATTTCCGGGACCAAATTATTCTATGTCCTTCCCCAGGACTCAAACAATCTCTATACCAAATTTCATCTAAATCGGCTGGGCGGTTTGAGCTTGAAGAGGTAACAGACAGACAGACAGGCAGGCAGACACACTTTAGCATTTATGATATTAGTATGGAATAGTATGGATACGGTAAAATACTTTGCTCCAAAATTGGCTCCACTTTTACATATTGCATCGCAACTTTTATAAATATGGAGTTATGGTACTGGTAATGATTTTATCGGAGAAAAGTGCTCTTTAGCTTTATATTAGTTTGAACTTTGTTGCAATTTAGCTGGAACGGAACATAACTTTTTTTTTTGTTGAAGCATAGTTACCACCCCAGGAGCAAAGTACCTACTTAGGACCATTTTACGTATATGGCAAAAATGTCGTACTCACCTTCGGTTCGGACCTCGAACCCACTCGTCCATCATCATTGCATACTTTAACTCTATCCATAGCGATTTTATTCTAGAAGCAAGTGAAGCAGCAATAACATAAACTGCACCGGGGGCGGAGATCGTTACGAGTACGTGACTCTGCCATGTTTAACGTAACTTTGCCTAGAACTAAACGACCATACGTTACTAACATTCGTATGGAAAAAACCGGACAAGTGCGAGTACAACTCGCGTGGTGAGGGTTCCGGAAAATATTGAGAATTCTCCCGTTGCTTTGAATCCTCAAACTTCTTATAGGTTTTCCTGTAATTTTTAGGCAAGGAACTATTCTCCATATTTTTTTCAGAATTTTAAGCCTAGTAGTTTCGGAGATAAGGAGGGGAATGGTCAATTTTCTTATTTTTTAGGGTTCCGTAGCCAAAATGGCAAAAACGGAACCCTTATAGTTTCGTCATGTCCGTCTGTCCGTCTGTCCGTCTGTCCGTCTGTCCGTCTGTCCGTCTGTCCGTCTGGCCGTCTGTCCGTATGTCACAGGCATTTTACTCGAAAACTATAAGGTGTATTTGAATAAAATTTTGAGGATAGGTGTATTTTGTTAGCCGCTACATAGTTTTGTAATTAAAATATCAAAAAATATTTTTTTTTGGGGTGAACTCCATACATAAAACTAAAAGTCAAAATTTTTTTTTTCATTGTGACCCCCCGTGTGGCACATCAATCGATAGGCCTTTCAAAATAAATATAAGGTTTCTTAGCATTTTTTTTGATTAAGTGAATAGGGTCGGAGATAATCGCCCCGAAAGTCACTAAAATTCTGTCCCCCCCCCCTCTAATTTTTGAACGGTGTATTGTAAAAATATGGAAAAATTCATGGACATAGGGCTTATTAATTTCATTCACCGAAAATTGTTTTGAACAAGATCGGTTCAGAGGTTTTCGAGATATTGCTGAAAAACTGCCTTCCTCAAAGAAAAGGACGTAAGTGCCGTAAAATTTCTGTGACGATACGACTTTTTTAATAGGCACGGAACCCTTCGTTTTGCGTGGTTTGACACGCACCTGGCCGGTTTTTTTCCTTTTGAGGTACGGAACCCTAAAAACATGTTTTTTCTAAACTTTCAAGCTTCCTATCTTTTTATGATATTAATAATGTTTTTTTTTTTTAATTATACTTTATTACAATAATTTGATGGTTTACTATCAATTTAGCAACACTGTTGACAATTTTAACATGAGTCTTCATGCCTATTGCATCCACAGTAGAGACATCCACGGCTGTGAAGTGATAAAATTGAGAATGTCCCAGTTAATAAACCGATTCGTAAAATAGCGATTTTATTCTAGAAACAACTGAAGCAGCAATAACATAAACTGCACCGGGGGCGGAGATCGTCACGAGTACGTGACTTTGCCATGTTTAACGTAACTTTGCCTAGAACTAAAAGACACTAACATTCGTATGGAAAAAACGACTGTTTTGATGAGAGAATAGTCTACGTTATGGTTGAAATTATTTAACGTGGCCGACTTTATATAAAACTGTCAGTGGACTCATTTAATGCAAATCGGCCATCTCAAATATACCTATGAGAAAACTATACTTATTCGGAAAGACGGTTGATGTTGCCAAATATGGGGCGGATGAGCGCACGAATTGAAAGGTTTAGCGCAAATCGACACCGATTTCCAGTCTCCCTAGCATGATTGCGTTTATATCGGAGGTAAAGCATTCTTCACTAGCGAGTAGGAAACAGCCGTGGCCTACCTGGAGATCCTTAAACAGACTGCGCTCCCAGGTCGGCTGCAGTAAGGTAAACTTAATAAAATGGGGTATCCTGGCCCAGTAGCATGGTTGGCCTTGTCACGCGATAAGTGATAGGATAGAGCGTGCGTCACTGGCTGACACCGTTCGATAGAACAAGACGACGCACTTATCTTGTAACTTGTCGCGTGATAAGGCCAACCATGCTACGGCTCCTGGCCCCGTAGCATGGTTGGCCTTGTCACGCGATAGGTGATAGGATAGAGCGTACCTCACTGGCTGACACCGTTCGATAGAACGAGACGACGCTCTTATCTTGTCACTTGTCGCGTGATAAGGCCAACCATGCTACGGCTCCTGAGCGGCTCAGACGCCCGGTGTGTGTGCGGGACGACTCCTCAAACTACGGCACATATGCTGTCTTGTCCGGCGTGCCCGTACACATGCTCTGGACAAGACCTCCGTGACGCGACAGATAGGGCTTTAGCCATTGCCAATTTCTGGTCCCGCACAATCTAATCCAAGGAAATAGAAAACCATCGACACGAGAAGAAGAAGACTAGCAAGTAGGTGAGTCAAATTCAAAGTCAAAGTCAAAGTGATTTGTTCTTCAATTTAGGCATATTACATGCACCTATGAATGTCGATAAACGATAAACTACCGGTCCTGCGTCACCCGCATGCAGCGGACTCCCGCGACCTTTACCAGGTCATCAGTCCAGCCTGTGTACCCACGCCGCGCCTTCCGGTACGTGGTCGCCACTCGAGAACCTTTCCGCCCCAACGGCCGTCGGTTCTACTTGCAATGTGCCCCGCCCACTGCCACTTTAGTTTAGCGATTCGGAGGGCTATATATGTATACTCATTTATTCATAATATTATAAAAATATTATATGTCACATATCACAAGTACGTAAGGTAGTTGCTTTAAGTTTTAACATCCACATTAAATAGCTGTTGCAAGTGGATGTTTTCTCTCTGTATTATTTACGCTAAAAAGTACTTTATTCAACCGTCGGTTTCTGAACACGACAATTAGCCATTTATTTTTTAAGTCCGTTAACTTTTTAAAGATACGATCTGCTGAAACCGCTCTAAAGGGGAGGGCACACTCGCTATCTGCGTCAGTCATCTAAACTGCCACTTGTGAGCCCTCCTTACTATAAATAACTTAAGGTAAACAATGCTAGGGTTCAGTGACCTTTACTGCGCTTGATCAAGTTTAAGTTGGTGCTAACAAGATCACCCTGCCAAGTATTTGCATGAAGTGTACAGTAACTTTGTATTCGCATGTATAAGATTACAAACTTACTTATGCAGTATTGTATATCTTTGAAACATGACTGAATTTGCATATTTTTAGGTTTTTTTATGAATTGGTAGGCTAAAAACTAATTATATTAAAATTTGAAGCTTGTGGGTCTGCTAGAAGTACCTCAGAATTATTTTGATCATCATAAGTCAGTGAGTATGTCAGTGACAAAACTAAGGAACTTTGACGGTAGTTCTTTAAACTAATAGTTCAAATTGAATGCTATTGAGAATATACTAAGCCATATTATGCCCTATATGTTACTGAAAATTAAGGGGTTCTAGCTTTAGCCAGCACAAAATTACATGATGTTGAAAATCTAGAAAAGGATGGTACCGGCCGTGCTTCTTTGTTTTGCTCGACTGCCGTGCCCTCAGTTATCTACACTGTTGAACCTTAAACCATTGTAATAAGGTGAAAAGTTTATACTTGTATTTTACGCAGAGAAGAATAATGGTCCCTGCAAGCAAGTTTCACTTGCATGACTTGCGTTCGCGTGCCGCTCAACTATCGGCTTATATATAGCCATATGAGACGTTGTCTGCCCCCTTGGCACTGTTTTTATAGTCTGTAATAGACTGTGGCGTCTCTTCTGTCAGTGTCATCTCTTGACATGTTCTGCATCGCGCTATCGAAGTTTCGTAAGTCAGTTGCATAAATACAACTTCCCGTCAACTCTCATTGGACTTCGGTCCCTGAGAGATCTCTCTATTGCCGTGTGCTACTATTGTATATTTGTATATAAAACGTACATAACTCTTTCCTGTATAATAATATATTCATCATTGTACATTATTCCTATAAGACTAAGGCCTCTGATGATTCGCAAATATCGAACCTAAAATAACATTAATGAAATAACTTATTCTTTCATACTTCGATCACCTATAGTCACCCCAGTAGACTATGATTTCATCGAAACACCGAAGTCCTGCGACGAGTCCATGTTGGTGGCATTGAGGCCTATCTAATGCGTCGGCAGCTTCGGTGGTGCGGTCACGTGTCTCGTATGGCGGAGGTGAGAGTGGCGAAGCGCATCTTCTACTCTGAAATGGAGGAGGGCAAGCGGAAGCAAGGCGGACAACTCCGGTACAAGGATGTCCAAAAGCGACATATGAAGAGGTGCGACATTGAGCCCTCTCAATGGGAGTGTTTGGCAGCACAGCGGTCAGAATGGCCCAGGATGCGCATAGGATCAGCGCAAAGTTGACCTTCACTATAAACGCGACCAGTTAAAGGTCCGCCCACCTGCTGCTATAGCATACAACTAGGGATGTTACGAATATTCGCATTCGCCTTCGCATATGCGAATGGTTCGCATCATTTTAAACATTCGCATCGATATTCGCATTCGCATCAAACGATGCGAATTTTTTGCGAATGCGAATGTGTGCATATCCTTCCGTCCGGCTACGTAACTGAGTTTTGTAACCAGCTACGAAATGGGAATATTTTTTATTGCTTGGAACCCAGTTATGAAGGAAGAATTGTTTGTCTTTATTTGTAACTCATTTGTAACTGGCTACATAGTAGGAATTATTTTTCCTAGTTGGAAATCCAGATACGTATAGAGAATTCTTTGTCTCAACTTGTAACTGATTTGTAACTGGCTACAAAGTAGGAATGATTTTTCCCTGTTGAAAATCCAGATACGTGCACCCCAGGCCAAAAGTATGGAAACAAGCTTACATGGCCATACAAATCCGAGATTTTCAAACACAAAAAGCTAAATTAAGTAAAAAATATTATCGAACATTTTTAGTATTTCTGTTACAGTGGTAACAGAAATACAGCCTCTGTAAAAATGTTAACTGTTTAGCTATGACGGGTTATGAGGTACAGTCCGGTAATTAACTTTATTTTACAGCGTTTATTAAGTAATAATCAAAAAGCTACGTTAGACTAGAATCCAAGGTCCACTATTGACCATGGTCCAAGATTTGACAAGTCTTAATTACCTATTTCAGTAGAGTAACTGCCATCTGACCTCCTCTCTATATGTAACATATAGCACAGTTCTGCTACCACCGTTTTTTTATGACTTTTAACTAGTTTACAATAAAGTACTTAGTTACAAACTGAGATAGTTAATTCTCAATGCGTAACTGGGTTTCAAAGTGATAAAAAATATTCCCAGTTCGTAACTGGTTATAAACAGGGAAAAAGTAGTTACAAACTAAGATAATTAATTCTCAATACGTAACTGGGTTTCAAAGCGATAAAAAATATTCCCATTTCGTAGCTGGTTACAAAACTCAGTTACGACGCCGGCCACACGTCACCGTCGAGTCGCACATGCCGCACATGCGCAATGCACGCAGACCGGTAGATACGTGATTAATTTTGACCAAAATGAAGCATTCGTAGATTTGTACCCCGCTGGTTGTTTGTGATTACTTGATTAGTTCGCCTTGTGTTTTTGGAGTTTTTGTCAAGTTCAGTTTTTTTTCCTTTTCCTTGACATTCGCATTCGCATTCGCATTCGCACATTCGCATCCTAAATATTCGCATTCGCATTCGCATTCGCGAATGTGATAAATCTGACATTCTTGACATTCCTACATACAATTACCAGAACGGCGTACTTACGTGCCCGCAATGTGTACGGAATTTCGCCACAAGGATAGGCTACATAAGCTAACTTCGAGAGCACGAGCGCCAAAACAGAGTAACGCCTATCTAGGAGTCGGAGTAGTCGCCATGGCCGAAAACAGTCGAACAGATCATCATCAAACTATGATTTAGCTTGCAATTTAAATACAGCCCTATAGAAATTTCGCTTGTCTTACGTTTCAATTGCGAGAACTTGATCTAGACACGCGGCAGCGTGTCAAGCCAAGTTCAAGTAAAGGAACTGGCTACCCAGCGCCAAGTGTATACACGAACCACTTGGTGCCACTTTTGACCCTTCTATAACTCAAAACCTCTTTAACGTAAACACATAAAACTACGTGTGTTAATTATATCCATAACCTAGAAGCCCAATAAATGTAAAAAAGGAGAGCCAAGTTCAATACAAAAATTATGCTTGGCTGTGGGCTTCGCCGCAAAAAGAATGGAGATCTAAATGAGTGCCAAGTTATGCAAAATCCAAATATGTATTTATAGGAACAAAATAACATTATGAACAAGTATTGAACTCTACTTCTTTGCTTTATTGGATACCTATAACAATTGCTGTTATTTAAAAATGTGAGATTATAAAGTAGGTTAGATTTGACTTGACCAGTTTTCATTACATCAATCAGTCATTTTATAAAGTTATTCAACATATATATATATATATATATATATATATATATTTTAATTCTGATAAAAACTGGCCAAGTCAAATCTAACCTACTTTAAGATCTCACATTTTTAAATAACAGCAATTGTTATAGGAATGTTATAGAAATAGAGTTTAATACTTGTTCATAATATTATTTTGTTTCTATAAATACATATTTGGATTTTGCATAACTTGGCACTCATTTAGATCTCCATTCTTTTTGCGGCGAAGCCCACAGCCAAGCATAATTTTTGTATTGAACTTGGCTCTCCTTTTTTACATTTATGTTTTTGGTGGGATAACTATATATTTGTCATTCTATCCTCCAATCTAAATTTCTACTATTTGCACTAAACACAAATCATGATTTTAGTTTATATTCTAGTTTCTAAACGGCGACACCCACCTAATCAAATAGTTAATCCTAACTCAGGAAGTTTTGATTTCGAAACGGTGTGTCCTACGCCTTACGTAGGAGGATCAATTTATGGTCCGGCGTTAGTGTGAACATGGCTTTAGCATTTCACACTTTAAACTTGTCTACTGTGTTTTTAGGGTTCCGTACCTCGCAAGAAAAAGGAACCCTCATGGGATCACTTCATTGTCCGAATCCGAGATTTGAAAATTAAATATTCAGATCTGGCCCCTATTTCACCAACTTGACAATTGTCACCTGACACTGACAATTCACCATACATTGCTTGTTCTAGAAGTTAAGGTGGTCGCTAGGTTACCTGTGGAACCAGCAATGTACGCAGAATTGTCGTTGTCAGGTGACAATTGTCAAGTTGGTGAAATAGGGGCCAGGTCTCTCGGATCTGTGAAAAATATACCTTCTAAGTGAATGCAATCCGTTTATGCCGCACATTTCAATATCAAAACATAACTTTTTCAAACAAATTTACAGTTTTCAAAACTGTGAATAAGAGTTTCGATTTTCACGCGATATAATTTCTAGAATGTTAAGCGTTAAGCAGGGATAAGTTCTGCTAAGCAGGATCAGTCCTGCTAAGCATTGACCCGCCGGTATTCATTAGAGGTATTTCCCTCAATTCGTCGTATTTTTCAGTGTCTAAAATATGAAATAATAAGCTAGAAACCGAAATGGTCTCGCCGGAAGACCAGCGCTGGCTCGCGACTCTCGCGAGCCAGCATTATGCTGGGGCGAGACCATTTCGTGACAAACTGCTTAGTATATAGTATATATGACTAGAATTATAAGTTGTAACTGCTAAGCTTTGTCACGAATAAATTATATCATTTCGTTTCATTTCAATTAAATTGTTTCATTTCAAATAAAATACGGGCATTTTGGCATAAAAAGAATAGGTATCTAACGGTCTCCGGTTCACACAGTGTCTCAGAACTCTCAGATACTGATTTGCAATCGCATTCGATCAATTTCAATTCAACCGAGTAATTATTGAATTAAGTACATGAATCCGATCTGTCTAACCTAAATATCACTGAGTATATTAACATAGTAAATGCTGTCACAGTAAACTTCAAAAACAGTACGATTGTACAAAACCGATCCGATGTTTGACAGCTCGAAAAATCGAATAATGGCAACCTGCTCCACCGCATAGCGCATGCTTCTTCGTCTAGTAAGAGGATGAATTTTGTAAAATCCTTTCTTAATGCACCCCTAGACCTTATAAGGAACCTACGTGCCAAATTTGGAATCTCCAGAACCAGCGGTGCGTTGATTTTTCGTGCGCGCAGCCGGCGTTCGGAACGGGACAATGAGTCACACTTTTTCGTGCGTGCAGCCGGCGTTCATCGATTTATAAGACGTAATCACGTCAAAAAAGTTTTCTTTATAACAGCACATATGGGTATAGTTGAAATTTTTTGAACTGAGCCGATCTACTTATCTTCAAAACAATAGCATTCAAGTTAAACAATACGATTGTGTGGTTGAGGCGTGCCAACAAACAATGAAGGAAAATTTCTTGTTTATACCTGGCTCGCTGTGAGCGGGGTTTTTTTTATCTCTTAGTCCATTTTGAATCTATTGAATAAGACGATAGAGTTCATTATTCAATGAACATTTTATGTGGCGGTAACCTCTTTTTTGCAAAGTTTGGCACACGCCAACCACACAATCGTATTGTTGAACTTGAATGCTATTGTTATGAAGATAAGTAGATTGGCTTCAAAAAAAATTCAACTTTACTACTGACACTGCAAACTACACTGCGACACTAGCATACCTGCAGGCTCTAGGTTATAAATAGCTAACCGCATAACTCGGTGGCATCCCACGCCAACCGCAAATAAAGCTGTGTGACCTGCTGACTATTCGATGTCAACTATTCGCAAAATTTTGTAAAGGCCACCCCACAATTTTGTAAAGGCCACCCCACAATTTTGTAAAGGCCACCCCACAATTTTGTAAAGGCCACCCCACAATTTCGTAAAGGCCACCCCCACAATTTTGTAAAGGCCACCCCACAATTTTGTAAAGGCCACCCCACAATTTTGTAAAGGCCACCCCACAATTTTGCAAAGGCCACAAGGGATGTAGACACTAAAAAACCGGACAAGAGCGAGTTCAACCCGCGTGGTGAGGGTTCCGTATTATACGTAAAAATTGCTATGCTCTAAGCATCAGGCGCTCCATACAAAATACACAAAAATATTGAGTATTCTCCCGTTACTTTGGATACTCAAACTTCTCATAGGTTTTTCTGTAATCTTTAGGCAAGGATCTATTTTCCATATTTTTTTCAGAATTTTAAACCTAGTAGTTGTCAATTTTCGTCTTATTTCCTAAATTACCTACCTACTTCAAATCTGTTTTTGCTAAAATTATTTAAAAAAATCTAAGTTTGCGAAACTTTTTTTTATTTTCCAGTTAACCCCCAAAAGTGGCCCCCTTGTTCAGAATTCATTAATTTACTTTACACTTCCATTTTTGGGTCACCAATTTACATATTAATGTTTACCAAATTTCAACTCAATCGGTCCAGTAGTTTTGAAGCAAATCGGCTGTGACAGACGCACAAATGATCGTATAAAAGTTCCGTTTTTTTTCCTTTTGAGGTACGGCCCCTAATTAAATAACCTATAATGTTGTATTTTCTCGAAAAAGGATTAAAAATGTTGTCAAATGGAGAAAAAAGCAACGCAAGAGGTTAAATAATCACAAAGTTGTAAGTGTCCAAAGTTTTAAGACTAGAGAAGGTATGTTCTGTCCCTTTTCCGCAAAACGCGCGTTCATGAAACGATTGTCATTTACTATGACGCTCGATGGTCGTGACGTCGTCCGTCGTCCGTGCGTGCTTCGTAAATTAATGACAGATCTAAATTAATGACAGATATCAAAACTGTGATAGTACAACTTGTAGTTTAGAAGCGGTGTTCGGCCATATTGGTTCATTTCAGCATGAGATGATTAATTAAATAAAACAGGATGCTTTCTACGTGACGTTTATTTTTCGACTAACTCATAGCAAGGTTGACAACTAACGATTTGACAGGTAAATTACACAGATTCGAAAAGATCCATGTTTATACAGTTCGATATTGGGTTTTGGTACTGCCAACTTACAAAAATATGAACATTTCTTTTAAATGGATAATACTGCGTGAACATTCCGCCCACCAAGAGCAGTATGGTCTTCCTACCGCCCACCATGACAGTATAGGATAACATACGATTTTATACTAAGGCAGCACTACAAACTTAATGAAATACAATTTAAACAAAAGGTTGCAATTATCATAACAGTATAAAACCTATGAACAAGATCTACAAGACAGATCAACTCACTAAATTACAATAAGATCTATAATTGAGATCCAAGGTTTACACATAAATTTAAGTTTGATCAAAGACAAACAATGATCTGAGGATTAAACTTACATTAAACATGTATAAAAGTCTTGTATGTTACACACTAGTGTAGATACACTTCACTAGTACAATAAAGCTCCAACAAAAATATTATAACACTTAAAACTAACCTTGTTACCATTTTTGGTTGAGTTTTGGCAATCACATATCTAGTTACTTTAGACATAATACTGCTGAGCTTATACTTAGATATAGAACAATATTATTTGGTAACAGTATAACATTTGAAATAATTATCTGAAAAAGGCATTATCCATACCTGGACGGATAAATTCACATTCTTAACACTAATTAGCAACAGGCAATATAATCAATTTGGACACAGGTCTGACAAGTTTGGCATTTTTACATCTTAAGGTCACTACTCTGGTGACATTATCTGAACCAGGGTGCTTTTCTTCTATTAAACCAAATAGCCATTTCGAGGGTGGGAGATCATCCTCCTTGACAAGAACAACGTCACCTACCTTAGGTTCCGGAGTGGTTTTAGTCCATTTGTGCCTCTGATAGAGAGTCGTCAGGTATTCCTGTGACCACTTACGCCAGAACTGTTGCATAAGTTTTTGAGTCAGCTGCCACCTGTGTAATGGGCTGATTACACAATCTGCATAGCTGCGATCTGGAGCTGTCACCAGGGCTTCTCCAACTAGAAAGTGACCTGGAGTAAGCGGATTAGAATCGACTTGGTTTGACGGCAACTGATACATGGGTCGCGAATTAAGACAAGCCTCGACTTGTACTAAGACTGTAGACAGTTCTTCGAACGTGAGCGTGGTGCCATCTAGGACACGTTTCAAGTGATACTTTGTGGATGCAACTCCTCGTTCCCACAAGCCTCCAAAATTGGGAGCCCGGGGTGGAATGAAGTGCCACTCGGTACCTTCATTTTCTAAGGCTTCCGCGACTTCCTTAATTACACAAGACTCTCCTTGCTGGAAGAGTATACGCAGTTCCTTGGCAGCACCAACGAAATTGCTTCCGTTGTCGCTCCAAATTTCCCTACAGGGTCCACGTCGCGATACAAATCGCCTGAAAGCAGCTAAGAATCCTTCAGTTGTAAGTGAACTTACAGCTTCAAGGTGGATACTGCGTGTCACCATACAAACAAATAATGCGATATAGCCCTTGTAGCTTTTACATCCTCTACCCTTTGACATTCTTAGATTAATTGGGCCGGCGTAATCGACCCCACTGCGATTAAACGCGCGAGCGACCGTGACTCTAGAGCTAGGCAAATCTGCCATAAAAGGGTGATTTTTGCTAGATTTGAATGTAATACATTTAACACATTTGGATAGAATTTGTCTTATTAAGCCTTTTGCGTTCACAATTAAAAACTTCGCCCTCACATAATTGAGGGTTAGCTGGGGACCTCCGTGTAGTGTCTTGGCATGAGCATCATTGATTATTAACTTTGAAAGGTGATGATCACGCGGCATTATAATGGGATGCTTAACGTTATAAGCGAGATCGCTTTGTTCGATCCGCCCTCGAGCTCTCATGATACCTTCATCATCCAAGAAGGGACATAAAGACAATATACTGCTTTTCCGCGGTATTGGCTTGGATTGTGTAAGTTGACTAAACTCTCGGGAAAAGGCTGACGCCTGACTGGCTTTGATTCCTAGCTTTAAAGCGATATCTAACTCCCTTGCAGTTAGATATGAAGGAAGGGGTTCGTGTCGAACTTTCCTAACAAATCTGAGACAATATGCTACAACCCTAATTGTCCTTGTCAACGATGAATACTTAGTCCAGACACAGAACTCCTCTGATTGCTCAGGGGTGGATAAAGCTATGGACATATGTGCTTTAATGGGCTTAGCTTCGACCTCAGTGGATAGTTGCTCCACATTTGGATGTGTGTACCCTCGCTCATGTAGCCATGCTGGACCGTGGACCCACAATTCCAGTTGGATAAAATCGCGGGGACTTAGGCCGCGTGAAGCAGAGTCGGCTGGATTGTTATTTGATTCCACATGAGCCCATTGGTCGTTGTTGAGTATGGACAGTATTTCAGCTACACGATTAGCTACAAATGTTGTCCATCGGTTTGGCTGACCTTGAAGCCACGCCAGGACGATAGTGGAATCTGTCCATGCTCGACAACGGGACATTGGGATTGATAAGACTGTGGCTACTTCAGCCATCAATTTAGCTAAGAGCTCGGCTCCAGAAAGTTCCAAACGCGGGGTGGATAGCTGTTTCACAGGTGAAACCCTCGTTCTGGCTGCTAGTAAAGTGACTGAAATGTTACCTGCATTGTCTACTACGCGTAGGTATACGACAGCTGCGAAGGCGTCGTTGGATGCGTCTGAAAACCCGTGTATCGAGGCGTCTGTAGTATCTTGCCTCACACCAATCCATCTGGGTACAACAAACTCGTTCAGGGCTGGTAACTCCTCTCGAAACTGGATCCACTCCTCTAGCAGACCGGGATGGCTGGATGAAATGTCTTGATCCCAGGTGACACCTGAAAGCCACAGTTTTTGCATGAATATCTTAGCTCGGATGATGACAGGCGCAATCCATCCGAGTGGATCAAAGAGACGGGATATATCGGATAGGATTATTCGCTTGGTAATGGGTGTTCGCTGTGGAGGTAAGTTAACTCTATAGTGAAATGAGTCACTTAAGTGATTCCATGATAGGCCCAGAATTCGAATTATGTCATCCATCTTAATGACCTTTTCAGTGCTGGTGCCAGGATTTGGATAAATAGTTTCCATTAACCTCAGACTATTGCTAGTCCATTTCTGTAACTCGAATCCCGCTTTGTCAAGTAAGTTGACTGTTTGTGCGTGGATCTGTAAGGCTTCGTCTTCGTTCTCGCAACCACTCATAAAGTCATCCATATAGAAATCTGACAGCACCCTATCTGCAGCCAGTGGATAATCTTTTCCTTCATCTATGGCGACTTGCTGCAAACTCTTGACTGCAAGGTAGGGAGCTGACGAGACTCCGAAGGTTACTCTCAACATTCTGAAGTCCTTTACATCTTCATTTGAATTTTCCCTCCACAGCAAACGTTGGAAATCAGTGTGTTCATGAACGACTTTTACCTGTCTATACATTTTAATTATGTCTGCTACAAAGCAAACTGGATGAACACGCCATTTCAGGATGATGTGGCGTAGCTCTGGTTGAAGTCTAGGACCTATCAAAAGATCATCATTGAGGGATCTGCCATTAATACCCTGACAAGATGCGTCGAAGACAATTCGGACCTTGGACGTAGTTTTGTCCTCGCGCACCACTGGAAAATGTGGCATATAGACGCAGCCGGGTTTATTCACCTCCTGCTGGTCATGGATAAGTTCCATGTGATTCATGGATACATACTCGTTCATTACCTTAGTGTATTCCTGCTTTAGGAGTGGATTTCTTTCAAGCCTTTTTTCCAACATATGGAATCTTCGCAGAGCCACATTCCGTGATTCACCATATTGACAAGACGGATCGTCGTCACGGAATGGCAGACTGACAACATAGCGACCTGTGTTGTCCCTAGTTGTAGTGGATGCATAGTGAGTCTCGCAAGCCTGGTCATCCTTAGACAGGAACGTGCGAGGCTGGTCGGTCTCAATTTCCCAAAATTTGCGTAGCGTGTCATTCATGGAGTTGTCTAGAATGTGGGTAGTAATAATATTATCAGAGTGATTACTTACTTGTACTCTTCCTGACAAGATCCAGCCCAGCAAGGTATTCTGAGCCGTCAAGGTGCCCAGTGGATGTCTGACAATACCATCTGTCAGGATCTGCCCGTAGACTTCAGCTCCCAGCAACATGTCCACATTGCTCGGAGTGCCGTAACCTGGATCAGCTAAAACCAACTCTGTGAATTCTGGCCAACCCTGTATCTCAATTTTCTGAGAAGGAAGAGTGGAGGTGAGCCGACTCAATACATAGGCCTGGATAACAACACTAAAAGAGCTGCAAATGGACTGTATTCGGAATTTGACCATGTATTTTATCGACAAGGATTTGTCTCCTCCCAACCCAGAAACACTACCATTAACTGGCAGTTTGTGAAGCTGCAGTAGTTGTACTGCATGTTCTGTTATAAAAGAGGCCTGTGACCCCTGGTCCAATAATGCCTTAAATTTATAACAGTTTGTCTTATTTTCTACTTTAACTAAAGCAGTTGCTAACATTACCTCATTCATTGACATTACTGATCCTTTGGAAAAATGAGTAGCAATATTACTAGTCTTCGCTTCTCCCTGCTCTGAGTCGCTGTGGATGACCTCGCGCCGCTCGCCTGCCATAGCTAGGCCAGGCTGCGCCGTAGGTGGATAAACGTTGTCCTGATGCAGCAGAGAGTGATGACGTCGGCCGCAACGTCTGCATGATGTGTGCCGTTTGCACTGAGTCGCTGAGTGATTTGCTCCAAAGCAGTTGAAACATAATCGCTTCTCCTTAGTGAAGTCCCGACGACTCTGGATACTTTCTTGAGAAAACCTCTTGCATTGATACATCAGGTGGGATTCCGAACAGAATGGACAGGATACTGATGCATTCATGACACTGAATACCTTTGTTGAGCGACCATCTTTCACATCCTTGGATATTTCTCTTTTTGGCTGCGGCTCCAAAAATTCTAAAGCCCGGAATCTGGATTCTAAGAATGAAGAGAATTCCTTGTAACTTGGTAGTATATCAGAATAGTCGCTTATCTTCTGTTCCCATTGTTTTCTGGATTCTTGGTCAAGCTTCTAAGTGACCAAGTGGATAACAAGAATATCCCACGTTGAGATGTCCACACCCATGTTGGTAAGAGCGTTCAAACAATCACTAGTTGTGTCTAAAATCTGCTTAACACCGTTGGATGATTCTGTTGACAAGGCTTTTTGGCCCACTAATCTGCTGAGGATACATGATGCGATATAACGTTTGTTGTTGTACCTCTTCTTTAGCTGTGTCCAACACTGTTCATAGTTCGCTTCGGTGATAGGTATATGCCTCAGTAATTGTTCTGCCTCTCCAGACAGATGGCTTTTCAGGTAGTGAAGCTTTTGCACATCAGCTAAAGATGGATTGTTGTGGATTAAGGATTCGAACAAGTCGTGGAATGTGGGCCATTCTAAATACCGGCCGGTAAAGAGAGGCAAAATAATCTTTGGAAGTTTGACAGCACTGGATTCACTGTGGTTTTGCGTGTAAGTTGCTACTGGTTGAGTTTGAGGTTGGATCTTACACAGTGCTTCCTTTAAGTCTGATTTGTACACGATGTATTTCTCCTCCACGGTATTGTATAAATCGTCCTTGAAATACTTATCATTTTCGTTTTCGGACAAAACTAGAATGTGTTGGTGGTTTTCTTGAAATGTATTCCAATATGTATCTAGCATTTCCAACCTCGTTTCCAAGCACGTAATAGTTATCCGAGCCTTCGGTGTTTTTTTGAAATTGATGGCCGCTTTATCTAGCTTTTCGTGGGTGTCATGTTGCAGTTTAACATAATCTATTAGGTTCATGGTGGATATTTGGATAATTTATGCACTTTGTCCTAACTCAACTTTAAACCACGTGGATAAAAGTTCAAGTATAGTGGATTTTCACATATTCAAATGCAAGTCGGTGCATGTTGACATTGTGATTGCACTCGCGAGTCGACCGTGCGATTTAACGCCACTGATTTATTTTGGATAATTGTTCGTATAATCACTCTTTTTTGGATTTTATAACCGGTTCGATAGGACCAAATGTTCGGCCATATTGGTTCATTTCAGCATGAGATGATTAATTAAATAAAACAGGATGCTTTCTACGTGACGTTTATTTTTCGACTAACTCATAGCAAGGTTGACAACTAACGATTTGACAGGTAAATTACACAGATTCGAAAAGATCCATGTTTATACAGTTCGATATTGGGTTTTGGTACTGCCCACTTACAAAAATATGAACATTTCTTTTAAATGGATAATACTGCGTGAACAAGCGGTAGTATATAATAACATATATGGTGCTCGAAAACACTCACACTTACTGCCTAAAATATTAAATGAATTACCTGAACATGTACAAAACTTATAAGTATGTAAAAGGCTGTAAAATGAGAAAAACTCTGAAGATGCACTTTTTAAAATGTAAAAATTTTACCTATATTCTGTAAACTGTAAAATGAGTTGTATAACCTACCCTAAATAATTACCTACCTTTAAATTAGCTACTATAAATTTGATCAGTAGTTAAGAACTCCCCATCGGCAAACAAACCTACTAAAGGTTTTGCCAAGATGGGCATTGTATTGAATTGTAACAATGTGTTTTCTTTTTCACTTAATCAATAAATTAAAAATACAATGGTACCGTCTCACCTCCAACGGACTACTTCTAAAGCGGGTGCAGCGGCGGAAAACGCCGAAAATCTGAAATGTAATAAATATAGAGGCCTCGGCAGAGAGTACGACTTTGTACCCTTTGGCGTCGAGACCCTCGGTCCGTGGGGTCCCAGTGCGCATAAGTTATTTGCAGAAATCGCGAAACGTCTGGTCGATGTAACTGGTGACCGAAGAGCTGGCGGCTTTCTCGCGCAACGCATCAGCATTGCAATTCAGCGAGGAAATGCCGCCAGCATCCTCGGTACAATGCCTCGAGGGCCTTTTTTAGATTTAACTTAATTTTAATTTATCTTAGTTAATGTTAATTATAATCTTGTATTTTTATTTCAATAAATGAAAAGTCAAAATACAATAAAAATAAATGTTGAATACCGCCTCATTTCAAGTATTTTATGACATGGTAGTTAATGTTCTACATTGTATTGTGAAGAGAAGAAAGTTTCGCTTTTCTCCCGCGACTTGATAACGCTAACGGTCGTAATTAAATTAATGCACTTCCGTGCACCGAGCAATTAATATCGTTAGGACTTGGCTGATTCACGTTACGAAACCTTTTGTTTATTTTCCCGTTAATCGTATGGCATGGTTATTAAATAAAATGGAAAGATGAATTGATACAATTGATGGCCCTGGGGAGGACATCAGTATTCAGGGGTCGGCAAACCGCGGCTCGCGAGCCGCATGCGGCTCTTTGAAGGGTCATTTGCGGCTCTTCGAGGCGCTCTTCTCCTCATGAAGATAGGTTCAAGGAAATGTGTTGTGTAAATGGCTCTTTACGATTCATATTTTTTTACTGAAATTGGCTCTTTGGTTAAAATGTTTGCCGACCCCTGTCCTATACTATAAACGACCAATATACACAGTATACAGGACAATGTATACAGGATGGAATTTCATATAGTGTATACAGAGTGTTTTTTTTAAATGGGACAGTATGGGGAAATCCGAATCTAAAGGAGATAGAGGAAAAGTGTCCAAGGAGACATTAGGTGTTTTTTTATGTAAACAAATTTGGCTCATTAAAATTTTTGGTCAAGCGTGAGTTGTTTTTAAAAAATGATAAAGTTGGTCAATTTTTTTTTTGACGCGGGTCGACTCTGTTTCATGTAAGGATTATTTCATTGTATGGAAAGAAAAAAATCTGAACAGCAGAAGTTGGTCAAATTTAATGAAAACTAATCTTCATACAATTGCAGTATTCGCCTTTTAATATTGCTACAAGTGCCTAGGCGTGTAAAAAAATATTTACAATTATTCCATTTTTAAATTTCGATAATCCATAAGAGCTCCAGATGATTCAAGAGAAGAACATTTTTTTAAATCTTCGTAAACATCATGGCACGCGATAGTCTTGAAATTATAAAAAAAAGAATTCAAATTTGGAACGAGTGGCCCCCACGATCGCCCGACTTAACGCCATTAGATTTTTTCTTATGGGGTTACCTTAAGGGTCGAATTTATGAATCCCGATACAACTCCGTACAAGAATTAAAAGATGCTGTTTACAACACTTTAAACACAATTCACCATAAGTCTCTGTTAAATGCAACTAGAAGTGTCTTGAAGCGTGCTCGTACCTGCATAAGACAAGACGGCGGCCACATCGAACATTTACTCAAGTAATAAACCAACTGTATGAAGATTAGTTTTTATTAAATTTGACCAACTTCTGCTGTTCAGTTTTTTTTCTTTCCATATAATGAAATAATCCTTACATGAAACAGAGTCGACCCGCGTCAAAAAAAAAATGACCAACTTTATCATTTTTTAAGAACAACTCACGCTTGACCAAAAATTTTAATGAGCCAAATTTGTTTACATAAAAAAACACCTAATGTCTCCTTGGACACTTTTCCTCTATCTCCTTAAATTCGGAATTCCCCATACTGTCCCATTTAAAAAAAACACTCTGTATAATAAAAGGTGAAAAATTTCAGCCAATTTTATCGGTGAAACGGTGTAAAAAAAAAATCTAGTCTTTCTTTTTTTTTAATGAATTTTTAACATTTTAGTAAAAACTCGGGTAGTACACCTAATTCAGACGGTATACCTTTTGATCCAATGGTTAAAAAAAAAAATGCAGAGTATTACCAAGGGACAGGTTAATAATTATTAATAACAATTGAAAAACAACCAGAAGAAAAAATCCGCAAGAAAAATTATTGCTGCTTTTTTGTGTGAGGTGTGCAATAAAGAGTATTTGTATTGTATTGTATTGTTTTTGAAAAATGGCTACAAAAATTACGAATTTTAAAAGAAAAACACAATTTCCTGAAAAAAACGCAGATTTAGCTACCGTTTTTTTTTGCTTAGTATTAATCCTCACTTAATCTCGATTCTAAAACCGTTTTCAAACTGTCTCAGACTTTGAAAAATACCACGCAAATGGGTACGTAAATCAAACCATAATTTTATCTACTCTAACTACTAACTAACTCTTAACTGGCAACACTGATCAAATGCCCAAACAGCATTCTGAATTCATAAATTTTACTATACTAACAAATTGTATGGATTTAGGTATATCTGAAATAAATTATTTATTATTATTATTATTCTCGAAAAAGGATTAAAAATGTAGTCAAATGGAGAAAAAAGCAACGCAAGAGGTTAAATAACCACAAAGTGTCCAAAGTTTTAAGAGGGGGTATCTTCTGTCCCTCTTCCGCAAAACGCACGTCCATATAAAACGGTTGTCATTTACTATGACGCTCGAGGGTCGTGACGTCATAATGTACAAGCGTTATCTCTCTCTAACATGCAATATTAAAACGGTTGTAGCTTCGTAATTATTTGAGATATTTGAATGGGATTTTCGTCATTAGGCATATTTTTTGCCTTCTTTCTTTTGAAGTAATAATAAAAATTTAGAGTCTACACCCGTATTGGCCATTCGTTATTGGTTGAGCGCCTCAGTTTAGACAGTAACTTTCAGCTTCATGAAACAGGCTACTGGTAGAAGCAGAGTGCAGTGGAAAGTGTACCATTGTGCGGATTGTGCCCGATGCCAGCCCGCGTGCGCGTGCCAGCCCGCGATTAGGTACTACGCGATTAATTTACTCCTATCGGTGACATCTTGTACGGTTACCAACTAAAGTATCTAAATAACCCAACTAAGATTTTGTTGTCAGAGTCAAAGTGATTTATTCTTCAACTAGCTTTTGCCCGCGGCTTCGCCCGTGTACTAAAAGTAATATTAACCATCTACAAAAAAGGTGCATCACAGTTAGACCCGTAGGTATGTTCCAATTTAATTGCAATTTGGCACAAATACTTTCAAAAATGTTCATGTCCACAATGTTAAATTTCAAAATCGATGCCATTTTCGTAATTAACGTCCCAAAAAACCATAAACACGACACCCATATTGATATTTAGACACAACCCCATCGCACCCCAACAGGGGAGATGGTATTTCACGTCCACCACGTTGGATTTAAAAATAGTTATTGTTGTTTTCGTAATCAGCGACCAGCAACCTGATAAACCATAGAAACAATACCCATGTTGATTTTCAGACATTGTCACATTTCCCCCTTTTAGGGGTTGAATTCCCAAAAAACCTGAAACACGTATTTACTCGTTTATTGCTAGGAATACTCCTGTGAAGTTTCGAATGAAATAGTCTTACTTATTTTGTTTCCCCATACAAACTTTGGACCTACATATCACCCGCTTAGGGGGAGAATTTTGAAAAATCCTTTCTTAGTGCACTCTTAGACCTTAAATAAGGAACCTACTGGCCAAATTTGGAATCTCTAGATCCGACGGTTTGGACTGTGCGGTGATGTCAGTCAGTCAGTCAGCCAGTTTCTTCTTTTATATATTTAGATTGACTCTACATAGACTCTACATATCGAACATAGACTCTACATATCGAATCTACATATCGACTCTACATATCGACTCTACATATCGACTCTACATATCGACTGTACATATCGACTCTACATATCTGGACCCCCATATAATTTTTCACCCCTCTTTTAAGGGGTTGGGTGCAGATTTCCAAAAAAAAATGTTGCACGATTTTTTGTTAGTCACAAATAGTCCGCAAACCAATTTTTAGCTTTCTACCTTGAAAATTGCGGAATGCTCCATACAAACTTCTACCCCCCATTTTAGGGAAGTGGGGGGTTAGAAAGAGACAAAAAGTAGCCTATGTCACTCTCCATCCCTTCAACTATCTCCACTTGAAAAATCACGTCAATTCGTCGGAAAAGACGGACAAACAAACAAACAAACAAACACACACACTTTCCCATTTATAATATTAGTATGGATTTAGGCATATTACATGCACCTATGAATGTCGATAAACTACCACCGGTTCGGAAAGTAAACCTCTGCCTCGAGAAGAACCGGCGTAAAAAACTAGGCGAGGTATCATTTTTTCAAAACAGTACCTATACAATATATCATTTCAGTATCAGAGTATTATAAAATTTTAAAATTAAATTGCTATAGTAGAAAGCTTATTTATTTTGCGATCGATTTCTAGTGCCGGATTTTATCACTGCCAAATATATAATAATATTTTTTTTACCGCCTACGCAAACAGAGGGGTGTTATACGTTTGACGTGTCCACAGTGTGTTTGACAGATACACATCTGTGTGTGGCATCGTAGCTCCTAAACGAATGGATTCATTTTAATGCGGTTTTCTTGTCCGAAAGCTGACGTGATCGTGATGGTTCTTTGCGTTTCAACAAAATCGGTTCAGCCGTTTTTGAGATTTTGAACTTTGAACTTTTCTAACTTTCTTTGGTTTTTCAACTTTTCTAAGTTGTAGAAAGAAAGAAAGATACATTTATTCACAAACACACAGGACACACATATTAAACAATAAAATAAACAAGAGAAACATATCATCATCATCATCATCATATCAGCCCAAAGACGTCCACTGCTGAACATAGGCCTCCCCCAAAGAGTGCCACAATGACCGGTCCTGCGCCACCCGCATCCAGCGGACTCCAGCGACCTTTACCAGGTCATCAGTCCACCTTGTGGGGGGCCTACCCACGCTGCGCCTTCCGGTACGTGGTCGCCACTCAAGAACCTTTCCGCCCCAACGAGAAACATATATGTAGTTATAACTTCTCTAGCTAAGAATAAAGTTTTTAAATATGTCGTGTGTAGGCTGCGTAAAATGGTTCCGTACCGTATAGGGAAAAACGGAACCCTTATAGGATCACTTTTTGTCACTTTTTTCCCTGACTGTACATTTTATTGGCCTTTGTGGCCACGACAAATCTACCGTCAAATGCGTGTACGGTCAGCCGCCGAATGCCGATGTCGTAAAATGGAAACACATTACCCTCCTTTGATAGGCGTGCGGATAAAAAGAGTTATTTAGACAGGCATTCGATAGCGTTGAGTTACTTTTGTATGTTAATGTTACTCAATAGGGGACTCAAGTGACTTCGAAATAAGCCGGAAAGAATTTCGGTTTGCGTAATTCTTTATTTATTTGCTAGAAGGTACTGTCAGAATACTATCATACGAATTTGAAGGAAAAATATTGAACAGAGAAGTATTCAATTACAAACTTAATAACAAATAATTTTTGAAGAATAAAAGGAATATGCTAGATGGAGGTTTCGTTATACTTTTCCGGTAATATTTACATGAATATTAATCTTTTTTTTTTCAAATTTTTTGCTTGGTTAACTTCGGAGATAGGGGGGGGATGGTTTTCATAATGATACTCCACTTGGTCTACTAACTAGACTTTGAAGTACAGTAGTATTATTGCGGCTCGTGGCCACCTAGATTTTTTTTCAACCAATCACAGAGCAGAATTCTTGAGGCGCACGGCCAGCGAGATTTGCTTAAACCAATCACACCCATTACACCCTTAGGCGTAATACAAGAACCAGCTCGTGGTACATAAATTACGTCTCTCTCGAAATGGTAGACATTCCAGACGAGAACGACTCTATTAAATGTAAACAAAAAGCGAATGTGTTGGCTGACAACATAATAATTGTAGAGGTGTCGTTAGAGTACGTCTCTAGCATGCTGCTAGGAAATCATTAAAATTCGACTTGAAACCGTCGTTAATTTGTTATTGGTTTTACAAAATCCTTTTTGGCTTTTTTAATTTTTTTTTTAACCCCTGACGCAAAAAGAGGGGTGTTAATACAAGTTTGAGGTGTCTGTGTGTCCGTCTGTGGCATCGTAGCTCCTAAACGAATGGACCGATTTTAATGCGATTTTTTTGTCCGAAAGCTGACGTGATCGAGATGGTACTTAGCTAAGTTTCATCAAAATCGGTTCAGCCGTTTTTGAGATAATGAACTTTGAAATGAAAAAATCGGGGGTTTTTCTACTTTTCTAAGTTTTAGTTGTATTTAACTTGCAATGTCCGTTTGTATGTCAAATACATGGTGTAATTGAACGAGTGAACGAAGCGAACGAAGTTCTTTGCTTCGGCTCGGCTTGGGCCAGAATACTTTCGTATGAAGATGGATGACTTGTGTAACTGCCTGGGAACTGAGGGCACCAGTCCGACGAATGGAATAAGTACTCATCTATGTACTTATTCCATCCGTCTTCTAGTCATTTTTTTAAAACGTGTCGTTTCGAAAAAATATTTCGCTAGGCTTAAATAGTTTAAAGGTCCCAACTTCGGGGCAGCACTTTGACACGCGTCATGCTAGGCCAGTGGGTAATTTATGAAGAAAATGAATGTATGTACCGTGAGAAATAGAAACGAATGAAATCTGTCGTCTACATTAAGCGTTTTCCATCCTCCTGCACCGACATCGTACTGGTTAATATGAACAAGCTTTAACACGTGCACTGTCCCCATACAAAATGATCTGACAATGTCAAAAGGGCCTCAGTGGCTGTGTGCGACGTTTTTATTAAAAAGCATTATGACAGTTGAACTGTCATTATTAAAAAGCGCGGGGAGAAGGCGTTGAGATTAAGGACAACATGATTTGAAAAGATTTAATAAGGAATGGAAAATATGGAAATAACGGATATTGTATAATAAAACACTAGAGAGTGATATTTGTTTGATTCCAACCAAACTGACCTCCCCAATACTATTGGTTTACGCAACGAAATAGTTACTCATTTAAAATAGAACATGAAACGTTTTGAATCCATTTGTCTACAAATACGATAGTTTATAGACCGTTTAAATCGTTTTATGTGAATTAAAGTATTAAAATTGCTTGTGCAAAATGAAATTGCAAAACAACGACGTCTTGAGTTTGTATTGCGTTGAAGTATGAGATAATTATATGGAACTTGCTGCATCCGGATGGTCCATTATATATATTATAGGTATATATTAGTGAAACCCGAATACAACAGGCATAAAGCTTGTCCATAAACAGGCTGTGTTCATGACCACTTGTTAATAAGGTCCACTTTTTGTATTTTTTATGGTGCAGTATTTTTAGGTCTATCCAAGAGACTTGAATTATGGATTCATTTTTTTTTTCAACTATTGTCCCCAATAGGTACTAATGGTTGACGCAACGAAATAGTACTCATTTAAAATAGAACATGAAACGTTTTGAATTCATTTGTCTACAAATACGATAGTTTATAGACCGTTTAAATCGTTTTATCTGAATTAAAGTATTAAAACCGAGAATTTCTTGTGCAAAATGAAATTGCAAAACAACGACGTCCTGAGTTTGTATTGCGTTGAAGTATGCGATATATTATATGGAACTTGCTGCATCCCGATGGTCCATTATATATATTAGAGGTATATATTAGTGAAATCCGAATACAAAGGCATAAAGCTTGTCCATAAACAGGCCGTGTTTATGACCACTTGTTAATAAGGTCCACTTTTTGTATTTTTTATGGTGCAGTATTTTTAGGTCTATCCAAGAGACTTGAATTATGGATTCATTTTTTTTTCAACTATTGTCTATTCATTTTCAAGAGCCTTTAGCGTTTCAGCGTTTCAAAATGTATCATCTGCCGTATCTACGGCAGATGATACATTTTGAAACGCTACCCTTTAATAGGGGTGTGGATACTAAATAAAATGTGATAAGGTACTGGTATGGTGGTTGGAGCCAATAAGTAGACAGATGAAGAGCGTCGTATAGAATCGTTTAATCATATAATACCAATCTATTTATACACGTTTATATGCGTTTATGTCGCAGTAAACTATTGTTACTGCTAAACACTAAATGTGGCCAATCGCCATAGTACAAAAATAATCTAAAATTTCGAGTTTTCTCGAAAAAGGACTAAAAATGTAGTCAAATGGAGAAAAAATCAACACAAGCGGTTCAATAATCACAAAGTTATAAGTGTCCAAAGTTTTAAGAGGGGGTATACTGTCTCTTTTCCGCAAAACGCACCTTCATACGAAACGATTGTCATTTACCTACTCTCGCTACGCTCGATGGTCGTGACGTCACGATCTACGAGCGTTTTCTTTCTCTAACAAGCAATATTAAAACGGTTGTAGCTTCGTAATTTTTTGAGATTATTGAATGGGATTTTCGTCATTATTGGCATATTTTTTTCCTTCTTTCTTTTGAATTAATAATACATTTTGAGTCTACACCCGTATTATTGACATTATATTACTCTATTATTTCCCACGCGATTCTGACGGGTGGTACCATTTACCGGCCAGGAGCCGTAGCATGGTTGGCCTTATCACGCGACAAGTGACAAGATAAGAGCGTCGTCTCGTTCTATCCAACGGTGTCAGCCAGTGACGCACGCTCTATCCTATCACCTATCGCGTGACAAGGCCAACCATGCTACGGGGCCAGGTCTGCTGGCCGGTTTTTCAACTGAAAAACCCCCGATTTTTTCATTTTAAAGTTCAATATCTCAAAAACGGCTGAACCGATTTTGATGAAATATGGCTGAGAACACTCGGGCTAAAATTATCTATGACAAAAAAAAACTGCATTCAAATCGGTTCATCCGTTTGGGAGCTACGATACCACAGACAGATACACAAACACGTTAAACTTATACCCCTCTTTTTGCGTCGGGGGTTAAAAAAGTGACCCTCCAGGTCTGCTGGCCGGTTTTTCAACTGAAAAACCCCAGATTTTTTCATTTTAAAGTTCAATATCTCAAAAACGGCTGAACCGATTTTGATGAAATATGGCTGAGAACACTCGGGCTAAAATTATCTATGACAAAAAAAAACCGCATTCAAATCGGTTCATCCGTTTGGGAGCTACGATACCACAGACAGATACACAAACACGTTAAACTTATAGCACCCCTCTTTTTGCGTCGGGGGTTAAAAAGGTGACCCACTGCGGCCGCCGGGCTTGGGCCAGGCATAGAGATGGTATAGGGGTGGGTAAATACCGGGCAAATACCCACCCCTACCCATCTCTAGCCGGGCATGGTACGGTGTACTGTGAATAATCCATTATTACACGGAAGCTAAGCAAATAATTTCACTTTTAAGGTCAGCGACAATCGTAATTCTGTTCCTTAGCGCACATAACTTGCGGCTTTGGACAGTAATTACCGTGGGTTTCTATGAACTGCGTAGCTTGTCCAGTGTAATTTTATCAACTTAGGCGGCTTCCTGTCTAGGCGGGATCTTTATGCGGTATTTTGTTACTTTGACTTGATATTACTGATCCCAACTAGCACACTAGCGTTAAAATAACCCTTATATCATTCTTATATCGGTTCCAGCCAAGTGTTAAGGCGTTAAGAATGCCTGTAAAAAAGGTGTTATAGCATGCTCTAACACCCTTATAACCACGAAAGAGGCCCACGTATTACAGGTAAAGGTGCGCACAGAAACCAACTACGCAAGATAGTCGGACACAACACCTTGAACAGACACCTCTATAATTTAGGTATCACAGACAGCCCCATGTGCAGAGCGTGCATGGAGGCAGAAGAAACAACTAAACACATTCTACTGGACTGTAAGCAGGTAGAAGTATACAGGAAAAAGCACCTAGGGTCTCCGGACACACTATGGAACGCAGTCAGTAATACCAAGGCACTCTTAAACTTTTTAGAGGAGCTGGGGTGGTTAGAGTAGCGCCACCCTGCCGTTTCACGCAAAATAGGCACATTTGGATGTCGACTTGCGGAAAATGCCCAGTAAAACTAACTAAGTAACTAACTAACTACAGGTAAAGGTGTTAGAAAGCCTGTAGAGCTGTGTTATCTGACACCTATAGTGTTGACCAACGCTCTACAAACACCGTAGTAACGGTTAGGGTGTTAGCTGAGAGTCTTATAACACTCTTGCGCTCACCCAGTTTCAAGTGAGTATCTTACTCTTTTCTTTACTTTAAGGAAAATTAAGTGGCATCCGATTCTAAGAGCCCTCAATTAGTTTTTTTGATAATATTTTCAATGTTCAGATTTTCGATCCCCTACAGCTTTATTATACCTAAGTCTAGATAATAGAAGAAACGATTAGACTGTATAAAAAACGTTCTAGTCAATATATTTTGTTTAATATTCTAGACACGAGGGATCCCATTGTGTATACAAAGTTTCATGTTATTCTAGCATATCGTTTTAAAATGAGAACCATATTACGTTTGTATGGATAGTATACAGACAATACAGAAGTTAGAGGATTTTATGTACTTACATTATAAACCTAACCTAACATACTTAATAGTTGGATAATAAATCTATATTTTTTTTTTTTTCAAACTTACAAACTTATTTATTGAAATAAAAATACAAGATTATAATTAACATTAACTAAGATAAATTAAAACTAAGTTAAATCTAAAAAAGGCCCTCGAGTCATTGTACCGAGGATGCTGGCGGCATTTCCTCGCTGAATTGCAATGCTGATGCGTTGCGCGAGAAAGCCGCCAGCTCTTCGGTCACCAGTTACATCGACCAGACGTTTCGCGATTTCTGCAAATAACTTAACTTAACTGGGACCCCTAATCTATAATTATTTAGGAATCTATAATTATATAGTACATTGTTGAAGAGGCTAAAAAGTACGCAATAGATGGACAAGTTAGTTCGAGGCCCTCGAAAGTACGAGTCCAGCTATTGCACTTTCGGCCGAGGCTTAACACATTGCTTTTCATGCCTACTGCGAGGAAATTGCAAATAATTATAATTTTCAATCAAAATTAAGTATCTATTTGAAGATCATAATACTAAACAGGCTCGCTTGCCTCGCGCCCGGCGCGGAGGAGCTGCACAGGCAGCGCACGCCGGCGCGACCGCGCGGGGCCCTGTGATTGGTCGATCGCTGTTCAAACTGTCCAACATTACATTGTTGGACAGTTTGAAGTTGAAGTCATAGATGGCCTGTTCGTGCGACGTCCAACTAACCCCAGCTTTGAAGCCTGAATTCTGACCATCTTTTGCCACATTTCCGAGCAGTGGCGTGAAAAGTAAATACCTACCTACTAACATAATATGGATTTTTTGTGGTCCGAAATAAAAAAATTTTTTTTTTTTTTAATAATCTGATTTTATGTAAGCTTGGTAATCGTGGAACTTCTTCCAAATGTTACACTTTGGTCGTCTCCTCGACTGGCTGAACCTTGGCTTCAGGTACCCTCCTCGGAGTTAAGACTGTCTTGACAACCGTCGCCAGTGGAGCCTCAACTGTCAGCCACAGGACCGCGGCTCCAATGGTTGACAAGAAGGCGGTTCCCGCCAAGATCATTGCCTGTTGAACAATAGGGTATTTTCATCTATGCAAATAAAATTATCATAGTACTTTTTTGATATAGTTTTTTCCATAAGAAACACAAATATGGCACCATTTTGTTATAAACACATAAGATTTGTTTTTAATTTGAAAATTAAAATCGTAGTTTTATTATTTGTAATTTGTATGTTGCGTGACCGAAAACGCCGACCGCCATTTTGTCTTCTGTGAGTGACGTCAGAATAGCAAATGCAAAAATAAGTTTTTGCATTTGCGGCAGTCCGCTGGATGTGGGTGACGCAGGGCCGGGCATTGTGGCACTCTTTGGGGGAGGCATATTTCTCGCAGTGGTCGTCTTTTAGCTGATAAGATTACGATGAATTGCAATGAGTGAATGGAATTGTATTCAGAACATAGTGGAGTTCGCGGCCGAGCCCTGCAACTGGCTACGCCTGAACCATGGGTGTACATACAAAATACATGTCCGTCGCGTAAGTCGGCAGCCTCTGGGACCCGACCATTCCGCGCTGGACCACCGAATGCAACAGAAATGCCAGGTACGACACGCGCGCCATCCATGAGAAGCCACGCCATTCCAGGATACTTCGGATAAAGCCTGCAAACGAGTTAAGGTTAATATAATATTACAGTGGAAAGCCAAATTGCAGAGACATAGGGTCTACAGTCGGTGCCGACCAAGGTAGCTCGGTCGGAGGGACTTGTTGGCGACCGTCTAGCAGACTCTTAAATTCGATGTGCATAAGGCATAGCCAATTAGGCATGTTACGTTGGTATCGGGTGTAATATATTAAGTTTTGATGGCCTCTAAAATTGACCAACTGACACTAATAGCTGACAGTTGACTAACCCTGAACTACCTGAACCCTGAACCTGAAGCCTGAACTACAAACCTGTTATCGGCGAGAGCTAGCGCAGAACCGAGAAAACAGGCGCACTCTCGTGATGAGACCAAGATTTATTTTAGGTCGCTGAGCCAACGGAGTAAGTAAGTGATTCTGCCCCGCCAAATGCAGAACTGGCCTAAAGCAGGACGTCTCATACCACGAAGATTATAAGAGTGAGTTTCCATCAGAGCTGTGCGATCTTGCGAAGCGTAGGAGGAAATAGGAACCGATGCGCGGGCACGGCCATCGAAGCTACTAGGGGATTATTCAGCCATGGTGGATACTCAACAGCCCTTAATTTTAGCACGTACCTTCAGCCTTAAATACGCATGCCAACAACAAGGCCAGCATGACTACTTGGAAGACGGGCTTGTGCAGAGAGCCGTAAACAATCTTCGTTAGCATCGATGGTTCGTAGCCATCCCAATACAGAAATTTGCCCGAGAAAAGGACAAATCCTGCAATCGGCATCAGCAGCCATACCAGCCAACGGTATTTCTGAAATTAAATTAAGAAACCAGGAAGAATTGCAGTTGAGTAAGGTCAGATCGTAATCTAGGAATTCTGTATTACTGTCCCAAATTGAGGTGGACTAATGACCTGGTAAAGGTCGCTGGAGTCCGCTAGATGCGGGTGGCGCAGGACCGGTCATTTCGGCACTCTTTGAGGTGGCCTATGTCCAGCAGTGGACATCTTTCGGCTGATATGATGATGATGATGATGAGCTAAAAGAGATCAAAGCCAGTAAGGATAATGATGATGTCGTACTTGGAACTGCTCAGACACGGTCTTCTCGTCCTTGAACCAGTGGAAAGCCAGCAGGCCGCCGGCGAGCCCGACGACGAACGTGGACATGTTGGTGTGCGCGCCGATGTACATGATGCGGAACGTGGCGTACGTCTTGTATACGGTACGGAACTGTCTGGGGACATTTACAAAGGAACCGTTAGGTGTGGTTAAGAGTTCGTCCAGAAAACTCATGGAGAATGAAATTAGTACACACACAATGTGTCAATTGTATTGTATGTCTACTCCCTTTATCTCTGTGTGTCTTTTGTGTAATGAATAAATGTCTTCATTCTTTCTTTCTTTTTTTCTAATATACTTTCCCAGGCTGGTGCTGCGCCTGAAAATCGAAGTCCAATGAAGATTTTGTTTTTTTTTTATAATATCATTCTCCTAGCGTTTTCCTGGTTGTCCCCTAAAGGAGCCGGGGTCCGCTTTGGCACCTAATCCCAAATTTTGGCATAGGCACTTGTTTTAAGAGGATGACGATACAGTTGGTCACTAAGTATAACTTTGTTGTCAATAATAGAGTTGACCCTCATAACACAGATTTTTTCATGTGTCTCACCATTTCATGGTGTCTTCTAGCTGACGACTCTTCTCTCCAACCTTGAAGATTTCATACATCTGTCTGGTTTCACTTACTCAGGTGACTGATAAGCGACCGCATCCAGGTCCTGGTAGTAGATGTGCGCGGCGGGCATGGTGACTGACGCCACGGCTAGCGCAACCAGAGCGGCCACCTGCGCGCGCGGGCGCCGGCACACCACGCACACCAGCAGACCCAGGGCGAACAGCTGCGTGTCCGCGGCCAGGTACCTGCGCAGAGAACACAGGTATGACTATAATAAGAGAGTAGTAGGAGAGAATAAAAGGCTCCCCGGGGACCAGTTCTTAATGGAACCGAGAACGTTGCTAAGGGACTGTTCTGGGTCACGATTTGCAACAATTCCATGGTACTGGGTACTACAGAAAGCAAACCAGTGGACCCAGGGTGAACAGCTGCGTGTTAGCGGCCAGGTACAAACTGTGCAAACCTGGTCGATGAACCCTTGTGTGTATATGACAACCTTACAAAAGCCTTGCTTACAATAATAAAGGAATTCAGCAAGGGATATGTTGGGCCCCTGTTGTTGCTAAGCGGCTGTGTTTTAGTTAGTCGCAATTTGCAGCAATCCTCCTTGGTCCTTGGCTGTACATTAGATATCTGCACAAACACAATCGATGAAACCTTGTAAAAGCATGAGTGTTTTAAAAACAGAGGAGTTCCCCAATAAGTGAGCGATCTGCATTTTTCCGTACCATCGAAACTAAGTTAAATGAGACCTGGTAAAAGCAGCACAGATCTCAGCGGAGAACAGAACGGAGGATTTCCACAGGGAGCTGTACGTCCTGTTATTCTTGAACGGTATCTTGAGACAATGAGTCGGATGATCATATATCATCATTCTCCTATATTTTTCCAGTTGTATCTAAACATACGGGTGATTTGTTTTTTAATGAAATATAAAGGTATTAAATTATCTCACCAAGTCTGCGGCAGGCAGTGCGCGTCATCATAGACGTAATTGTTGATGTACAGCAGATGCGCCCACCAGTACTGGTGGCAGGCCTCGGCCTCGCTGGTCACCACCATGTCCCACTGGGGGCCGTCGCTCAGATGGCGGTTTAAAGTCATGATCGAGAACAAAACCAATGCCAGGACGGGGGTTAATCTGAGGAAAAAACCGTCTTAAAATCTTCAAACCGTGTAAGCTCGGACAAGAATAGTTCTATGGTCTCCGCTTCTTATCGTAGAAGGCTAGTAAAGAGGGTCAATGGGGTCGTGTGCGAGTGTTCCATGTGGTGGAGGCCGGGGCACTCGCCTAAAAATCCCGCAATTGCAACAAAATTGGCAGCGGTACACTGTATGCATATGGGAGCGAGAGATCGGAGCCGAAACCGTGGCCGAACCGTCAGGTAGTACTGGAGTGCTCACCTCAGCCAACGCAACAGCATGCCCTTGGGCCAGTCCCACAGCGAGATCTTCCGTTTCTCCGCCTGCACCTCTATGTTAAACGCCAGCAGGAAACCAGACATCATGAAGAACGTATAAGTGACTATGGGGCCTTGGACAAGAATACTTTTTAAAGGGTCTTCGTATGCCTGGAAAAATATCTCACTAGTTAATAACATACGAGTAACTATATCGTCAACATTATGATGATGATGATTGTCGTGATTTTTGCACCGAATGAAGTTTATTTAAAGATATTTAAAGGACATAGAGTAAATGAAACTAATGCAAGTCGTTTCTTAGGGCTAACCTCAGATAATTGGTTGACGTGGAAAAACCAAATTAACATTATGTAAATACGGAACCCTAAAAACTAAGTACATTTTCATATGCCTTATACAATCTAAGAAAAGCATCCGTATTAACGGCGTACCACGCATATGTTACATCTACTTTAAGATCTGGTGTCCTCGTTTGGGGTAATTCTACAAATCGGGAAAATGCATTTGAAAGCCCAAAAGAAATATCTGCGGTCAATCAGTGGAATCAAGCAGCGTGACTCATGCAAACCACATTTTATTTCGATTTTGGATAATGTAAGTATTTTTAAAGAAAAATACTTACATTATCCAAAATCGAAAACAATTTGGTAAATTTAAAAGTGCCCGCCTTCAGAATAAATTAAAAGCAAATTAGAAGTCATATACATCATTATTGCAAAAAAGCATACTTGGAATGGCCCACAAGATTTTCAATAAACTACTACAGACTATTGTTAGAAGTGTTGGAACAACAGAAAATGATGCTGATTTAAAATTATTTAATTATTAATTATTATCCAAATACATTATTTTTTAATGGATCTATGCACTTAATTAATAATTACTTCATAATTTATATTTTTATAATTTTGTCTCCATAATGTCGGTTTTTTAACGGGCCTACGAACTTAAGTTACTTATATTTTTAATAATTTTGACTAAATACATGATGTTAATTATTTGTAAAGCATGCTGCAGCATGCAGAAGTATGTTACAAAAATATAACCATATTATTCTAGGAACAATTACTTATAGAGTACATCTGAATGTCTATCAATTTAGACCAGCCAGACAGGACTGGCTTCCCAGTTCCCACGAGGCAGCTTGACCCAGCGCCGTGCAGAAAAGCCGCGCGATTTACATACGTCGTCATAAAGTTTCGAAACGCGCCAACGCACAACATTTCGTTGCGCGCTGCCGAAACGCCTCGTGTTATGCGCGGTAACGCTTTTTATCTTACCGTCTCAAAGTAAAGAGGATTTTTGATGTAAGAGAAGGCAAACGCCAGAGCAGTGTGGGTTGAGAACACACCGAATATCGTCAGGGATCTGTGAACATAAAATATTCATGTGGGCTTAGGAGGAGGGCAGGCAACCCAAAATCTCAAAGGAGCTGGGATATTTTCTGAGATTAAAGGTACAAATCTATTCTGAGCCACCGTACAGGTCCAGATCGCGCAAGACTTTTGGCGGTCGGAGTCAGAGAGGCTGGTCGCTGGCTACATGCCCGTTCCAAATACCGGCACTTTCCTGGATCCGACCTCCCTTCGTCTGGCGACCTCGGGGACCCACACATATGGGTTGCGAAACCGCAGGCCAGTCGCCCTTGTGGCACGGACGTGGACCGGCTGGGTCACCACGGTCTATGTTGTCAAAAAAGTGCAGGCCGTTTTTCAAGGTATGCGGCACTTAATGATATAATCTGACTGGCATTGACAGAGATGATGGCAAAAGACGTAGTCGTGTGACTTTGGTTCCGTGGAGTTTGGGACGAATGCTGTCCGTCCCACCTCCAACGGACCACTTCTAAAGCGGGTGCAGCGGCGGAAAACGCCAAAAACTGAAATGTAGAGACGCATAGAGACCTCGACAGGTAGTACAACTTTGTACCCTTTGGCCCCTCGGTCCATGGGCCGTGAGGTCCCAGTGCGCATAGTTATTATGGTACTAAAAAAATACAATTAATTTATTAGGGGAAACGATCGTGACGGGAGGTTTTTGGGGGGGATAATTATAAGTAAACTGTTAAATATTGAATACCTCATTGCATTGATGGCTTTGAGCCTCCGTAGCCTTTGGTCGGGCCCCACACCACTGGGGGCTGTTAACTTGCACCAATTCCTTGGCACGGAGAACGCCAGTAAGAATGGAATCCCTGAAATGTGTTTATTATCAATAGCTTATTTACTTCTTATAGTACGTGTTATTTACTTCTTATAGTAAGCTCCCCGTCTAGCTAGCGTCGTCGTCGGCTAGCTCGTTATGTGATGTCTTATCGATAAATTATTATATTAACCAACCTGGAGTGTCGCCTTTGAGATGATCGTGTAAAGTTCCCAATGTGTTCAATATGATGAGTATTATATAAACTGCTGCCATCAGGTAATCTCCGGTGGTGAAGCGCCTTTTCTCGCCATGTTTTTTGCACGTTGATATACTGGTTACCCTGTACCAATACACTGCTTTAGGGACGGTAAGCCAGATCTTTCATAACATAACGGTGACAAACAAGCATACGGCTTGCCTTATGGTAAGCAGAAACCGTACCCCATGGACGCGCGTCAGTTTGGCCTGCAGCGTGGCCAGATACAAAATATGTCAAGGGAAAACATCCCAGGGAAAAGGAGTAAGTATTGAGGATTCGTTGTGTCTACTACAGACAAATGAGGGTACCTCACTTTTAATGTAAGGCTGCGGTCTTCTATAATATAAGGCTAATTAGGTGAATTATAGGTATTTTCCAAGTTGGGTTGCTTGCTCCATATAATATGAGCTCTAAAGAAATACTCTGGCAAAATTTCTCGCTTAAGTCGATTTAAAGTCAGAAGTTTGGCACAGACGTTACACAATGTATTCTTAAACATCTGGAGGGCTAGCATACTTGCTATCACTTGTCACGTGACAGTCGATAGGATTCCTTATCGAACGGGATAAGTTAACCAATCATGCCAACATGGTCTCGAATGTCAATTTGACAGCTTGTCACTTACCGCACGACACGAGATAAATTTGTCGGGCTTCATAAACTCTAGCCAGGATGAATGCTTGCACACAAATAGGATGCTTTATTTATTATGCCACCAAATTAAGACGATTTAGTAATGTCTTGAGTTTAACACAATTAAGTTACTTTTTAAAATATACGGTTAGTGACATTTTTCATTCGTCATCTGCGGGCGCATATTAATATTATAAATGCGAAACTGTGTCGGTCTGTCTGTAACCTCTTCACGCTTAACCAATTTAGATGAAATTTGGTATAGAGAGAGTTTGAGTCCCGGGGAAGGACATAGGATGGAATTATGGAGTTATCCAACTTTGACAGCGATAAATGACAAATGATAGCCGTTACCGTTTTGCTTAACATGGTAGTTGGTTAATGTGATAGATTATCGTAATTTGACGTCTCAACTTAGTTTACTTTATCTAAGTGCTTCCGAGGTGACGATAAGCTATATTGTGCATCCATTTCCGCACTGTTTCAAGTAAATATATTTTTTTATACGAGAATAACATACACACTTCATCATCATCATAATATGAGCCGAAAGACGTCCACTGCTGAACATAGGCCTCCCCCAAAGAGTGCCAAAGTGACTGGTCCTGCGCCACCCGCATCCAGCGGACTCCCGCGACCTTTACCAGGTCATCAGTCCACCTTGTGGACGACCTACCCACGCCGCGCCTTCCAGTACGTGGTCGCCACTCGAGAACCTTTCCGCCCCAACGGTCATCGGTTCTACGTGCAATGTGCCCCGCCCACTGCCACTTAAGTTTAGCGATTCGGAGGGCTATATCGGTTACCTTGGTTCTGCTGTGGATAGCCTCATTTCTCCCAACATAGCCCTCTCCATTGCCCTTTGGGTGACTTTGACCCTTCTTATGGGGCCCATAGTAAGCGACCACGTTTCAGTGCCATATGTCATCACTGGCAACATACACACTTGCTAAAATATAATTATAGTTACATGTATCATTGTTTTTTATTTGTAGATATGTCATAAATTATTTTTTTTGTTTTGTCGGTTTCTGCTCCTGAAAAACCGGGATGCCAGCAACCCGTTTGAATTGCCGGATGCCGAATTCCGTCACATATAATATAGAGTGCGCAAGGAGATGGCAAATCTATTTAAGTGATGAATTGGGCGAGGACCTCCGGCGTCATCACGCCGACGGGTTGCCGGTCCATATAAAGGTAACTTAGGTACTTATATTGTTTCTCGAATAGAATAATGGTCACTCAGACCAAATCAAATCAAATCGAACATATTCGTTGGGGTATACACTTACTTGCCAGAATTTCATTTGCCCGTATTTTATCTGCCATGCATGATATACAACTGCCATAATATTGTTTCTTATAATTTCGTAGGTATGCCACTCATTGTTTACCATATTAATTATAGGTAGGTATGCCAGAATCTTTGTTTTCTATAATATGAATACCAATAATCTCATTTTCCATAATCATTGTAGGTAATCCATAACTATCACATAATATGCCATAATGTCATTTGCCATCCATTTCAACTTTATCCTACTAATCCTACTAATATTATAAATGCGAAAGTTTGGATGTTTGTTACTCAATCACGCTTAAACGGCTCAACCGATTTTGATGAAATTTTGCACGAAGATCCCTAGTCAGATCCGAAGATCAGCTAGTAATCCATAATATTCGTCATATGTTATAAAGTATCTCGTCATCATATTCTCACCGCCTTCGGTCCAACTCAACTCTAAGGCAGGTCGGTGTAGGTACGACGACGAGCGAAGCGAGGAGGAGTGTTAGGTTGAACTGCGACCCTACAGCGCGCCGTTCTACACTATCGGCGATGATCGTTGATCGTGTGATCGTCTATAATCGGCATGATTGGCGATCGTGTGGGCAGCTCAATGCACCACGCCGCGATTCCCTTTGATGCGTGCCCGAAAAACCGACAAGTCACGGGTCGCAGGCGATCATATAGAGGATGATCGGCGAGTACAGCCGAGTACGCCCTCTACACGATCGTGCTCGCCCGTAATCGTCTGTAATCGTCGATAGTATAGAGGAGCCATAACATTGGGACTCTAGTTTCATTCGGTACCTACCTACCTAGGCGACGTGAATTACTCAGGCGGCGCGATGTCTGCGCCACTTGAGTGTAATTCACCAATGGACTTATTCCATTGTATTAACCCTTACTAAGGCAGAGGCGATAAAGCGAAGGAAGAAGGCAAAAAATATGCGTAGGTAATTACGAAAATTCCATCCAAATATCTTAAAAAAATTATAATTAATATATTATAACTACAACAGACAGAAAAATCTAAGTTTTTTACAAACACCAATAAAAACTGACGAAATTGCTATCACAAGACGGCGCGCGAGCTCCCTCGATTTTTCTCGCACTATCCGTCTCTCTCTTATTAGAAAACTTAGAAAGAGAGGTATAGAGCGAGAAAAATCGAGAGAGCTCGCGCGCCGTCTTGTGATAGCCGTGCAGTGCACTTTTTGTTAGCAACACTGCAGTGTTGCTAGTGGAGCGCGCAGCTTGAATACTTCAACCTATCACAGAGCAGTATACTAGCTGCGCGTGGGCAACTAGTTTTTTTTTTCAACCAGAGCAGAATTGTTGTAATTAGATTTGCTTAATCAATCAGATCACACACAAGCTCATTACTCCCTAGCTAGGGACTACAAACTCGTCATAACTCCCCCGGGTACAATTTAGGCCATTGTCCTTCTGTATACAGGCATGGAATAACACCGTTTACGAGCGAGTGTGATGAAAAAATAATTACTTAACGCTAGTTCTTCCTTGTGACCAAAACCTTAGTCTAAAAAGTGCAAAAGAAAACTTGACACTTCATTACTTCACGAACGTCACATTATTATGGCCCTTGAGATTTATCAACTTGTGAATTACTGAAATAATTGAATATCTCGAAAATTAGGCTTTATAATTTTATACATCAATGTTAATTTTAGATATATATACACTCAAGAGTACACTCAAAAGTTTTGGGTACAGTTTGTACTAAAATTCTATACAAAGTGTACCCGAAACTTTTGCTCTTGAGTGTATTTAGATTAAGATTAAGAAGATATTCGATTCAAGTACTTTTATTTCGAACAAAGTCCATAACATGTTAGTAAGATATTACTTAATTCTAGGGTTAGTATTATATGAATACTTATAGGTTTTTACATATCGGGGCACGCAGCAGCACCCAGTGCTTCAGCCACGGTGAGTCTCACCGGTCGGCCAGCGTGCACAGGATGGTATCGGAGCTGGCGCGCCACCGTCTCAGCAGCGAGCTACATCGCTTCCTGATGATCGCGTGGAAGCCATCGCTTCGTCCCTCCGCGAACATACCAGAGGCGCTGCAGTGTCGCGGCAGCCCAAACACCACTCTGTACGCGTTGTTGTACAGATATACTAGCTGCCCACGTATTGCAAAGAATGCAGACAAACTTGCGGGACCGGCGCTCCCGGGAGGCAGTCATTGGTCACTTTCTGCATCAACCGGCCCGCCAACAGCGCACCGAGGCCGGCGCCCACCCGGTCCGTGTACCCGGTGGGCCAGCGCGGGCGGCTGGGCGCGGGCACGGCGGCCGGCGCGGGCACGGCGGCCGGCGCGGGCACGGCGGCCGGCGCGGGCACGGCGGCCGGCGCGGGCACGGCGGCCGGCGCGGGCACGGCGGCCGGCGCGGGCGCGGGCACGGCGGCCGACGAAGGCAGCGGGGATACCGGTTCGTGTTGGCTCGGCGGCGGCGGCGGTAACTCGACTCCGCGCAGCAGCGGCAGCTCTTCTCGGTTGGGGGCGGCGGCTCCACTGTGCTCGGCGGCTTGGGCTGAACGCTGGTCCAAGGCGGCTCCACTGTGCTCGGCAGCTTGGGCTGAACGCTGGTCCACGGCGGCTCCGCTATACTCGGCGGCTTGGGCTGAACGCTGGTCCAAGGCGGCTCCACTGTGCTCGGCGGCTTGGGTTGAACGCTGGTCTACGGCGGCTCCGCTATACTCGGCGGCTTGGGCTGAACGCTGGTCCAAGGCGGCTCCACTGTGCTCGGCGGCTTGGGCTGAACGCTGGTGCAAAGCGGCTCCACTGTGCTCATCATCTTGGGCTGTACGCTGGCCCGCGGCGGCTCCACTGTGATGGCGCGGAGGAGCGTGGTGGCACCTGGGGCAATCGAAGTGGACCGGGATGCCGCTCCTCGGTTCTAGAACACCATTCATAAAAGCTATATATTCCTACAATGCTATGACAGTTTGTGCTTGCTATTAATATCTTTTTCGCGGAAATGTACGCCTTACTGTAGCAAAAATAGTACGTGAAGTTCTTCGTTACTGACAAGCGCAAATTTAAAAAGTTAAAAGTCATTATTGTACAATTTTAGCGGCCAGGAAAATGTATGAAATTCCTTTACTGTATACTTTTTTACCTTTTAATCATGTTTTGACCAAGACAAATCACTACAAGCAGCCAAATGCTCGTAAGTTTAAAGGCCTAGCAATTTGTCATAACAACTTGCTATGTTAGATTGGTTAGAAGTTTTATATTTTTTCATTGACATAGACAAAACGATTACTTTTTCTGGCAAAAGTTAGAAGTGACGTTTTAAAAAATGTCTCAAATAGACTATACAACTGAAGAAATTAAAATATTTTCGAAATAATAGTCCGTTTGCTAAGGGCAAACAGTATGACATTTTGGAGTACAGCAATGCCATTTGGTACGAATGTTGTACACGTCAACCTAAGCCCAAAACGCCCAGTAGCCAGTTTGTACTCCGCGACAGTTGGGGGGGAGGGGGGGTCAAAGTAAAGACCTCCCGGCGCACAGTGTGGGATTTTTCCTCAATTTTGCGAAACACTACTTAACTGTTTAATTTGTGTAGTTTATCAAATGATAGCGAACATTGAAACTCCTGCGGTTCTATGTCTCATAGTTTTAGAGATTTTCGATAAATTGAGAAACAGCCATAGAAATCCATAGAAATATGAAAACTATAATTACTCACATTTCATGCCTCTTTTTAAAATCATCCTTATAAGTTAATATAAAGGTAGTTTTGATATACCAATATGATTCACTAAAAGTTTGAATTGATGACTCTTAGAGGAGATATCATCAATTTTCAAAAAATTTGAAAATATTTTTTTCTCGATAATCTTACATTGGTCGCATTTTATTTTACATTTTTTAAATAGTTTATAAGAAGCATTATCACTACGAAAAAAAATTAAATGAAAATATTAGTCCAGGCAATGAACTGACAACTTGTATGGAAAAAATGACATATTTGGAAATAATTTATAATAGCTATTTTTTTTAATGTAACGGATATATTATCAATTAAATAGTTACCTAGAGGCAAAATCCAACAAAAAATCAGACATCAAAAAAATCAATATTTAATTAGCTCCTAAAAAGTCCGGATAAATATTAATATTTTTTTTTATCTTTATTGAGGTTCATTTACATTTGCTTTAAAATATTCAATATAAATAAAATAAAAAAGACAATGAATGTTTAATTTAAATCTATATAATTACTTCCGGGTGGAAAGTTTGGTGGATTCTTGAATAAAGCATCTTAGAATAATGTTTTAGAATGAAATAAACAAAAAAAAACGCTATTATAAATTAATGTTTTTCGAAACCGTATTTTGCCTCGGCTATATGGCAGGATTCGCCAGATATGAATTTTTAAATATTCAAGTTAGGGTTGTCACACACTAGGTAGGTTAACTTTATTTTCGGTTGGGGTGTGGTGTCACTACTTGTTGCAAAATCGTAGCGCGCTCACTAATCTATCATGGATTAAATGCTTCACAAGTGTCTCTATTTTTAAATTGTTTTCACCTAGCTCGGAGCAATACTTGCAAATAATGATCTACTTTACCTGCAGCTCTTCCAGTTCTTGCTCCAAATCCCGAATACGCTGCAACGCCTGCTCATGTACCTCCCAGCACTGCTGGAACCGGTCCATGGAGAGTTGAAGTTCGGTCCGCTAGCTCAACAATCCAGTTCATGTTCAGCGAGCTGAGCTTTGAGGATCATGTTCTTAGTGGCTCATCCCTCTTATGCAGGAGCTTTTCATTTAGATCCGTGGCCTCCCTGAGCTCTTTTTGAGTTTGCCTTACTTTGTTAACTGCATCTTGGCGCATATATGTTTGTTGACTTGGGCTGTTGCAAACATAATGAAAATGTATGTACTTATCCGGACGTAGACTTTTATACAAGGCTTGTTCACGAAAAAAAGTAGCCATCGAAAACTAAGTCTCAACTGTCGCCCAGTAGGTCTAGGTAGTTCAAACTGCAATTAGATAACCAACTGAGTATTCCTTTTTAGGTATGTGTAAGAATCTAAAATCCATCTATTTTCCCTTAAATGTTTTGAAATCTTACATAATGCCAGTTAAGTCTTAAAGCTAAAATGTTGCATAGAAATGTGTCTACTTCTGGTATGATTTTTAAAACAATTAATGAACTGCACATGGTAATTAAGTCTCGAAAGATATTCGCGGATCATTCATAATGAAAACCTGAATTATATAACGGTGGCTACTTTTTTTCGTGAACAAACCTTATCAAACAAAGAAGGCTTCTAGCTAGTAAACAGAGCTATATAGTAATAAAATTGTAAACACTGTTAAATATGCCCCAGAATTTCACTGAATCCTTACTCACTGCACTATAAGCACTCTAAACGCAAGTAAAATACACTTTTACTCTCTTAAACAGATTAGATTATAGTACCTTAATTTTGACTAGTTCTTCTTTGACGAGGTAGTGTTGTGAAATATAATTGGCTTTCTAAATTTAGTACAACAGTTACAAATAGGTTGTTTTGATGACAAGATATTCACTTACACATAACTAAAGATACTAAATAATGCAAAACAATACTCAATATACTGCTAATGCTAACTTAGCCGGTCACAGTAAATTGTTTAAAAGGTTACTCGGTTTTGACCTACGTGTGCGTTCGGATACTAAACTAAGGTACCCAATACACACGAACATACAACTTTAAAAAGCTACTATCTCACATACTTTCCCTCTTTATAATATTAGTTTAGATACTCCAGCTTAGAATATTCCCCATACCTGAACCATTCCAATTATTTTGTTCATTACTTACACATTTGTTGGCAGTTTTAGTCAAGTATGGGTGAAGGTTTAACATTTCTATATTACCTCTCAATTTGATGACATTCATTATAGTGAAGCATCCTATGTATGAGCAAGCAGTCAATCCAATATTTGATGCTCGACATATTACCACTTGTCGTGGGATTAGTGACAAGCTGTCAAATTGTCGGGGCTTAAATTTTGTCATATATGAAAACCATGTTGGGAGGTATGATAACTATGATAAGAATTATGATATCGATAAGGAATTATACTACCGCGAGTGAACGCGCTAGTGGTGACGCGTGGTGAAGGAAGTCTATGATTATTTATAAATGTAGAATAATGTGGTATATATTTTACTATACCTGCAATGAATAATGGCCAATATGAGTTACGGATCAATGAATGGCAGTGCATTAAGAAAAGAGGGACCAAATGAAGCGAGCCGAAAGACAGCTAATTTAGAGGTAAGTTTGTTTACTATTTACAAACAGATTTTTATCAAAAGTATGCTTATTTACCGAGTTTACAGCTGTTTCTTCTTTTTACAGACTTCAAGACTATGATAGAAATAATAATATTATTGGAAACATAGAAGATGAACTGAGGCTGAGTGCTACAGTTCATAGAAAGGGCTATAATAAACATTTAGTAAAAAATCCAAGTATTCACAGAAAAGCACGTAAATAAAGAATAAAAATATAAGCTCGACGACAATTCACGTGTTTTAATCAAGAATGTGTAGGTAAGTAAAGTTGTAATACATACCTAATTGAACATTTACAGTGACTTTGCTTGTTACTCACTTACATTCTTTAGCTAGCATTCCAACTCATCTGCCTAAATATTATCTAAACCCTGAAAGCTATATTGTTACACTATCTTTGTGTTTCTGGCTGTCATACATGATTCCCAGTAATTTTTCTTTGAAAGATATACAGCGATAAAGAAACTGTTTTTTTCTTTACAATATTATTAGGTATTACATTATTTACTTTGCATTCTACAATAGATATATACAAGATGATAATTTACAATTAGATGGCTACTATTCCATAATAAATCAAAAAATGTGAGACATAATAACATTCCTTGGCATCAAATGGAAATAAATTATTTTTGGTGCGCTGTCAATATTTCTCCTTGCTATTAATCAATAAATTGAATGGTAATTGGCAGCCGGCTTGTATCTCAAAAAAATATTTTCACCATTATTCATGTAAGTATATAATAATATAAATGATAGAAATATTTTTGCCATACATCTATGTAGTTATATTTTACTGGGTATTACTTGTAAAAAAATACTTGGCATGAATAACTTACAACTTTGTGATTTAAATGATGTTTGAATAGGTAACATAAAAATAACCAGTCAACTTTCGTTTAGTCAAATAAAATTAATATTTATTTGAACATTATAAATATACCTACTGTAGCCGCTATGCTGTAATTTATTTCGTATCCGTTAGACTATTGAAATATTAATCAATTAGACTACAATGCAATTTTATTTGACAAAGAGTGGCAAACAGGCATATGGCCTGTCTGGTAATATGCCGACACTTACGGTTGCTTGCAACTTCAAAGGAGTTACTAGTGTGTTGCCAATCCAAGATTGAATTAAGGATTCTGTGTTAATAGTTGGAGACAAATGCAATTCTATTACTCTGATCACATCTTTGGGTGGTCGGACGTCCTTACTCACCAACACAAAAGTCAGTATATTAATATTATTAAAAATGTGCCTAACAATACTTTTGTTTCAGAATGGTGGAAGTGGAACCTAAATTTTAAGACACAGAAACAGTTAAATTAACTCAAATCTGCTCATAGTTTCACTGGACTTGAAATGGATAAATCTATGTTTGTACTACTCATATCTACTTTTATAAATCGTATATTGTGTTTATTTGCACCATAGACTCAAATTGAAATAAAAGTAATAAATTAAATGTGATCATTATTATTGTGTATTTTTTATACCATATTGTAGGCAAACAAGCTTACGGCCCGCTTGATGGTAAGCGGTCATCGTAGATCGTGTTGGGGTGGTAGAGTGCGTTATTATGAATCATTTATGCCTGACATATGAAAAGCAGCCAAGTGGAAGTGAAATGGCCCACACGAAAATTCTGAAACATCACCTTTCAAACACTCCCTGTATATAGGTGGCATAATAAGCAAAGGTATCAATCAATTCAAATGAAACAGTAGCTTATTCATATATATTTATGTAATTTAATCTTTGAACATGTGTGATGGTTTGAGTACCATTGGGTGTAATCTTCTTTTCTTTCTTCAGTATTAGATCTGAAAAGATAAAATACAAGATTATAAAGAGCTAAAGTACGTAGTTAAGATTGTGTCTTTGTAAGTTTGTTTGTAATCGACAATCTCCAGAACTACTAATATCATACTTATTTCACTCTTTACCAGTATACCTATTTAACTACCTACGTGGATGTGCTTTGGGAGCTGTACCTACAGCTCGGCAACAATGTAGGTTCGGGTCCATAAGCTGAGCGCCCCAATTTCAATCCATAGGGGAGAGCATAGTATTTTATAGAATTATCATTGTCTTAGCCACCAAAGTAGCTGAATCAGGAATTGGAATAGATATATATTGTAACAGATAATGGCATCTTTAATGCTGTCAGTGTTTCTGTTTACAGTAGGTATAGGTACTTACTTACCACTGGTATTTTATCTTGCATAAGTTCCTAACTGCAATTTGTCACAATGTCTTGAATATTTGAATAAGGATGATAAATACCTATGTATTAAGGGCGAATGACTCTCCAATTCCCCAGTTTAGTACATATATTGATTGCAGGTAACTAAGTAGGTTTAATAAAATAATCATTGGCTACATTTGTATAGGTACAGTATATGACTACGTAGTTAAAACAGCACCATCTTCCTAGCGTTTTTCCGATTATACATACACAAACAAGCCTTGGAGTCCATACAATTTATCAATTAATCCAAATAACACTAAGTAAGTACTTACCTTAAGTACCGCTTCGAATAAGAGTGTCACCTTGTGCACTAATGATATGCAGCGAAATTTCTGGTTTAGGAATTCCAAGGGCCAAAGCGTTTGTTGAAGACTCCTTGATGAAATTTCACGACTACTTTTTCAATAATAGGTGTGAGTTCAACAAACAAATCTATGTTTGATTATAGCGAAAAAATACCATATCACAGTCACTATTTTCACTAGCAAATTGAATTTAACATTCGACATTATTTATCGTTATGGTGGTACCACACTTGGCGGATTTTGCCCAAATATTCGTGTTGCATCTTTTTCCTTCCTACGGCAAATGAAAGAGAGGCAATGATGCAAGGCGAACATGCAGCCCTAAGTGTGGTTCGGCCATTACTTACTCGGAAGCACAGATAAAATAAACTAAGTTGAGACGTCAAATAACGATAATCTGTCACATTAACCAGCTACCATGTTATGCAAAACGGTAACGGCTATCATGTCATTTATCGCTGTCAAAGTTGGATAACTCTATTTTGTCACGTGCGACCATGTTGTGAATCGGTAATTTGAGTGAATAAGTAGACAAATCTTATCACTTGTCACTTATCACGTCGACCATACTAGGCCTACTGATGCCCTACAATTCGTAATATTTAAGAATAACTACCCGACACATATAAAGTATTTTTTTAATAATAAAGCTTAAGAAAATATTTGCATGAGACATGGTTCCATCAGAGGAGTAATCACGTAAAGTTTTGAACGCGCGTTAGGTAGATTCAACTGTCATTTTTCCATATAAAATTGACGTTTAGATTTACCTGACGCGCGTACAATGCGTTACTGATCGCCCAGCTGATGTCAGAATTGTTAGATAGGGACATACAATTGTACATAACCCACTGTGTTTAGGATATCTCGCAAATAAAATCGGCATGCAAATGTTTATAAGAATATGTAAATTTTCAGAGCATGCGAATAATATCTGTCTTAAGCTTTTGATAAGAAACTGAACTTGCTTCCAGCACTACCTTCGATCTTGGCATGTGCAAATTCCTTTTCAAAGTGAAATACCATCATGTATGGTTAATTATACAAACAGTTCGTTACCTAGCTGTCAGTTTATATTCTTGCCATATGGAGGAGTTGACACATTCCTCAAGGATCGACCTTAGGTCCCGCGCATTTTCTAAGCTTCTGTTCTGCGTGAAGTCCTTGCAAGTTTCTGTGACGCACAGCGCCCTGTGTATTTTTGTATGGTTATAATGTTTCCTCTTATATTCCGAGTATTCCTGGAAAAAAAATAAGTAAGGTAGGCTGCGCTGATGCACAGATGACTTAAGTTGTTTATAACTTTATACTAACTATACTTAAAACTAGCCGCACCCGCGGCTCCGCTTGCGAATTACAGAGCGTTAGTTATAAAGCAAGGAGGTTTTAACTCAAATACGTTGTTTATAAACTCTAAATATACATGTTTAACTGAATTACTTAAAGATTTAAAAATGTTAATGTAGGTAGTTATTCATAAAACTTAAAATGCCTCTAATAGATAAAATGTGTTTTGTCTCTCTCGTTGAATTACGTGCCTCACGTCAAATTCATCAAAATGGATGACTGACATTTTGTAGTTTTTATTGGGATTAATATTAATTTCGTTTAAAATGTAATAAATTCGAGTCATCAGAGCCCTCCGGGCTCCTTGTAGACTCTCGTTCGTAAAACATCTCTTACCGGACGGTAAGAGATGTTTTACGAACGAGAGTCTTGTGGCATTATGTACTATTTCTTCTTTGGGTGGATTGTCAAAAAATTGTACATAGTTAAGAGCCTTAATCCAATCTACGAGATTAGTTAACTAGGTACGAGTATGTACATTTTTTTTCTTTCCACCCCTTTTATATTTTACTATTTTATAATATTCGTAAGCAATGCAGAATATTTGTAAAAATAATCCGCCACGAGCAGGATTTGAAGCCGCTGCATTCCGTGCATTGCCCTGAACCCACTGAGCTATCGTGGGCTCGCTCTCGTGGTGACGAATCTTTCAATCTCTTCACTCTTCTAATTACACCTTAGTTAGAGTCACCGTCACCATAATGTTATCTATTTTTACTTTGAATTTATGCTTAGAAAAACCGGACAAGTGCGAGTTCAACTCGCGTGGTGAGGATTCCGTAAAGTTGCTGCTCTAAGCATTGAGTGGCCCCCTTGTTCAGAAATCATGAATTTACTTTACGCGTCCAACTTTGGGTCACCAATTTACATATGTATACCAAATTTCAACTCAATCGGTCCAGTAGTTTCAGAGCAAATCGGCTGTGACAGACGGACAGACAGACGCACGATCCTTTAAGGGTTCCGTTTTTTTCCCTTTGAGGTACGGTACCCTAAAAATTAACTTATGTATTGTTTTGTATTGTCTGTTGGTGTTGAACGTACCCTTATGGTCTGCATCAGGTCAGGATTGTCTCCAGGATACAGCTCCGCGTCCAGGACGCAGTAGACCCCGCCCGGATCCGCCAGGCACGGATCATAGAAGTCCATTTGATATAACTCCGGCATCTTGTAATACTCCGTTGCTGAAATTAATATCAACGAATCCTCGAGAAATAGGTCTAAGGGTGGGTTTAACCAAGTAAGACTATCGTTTCCTATGTTAGACTGATTTTTAGGGTTCCGTAGCCAAAATGGCAAAAACGGAACCCTTATAGTTTCGCCATGTCCGTCTGTCCGTCTGTCCGTCTGTCCGTATGTCACAGGCATTTTACTCGAAAACTATAAGGTGTTTTTGAATAAAATTTTGAGGATAGGTGTATTTTGTTAGCCGCTACATAGTTTTGTAATTAAAATGACAAAAAAAATTTTTTTTAGGGGTGCACTCCATACATAAAACTAAAAGTCAACATTTTTTTTTTTCATTGTGACCCCCCGTGTGGCACATCAATCGATAGGCCTTTCAAAATAAATATAAAGTTTCTTAGCATTTTTTTTGATTAAGTGAATAGAGTCGGAGATAATCGCCCCGAAAGTCACTAAAATTCTGTCCCCACCTCTAATTTTTGAACGGTGTATTTTAAAAATATGGAAAAATTCATGGACATAGGGCTTATTAATTTCATTCACCGAAAATTGTTTTGAACAAGATCGGTTCAGAGGTTTTCGAGATATTGCTGAAAAACTGCCTTCCTCAAAGAAAAGGACGTAAGTGCCGTAAAATTTCTGTGACGATACGACCTTTTTAATAGGCACGGAACCCTTCGTTTTGCGTGGTCCGACACGCACTTGGCTGGTTTTTTTTTTTAATAACCGAACTCAATCGGTTCACCCGTTTGGGAGTTACGATGCCACAACCAAACACAAAGATCCACATGTTAAATTTATAACGCCTCGTTTCCTTTGGGGGTAAATTAGGTACTTACAATTTAAAGAGTATATAACACCTGAAGTCTGATGTATCAGAAAAAATAATATTAAAAATGCCTCCATTGCTCGAATCACCACTAAAGAAATATGAAAAACGCAGTCGAGTTAGTTGTCGGCAAGTTTCAGACACCAAATGAGAATGAAATTGTGCATGTTATCCTTAACCTATTGAACACGACAAAGTTAAAAATATACAGTATACAGGTACAAAAGGCGAAGGCCAACTTATCCACGAAATTGCGAAATCTGTCTGAAATCTACACAAACCTGTATATTTTATTTAGAATTGGGGTTCCCTAGCCATTTATTTATTTAAACTACATAGTTACACAGCATAACAGTAATTGGCTACTTTCCTACAAAAAATTATTTGGTTCGTCAGTTAGATTATCAAAAAATATTGGACACGTATTTTTTTATTTGTTAATTACCTACACAAAAACTGACGAAGATATAAGTAGATATAGCCCGTTAAAGTTCCGCGTGACGTCACATTATGGTACACTTTTTTAGCATAATGTGACGTCACGCGGAACTTTAACTTTATGTATTTTTTTTAATGTATGTTCACCGATTGCTCTGTCAGTTGTGGACCGATTTTCAAAGTTATTTTTAATTCGAATGAGTACCTACACGCCTGGAGCCGTAGCATGGTTGGCCTTATCACGCGACAAGTGACAAGATAAGAGCATCGTCTCGTTCTATCGAACGGTGTCAGCCAGTGACGCACGCTCTATCCTATCACCTATCGCGTGACAAGGCCAACCATGCTACGGCTCCTGATGTAGTCCCATTGTCATTCTCAATATAATTCAGGATCTGATGATGGAATCCCAGGGAAATTGAAAACAGCCCTCAAATTTTATAGGTACAAACGCCAACACAAATAACTGACCATCCTATGTTTATATAGAACCTTATTACAATGCACATAAAGTGCACGGATTGTCATTTAACTGTGTTGGCGATGGCACGCGTGTAGTGATTCCGGTATTTTCAATTATGACTCGTGTAAATCGCAAGTTTGGTAAAGTGAAACTGATGATGAAAACCACAGATTGTTTATGGAACTCATCAATGATGTCCTACCTACGTCAATATGATTCCGTTGAAGTAGCAACTAATGAAGTGCCAAAGGTGATTCTGAGATCCTTGAGGAATCGACGTAGTAACTCCTCAAATGTTATCGGCCCACATATAGCGACTTGGGTTTTTTTCTGTAATACTCAACAGCCACACAGCTCACAGACAACGTTCATGTGGTATTTTTTTTTTTTTTAAGTTAATTATGAGAATGTTCTGCAACTTTTACATTAGTAGTTGTAGATTATACACGGTTATTTTTAATTCGTGACCAGGAACCAATTTTTCTAATTCAGTCATTTCTGCCAAACACGATTAACTCGTATTTTTACCTAAAACAAACGTTCTTTTTTTCCTGAAAAAAAAACTGAATTAGGTACTTATTACTTTTTAACCCCCGACGCAAAGAGAGGGGTGTTATAAGTTTAACGTGTCTGTGTATCTGTGTATCTGTCTGTGGTATCGTAGCTCCCAAACGGATGGACCGCTTTGAATGCAGTTTTTTTTGTGTCATAGATAATTTTAACCCGAGTGTTCTTAGCCATGTTTCATCAAAATCGGTTAAGCCGTTTTTAAGATATTTAACTTTGAAATGAAAACGTTGGGGGTTTTTCAACTTTTCTAAGTTGTAGTTAGTTATTAATAAAAAATCATTGTCACCCTAACGGTAGTTCGAATCTATGAAACTAAAACCTCCATGAAAAATGGGTTTCATAAACCAACCTCAAAACCCTTGTGTCTATAATTATTAAATTAAGAGTAATAAACTGTCAAATGTCTCATGCATGACAAGTAGATGTTGAAGTTTATTGACGTAATACCTATCAAATTTCCCGCCAAAGCGCTGAAATATAGGGTGACCATACATTCACTAGATATTAGTGTTAACATTATAATTAAAGTTAATCAAACTCAAACTCAAATAGCCTAGTAACAAGCACTTTCAAATCGTCAGTTAATTTTTTAGAGTAATTTTTAAACATAAAGAATAAAATATATATGATAAAAAAATTGTATAAAAAATACTAGTAGAATATTTCTAGAAAAACAATCTAATGTCAAAAAACAAAATATTACGAAAATAATAGATTAAAAATTCAGTCAAAATTAGTTCCATGGAGTTTTATCATTCATGTAGTCTTGTGTGCTATAATAAGCTTTCGAGATAAGTTTACGCTTCACATAGTTCTTGAATTTATTAATAGATAACTCAGTTAAGTTTCCTGGAAGTTTGTTATAAAACATAATAATGAACTTGATGTAATCTATTTTGGCTGTTTATTAATATTTTTCGGCTCCTGACCACGGATTAAAAATCAACTGTATTGATCCAAAATATTTGACAGAACCACCAACGTGTACAATTGTATGTTAGTTTTTTTTTTCAGTCAGAACATTACATGTTCGACTGATACTTCAATATGTCATCGATGTTTAAAAATATGTTTATTGTAAAAATGCTGATGAGGTTTTTTAATGCTTGTTACGCAGAATTTAAATCATTTCAGTCGCATAGCGTGGCGACAGTATCCAGTTACCTAGTAAGTATTACTTATTTGTCTCCGATTCATGTACCTATTTTTTCACTTAGAAATGGATGTTGATATTTTTGAAGTGCAGTGATGCAGATACCCGTAATCAGAGCAAACATAAAGATGTTATGAACAGTAAAGTCTTCAAATTCCGTGACCGACTTTATAGATGACGATATACTAGACGATAGACTTTATAGATTTGATCTTTTTGTTATTATTATTTATATGTTGTTAAATTGGACTTGATATTATTGAAATAAGATGTTATTTTTAAGATATGTACAAATATTCTACACAATATGTCGTGTCTGGAATTCACTCCCTCTGAACATCAGACAAGCCCCAAGCAAGTTTGCTTTCAAGCGGATGCTGCGTAAGCACCCGCTTAAACAAGAATTCGACTAAAATCCATCCACATAATGATAGTATTTATTGAATATGTAGTAGTATCATTTTGTGTGTATCTTATATATTTTTATTTATGTATCTCTATATGTAGACTATGTAGTGTGTAGCAAATACAATAAGTCTCTGTTTAGCCCAATGGTTAGCTGGTAGAGAATGCCATGTGGCATTAAGCTCGCCATTTGTACATTTTTTGTATTTTGTGCAATAAAGTTTAAATAAATAAATAAATCTGTTTTGTTATGAATAAATAAATGAAATGAAATTAATGATGGACAAAGTCTTCCTCTTCGACGCAACGACGTAGGTAAGTTTGCAAATAATCATCATCATTATCTCAGCCGAAAGACGTCCACTGCTGGACATATGCCTCCCCCAAAGAGTTCCAAAGTGATCGGAAGACGCAGCGTGGGTAGGTAGAACAAGGTGGACCGATGACCTGGTACCTAAAGGTCGCGGGAGTCCGCTGGATGCGGGTGGCGCAGGACTGGTCAATTTGGCACTCTTTAGAGGAGGCCTATGTCCAGCAGTGGACGTCTTTCGGCTGATATGATGATGATGAGGTAAACTTCATATGCGGCGCCGCCAGCTGTCATTTCTCAGAAACGATCACTGCAAATAACATGCTGTTTATTATAGTGACTATCACAAAATAAACATTAGTAATAAATATAATACAAGAAGGGCTAGAGAGAAAAAAACTAGTACAACAGAAAACTAGAAACTATTATGGTAAAAGAATGTCAAAATATATTGTTACAAATATATTTAACAAAATTAATATCCTAAGAGAAGTTCCCAAATTAAGCAAAAAGGTGTTAAAATCAAAGTTAAAGGGCTTCCTCCTTGATAATGAGTCACCGTCGACTAGTCACCTAAAATAAAACTATAAGGATAAGTACTTACCTACGAGCATGCTTAGTTGTTTGTTGTTAAGTTAAATGCATGACGTAAGCACTTTATTGTACACAAGCACAGGGTAAAACCATAAAGATATCATATAAGAATGTTAAGTATAAATAGAAAATGTTAGATATAATTAAATATGTTATTCTAGTATAGCCTCCTGAGTCCCTGAGTCCGTTTTAAAGGCCAAAATCGAACCATGTTTAAAGACCGAGCACCAAAAAATAAAGTTATTCATAAACGCCGAGTGTCCGTTATAACGCCCCTAATGTTTCGCGCTTAAAATCGGGCGATAGTGGCGTGATCCTGAGAACCAATCGGTATCCTCCAATCCGGCATATATCTATCTCGCTTTAGCAAAAACTATTGCATAGAAAACAGGAATATTCCGGTCAGTGCGACGCCACAAGTCCAGCAAGATGTCGCGTCGTGCAGGTGGAGGTAAGTTCAATCCCAAATTTTTCGCTCAATCCTGTGTGTGTTGGTCTGTTTTTTTATGTATTTACTGAGTATTTTGTATGGTTATTATTATTCCGTTACTATTTTTGTTGTAAATATGATATTTTAAGTACAATTACAAGTTAAATTCGTTTGACCTTTGTAAAGCCCTCTCGGACTATGTTAATAATATAGTTCGCCATGTTTCTGCCGTTTTAAAGGACTCTCGGTTAATGTGCTGTACTAACATTATGGTAAAGTAGTGATTTTTGCTTGTATAAAAATATAGGTGCCTTGCATTTTGTGAGTAAACTCAGTTGAACAATGTTTCTTCGAAAGTGTAGTATAACTATTTTTCTTATCGTGTATTTCAGCTCTACGGCAAGAAGATATAAGTCTGATTGTCAACAATTCTGACTTCCAAGACGATTCGGCAGATGAAGATCCCGACTACATGGAGCCCAACTTGTTCTTGTCGGAAGGCGAGTCTTCAAGTTCTTCAGAGGAGGAAGATGAGGGTGAGGAACAAGAAGACCAAGTGCAGCATCAACACCAATTGCCACAGGATCGAAGTCGTCCACGGGTAAGAGGTCCCTGCACTCGCAGAGCTCGCACTAGAGGAGGACAACTATTGTGATTGTATTGTGAGAAGTACACTGATTTTGCTATGACATTTTTATATTGAATAAGATTTTAGAAGTACGTTTGTTATGTTTTTTCCAACAGAATGGTTCTGTGTTTTTTGTTATTTTAGATTACAATACCATTTTAACAATTATTTGCATTTTATTTAATTGTTTAAATATATACCCGATTCCATACAATATGACCAATATTAGCCATATTAATTACATAATCTTAGTCGTATAAAAGCCGAGAGGCGTTTATAAAGCCCAAATAACTTACAAATAAAATTATGCTTAAAGTATTCCTCATAGAGTATATAATCAACTTTGTTCCAACGAAAATCCGAGAAACTCATTTTAGACCTTATAGTAAGCGACAGAAAGTTCAGGACTCAACGCTGTTTTCTTTATAAAGGACTCTCGGCTTTTATGCGAGTGTACTCATTTTTTTAACCAGGACTCAGGAGGTTAAAACATGAGCGTTTCTCGCCATCAAACGTCACAGTTTGGCGAGTTTATATAAAAACTATAAAATGTAATTTCTTTTTTCTTAAATAAATTAAAATATATATATATATATTGTAACGATATTGGAAACATAATATATAGCCTGTGCTATTTCACAAAAATCGGTTGAGAAATACCTGTAGAGCTGTAGAGGAGAATAGCCGGACAGACGCCGGACATAAGCTCGAAAGATTTTTTCCCAAGCTGAAACGATAACTGTTTTTTTTAAATTGAAAAAATTCTTATACCTATAACTGAATCGACAAAAGAATCTATATAATAAAGCGACCTGGCCCCGTAGCATGGTTGGCCTTGTCACGCGATAGGTGATAGGATAGAGCGTGCGTCACTGGCTGACACCGTTCGATAGAACGAGACGACGCTCCTATCTTGTCACTTGTCGCGTGATAAGGCCAACCATGATACGGCTCCTGTAAAGGAGAAAAGCCGGACATACGAAAGAATTTTGGCCCAAACTGAAGCAGAGAGCGTCGTTCGCTTGGTTTGTTTGTGGGTTGTTTTTTAATTTGCTTGGTTTGGTTCCTTCAAGAAGTTTATTGGCAAAAAATCTTTCAAAGAGTGAACAATCAAATTATGAACAGGATTCTTAACCTACGTATTAATCGTACTTAAATAATAGGTAAGATCAGGAGCTGTACCATGGTTGACAAGTGACAAAATAAGAGCGTCGTCTCGTTCTATCGAACGGTGTCAGCCAGTGACGCACGCTCTATCCTATCACCTATCGCGTGACAAGGCCAACCATGCTACGGGGCCTGTACAAGACTTTTTAAATTCAAATTATAATAAGCACTTGGGCGTTGGTCGTGTTTTTCAACGAGAAAACGAACTTTCCCAGTTATGAGACTAAGCTAGATGAATTTTTCGCACCCGTAAGCACCTATAATAATTAATTTCATCGAAATCGTTAGGATAAAAATACACTCAAGAGCAAAAAAAACACTTCACTTCGTAAAGAAATCCTATACAAACTATAGATCCTAGTAACTGTATTTTAGGTTCAGATAAGTTAAGTTTTCTTTCTGTTTCTTGTTTCTAAATTGTATGCTTGTATCTAGGTATAATATAAAGTCCCTGGGCAACCGAGCTCTGCTCGGGTGAAAATAGGGAAAATACGGAGAAAACGAATTTTCCCAGACATAAGCCCAGCTAGATCGATTTTTCGACCCCGTAAAACCCTATATTCTAAATTTCATTTTAATCGTTAGAGCCGTTTCCAAGAACGTAATTTTCAAATATATATACAAACTAGCTTCTGCCCGCGACTTCGTACGCGTATAAATTATGGATGACATGATATTCTTATGTTTCACCATACGATACCTACTACACTGATAAATTAGATTATTACGATTTCATTTCTATAAATTATGCGTGTAACAGTTCAAATCCTCATAAACTTTGTCGTCAATAATATTTAGTTATAATGATTTACTTAATCTTTATTGCAAACGAAGTACGTAAGTAGAAGAAAAATTACCAAAACCGGAATTTAAATATAAAATTTCATGACCGAGGGTGAGACCCCTAAAGACACTCTATATCTCCGGGTGTCTTGTCAAACTACCCCTGAGAGCCAAAGTCCTGAAGGTAAACGGGGAGGCAAGCGAGGCCGAAGGCTGAGCTTTTCGTAGGAATGAAAGGCCCAACGTACCCTTATAGATAGCGCTCCATATGCGAGCCAGAGCATCGAAGGCCCGAGAGCGAGACTCCATGGATACTTACTATCCACAGGTGTCTTGCAAGCGAAACATGAGCCTTAAGTCCCAAAGTTGAGGGGTGAGGCAAGCGAGCCCGAAGGCCGAGCTTTTCGTATGAATGAAAGGCCCAACCAAACCAACCCTTCAGAGAGCGCTCTCTATGCGAGCCCGAGGGCCGAAGGCCCGAGGGCGAGCCTTCACGAACACTAACTAAACCCAGGTGTCTTGCAAGCGAAACCGGAGACCAAAGTCCCGAGCGAGAGAAGTCAGAAGAAGAGCGGCGAGGCAAGCGAAACCAAAGGCCGAGCTTTTCGTTGGAATGATAGGCCCAAAGAACCGTTTAAGAGAGCGCTTCCTATGCGAGCCCGAGGACTGACGCACACTATCTCCAAGTGTCTTGAAAGCGAAATCTGAGTTCCAAAGTCCCGAAGGTGAGTGGCGAGGCAAGCGAGCCTGAAGGCCGAGCTTTTCGTATGAATGAAAGGCCCAATACATCGCTTCTATGCGAGCCCGAGGGCCGAAGGCCCGGGAGCTAGCTCATGCGGACGGTCACTATACCCGAGTATTCATAATAATATTTCTGAATGTCACAAACGCTGAAGTTTTATACATAAAAAAATGGTACCTACTTAATTCTCCGCGGAATGCGGTTGTTTCCAAATTTTATACCCACGTCTCTTGACGTTGGTGAACTATGCTAATTCGACGTAAGTATTAAACTCAACCTATCATACATCTTTAGATGACCTCTGAATTCATAGCAATTATATAGTAAGACGAAGATCAAGGTTGCTGGATTTCAATATTAACAGCGACGTTATCAGCGACTGAGTTTCCAAAATAATTAGGTTTCTAATGTCTAACAGCTACTATCGGTTGAGATATCAAACATTTTTGGTTATTATAGATAGTCTTTAGCCATCTAGCACTCATTTTCATCCCGTGGTTTTTCACGTTTTATCTATATTTTTTTATAATGTTTGAATGGAGTTCTTTTTACTTTCCAGTCAAGTGTATGTTTATCAGTTTTCAAGTCTAAAGCTCATGGATTTGAGGAGTTCCCATACAAAGTTTTGCCCCATTTTTTACCCCCTTTGAACTAATTTTTATCATTTTTACAGCCTATGACCTGGCCAGGGATTTTCTCGACCGATTAAGTAAAAGTTGCATCAAAATCCTCTATTCACTAAGCTTCTCTGCGTTTTTTGAAAAATATTTTCAAAAAGCAGACACAAAAAAATTAAAACTACAAAAAGTGCATGCTGCTGGGTTTGAACTCGGGGACACCGACTCCGTAAGCTATGGGTCAAACCACTGGACTAACTATTAGTTGTAAGAACACGATGAATTTTCGAATATATTGACGACATGTTACCATGGTAATGATACTGTTATAACCCCGCTCTTGCAACATTATATAGTTTCTAGTCGCCTCAGAACCTATTTTCATCCCATATTTTTCACGTTTTATTTATACATTGCTAAAAGTTTGAATGGGGTCGTTTTTACTTTCCAGTCAAGTTTATGGTTACCAATTTTCAAGTCTGTAGCTCGTACATTCAAGGAGTTCCCATACAAAGTTCAACCCCATTTTCTACCCCCTTTGAACCCTAATCTTTAAGATTTTTGTAGCTTAAAACCTATCCGGGGATTCTCTCGACAGATTAGTAAAGTTTGCATCAAAATCCGTTCAGCCGTTTCCACGTGATACTCTGACAAATAAACAGACAAACAGATAAACAGACAAAAATTCTAAAAACTGTTGGAACGTGTTCTGTTATCAATTCTAAGTATCCCCAGCCAATTTTTTTTCGTTTATCTTCCATGTACAGACTTTCGACCCTCTTCAGCTTTATTATATGTATAGAGTATAGATAGATATTGCTTGTTTATTAGTGTAGGATATATAGTAAAAATAAGTACCGCCTCCGTTTTCGAAGTCGGTTAAAAGCCTTTCACTTATCTCTGCTGTCACGCTGTGTACTAAATGGGCTCAAAGAATTTACCATCCAATAATCACTTTCCAAAGTAATAGAATACTAATACTTAATTAGGCGTCGTGTAAAATAATAACATTTACATGTAAATGGTTATTTCCGACGTATGACGCAATTACAATAGTTTATTTAGTGGAAATATAAAACCAATATTGGTTTTTTACGCTCTTACGGTAAGTGAAGTAATTGTGTAACTCCTCGTGTTAATAGTACATTCTTGTGTCTCAAGTACGGTAAGATATGATTTACGAACGAGAGTCTATTAGAATGATCAGTTGATGATGACCGATGACAGTTACAAACTCGAGTCATCAAATGTCTGTCTGTCTTTATTAGGAGTCATCATCAGCCTATATACGTCCCACTGCTGGGCACAGGCCTCCTCTCATGAATGAGATGGAACGGGCAGTAGTCCACACGCTGGCCCAGTGCGGATTGGGGACTTCACATACCTCTTTGAATTTCTCCTCAGATGTATGCAGGTTTTCTCACGATGTTTTCCTTCACCGAAAAGCTAACGGTAAATATCAAATGATATTCCGTAGTAAATAAGTTCCGAAAAACTCATTGGTACGAGCCGGGATTCGAGCCCGAGACTGCCGTTTGACAGCCGCACGCCTGAGCCACTAGGCCTCCGTAGCTTGGTCTTTATTTAGGAGTAACATAGCCTTGTATTAGATACACACATTGTTCGTTTCCTCTCCAACCAGGTTTAATTTTAGGCCTTGTTATGTGAGGCGGGTTTAAAGCTCTTCATAGAAGGAGTGGACATGGGCTGGACCAAAAAACTCTGGAAATCCAGCAGGAAGCAACTCAGGATTATATCTGGGGTGTTCACAGGTCACTTCGGCGTCAAGGATCTCTTGGCCAAGATGTATCAAACAGTACAGACTGTAGAATGTGTGGCGAGGAGGATGAGACTATGGAACACTTACTGTGTGAATGTCATGCCCTTGCCAGACAAAGAATCAATCTCTTTGGTAACGGCTACCCGCAACCAAAGGAATTCAGGGTGCTCCCACTGAGCTGCATCATCCGCTTTGTGGAAATGATGGAGCGAGCTTGGGAGTAGCTATAAAGGGGAGGGCAAATGCACAAAAGATCCCAATGGGTCGAAGTGTATCCGAAAGGGCCCTCAACTAGATAAGCTGCTAATGTTATTATTATTATTTTCTGTACTCGATATCTTACTGTAATTAATAATAAAGTACGATCCGATGTTAACCGCACTCGCAGTAGGCCAAGATACAGGCTCAGCCTAGTTTGGTCACTGACAGACAGCCTCGATTCATTGTAATATTTGTTTTTGTGAAATAAACTATTTTGTATTTGTATTTGTATTATTTTGTAAGATAAGATAAGATAAGGCCTTGTGATCGCTGTCTGCTAGCGGTACTACATACGTGCCTTAAACTTTTTGTACGCACTCCTCGCGTCAACCCCTGTATGTGATGTGTTTGCAAGCAGATGGGCCGTAATGCGTAATGAATGTTTGAGGTTCTGCGAGAGATTGATGTACGTACTTACTTAGTACGCACTGCCAACAGGTGTTAACTTCAAACGAACTCTTTAGGGAGTTGCGGTCTTTTAGTTGGGGAGGTATAGTGTTTTCGGTGTACCGTATATCTACTTGTACTGTACCGCGTTACTTATAAATTCTTTGTTAATTATAGAAAGCCTTGATCCCTATGACAGCTGTCATCTCAGTACAATTACAGTAGTTTCGATTGTTATGCTGTGTATATTTAAATAAATAAATAAAATCCCGTTATAAAGTGTAAACCAGACCATTGCAATAGTAATTTCCGTTGTTTTCCCACAGATTTCTCCGCAACAATGGCGTTTAGTGGCGGGCACTCAGCACTGATTCTACATTTAATCTGCAGCTCGGATTGTTTGCTCTCTCTTAGGGCCAGAGGTAGCGGGGCAACTCGGAGTTTTAAGGTATGTTGTCATAAAAACCATTATACCACAAAACAAGTTTAGATGCGATTTAACCAGTTGCAAAGGTACATGAATATTGAATCCTGCTAATTACTAATATTATAAACGTGAAAGTTTGGATGGATTGATGGATGGATGGATGGATGTACGTTCCACTTAATCTCAAAAACTACTGAACGAATTAATATGAAACTCTCCAGTTATGTACCTTCTGTATCAGAATAGGACATAGGTTATAATTTATGTCAACGTTCATCCCTTATAGGGACGAAAAAGGGGATGAAACTTTGTATGGAGACCAAATGATTTTGCTCGTTGACTTCATCTGGCGCTGGGTCTCAAAATGTATGGGAAAACTAAAATCCGACTCGCACTTGACAAAAATTCTAATTGATATTATTAACACTTTGTAAATGAAACTATGTATGTCTACGTGTCCCGTTTTCTCGCCTAAATGGCTATATTGGCTATATCGATTTATGAGGATGAACGTAAGATAGTTCTTATACCAAATTTCACATTTTAAGGAGATGAAATAGGAAATGAAAGTCTGTATGAGGAACCATATTATACGCTAGTATTCCATAACTGAGACGACGCCGGAGACAGGGACTGTCGATATCGTTTTAGTGTAAAAAGACAAAATCAACATTTTCACCGTAACATAGCACTATTTAGTCATACAAACAGAGGCACGGAAACACCAACACTCACTGCATCAAAACTGGTTAATCGTTTTACAATTGATAATAGATAGATGCAACAACTATGGATTTCAAGTTTAATGGCCTTAGACGCATATAAATACAGAGTGACTCCAAATATGGACTTTTTTCGAAATAAAATGATTTAAATTTGAAATAGGTCAACATCCATTTAGGAGGTAAAAATGAAAACGGTTAGCCCTAGGAATTTTATGCCTAATTTCACTAACCCTAATGTTGTAAACCCTAAAATCACAAACCCGAATTTTAATTTTTTCTAATTATTCATTAGCCCTAATGTCAGTATCCCGAATTATCATAATGTCTAATTTCTCATGACCGAATTCTCAGTAATACTATTTTTTTTACTTATCTTAGGAAATAAAATAAAAATGTTAATTTCTTACAAATTTCCGTAAAAATCTTAAGTATAGGTACAATATTTCCATAGTGCAACGCAAGACAACTCGTCACATCCAAAAAGTAACAAGTGCCATGAAACTTCAATATATTTAAGTCCTTTATAAATAACCAAAACTGAACAGGTCAGACCTACAGATAAAACTAATCCCATAGCAAACCCTATATAAAACCACACGCTTGCGACTAAATCTTAAACTGCTTTAGCGTTACCTCGATTTTGAACTCTATTCGGAATAAACAAGCCTTTATTTTCAATGACACAACAGAGTGAGATGCGATGTTAAAAACTTAATGTTCAATAACATCTGTAAATGATTCAGCGTTTCATCGATATTGAACTGTATTTCAAAGCCTACTAGTCTAATTTTGAATGACACGATGAAACGAGATGAGAGGTTAACACAGTTAGAACGTTATCACTTTAAACTGCGTTTTAAGGGCGCATTAAGCCTAATCCGAAAGTCCACCGCGTTATCGGTTGCTTCATTATGTGAGGTTGTAAATTAGTATGTTGGCCAACATATGGGAACCATTAAGCTGATGTTTCACTAACATAAGCAGCCACGGTCCAATGCCTAAGCCCTAATTTTATTTGACTTTTTTATGACTTTTTCTGGTTGTTTTCCTGTTTCTTTTGTTATGTTATTATTATTACATGTTCTCTGATATACTTTTTTACTTAATTCGTATACTTAATACTGACTCGTGTGTAATTTTAATTTAATTTCTAGAACTTTAAATTTGTTATTTGCATTTGTGGAAATGCCGCCAGTGTTATGGGGATTTTTGCACCAGGTACGGCTAGGGGCGATTTAAGTTAGGTATTTATTTTAAGTAACTTTATGTCAATTAATTATATATCAAGTTGTATTGTACTATATTTTGACTCAGGAAATAAATAACTGCTATTATCTCCCGCGCTTCAAAATAGGGCCCAGGGCCCCGCGACTCAAGGGGTCTCCATTGGGCAGTTATTAGACTTATCATCATCATAAACTTAAGTTTATGATGATGATAAGTCGCCGGACTTTTGTCGGTGAAGTAATCGCCTTTCTGTTTTCCTCTCTGCCACTGTTTTAGATCCTGATACGACATTACATTAACTTTCTCTTTAGCTTGATCCATAAACACACGTCTTGATCTTCCCCTGTCTTTCATTCCTTCTATCTTTCCTTCAATTATAGTTTTTAGTTATGTAATTGTCATGTCGTATCAGGTGCTCTAACATATTTCCCCATCTGTTTTCAATAGTTTTTAGTATAGACATCTCCTTTCTCCCAAATTTAAAACCTACCTTCTATCCTTCTCCAAACCCACATTTCCAATGCGTTCATGCACTCTCTGTCACGCTGGGTTAAAGTCCACGGCAAAGTTATTTATTATACTACTGGGCCGATTTGAATTTTTCGACAGAATTGGATAAGAGTATGAGGGTTCAAAAAAACGACGAAGCGCTTCGAGAAAAGGTAGGTAGTGCCTGCCCTTGCGCTTCGCTTGGCTCGTCTTGGCGGGGGCACTACCGTGCTCCCAGATAGGTTCACGCTATCATCATCATCATCATATCAGCCGAAAGACGTCCACTGCTGGACATAGGCCTCCCCCAAAGACCCCGCCACACGCATCCAGCGCCCGCGACCTTTACCAGGTCATCAGTCCACCTTGTGGGGGGCCTACCCACGCCGCGCCTTCCGGCACGTGGTCGCCACTCGAGAACCTTTCCACCCCAATGACCATCGGTTCTACGTGCAATGTGCCCCGCCCACTGTAACTTATGTTTAGCAATTCAGAGGGCTATATCGGTTTCCTTGGTTCTGCTATAGTTATTACTATACTGACGTGCCTACGGAAAGCTTCCAAAGTTACGAAGCTTCTCCGAAGGAAAGATCCCTGGTAATTTCTCAAAGCTTCCAATGCGGAATTTCCTAAAATGGAAATTTTCTTAAACTACTGGCTCTGCGAGAACATGCGCTCGGCAGTTTTAGTATTTTTTAAGATCCAAAAAGTGAATCTTAAAATATTCTATGTAATTATTTAGCCAGCTCACATAATTTCACGAGAATCGGTTGAGATATGCGACCTGTAGGGTAAAACAGCCGGACAGACGACGACAGCAAAAAACGACAAACACTCGACGGTTCTATAGGAAGATCAACGCTGACAGTGATGCCAGCATTATGCTGAGATAGAACCGTTTCGTGACAAAAAAACGCTCTCTGACACCCTTTTTTGTTTTTGTCACAAGTAAATGTCTCTTTATTTCTTTCTATCTATATATTTTTTCCCAAGCTGAAACGTAGAACTTCGTCGTTCAATTATTCTGAAACTTTCCTAAAATTTCTCAGAGGTTTGGGTGAGTTGCACTTCGAAGTGAATAATATAATACAACTGCAGTTACTGAGAGATGCACTATTTATTGCGCTAAGCTTATGCTAATGGGCGTACAATAAGAAATAAGAATTCACTTAAATCTACTCAGATGAGAGACAGTTTTCTCTCTTGACACTTTTCACGTCCTGTCTCTGTGTGAGTGTCTATGCAGGGATCGGATACCGGTATTTTCTCCATATTAAACCGGTATTATTTCGCTCTTCGGTTTCTGATATCATTTTTCATCGGGCAGTCTAATAATACGAATATGTTACCTAAATACAAGAGCCTAAGAGCCTAAAATAATTCAAAATATTGGACTAGTTCGGGGATTTTTGAAAAAACCGGTTTCGATCCCTGTGTCTATGTGGTGTTCCCAGAGCACTTTTTGCATGTCATGTGGATGCGTGGCTATTCGCCACAGAGGTTCCGCATATTTTTGGAAACTTCGCAACTTTCACATATGTAAACGCCTAACATAATACTTCTTTAAATTAAATACAATAGTGTGAATCCGCCTTAAGACATGCGCGTGACCACACAAGACGTAAAAAACACGGTCGCTTTGTCTCTGATTTTCAACTTTTATCGTGATTGACCGACAGCAATCTCCGTAATTAATTACTAAATGTTATCGTTTAGTAATACTCATTAATATTGTCCTTGGGGGCTCAAATTTCTCCGATTTTACATGCGATTGTAATTCTAATTGCTAGAGGGTTATAGCCTAGAATAGCGTAAACACGAAGATAATGTTTGGTCGCTCAGACTTACAGACATTAGGAAGACCACACGGATTTTAGTGATGGATCGTTTGTCTTTAAGGATAGCGTCCCAGCCCTTGGTCTTAAATATTTGTATGAAAAGGGTGTCACACATGTAACCAATCTACTTAAGATTATCTTTGTCTTGGGTATTGTATGTGAGATAGAAAGAACACACACACCCAACAAGCGGGAATAAGCAAGGTACGGTCAAAAACTTTAATTGTTGAGCCATGTAGGTGTCAACTAATTTTGGTTTTTTAATAGTTTAAGCTATGAATGTCCAGTATAAAGTGAGCTCTGGCTCAACAATTAAAGTCCTTGAGTGTACGAATTTTCGGCAATACCTAACTACCTACACGAATATCGACTTTAGTAAGGATGTTGACTGATAGTCATGCAAGATCAGCAACTTTTTATGAAAAACCAAAAACGTGCTCAAAAAAACCGAACTCAAATCGGCTCTTCTTTTTGGGAGCCGCGATGCCACAGAAATAACAAACACCCCCCGTTTTCGTCGGGGGTTGAAAATAATACCTTTAGCAAAACACGCTCATGGGGTCTTTATTTATGCCATGTGCATTTCCATTATTCAGGAAATATCGGCACTACATTATATATTTAATTGAATGCACCTTTTTTCCCCTGCACTATGAATTATGTATTTAATACCTAAGTGGAGTACCCGTAGGCAACTTTAATTCACCCGTACTGCTTATAAACACGCGAGCGTAATACCTAAGCTTAGTAGATAAGTCACGAACTTTAATTTGGGACCCGTTTCCCTCAAATGTTGTTAGGATATTCACAATGCAATAAGGTCGAAAACTTCAGTTCAATAATAGTGGTGAAGTGTCAAGATAAGACAATTAAGCGTCTTATCGAATGGGCCCTTGAATTGATAACCTCTTTGCCAAAAGCTATCATTACGGTTTTCTAATTACGAGCATGTGTCAGAGAATATTTTTCAGAATTTTAAGCCTAGTAGTTTCGGAGATAAGGGGGGGTGGGCAATTTTCGTCTTATTTCCTAAATTACTTCAAATTTATTTGTGCTAAAATTATTTAAAAAAAAACTGAGATGCTTACAACAACCCCTTTCATTTGATATGTCACACAATACAGTTTGCGAAACTTTTTTTTTTAATTTTCCAGTTTGCCCCCAAAAGTGGCCCCTTTGTTCAGAATTCATTAATTTACTATACGCGTCCATCTTTGGGTCACCAATTTACATATGTGTACCAAATTTTAACTCAATAGGTCCAGTAGTTTCGGAGCAAATCGGCTGTGACAGACGGACAGACAGACGCACGAGTGATCCTATAAGGGTTCCGTTTTTTCCTTTTGAGGTAGGTACCGGAACCCTAAAAAATAGGCGAATAATTGAATGAGACCAAAATCGAAAAGGAATAATGAAGAATGAGTCCTAGGAAGACCGTGACGAAATACGATTAAGACTTATTAAGAACTAGCTTCTGCCCGCGACTTCGTACGCGTATAAATTATGGATGACATGATATTCTTATGTTTCACCATACGATACCTACTACACTGATAAATTAGATTATTACGATTTCATTTCTATAAATTATGCGTGTAACAGTTCAAATCAATAATATTTAGTTATATTGATTTACTTAATCTTTATTGCAAACGAAGTACCTAAGTAGAAGAAAAATTACCAAAACCGGAATTTAAATATAAGATTTCATAATTGAAACAAATGGACCGAGGGCGAGACCCCAAAGATACTCTATATCTCCGGGTGTCTTGTCAAACTACCCCTGAGAGCCAAAGTCCTGAAGGTAAACGGGGAGGCAAGCGAGGCCGAAGGCTGAGCTTTTCGTAGGAATGAAAGGCCCAACGTACCCTTATAGATAGCGCTCCATATGCGAGCCAGAGCATCGAAGGCCCGAGGGCGAGACTCCATGGATACTTACTATCCACAGGTGTCTTGCAAGCGAAACATGAGCCTTAAGTCCCAAAGTTGAGGGGTGAGGCAAGCGAGCCCGAAGGCCGAGCTTTTCGTATGAATGAAAGGCCCAACCAAACCAACCCTTCAGAGAGCGCTCTCTATGCGAGCCCGAGGGCCGAAGGCCCGAGAGCGAGCCTTCACGAACACTAACTAAACCCAGGTGTCTTGCAAGCGAAACCGGAGACCAATGTCCCGAGCGAGAGAAGTCAGAAGAAGAGCGGTTGAGATATCAAACATTTTTGGTTATTATAGATAGTCTTTAGCCATCTAGCACTCATTTTCATCCCGTGGTTTTTCACGTTTTATCTATATTTTTTTATAATGTTTGAATGGAGTTCTTTTTACTTTCCAGTCAAGTGTATGTTTATCAATTTTCAAGTCTAAAGCTCATGGATAGGAGGAGTTCCCATACAAAGTTTTGCCCCATTTTTTACCCCCTTTGAACTAATTTTTATCATTTTTACAGCCTATGACCTGGCCAGGGATTTTCTCGACCGATTAAGTAAAAGTTGCATCAAAATCCTCTATTCACTAAGCTTCTCTGCGTTTTTTGAAAAATATACATTTTCAAAAACGCAGACACAAAAAAATTAAAACTACAAAAAGTGCATGCTGCTGGGTTTGAACTCGGGGACACCGACTCCATAAGCTATGGGTCAAACCACTGGACTAACTATCAGTTGTAAGAACACGATGAATTTTCGAATATATTGACGACATGTTACCATGGTAATGATACTGTTATAACCCCGCTCTTGCAACATTATATAGTTTCTAGTCGCCTCAGAACCTATTTTCATCCCATATTTTTCACGTTTTATCTATACATTGCTAAAAGTTTGAATGGGGTCGTTTTTACTTTCCAGTCAAGTTTATGGTTACCAATTTTCAAGTCTGTAGCTCGTACATTCAAGGAGTTCCCATACAAAGTTCAACCCCATTTTCTACCCCCTTTGAACCCTAATCTTTAAGATTTTTGTAGCTTAAAACCTATCCGGGGATTCTCACGACAGATTAATAAAGTTTGCATCAAAATCCGTTCAGCCGTTTCCACGTGATACTCTGACAAATAAACAGACAAACAGATAAACAGATAAACAGATAAACAGATAAACAGATAAACAGACAAAAATTCTAAAAACTGTTGGAACGTGTTCTGTTATCAATTCTAAGTATCCCCAGCCATTTTTTTTTCGTTTATCTTCCATGTACAGACTTTCGACCCTCTTCAGCTTTATTATTATGTATAGATGTATAGATGAGACAAGTTACAGAATTAGATTTAGGAAGATAGAGACATATAGCGAACAAGACGAATAAAGATTGTGTGACGAATGTAGAATGACACGAAATACGAATTGAACGAAAAACGAATGGGACGAATTACGCTGATACCCTCACATAGTTATTTAAGTTAATTTGTAATACTAACACTTTCATGGACAGCAAATGTCTGTTTTTTAGGGTTCCGTAGTCGACTAGAAACCCTTATAGTTTCGCTTTGTCTGTCCGTCCGTCTGCGGATAATCTCAGTAAACGTTAGCACTAGAAAGCTGAAATTTGGTACTAATATGTATATCAATCACGCCGACAAAGTGGTAAAATTTAGGGTACCTCCCCTATACGTAACGTGGGGAGTGTTTTTTTTTTCATTTTAACCCTAACGTGTGATATATTGTTGGATAGGTATTTAAAAATGAATAGGGGTTTGCTAAAATATTTTTTTGATAATGTTAATATTTTCGGAGATAATCGTTCCAGAAGTAAAAAAAAATGTGTCCCCCCCTCTAACTTTTGAACCATAAGCTTTAAAAATATAAAAAAAAATCTCAAAAGTACGACTTTATAAAAACTTTCTAGGAAAATTATTTTGAACTTGATAGGTTGAATAGTTTTTGAAAAAAATTACAAAATCATTTCTGAACTAAGTTTGTAATGTAACCGTATAAGCAGGTGTTTATTGTACCTGTAATTTCTACAAAATCACAATGAATGTAACAAATAGCCCATTATTTTAACGCCTAACTTACTGTGACGGACGAAAAACTACGGAACCCTACCCTGAGCGTTGCCCGACACGCTCTTGGCCGGTTTTTTATTTTATAAAATGTAATTTTCAGTAAACATTTATTTCGTAATAAATAAATATTTAAACGTGGTTACCTACTAATTACATGGTTTTAATTATGTTTTTACTGGGTACTAAATTAACCTGTCAAAACTGGCCAACTTTTCAGCTCTTTAAAACTGCAGGTTTACGCAATGCAATAAAAATAAGTATTTAGTTACCTACCTATAAGTAGATAGTAGGTATTTAATATTGTCAGGGTATTTAAAAGTCGTGGAATATCATATTTAATAATCCTAGCAAAGTAAATATTGAATATTTTTAAGACGCAACTCTACTGTAAAAAAAATATATCACTTTTCTGAGAATATAATAGATACCTACACCAGTTTTAATACGTTCAATTCAAAATTACTCTTATCAGAATATATCTATTTAAAAAAAACTTCATTATCAGAATATAAAAATATATTTAAAATAAAATTCATTTATTTCAGACAAACAGGGGTCCATGAATGTTAAAATTATTATTTAAACTTAATTTCTAGTGTTCGTTTCATTTCAAAAACTAGGACAAATTAAAAAATATTTTCGTAAATTTTATTTTAGTACAGTCAGCATCGGAGGTTACTCCGCCGAGACAAACTTTTTACATAGGCTCGACTGTTCCAAACCGTCGGTAATAGTAAATTACGTATGTTAAAAATGTTAAAATACGAGTGACGTATGGGAATCCGACAGCTTTCTGAGAAATGACAGCTGGCGGCGCCGTATGTGACGTTTACCTCATCATCATCATATCAGCCGAAAGACGTCCACTGCTGGACATAGGCCTACCCACACAGAGTGCCACAATGACCGGTCCTGCGCCACCCGCATCCAGCGGACACCCGCGACCTTTACCAGGTCATCAGTCCACCTTGTGGGACCCACGCCGCGCCTTCCGGTACGTGGTCGCCACTCGAGAACCTTTCCGCCCCAATGACCATCGGTTCTACGTGCAATGTGGCCCCGCCCACTGCCACTTATGTTTAGCAATTCAGAGGGCTATATCGGTTACCTTGGTTCTGCTATAGTTATTACTGTACTGACGTGCCTACGGAAAGCTTCCAAAGTTACGAAGCTTCTCCGAAGGAAAGATCCTGGTGATTTCTCAAAGCTTTCATAGGCCTACACACAGAGTGCCACAATGACCGGTCCTGCGCCACCCGCATCCAGCGGACTCCCGCGACCTTTACCAGGTCATCAGCCCACCGTGTCGGGGGTCCATCCAAGCTGCGCCTGCCGGTACGTGGTCGCCCTTCGAGAACCTTTCCGCCCCAACGGCCACTGCCACATAAGTTTAGCGATTCGGATGGCTACATCGGTTACCTTGTTAGCATTGCTGAAATTGGGATTTTCGCCACCGTTGCCAATGGAACCCTAATTATAATAATATTTGTATGAGCAATACTTGAGGTTGTTACTGTATTCATTATAGACCCTGCAATTTTTCGCTTCGATTATTTGGTGGTTGGCGCTTGCCAGCGTAAAGTCGCTTGTATTTTTAATTTTAAATTACCTACTTGTAATAAATTTTAGTGGTTTTATGCCAAAATGCACAAGTTACTAATATTATTGTATTTGATCCGTCAGTCTTCGTGTGTTCTTTACTCTTTAAATTGTGAGTATGTTTTGCTATAAGTAAGTAAATAAATAAATAAATCATCATCATCATATCAGCCGAAAGACGTCCACTGCTGGACATAGGCTTCCCCCAGAGAGTTCCAAAGTGACCGGTCCTGCGCCACCCGCATCCAGCGGACTCCCGCGACCTTTACCAGGTCATCAGTCCACCTTGTGGGGGGCCTAATAAATAAATATTAGGGGACAATCTTACACAAGTCGAACTAGCCACGGTACAGTCACGGTCTTTAATTGTTGAGCTATTTAGGTGTCAACTAATTTTGGTTTTTAATAGTTAAGCTATGATATCCAGTAAAAGGTGAGCTCTAAATGGCTCAACGATTAAAGTCCGTGACTGTACCTAAGCTCAATAAGGCTTGTGATATGGGTACTATTTGACGATATATTTAATGAAATATAGATACTTAATGATATAGAAAACATCCAAGACTCGGAAGCAAATATTCATGCGCATCACGTCATCACACAAATATTTGCCCTTATCGGGATTCGAACCCGGGAACTTCAGCTTCGTAGACAGAGTCAGCGTCACTACCCACTAGGCTACTTACCGGTAGTAATCGGTCGATACTTGGTATTCTGTTAAAGAAGAGTCACTCTCACTCAGTAATTTCGGTCAGCGAATGAAATGCCATAAAATTCGCCCAGATTTCCTGGCCTATTTTTTATAACCATTAAACTAGTAGCAAAATTGGTGGTCTAAATAATGGATTTCAAACTAGAAAACAACTTGCCAAAGTTTTGACACAGTAAATATATTAGCTATAGCAATATCTCAAACAAGTAATTTAAGAGCTATGTAGACCTGCGCTCCATTTACAATCATTTCTACGCACACACGTGCGGCACGTGGTCTGTTGTACCGCCGACTAGTGTCTTGCACTTAAAAGTCCCCAGGAACCTTGACTCTCCATACAAATGTAACCAAGTTTACGAGCAGGTGCAGTCAAGTGTAAAAATATGGGTGCATACAACTTAAATATGTCCCATTAGCTCTCATGTCAGCGGATTAAGGTTGTGGTACATATTTATGAGAGGATTAAAACGGTACATATTTTTGCACTTGACTGTACTATGAAAAACATTTCCGGTCTCAATTTTTTTTTATTATAATTTTTAACAGAAAAAAGTTCAGTTTCCGGTCGGGACTTAATCTCAGTCCCAGAAACGAAAGCGGGTCTCCGTCGGCTTCTTGGCAGTTATTGTTATATGAAAACGCAATTATTTTAGATAATGTGTATGTTAAACATATTTATGTCATAAATGCGTTATATGAAAAAATAATTATGCCTATTGCAAATTATGTCATTTTTACTATTATATCAATCGATAATTAGAGTTAAGCAAAATATAGCAAATAACCAAAATATATCAAACGTTACATTATATTAAATAACTTTATGTCAATTTACTGTATATTAAGTGTATGTTAGTTTTTCTGACATATGAAACATATCACGGACACGTTTCCCTTGACAGACTTAACACTGTTTTTTTTTTTAAAGCTATAAATTAACGTATATGTGATTAAGTAAATACATATGTAAGTTGTCCGTCACAATTTGCAATCCATTTTTCAGTCACTTGCTCCCAGTCCGATTGAGCTGAATTTTTTGTATAGTAGTATAGTTTTGATGACAATTTAATTTTATGGTACCATTGAGCTGATCTGATGATGGAGACTAACTAACCGACGTAACCCCGTTGTGTTTGGGCTCGTTAGAATCGTCTCAATGAGTAGTTGATGATAGTATACAGAAAAGTACAGTCGGCAATAAAATTTTGTACCAAAAATGAAATTTTTGACAGAAACTTATTATAGTCTGTAATAGACGGAAGGCCTTTGATGATGGTTCATGTAACTAAGTAAATAACAATGTGCTCTAATCTAAACGCTATTGCTTAGTATTTGTGCTTTGAAATACCCTGAACTGATCTACTAAACTGCTAAATACTGCTCATCCTAACAATAGGTACTAATACTAACGAGTAAGTAAAAAAGAAAAGAAAGAAAGAAGATAATATTTATTCACTACACAAAAGACACACAGAGATAAAAGGGAGTAGACATACAATACAATTGACACATATTGTGTGTCTTCGCGGCAGTGAAACGGTCGCTGTCTCAGCATTGCGCCGAGGTGTCAGACAGACACCTACAGATACGTAAGTGACCCGCGGAACGCAACAAAGCCTACTATTGGATAAAAAGTAAGTAGACACATAATAAATAAATAATTAACGTAATAAATTTGAAAAATAAATAAAAAATAGAACAGTAGCGCAACGGGACGAAAAACACAAAGCATAAAACGCGACACTGTTGGGATGTTAAAATTGTTGGATGGGTTAGGGTTGGGATTTTTGGAGCGTCAACAAATAGCCGCTACAGTGAAGTGCAAAAATATGTATCGATTTAATCCTTAAATGTGTAAATACCGAAACCTTCATCCGCTGACATAAGAGCTATGGGACATGTTTATGAGTAAGTAATAATAATAATCATTTATTTCAGACAAGATCCATACACATTTGTTAGTAAAAAAACCGGCCAAGTGCGAGTGGGACTCGCGCACGAAGGGTTCCGTACGACTATCTATAAAAACGAGCAAAAAAATCACGTTTGTTGTATGAGAGCCCCCTTATATATTTATTTTATTCTGTTTTTTAGTATTTGTTGTTTTAACGGCAACAGAAATACATCTGTGAAATTTTCAACTGTCTGTACTGTAGATAGGTAACTAATTTATTTTTAAAACTTATTTTTTTTTCGAGATAAATCATTTAGTTTTTAGTTTTAATGAAATGTTCGCATTTAAGTAGGTAATGGTATCCTATACATATAGCATCACTTATAAGTAGACAACACAATACAATAATGTTGCATTTAATATTGACGCATTAAATAATATTTGAATACATAATATCACCTTGTTCTTGATCTTTGTAAAACTTAAACATAAATAAGGATAAATTTACATAATATTTCTATTGTTAAACGGAGAACAAATATAATGGAAAAATAAACTATCAATACCGGCAATACAAAGGGTAGTGGGTCGATCACGTAACTTTTCTTACGAACGTCTGTAAGATTTAAACGTCAATTTTATATGGAAAAATGACTTCGGATGATGATATTGTGTTGTCGTCAATTCCAGTAACGGAGTACTACAAGCTGCCAGAACTGAACGTGATGGATGACTTCGACGGGTGCCTGGTGGCGCTTGGAGGGGTCTATTGCGTGCTGGACGCGGACTTGTATCCTGGAGACAATCCTGAGCTGATGCGGACCATCCGGGTACGATCCTCACAATCTTTGTTTGACTCTTGAAAGGGCGGTAGTTTCCACAAACCTTTGTTTTTAATCCTGAAGAAAGTGGCCAGTGTTTCAGTGTTAGAGTGTAGGATGCGCTACTGACCATCTACTGAGGAATTAACTTGGTATTTACATCTGGCAGTTAAAAATAAATGGCAGTATATCTTCCCAAAGACCTTAAATATCCTGAGATCAGGGGTACCAATTGGGCAGCTCATCAGGCACTTACAAAAGGGGACGCAAACATTTTGGAGCCTAACTTAACCTTTTAACTAAAATGTGTTTTGTTTCGTAACAAAATAATTTTAACGGCTTTCGCAAATAAGCGCGTAATATTTTAGTGAATGAAGTATTTAGATCGTTACTTGTTTAAGTTCCTATGAATCTAAAAAGATATCTGACGTGGGTGTGTACTACATACTCGTACCACGGGACGGGCTGATATTATCAATCTCCTTGTCTTAATTAATTTTAAACGAACGAGTTAACGACCCGTTATTTCATCGGCTGTTTCATTACAGGAGTATTCGGATTATACGAGAAAACACTACAACCACACACAAATCCACAGGGCGCTGTGCGTCACAGAAACCTGCAAGGACTTCATGCAGGGCAGAGACTTACAAAATGAAGCGGACCTAAAGTCGACCCTTGAGGAATGCGTCAACGCTTCCATGTGGCGTTCACACAAGTTGACAGCTAGGTAACGTAACTTTGTAAATTATCTTTGTATACTTATTTGGAAATACGTTACCTACGAATATTAGTTAAACCATAAACTCAGAAAGTGTACTGATACGTGCAGATTGGTGTCAAAAGCTGATGTTTGTTCTCATTCATTTCGAATGTTCCTGGTAAGCTGGAAGCTTGAAAAGGCTGAAAGTGCATCATTTTCTGATGGCTAATATAGTTTATTTTCTAAGATTTTAACTCTCCTAATGACCTTAGCAATGCGTGGTTAAAATCTTTCGCATTCCTCGCGGGCACTAAATTCATATTAAATTGTGAACATAGGGTGTACGAACTACGACGGATTTTTTCGTTCAGTTCTAACTCTACATTTACTGTCCTTACAGATTGACAAAAATATCAACATGCAAGAAGCATGGCGAAAAACGACAATTTACCACCGGAGATTACGTCATGGCAGCAGTTTACTTAATGTTTATAATACTCAACACCTTGGGCACTTTGCACGATTACATTAAAGGCGATGCTCTAGGTTAGTTAAATATATCTTAATGACCAAAGTAACAGTTGTTATTACTATTTTATTATCATTGTGAGCCTGTAGTGTCCCACTGCTGGGCAAAGGCCTCCCCCCACTTCTTTTAAAAAGGAGTCTAGCTCGTCTCTCCATCGCCGACGAGGTCTACCACGTCTCCGTTTCGAGCTGTCGGGCTGCCATTCAGTTCCGATCTTGGCCCACAGTTCACTCGGCATGCGGCAGACAGTTGTTAAGTTAGTGAAATAGAGGCAGAACATTCTTTATTGTTCTGTCTAATATTATTCTTTGAGGTTAAGTGAGTTGGCGCCATTTCAAGGCCCCAAACGCGAATTAGGGGAGGCCTATTTCTAGCAGTGCACGACTACGGGGTGAAAAAGAAGCAGAAAAGTAAGAGAATGGCGATAATGATGATGATGGTCAACATAGAAATGATTTCAGGGAACCCATACTTGCTGGCATTCTCCATGCGCAGAAACTGGCGTAAGTTGACCGCGCCCAGCAGCGTGGGGCCTGACCACAGGCTGCGCAGGCTTAGTGCCTTCAACGGACTGAGGTAGGTTTGAGTTCAACTGAGCTGTTCAATGGTGGATCCATGATATTGGTTTCAGGGGGGAGGGGGGAACTTGGCCCTGCTGAGATTGTTTTTTGTGATAAGAACTCAAGTTCTATTGGATCCGTTAGTGGAGCTGTTGCTCCACTCCTTCTTAATGCTAAATCTAGCTCATACTTACTAAACATTATCGGAGGCGTAACAAAAGAATTCAATCAAATAACAATTTTAACAATTTATACGGAAGGTTGGGACGATGTGACTAAAATCACATTAGATAATATAGTTAGCAGTAAAACAAATCCGTTCAAACGTCCGATTTGACGCACTAACACAGACGCGAGTCGCTACAATAAACTTAAGTAGACTTCGGCAGCCTCGACGGTGTATTAGTCACTTGTGTGCGCTGGTCTAAAAATAGAGGAGTCTATTTGAAAGAAGTGAAAGAACCATGACTAGACTTTTAGAAATTTCATACGTATTGAATTGGATGCCGGCTTAAAAAAAATCGAACTGCCCCTAGGTCATTGACGCTATTCGGCGTGTTCACAGCCCACGCTGCGCTAGTGATGGCTTTCGCTTTCCTGAAGAACCCCATCTACTTCGAGACGGTAAGAACAAAACCATAATATCATTTGATGTCCCACCCGGGACGAAGATCGTGTGGGTGTCACCCAGTGGCGTGGCTCCGTAGTAAGGGGGAGAGGGTGTCGATGAGGCTTTGCGTCGTTTGTGCACTCTGGTTCATATTAAGTATTATAACCTTAAAGTCTAATTTCGTCAAATCTACTTGACTTCGAGAAATGGAAGAAGTATACCGCCCCTAGTAACTGCCGGAAAGTCCTTCAAACTCGCCTGCAACCGAGATGTCTCTTCCTTAAAGCTAGGAACGTTGATAATTGAAATATTTTCTAAAATTCAAATGGTTTCTGGTCATTGCCTCATGGCAGCGGATCGTAGTCATCACTGGGTACACCAAAGGGCTTCATCATCCTCGTAGAGTTCTCCCGGGTGTACCCTAAAGGAGCCCAGGATCCGCTTTATTATAATCCTAATCCTAAGAGCGTATGGTCTTTAATAAACAAACGAGTAGGTACTCAATATGAATTATTTTCCAGGCATACAATGACCCGATAAAGAGCATGCTGGTCAACGGTGACGTCGTCACGTATACGTTCTTCGTGATGTCTGGGTTCCTGGTAGCATTCAATATGGAACTGCTTGCAGAGAAGACCAAGATCACGCTGTGGGAATGGCCTAGAAGCATGATTTTGCGTTGGTTGAGGTGAATGAAGTCACAGGACACTTTAAAGTAAAGTAAAGTAAAGTAAAGTAAAGTTTATTTGTAAAACATAGGTAACAAAGATGGTACAATGGTTATATGTGTATCACTATGTTTGGCCATTAGGCATACAAATTTGCAAGCAGCATGCATTACATATTACATACTTATATATAGTCTTCATTATAAATTACATTTTGCTAATTACAGTTTAAGTAGTCATTCACTGAATAAAAAGCTTTATCTGTTAAGAAATTAAATAATTTTGATTTAAATTGGGGCATGTCAGTTTCTCTTATAAATTCCGGTAACTTATTGTATAATTTCGGTGCCATACCGAAAGCACTTTTTGCTAGTAAAGCTGTTTTTAAAGGCCTTGAACTAATTTTATGCCGCTGGCGTATACTTTTAAAAACAGAAAATTGCTTGATGTTGCACTTGATATACATAACTAGCTCGAAAATATATAAACATGTCAGGGTTAATATTTTAAATTGGATAAAGTAAGGCTTGCATGAATCTGTTGGCTGTAGCCCACAAACAGATCTTAAGCACTTTTTCTGAGCCCTAAACACCAATTCTCGGTTATCATCATTATTTTAAGTTTAAGTTATCATCATTTTAAGTTAATTATCTCAGCTGTATGGTGGAGGTATTTTTTTTTTGTATATAATAATAACTAAATTCAACAACATCATGACAATGAGCACAAGACCATGTCATGAAGAAAGCCGTCGCACTACCGGACAACAAGAGAGGCACAGGTCATCCGCTTGCTACGTGCTGGTCTATATCAAAGGACTGAAACAGGCCTAGTTGAACATAGAGACAACCCAGGATCGACCGACCTGGCGCATGAGAACGAGGAGAGCCGACGCCAAATAATGGGAAGAAGCACATAAAGAAGAAGAAGAATAATAATAACTAAATTAACTATTTTAGTGCAATGATCCCACAAGGATCTTGGTCACCGAAACGAAAACACGCCACTTTTACCGATCCTTTATCTCCCTGACATTTTGTCGGCCTACTTACAGTTTGATGTCCACATTATCTTCCCAGCGATACTTTGGCTGCCAAACTGGGATGTTTGATTGTTTTATTAGTCCTATAATTTTATATATGCATGTAAAACATATCGAATGACAATAATGATCAAAACTACCTCTGAACTAAAATGTCCTTCTCGCATCCAGACTGTGATGTATTCATCAGTAAGTGGATGGATGTATGTGGTGAATGCCTGACGTACTTCTGTTTATGTCTGATGTAAAAATATGTCCATATTTTCGTTAATATAATTAATTACATTATCATTTTTATGTGTAACTTTTATATGTATAGTGTGTCCTAAATTCCGCAATGTCTTAGTGTTATACTGTAATGCTATGAAAATTTAATTAATAAATGGCATGTCTGGTCTGACTAATGTGCCGTACCTATTTCCAACATAATCTTTCTGTTATCAGATTGACTCCTATGCTAGCGCTGGTGCTGTTCTCGATCATGACCCTGAACCGTCACCTGGCGGACGGCCCGCAGTGGGACATGCTGGTCTCTAGCGAGGCCGAAGCCTGTTCAAAGTACTGGTGGGCCCATCTGCTCTACTTCAACAACTACATCTATGATAACGCGCATTGCCTGCCGCAGACTTGGTAAGTCAAATATAAGACGGATGAAATTGACAAAGTAAATGCATTTCAGTAGACTTAGCAGATAATTTCTTTTTCACCTCACTAGCTCGGAAAGACCTTTTTTATTCTTTAAAAACAGATAGCAAAACTGCTTTTTATCCACATGTGTGCAAAGAATATTTGAAATCCGAACGTGTTATTAGTTACTTTTGTTTGTCCGTCTTTTACGGCAAAACGGGGCGACGAATTGACGTAATTTTTTAAGTGGACATAGTTGAAGGGATGAAGAGTGACATAGGCTACTTTTTATCTCTTTCTAAAAAAATCGTACATCATTTTTTTTTGGAAGACTGCACCTAACCCCTTAAAAGAGGGGGTGAAGTTTTATATGGGGGTCCAGATAGGTAGAGTCAATATGTAGAATCGATATGTAGAGTCCATATGTAGAGTCCATATGTAGAGTCGATATGTAGAGTCGATATGTAGAGTCGATATGTAGAGTCGATATGTAGAGTCGATATGTAGAGTCGATATGTAGAGTCTATGTAGAGTCGATATGTAGAGTCTATATGTAGAGTCGATATGTAGAGTCCATTTGTAGTCAATATGTAGAGTCGATATGTATAGTCGATATGTAGAGTCTATGTAGAGTCGATATGTAGAGTCTATGTAGAGTCGATATGTAGAGTCGATGTGTAGAGTCGATATGTAGAGTCGATATGTAGAGTCCATTTGTAGAGTCAATATGTAGAGTCGATATGTAGAGTCAATATGTAGAGTCGATATGTATAGTCGATATGTAGAGTCGATATGTAGAGTCGATATCTCTAGACTATGTAATATTTACTAGTTAAAATAAAGGCTGATTATACATATTTCAGTTGTTTTTCTTATGTAGTACTTTCCTCGGTTTAGTGAGGTGAAAAGATTTGTGTTACACACGGGTGCAAGTTATTTTGACGTCTCGTGTGTTGCAACACTCGCTTTGCTCAGGATTCTATTTTTGAACCACTCGCTACGCTCAGGATTCTATTTTCGAACCACTCGCTTCGCTCGTGGTTCAACCATAGAATCCATTCGCTAGCTCGTGGTTCAACCCTAGAATCCATTCGCTGGCTCGTGTTTCAATTCCACACTCACGGTTAAAATATAACTTTGCACCCTTGTATAACAAATAACTATTGTCGTTTAGTAGGTATAATGATTAAAACTGATAACAACATTTGAAATAATGATAAGTCCCATCCCGTATATAAATCAATCACGCCGACAAAACGGTAGAATAAAATCTTGAAAAAAGAATTGTTTAAGGGTTCCTCCCTTACACGTAAAGTGGGAATGTAATTTTTTTTCTCTTCAGGCAACTACGGACCCGCGTGGTCCAACACGCACTTGAAAGAAAGAAAGAAAGAAAAAAATGTTTATTGTCACACAAACAGATACGCAAAATACATACAGATCTCTGTCTCTATCTAGAAAAAAAAAACAAAAACAAGATTCTTTGTGTAACAAAACGAACGAGCTCAGCATGTGCTGCGACAGTCATTGCGGCTGCACAGCGCTGGTTTTCAGCTGTTTTCACTCATACCATCAACAAAAAATCAAAAACAAAAGCAAAAATAAAAAACGACAATACAATAAAGAACGAGAGAGGCCTGGCCGGTTTTTTCTCTCCTCTATCCTTAATAAAGTGTATGTCTTTACAAGTGTCCACGCGCAGGTACCTGGCCGCGGACACGCAGCTGTTCGCCCTGGGGCTGCTGGTGTGCGTGGTGTGCCGGCGCCCGCGCGCGCAGGCGGCCGCGCTGGCCGCGCTCGCCGCCGCCTCGCTCGCCATGCCCGCCGCGCACACCTACTACCAGGACCTGGATGCGGTGGTGTACCAGTCTCCAGAGTGAGTTAATCTGGCTAAGGGTAGGCTGCACCAAAGCATCTGTAATGGGGAATGGATGAAAATATCAGAAGTGACTGATTATTTTTTTAGTGATAGGAATAACCTTCCTTGACATCAGAAATAAGTTTCAGATTTTTCTGCTGCGTCAATTATTTTTGAAAAATATAAACTAAAATAGCGAGAGGCCACGAGCCGATCTGTCCCACACCACGCCGCCGCCGCTCGAAATCGTGGCAGAGACCTAAGTCCGTGAGATTCTGCTATTAAACAAAACCTTATTCCCAGGCTATACCGCTCCCTGTACAAGACCTATGACTCGTTCCGCATCATGTACGTACGCGCGCACACAAACATGTTCAGTTACGTACTCGGGCTCGCCGGCGGCCTGCTGGCCTACCGCTGGTTCAAGGACGAGAAGACCGTGTCTGAGAAGTTCCAGGTTGGTACCATCATCCACCCTTAGTAACCTTACCTACTTACTTAGAACAAAAATGCCGGTGCCGGCTACAATATACCGCAAACTCAAATGGTTTATTGCGTTTCATGTTTAGAAAGGGTAGGGCACAGCGGAATGTCAACTTATGCACTTAAGCTTGAGCTGCCCAACTGGGGATGTACCTCCAGAAGAACACAGTCATAATAACACCGGGTGCGTCTCACGAGATATAACAAAAATATATATCATTTCATATTCATAACGTTCACAAGATATAATGAACGTTAGCTGTAACAACAAAACCAATACTTTTATAAGGAATAACGGTCAACTGTCATAATATTAATTTTATATAACGGAAAAAAACCGAACCCTTATAGGATCACTCGTGCGTCTGTCTGTCCGTCTGTCACAGCCGATTTGCTCCGAAACTACCGGACCGATTGAGTTGAAATTTGGTACACATATGTAAATTGGTGATCCAAAGATGGACGGGTAAAGTAAATTAATGAATTCTGAACAAGGGGGCCACTTTTGGGGGGTAAACTGGAAAATTTTAAAAAAAAGTTTCGAAAACTGTATTGTGTGACATACCTATGTAATGAAAATTGTTGTAAGCATCTCAGATATTTTTTTTTTATAATTTTAGCAAAAACAGATTTGAAGTAATATAGGAAAAAATACGACAATTGACCATTCCCCCCTTATCTCCGAAACTACTAGGCTTAAAATTCTGAAAAGAATATGGAAAATAGTTACTTGCCTAAAAATTACAGGAAAAGCTATAAGAAGTTTCAGTATTCAAAGTAACGGGAAAATTCTCAATATTTTAAGGAACCCTTACCACGCGAGTTGAACTCGTACTTGTCCGGTTTTTTTATTATATTACATCATTGGTTCAAGCTATCGGAAGAATGTTAATATGTTTACAGAAACATCGCTGGGTAGTATGGCTGACGGTCCCAGTTGCTGTGTTCAACGTGTTCTCTGGATCATTCTTCTACATAGACGGCTACGAGCCCTCGACCCTGATGAGGGTTCTGTACGCCACACTGCGTAAGCCCATCTTCCAGGTCTGCTCTTTGGTGTTCATCATGGGATCCATCTTTAAGGCTGAAGGTACGCAGCTAGTGATAGTCTTTTATTTGGTTTATCGACAAATGTTTTATTGCATGTTAATTTAAACGTACATGCATGCATGTGGGGTGTTCACAGGTCACTTCGGCGTCAAGGATATCTTGGCCAAGATGGGACTATCGAACAGTACAGACTGTAGAATGTGTGGTGAGGAGGATGAGACTATGGAACACTTACTGTGTGAATGTTATGCCCTTGCCAGACAAAGAATTTTTGGTAACGCAACCAAAGAAATTCAAGGTGCTCCCACTAAGCCGCATCATCCGCTTTGTGGAAATGATGGAGCGAGCTTGGGAGTAGCTATAAAAGGGAGGGCAAATGCACAAAAGATCCCACTGGGTCGAAGTGTATCCGAAAGAGCCCTCAACTAGATAAGATAAACTACATGTATTTTTAGCAGATTTTTAGTTTCATAGAAAACATTTTTATAAAACAAACATAACCTAATCTGGATTTTTTTTTTGTGCAGGAATTTTGTATGATAATTCATAAAGGTTTAAAGGATGAACTCTTTCTCCAGGCATCCTCCGCGGCATACTAGAATGGCGCGGCTTCACGTGGACAGCCCGGGTGTCCTACAGCGCATTCCTGCTGCACACGATAGTGCAGCGTGGCCTGGTCGGGTCACAGAAGCTGCCGATCTACATTTCGGACTACTATCTGGTATGTACACCTGGCCCCGTAGCATGGTTGGCCTTGTCACGCGATAGGTGATAGGATAGAGCGTGCGTCACTGGCTGACACCGTTCGATAGAACGAGACGACGCTCCTATCTTGTCACTTGTCGCGTGATAAGGCCAACCATGCTACGGCTCCTGTTGACCAGGGGGCTTGGCACCTAAGACTAGCGAAATAGTCTCGAGAACTGGTCGAGTGACATGACATTTCGGTCACTTTGTCTCAGCTTGTGTCATCTTGAATGTCCGTTACATGGATAAGTAGTTCCGGAGATTATTCTCTCCATACGAACTTCATAGTATTGTATTAGTATTACTTAAATTAGGCTAAAACCCAAATTTAACTATATAAGCTCCTAAAACAATTTCTTAAAACTATAGAATAAGATGTATTTCCTACCTACTTACCAGTAATGGAAGAGCGGGGCATCCTAACACAGGTTTACTTACCTAAAAGGAAGTCCCAATCACTGCAAGCATTGTACTTTTTAAAAAAGGAAATTTTTTTTTTTTTTTTTCATTAAAAAAACTCAAAGCTCTCTTACACGCTTTTTATCTTTATAATATCACGGGCGTAGGGGGAGGGCGGGGGTTTGGGGGTGATCCGATTCAAGTAATACTTATTTGCGGGGGGGGGGGGGGGTTCGAACATTAACGTAAAATATTTTGCCTGTTTTATTCCCCCCCCCCCCCCCCACCCCGCCCTCTCGAAATAAAAACTTGGCTACGCCCGTGATAAACACTTTTCTGTAACCAGATAATGATCCTGGGTGGCACCACCTTCGTGACCACCGCCGCCGCCGCCGTGCTGTGGGTCACCGTGGAGTCCCCGATCGGGATACTCATCAAAACGGCCCTTCTCCCGAAGAGGGAACCAACCATACAGCCAGCCGAGGAGACCACTAAAGTGTAACCATGGGACCAATAGTCGCTGTCCCTAGCATACACGTCTAGATGTATTGATAGTCGCCATCGGTAAAATGAAACCCTGGTTCCTCATAGTCCAAACACTTGAGTTCCTAACAATTGGGAATGAATGAACATTTTAGAAGCGCCTGTTTTTTTTTTTGATGGTAGAAATAACCTTCCTTAGCACCACAAAATTTTCAGATTTTTAGCTGCGTCAATCATTTTTGAAAAATATAAACAGTTTCCTCACTTATTTATTAGGTCAAGAACGGCACTTTCCTCGATCCGTCTCATATTACAAAAAAAAATCTTAAATATCTGTGGTAAACTGATACTGGCAATGATATTGACAGTTGCAGCAGCTATATTAGTCAAATCATTACCAGTGTCCAGTGTCAGTTTACCACAGATATTTAAGATATTTTTTGTAATATGCGGATCAACGAAAGTGTCTATTGGCCGTCCTTGACAGGCTTAAGGCCTACATCACACTGACGCGGCCTGCGGTGGCGGTCCATTGTAAATTTACCAGCTATATAATGACAAGTGTACTATTGTTCGCCGCGGCCAGGCCGCGCCAGTCTGTGAGAGGCCTAAGTGATATTGCAAACTTAGGTATGCTAAAATTTCATAAAGACTTTGACATGATAAAACATATTTTTACTACCTGTGGCACATTTCACGAAGTTACAATTTAACAAGTCTAATCTGGCACCCTGAAGCGCTAGACCAGTGGTTCCTAACCTGGGGGTAATTACCCCCGTGGGGGTAGAACAGCAATTCTGCCGGGGTAATGGGATGGGTACCCAAAATGGATGAATAATTATAATTGTTGACGTGTAATGTCGCGTAATGATATTATTTCTTCGATACTATAGTTATTTACAATACAAGTGCAGAAAATAGGAAATTCGCAACGAGTGGCGATAAATTAAAACACGACCACACGACACGAGTTGCGAATTACCTATTCGCACGTGTATCGTACGTTTTACAGTACATATGGCTCTTTAAAGTTTCAACATATGCACGGAAAGTGCTCATTTTCGCACTAGTGCGGGAAAGTAACACCATGTGTACTGCTAATAGTACATTTCGATACTAGTGCGGAAAGTATGTCATTACGTCACGAGTACCGAGATATCTTGCTACGAGCCATAGGCGAGTGGCAATCCTCGGGACGAGTGAAGAATGACATTTCCGCACGTGTATCGAACGACGTTTTTTAATACAGTTGCGAAAAAATAAGAAAAACAAGAAGTAAAGAATTCGAAACTTATATATTATTCATTCTGTAACATCATTGTAATACAGTTGAAAAAAATGAAGTTTAATACAGTTTAAATACAGTTTAATACAGTTCTATCTTATAATTTTTTTATTGACATAATAATTAATGGTACAATTTGTACGAGGAAAAGTGAAAAGCACTAGTGCGCGAAAACCAACTTTCCGCACGCTAAACAGCTACGTAAAGCAGCACTTTTTGAGCAACTGTATTAAAAAATATATTTTGTATTTGCTTGTATTGTTTGTTTGCATACTTTTAAATTGGGGGTAAAATCAGTTTCCAGTAGATCAAAGGGGTAATGGTATTGAAAAGGTTAGGAACCACTGCGCTAGACCATTAACGACTGGCCTTTTCACCAGTTTTGCAGGTTTGAACTTGTAAAATTGTAACTCGTGGCTTCGTCGAACGGGTCACAGTTTAGACTTGTAAAACTGTAAAGCCCCTGCATACCGTTTTACCAAGGGAAAACTTAGTAGTTTTAGTTTAGTATTTTTTATATCCACCGTGATATGTGACTGTGTTTAGAAAAAGGGACAACTTTGAGGATTTCAGTTTCAGAGCTATATGCACTTTTAAAAATTTGTCTAAAATTACGTAGAATGGGTTTTTAATACGTTAAATATTAGAAATCTTAGATGATAGTAGATTAACTTGGCACCAATCATTCTATAACTTCCTAGTAGAAGTGTATTTTTCACAAGCATAAACTTTAAAATCTTTTTTACAGTACACATGGTGTTACTTTCCCGCACTAGTGCGCAAATGAGCACTTTCCGTGCATATGTTGAAACTTTAAAGAGCCATATGTACTGTAAAACGTTGTACGATACACGTGCGAATAGGTAATTCGCAACTCGTGTCGATTTAAAACACTCCCTTCGGTCGTGTTTTAATTTATCGCCACTCGTTGCGAATTTCCTATTTTCTGCACTTGTATCGTAAATAACTATTTCAATTCGTGCCTACATTTTGCCTACTGCATGTTTAAAAATTTATAAAAAATAATGATTGCAACACGGTACATTAAAACACGACCGAATGGAGTGTTTTAAATCGACACGAGTTGCGAATTACATATTCGCACGTGTATCGTACAACGTTTTACAGTACATATGGCTCTTTAAAGTTTCAACATATGCACGGAAAGTGCTCATTTCCGCACTAGTGCGGGAAAGTAACACCATGTGTACTGTAAATGATTCTTTTTTCACTGAATAGCGAATTTTACCTAGTTTTAAGAGATAATAATAACTCTATACTGCTAAAGTGGTCCCGTTTTACCCGACTGCGCGACGCAAAGGAGGGTAATGTGTTTATCAGCCTATATATGTATGTATGTATGTATGTATGTACCTATGTTTGTTCCTATGTGGCACTCCAGAGACCAAACGCGTGAACCGATTTTGATAATTCCAGACACAGTCACATATATAAATAAAATATTGTTCAGAAGTACGAAATAAAACAGTCAGTATAAGTAACATAATCTTTTATTTAATTGTATTCATCTAAAGGTCTAATAATATTTGTTTGCGGCAGGTAACCAACATCACTCGACAGCACTTAGTACTCGTAGCACTCAATTAGTATCAATATTTAATATAATACATTTATCAACAGTTCAAGCGAAAATTTAAATAAAACGAACGCAACGAAAATTGTGAATTTGAAGATTATTTTACATACTGTGCAATTACCACAGACAATCAAGATAGACGCCAAAAAGTAAGCTTTCGAAATATAAATGTCAACCTTCTTTGCTCGTAATTTGAGCTTTATGCTAGTGACTTTACGACTTAAAATCGCAACTTAACATGCTCAGACACGTATCCTTTGCGTCTGCGTCTATCTTGGGCCATCTGCCGATTCTATGAGGACAATTGCTTGGCTAGGTAGCACGATTTTCTTGTATTGTAGCGAGAACTCAGCGTAGCACTGGCGCGTTATTGCGACATAGTGTGGTAACCCAGTTGAGTATGATATATGTTATTCTATGGCCAGTCAGTAAGGCTTTTTGTGTTAGTAACGGACTTTTTTTCGATATTATGTTTAGATGGAGGATTCTCAAAATAGTCCGGTTTGATCAGTTTCACAGGTCTAACTTTGGGGGTCGTGCCTATTTTCAGAGACATTATTTTGCCACTTCGATTGAAGTGAATTTTCAGTTGACGCGGCTATGGTGGTTGATTTAATTATTTCCTGTATGTCCTTTATTTCTTCAGAGTTGGTGGCTATTTTGCATGAATCATCCGTGACTGCTGATTTTTCTATTTTGATAAGTGTCGAATTTGTGGGAGAGTTTACTGGTTCCGTCTTACTTGCTTCTGGTTTGGCTTGTGCGTTATTTTCATTTGTGTTTAATAAAACTGGTCTGCCCTTCTCTGCCGCTTTCTCACTTTTACTTTTAAACATATTATTGTATTGAGGAAGTACATTTATGTCTGCTCTATCACGAATAGCCTGTGTCGAGTGGGATACTTGTATATTTTTACTAAATGTTTCATCATTACCTTTGGACGTATTACGTTTCTTTGGTGAATATCTAGTAGTACCCGGGACATATTCTCGGAGGATTAAGTTTACTAATGCTAAATTCGTCGGTTATGTTATTACGGTAAAGTGTAATTGGTTCATGATCATCTAAAGTTTCATCCATGTCGTTTACCATCTTGAAGTTTCCAAATTTTTCTGCAATTTAACATAGGAAAATTTCTCTCATTTTTGTATGGGAATTGAAACATGGAAATTTCCTTAATTCCTTGTGAAACTTTCTAGAAATTCCCGCGAACTTCTCTAGCTTTTTGGAAACTTTCCGTAATTTGCACATAACTAATCTTGAGCTTTGTACGCCAGCCCTGACTCATGTTGCTGATACGGATATCTTATACCCAAAATAGATGTGGCTCTCGAAGATGGCGACCCAGAAAGATCCAAAATTAAAGGTTGTAAAAATGTATAATTCCACAACACAGTTGATCCCATCTTCGTCGCCAATGTAGTAATGTTATTAATTAAATTACACATGGATAATTTGTTTTATTTTATATCCACAGTACTTATACAAAGAGAGCCTCACACTACCTGACCATAGATAACATATATCATACTCAACTGGGTTACCACACTATAAGCTGCCGATCACCTCATTAACTAACTAACAATACCTACGGTCTGAAATAAATCCTTTGAATTTGAATTAAGTACAAAATTAAATTTGTGATAATGTCATTTAAATTATCCTAACATAAATGACAATATCGAATACATCGATGTTTTCTTGCGAACCAAGCATTTCTCCTCTTAACCATTAACCTTTTCAACGCTCTGTCAAAGAGAAAAGCTGTCAACCACACGCCATATCAACAAGACATTTAGTGCGGAATGAAACCTTATGTCAATGCAAGAAAATTGCTTTCGCGCTGGGCTCCTCGACGCATATATGAGTCGTTGGCGTTGAAAAGATTAAAAGTGATATTTAAAAGATATATACCACAGTATAATTCGGCAGACGTAACTTATCGCCATGTCGGTCACGACGTGATTGCACTGTTTATTCTAATTAAATAACAACTTTGGGTTAGATTGCGAAAATAAAAAAAATCTTGTATCGCTAAAACACAACAAGGCCGCCCGACCGCACCCGCTTACGACTTCTTCCTGCAATACAAAGAAAAGTATCATCTTAATAAAGTTCTACAGTGTGACGTGTGTGTCTCCATAAAGTGCACATATGAAATTTAGACCCAATTCCAGGGTTTTTTTTTTTTGGATTAATGGCCAATTTTTTTAAAGCGCTGTGGCACCATTGTTGGTGACGGTTACGTGGCCGTAACCCTCACCAACACAATGGCAACATTTTTTTTTCCCGTCGTTGGAATTGGGTTGGAATCACCCTATTTCATATTAGTAGGGCAGTGCTCGAACAAATTGTGGTAAATGTGGACATGCTGGACAAAAGCACGAATTGTTTTTTACTTGTTAGGTCCGTAGCTTTAAATTTTTGATAGGAACCAACTTCTCCGTCGGCCATTTTTAACTTTATGGCGGCCATTTTGAAATATAGTTAATTATTAATATCTTAAGTTCTAAATCACTTAGAATCACAAACTTGGTGTCTAAATATACATATTCGGGGTCAGGGAATACAACTAAATCTTTTTTAAGGTCAAATTCCCAAAGGATATTAACGGAACTCCGTTACTAAGTCTCCGCTGGGGGTCCGTTTGTCCGGCCGGATGGACAGCGGAAGCTTAGGAACAGGGTTCCGTTTGGTATCCTTTGGGAACTCGACTCAAAAAAATATCTAGGTGAATTCCTTGACCTCAAATATGTATATTTAGACACTAAGTTTGTGATTCTAAGTGATTTAGAACTCGAGATATTAATAATTAACTATAATTCAAAATGGCCGCCATAAAATTAAAGATGGCGGACTGAGGAGTTGGTTCCTATCAAAAACTTAAAGCTACGGACCTAACAAGTACCTGAAAAAAAATTGGTGCTTTTGTCCAGCGTGTCCACATTTTCACCTGTAGCTGCCCTATTATATGTGCGATTTATGGATACACACTTTAGAATTTTAGGTATCATGTTTTACAGAAACTTAATAGAAACAACAAACGCAGGCAACCCCGAGGCGTAAAATACACCCTATGTCCATCCAGATGATTTATTTTGTACCGGATAATTGGTTCCGGAGATTACCCCATTACCAGATTACATACAAACTTACAAAGCTACAATATTACAAATTTTTCCTCTATATTATATAGTATAGTCTATAGACTAGTCTAGTTACTAGACAATTGTGTTGTCATATTCCACGACTGTCTTAAATTGTTCCACAATAGGCATGTCCCTGGAGTGCCGTTACATTCCATGATTGTCTCGCCATATTCTACGATTATTCCATCATGTTCCACGATGTCTTTTACCTGCAGAATGGCGTCTATTGTTTGTCTATAATGTTTCACGATTTTCTTTTTATCTACATCATGTCTATCGATTGTCTCGTCACGTTCCACGATCGTCTTTTATCTGGAAAATATCTATTGATTGTCTTGTCATGTTCCACGATTGTCTAGTCATTTCCCACAATAGGCTTGTGACCTAAGATTTTTTACGATGCCATTCGAACCAGTTTTTGGAGAGGAACAATTGTTTGTATGGGAGCAACTACAATTAACGAACATACATACCCAAAAAAATTGAATCAAAGGCGGACCTCGCTGGTGGTAGCCGAAACGCTTCATACTGATTGACTCAAAAGTATGACGTCACACTTTGCTATTTGAATGAATCGTTGTAAGGAAAATCAAGTAAATTGCGGTTTCGGTCGCGAAATACTGCGTTTAGTTGTCATACAATTTTTTGTTTCTATAAAAGCGTAAGGATTCTACTGGTAGCTTTAAATTTACACTTGGACTATAAAAAAATGCATATATTTTTTAAACTTTCAAGGTTCATATTTTTTATGATTTTAATTATATATTGTAATGTATACTTTATTACAATTATTTGATGGTTTACTATCCATTTAGCAACACTACGTTATCCATTTTAACATGAGGTCACAAGTCTATTGTTTTTTATCTTCAGAATGTCTATTGATTGTCTCGTCATGTCCCACAATTGTCTTTTATCTTCAGAATGTCTATTGATTGTCTCGTCATGTCCCACAATTGTATTTTATCTTCAGAATGTCTATTGATTGTCTCGTCATGTCCCACAATTGTATTTTATCTTCAGAATGTCTATTGATTGTCTCGTCATGTCCCACAATTGTCTTTTATCCCCAGAATATCTATTGATTGTCTCGTCATGTCCCACAATTGTCTTTTATCTTCAGAATGTCTATCGATTGTCTCGTCATGTCCCACAATTGTATTTTATCTTCAGAATGTCTATTGATTTTCTCGTCATGTCCCACAATTGTCTTTTATCTTCAGAATATCTATTGATTGTCTCGTCATGTCCCACAATTGTCTTTTATCTTCAGAATGTCTATTGATTGTCTCGTCATGTCCCACAATTGTCTTTTATCTTCAGAATGTCTATTGATTGTCTCGTCATGTCCCACAATTGTCTTTTATCTTCAGAATGTCTATTGATTGTCTCGTCATGTCCCACAATTGTCTTTTATCTTCAGAATGTCTATTGATTGTCTCGTCATGTCCCACAATTGTCTTTTATCTTCAGAATGTCTATTGATTGTCTCGTCATGTCCCACAATTGTCTTTTATCTTCAGAATGTCTATTAATTGTCTCGTCATGTCCCACAATCGTCTTTTATCTTCAGAATGTCTATTGATTGTCTCGTCATGTCCCACAATTGTCTTTTATCTTCAGAATGTCTATTGATTGTCTCGTCATGTCCCACAATTGTCTTTTATCTTCAGAATGTCTATTGATTGTCTCGTCATGTCCCACAATTGTCTTTTATCTTCAGAATGTCTATTGATTGTCTCGTCATGTCCCACAATTGCCTTTTATCACAAGTATGAATGCTGAGTGTGCAGTGATGTTGCACTCCTGGCTGCGGGCACTCACTGGTCGTGGTTGTCGGTGTCGGAGTCGTCGAGCTCGGGCTTGGTGCGGCGCTTCTCGTACACGAGGATGACGGCGCACAGCACCAGCACCTCCGCGCAGATGCCGAGGAACGGCCACAGCGCGGCGTACATGTCCTGCCAATTAAATATACACAAGTCAGTTAAACGATACTCAAAAATATCCATATTTGCAAGTATTATCTAGTACCCGGGGGGCGTCGTGGTGACATGCTCGCGATCCCATGGCGCTCCCATTAACGGCAGAGACGGAAACGCCGGAGTGGTTTTAGTGGGTAGACTCCCTCCTCCTTCTTTTTAAATAGAGTTGGCCGGAGGGTGAGAGTCCCACACACCCCCCTATATAGCTTCCCCAGGCTGAGGGGAGATGCGTAAATGCATTTCCACTCCGTCAAAAAAAAAAGTATTATCTAGTACAAGGCTGTTTGTTTACTAAATTACCTAAAAAAAAAAAACTAGAAGAAATCGCTCCCCATGTCCCACGACCACGACCTACCTTGACGCGCAGCACAGTCATGGCGTTGGCGTGCGGCGTGCGCGCGGCGTCCTCGACGACGGGCAGGCAGGCGTACGCGCCCGCGTCGTCGCGCGCGGCCGCCTCGAGTGCCTCCCCATGTCCCACGACCACGACCTACCTTGACGCGCAGCACAGTCATGGCGTTGGCGTGCGGCGTGCGCGCGGCGTCCTCGACGACGGGCAGGCAGGCGTACGCGCCCGCGTCGTCGCGCGCGGCCGCCTCGAGTGCCTCCCCATGTCCCACGACCACGACCTACCTTGACGCGCAGCACAGTCATGGCGTTGGCGTGCGGCGTGCGCGCGGCGTCCTCGACGACGGGCAGGCAGGCGTACGCGCCCGCGTCGTCGCGCGCGGCCGCCTCGAGTGCCTCCCCATGTCCCACGACCACGACCTACCTTGACGCGCAGCACAGTCATGGCGTTGGCGTGCGGCGTGCGCGCGGCGTCCTCGACGACGGGCAGGCAGGCGTACGCGCCCGCGTCGTCGCGCGCGGCCGCCTCGAGTGCCTCCCCATGTCCCACGACCACGACCTACCTTGACGCGCAGCACAGTCATGGCGTTGGCGTGCGGCGTGCGCGCGGCGTCCTCGACGACGGGCAGGCAGGCGTACGCGCCCGCGTCGTCGCGCGCGGCCGCCTCGAGTGCCTCCCCATGTCCCACGACCACGACCTACCTTGACGCGCAGCACAGTCATGGCGTTGGCGTGCGGCGTGCGCGCGGCGTCCTCGACGACGGGCAGGCAGGCGTACGCGCCCGCGTCGTCGCGCGCGGCCGCCTCGAGTGCCTCCCCATGTCCCACGACCACGACCTACCTTGACGCGCAGCACAGTCATGGCGTTGGCGTGCGACGTGCGCGCGGCGTCCTCGACGACGGGCAGGCAGGCGTACGCGCCCGCGTCGTCGCGCGCGGCCGCCTCGAGTGCCTCCCCATGTCCCACGACCACGACCTACCTTGACGCGCAGCACAGTCATGGCGTTGGCGTGCGGCGTGCGCGCGGCGTCCTCGACGACGGGCAGGCAGGCGTACGCGCCCGCGTCGTCGCGCGCGGCCGCCTCGAGTGCCTCCCCATGTCCCACGACCACGACCTACCTTGACGCGCAGCACAGTCATGGCGTTGGCGTGCGGCGTGCGCGCGGCGTCCTCGACGACGGGCAGGCAGGCGTACGCGCCCGCGTCGTCGCGCGCGGCCGCCTCGAGTGCCTCCCCATGTCCCACGACCACGACCTACCTTGACGCGCAGCACAGTCATGGCGTTGGCGTGCGGCGTGCGCGCGGCGTCCTCGACGACGGGCAGGCAGGCGTACGCGCCCGCGTCGTCGCGCGCGGCCGCCTCGAGTGCCTCCCCATGTCCCACGACCACGACCTACCTTGACGCGCAGCACAGTCATGGCGTTGGCGTGCGGCGTGCGCGCGGCGTCCTCGACGACGGGCAGGCAGGCGTACGCGCCCGCGTCGTCGCGCGCGGCCGCCTCGAGTGCCTCCCCATGTCCCACGACCACGACCTACCTTGACGCGCAGCACAGTCATGGCGTTGGCGTGCGGCGTGCGCGCGGCGTCCTCGACGACGGGCAGGCAGGCGTACGCGCCCGCGTCGTCGCGCGCGGCCGCCTCGAGTGCCTCCCCATGTCCCACGACCACGACCTACCTTGACGCGCAGCACAGTCATGGCGTTGGCGTGCGGCGTGCGCGCGGCGTCCTCGACGACGGGCAGGCAGGCGTACGCGCCCGCGTCGTCGCGCGCGGCCGCCTCGAGTGCCTCCCCATGTCCCACGACCACGACCTACCTTGACGCGCAGCACAGTCATGGCGTTGGCGTGCGGCGTGCGCGCGGCGTCCTCGACGACGGGCAGGCAGGCGTACGCGCCCGCGTCGTCGCGCGCGGCCGCCTCGAGTGCCTCCCCATGTCCCACGACCACGACCTACCTTGACGCGCAGCACAGTCATGGCGTTGGCGTGCGGCGTGCGCGCGGCGTCCTCGACGACGGGCAGGCAGGCGTACGCGCCCGCGTCGTCGCGCGCGGCCGCCTCGAGTGCCTCCCCATGTCCCACGACCACGACCTACCTTGACGCGCAGCACAGTCATGGCGTTGGCGTGCGGCGTGCGCGCGGCGTCCTCGACGACGGGCAGGCAGGCGTACGCGCCCGCGTCGTCGCGCGCGGCCGCCTCGAGTGCCTCCCCATGTCCCACGACCACGACCTACCTTGACGCGCAGCACAGTCATGGCGTTGGCGTGCGGCGTGCGCGCGGCGTCCTCGACGACGGGCAGGCAGGCGTACGCGCCCGCGTCGTCGCGCGCGGCCGCCTCGAGTGCCTCCCCATGTCCCACGACCACGACCTACCTTGACGCGCAGCACAGTCATGGCGTTGGCGTGCGGCGTGCGCGCGGCGTCCTCGACGACGGGCAGGCAGGCGTACGCGCCCGCGTCGTCGCGCGCGGCCGCCTCGAGTGCCTCCCCATGTCCCACGACCACGACCTACCTTGACGCGCAGCACAGTCATTGCGTTGGCGTGCGGCGTGCGCGCGGCGTCCTCGACGACGGGCAGGCAGGCGTACGCGCCCGCGTCCTCGCGCGCGGCCGCCTCGAGTGCCTCCCCATGTCCCACGACCACGACCTACCTTGACGCGCAGCACAGTCATGGCGTTGGCGTGCGGCGTGCGCGCGGCGTCCTCGACGACGGGCAGGCAGGCGTACGCGCCCGCGTCCTCGCGCGCGGCCGCCTCGAGTGCCTCCCCATGTCCCACGACCACGACCTACCTTGACGCGCAGCACAGTCATGGCGTTGGCGTGCGGCGTGCGCGCGGCGTCCTCGACGACGGGCAGGCAGGCGTACGCGCCCGCGTCCTCGCGCGCGGCCGCCTCGAGTGCCTCCCCATGTCCCACGACCACGACCTACCTTGACGCGCAGCACAGTCATGGCGTTGGCGTGCGGCGTGCGCGCGGCGTCCTCGACGACGGGCAGGCAGGCGTACGCGCCCGCGTCCTCGCGCGCGGCCGCCTCGAGTGCCTCCCCATGTCCCACGACCACGACCTACCTTGACGCGCAGCACAGTCATGGCGTTGGCGTGCGGCGTGCGCGCGGCGTCCTCGACGACCGGCAGGCAGGCGTACGCGCCCGCGTCCTCGCGCGCGGCCGCCTCGAGTGCCTCCCCATGTCCCACGACCACGACCTACCTTGACGCGCAGCACAGTCATGGCGTTGGCGTGCGGCGTGCGCGCGGCGTCCTCGACGACCGGCAGGCAGGCGTACGCGCCCGCGTCGTCGCGCGCGGCCGCCTCGAGTGCCTCCCCATGTCCCACGACCACGACCTACCTTGACGCGCAGCACAGTCATGGCGTTGGCGTGCGGCGTGCGCGCGGCGTCCTCGACGACGGGCAGGCAGGCGTACGCGCCCGCGTCGTCGCGCGCGGCCGCCTCGAGTGCCTCCCCATGTCCCACGACCACGACCTACCTTGACGCGCAGCACAGTCATGGCGTTGGCGTGCGGCGTGCGCGCGGCGTCCTCGACGACGGGCAGGCAGGCGTACGCGCCCGCGTCCTCGCGCGCGGCCGCCTCGAGTGCCTCCCCATGTCCCACGACCACGACCTACCTTGACGCGCAGCACAGTCATGGCGTTGGCGTGCGGCGTGCGCGCGGCGTCCTCGACGACGGGCAGGCAGGCGTACGCGCCCGCGTCGTCGCGCGCGGCCGCCTCGAGTGCCTCCCCATGTCCCACGACCACGACCTACCTTGACGCGCAGCACAGTCATGGCGTTGGCGTGCGGCGTGCGCGCGGCGTCCTCGACGACGGGCAGGCAGGCGTACGCGCCCGCGTCGTCGCGCGCGGCCGCCTCGAGTGCCTCCCCATGTCCCACGACCACGACCTACCTTGACGCGCAGCACAGTCATGGCGTTGGCGTGCGGCGTGCGCGCGGCGTCCTCGACGACGGGCAGGCAGGCGTACGCGCCCGCGTCGTCGCGCGCGGCCGCCTCGAGTGCCTCCCCATGTCCCACGACCACGACCTACCTTGACGCGCAGCACAGTCATGGCGTTGGCGTGCGGCGTGCGCGCGGCGTCCTCGACGACGGGCAGGCAGGCGTACGCGCCCGCGTCGTCGCGCGCGGCCGCCTCGAGTGCCTCCCCATGTCCCACGACCACGACCTACCTTGACGCGCAGCACAGTCATGGCGTTGGCGTGCGGCGTGCGCGCGGCGTCCTCGACGACGGGCAGGCAGGCGTACGCGCCCGCGTCGTCGCGCGCGGCCGCCTCGAGTGCCTCCCCATGTCCCACGACCACGACCTACCTTGACGCGCAGCACAGTCATGGCGTTGGCGTGCGGCGTGCGCGCGGCGTCCTCGACGACGGGCAGGCAGGCGTACGCGCCCGCGTCGTCGCGCGCGGCCGCCTCGAGTGCCTCCCCATGTCCCACGACCACGACCTACCTTGACGCGCAGCACAGTCATGGCGTTGGCGTGCGGCGTGCGCGCGGCGTCCTCGACGACGGGCAGGCAGGCGTACGCGCCCGCGTCGTCGCGCGCGGCCGCCTCGAGTGCCTCCCCATGTCCCACGACCACGACCTACCTTGACGCGCAGCACAGTCATGGCGTTGGCGTGCGGCGTGCGCGCGGCGTCCTCGACGACGGGCAGGCAGGCGTACGCGCCCGCGTCGTCGCGCGCGGCCGCCTCGAGTGCCTCCCCATGTCCCACGACCACGACCTACCTTGACGCGCAGCACAGTCATGGCGTTGGCGTGCGGCGTGCGCGCGGCGTCCTCGACGACGGGCAGGCAGGCGTACGCGCCCGCGTCGTCGCGCGCGGCCGCCTCGAGTGCCTCCCCATGTCCCACGACCACGACCTACCTTGACGCGCAGCACAGTCATGGCGTTGGCGTGCGGCGTGCGCGCGGCGTCCTCGACGACGGGCAGGCAGGCGTACGCGCCCGCGTCGTCGCGCGCGGCCGCCTCGAGTGCCTCCCCATGTCCCACGACCACGACCTACCTTGACGCGCAGCACAGTCATGGCGTTGGCGTGCGGCGTGCGCGCGGCGTCCTCGACGACGGGCAGGCAGGCGTACGCGCCCGCGTCGTCGCGCGCGGCCGCCTCGAGTGCCTCCCCATGTCCCACGACCACGACCTACCTTGACGCGCAGCACAGTCATGGCGTTGGCGTGCGGCGTGCGCGCGGCGTCCTCGACGACGGGCAGGCAGGCGTACGCGCCCGCGTCGTCGCGCGCGGCCGCCTCGAGTGCCTCCCCATGTCCCACGACCACGACCTACCTTGACGCGCAGCACAGTCATGGCGTTGGCGTGCGGCGTGCGCGCGGCGTCCTCGACGACGGGCAGGCAGGCGTACGCGCCCGCGTCGTCGCGCGCGGCCGCCTCGAGTGCCTCCCCATGTCCCACGACCACGACCTACCTTGACGCGCAGCACAGTCATGGCGTTGGCGTGCGGCGTGCGCGCGGCGTCCTCGACGACGGGCAGGCAGGCGTACGCGCCCGCGTCGTCGCGCGCGGCCGCCTCGAGTGCCTCCCCATGTCCCACGACCACGACCTACCTTGACGCGCAGCACAGTCATGGCGTTGGCGTGCGGCGTGCGCGCGGCGTCCTCGACGACGGGCAGGCAGGCGTACGCGCCCGCGTCGTCGCGCGCGGCCGCCTCGAGTGCCTCCCCATGTCCCACGACCACGACCTACCTTGACGCGCAGCACAGTCATGGCGTTGGCGTGCGGCGTGCGCGCGGCGTCCTCGACGACGGGCAGGCAGGCGTACGCGCCCGCGTCGTCGCGCACCGCCGCCTCGATCACCAGCTGCCCGTTCTCCACGCCGGACTCGCTGGTCTCCAGTTTTATGCGGTCGGTCGGTTCCAACTGGAAAAAAAAACAATTTCAATTAAATTTATTTTTCTCCAATATGCTCGGAAATGTGAGCCTTACTGTAGCAAAAATAGTACGTGAAGTTCCTCGTTACAGAAAAGCGCAAATTTAAAAAATTAAGACATTATTGTACTGCTTTTTTACCTTTTAATCATATGTTTTGACCAAGACAAATCACTACAAACAGCCAAATGCTCGTAAGTTTAATTTAAAGGCTTTTATTTATAAAATTTGTCATAACAATATATAAATAATGTATGGCTGTCTATTTCCAACTATTGCAAGTTGGTGTGACAAATTGCACCCATTTGTAGTGTGCATGGTGTTCACAAGTTTTTTTTTAATTGTCATAGACAAAACGATTACTTTTAAAAAATGTCTCAAATAGTATTAACTGAAGAAATTAAAATATTTTCGAAATAATATTCAATACGAACTAAATTGCGTTTAGATTTCAGTCCCATGTAATCTTTAATAATTTTAATTACATAAAATTGTAATCAATTCTAATGTTTTAAATTTTTTATGTGGGTCCATTGAAACTGGCACCATGAGTCATGCCGTGTACATACTTTTAAAAAATAAGTTGGGCGGGAACATGATAGGTTATTGACATACTACTCGCCGTTTTAAAATTATTGAAAATATTATTTGATTTCCTCGTATTTATGGAGAAAAGCACTATACCTGCCTCGGTGGGAATGGCAATTCGTGGATTCGTTTCTATTGTCGGACTCAGCTTCGTTTAAGTAATCTTTAATGGTATAATAGTTATTTATGATAGAAGAAACATTCCTTAACCGTAGTACCATCAAATAGTACCATTGGTAGTACTATGGTGTTTTTTTTGCCGTGGTACCATTGATGGTACAACCGAAGTATGTTATTGCCGTGGTACCATTGATGGTAATACGGCAAAACAAATGTTTACTAGTACCATGGACAAACCCCACTGGCCATATTTGCCTTCTTAGTAGGTTAGGTTCGTTAGGTATCTCCAGATGCCCGAAGGGCAAACAGACCAGAAATAGGAGCCCCGCAAAGCGGGGCTCCGTCAAAACTGTCGGAATACCAGGAAATCATAAACCAAACAAGTCAAGTTTCTCCTATCTATGGTCTTCCGGTACTTCGAGAGTTTTGACGGAGCCCCGCTCTGCGGGGCTCCTATTTCTGGTTTGTTTGCCCTTCGGGCATCTGAAGATACCTAACCTACCTACATTCTATAATAATAATATTGTATGTATTAATTATTGACTGTTAGGTAAATACCAAATTCTCCATTATCCAGTACCACGGGTAACAAAAAATAATATTAGCCGCAGTCCCATTGTTCACGCGGATACCGCGTGAAGACCGACGGCGACAACGGGCAGCGGCGCGGGGCGAGCGGCGGGGCATCGGCGCCGACGCGGCGCGAGCCGCGACGCGCCCCACTACCAGAACCAACGACACGGCGCAATGACGCGTCCGTGCTTTGCATTTTTACATATATTTTAATACACAATTTTTTACATGTCCAGGGTTGTTTTCGCTGCCAACCTTCAGCCCCATTCCTGGACACCCATTGACATAATGACGTAGTACCATCAGATTGTACCATTGATGGTAATCTGATGGTACTACGGTTAAGGAATGGAACCAAATACACGGCCGTCAGGGAGTGTTTTTGATCGACACGAGTTGGGAATTACCTATCGGGCACGTGTATCATACAACATTTTACAATGCATCATGTAAGGAAATAAAAACATAAAAGGTGAAATTTTAACGGTTCTGAAATCTCATTCTCGCACGTGTGTGGGAATATAGGCCCGAAATCCATTCCCGCACGGCGCCGCGCCGCACGCGCCGCCGCGCGGGCATAGACGAGTTCCCGTGTTTATGTTGAACCATATAAAGACGCACTTTCAGAGCAAGTGCATTGTAATAACACTTTTCTATCAAATATGAAGTCAATCGTATCTCTTACTTCAGTCAAATATTTGGGTTTTTTTGACTGAACTGAATTTATCTTACACAAATCGACCTAGTTTCGCAAGCATGTGCAGGCTGTATCGACATACCTGAACACATTGGTTTTCTCATCATAGGACGCGGGATCCTTGCTGTACCACCACTCAACAGGCACAGAGGGCCTGCCAGTGACCCGACAGACCAGCTTCAGCTTTTGACCCTCGACTACGCTGGAGTCAGAGCTCGGCAGCTTGGTGTAGGGCCGCGGCTTGAGCTGCCAGTAGAGTTGTTTGTCTCCAAGCTTGCAGTTGTCACAACCGAAGAATGCTACAAGATGTATTACTGTATCAACGTACCTGAACGCCTTTGTTGGTTTTCTCATCGTAGGACGCGGGATCCTTGCTGTACCACCACTCAACAGGCACCGAGGGCCTGCCGATGACCCGACAGACGAGCTTCAGCTTCTGGCCCTCGACTACGCTGGAGTCGGTGCTCGGCAGCTTGGTGTAGGGCCGCGCCTTGAGCTCCCAGTAGAGTTGTTGCTCTCCAAGCTTGCAGGTGTAACAACCGAAGAATGCTACAAAATGTATTACTGTATCAACGTACCTGAACGCCTTTGTTGGTTTTCTCATCATAGGACGCGGGATCCTTGCTGTACCACCACTCAACAGGCACCGAGGGCCTGCCGATGACCCGACAGACGAGCTTCAGCTTTTGACCCTCGACTACGCTGGAGTCAGAGCTCGGCAGCTTGGTGTAGGGCCGTGGCTTGAGCTGCCAGTAGAGTTGTTTGTCTCCAAGCTTGCAGGTGTAACAACCGAAGAATACTACAAGATGTATTACTGTATCAACGTACCTGAACGCCTTTGTTGGTTTTCTCATCATAGGACGCGGGATCCTTGCTGTACCACCACTCAACAGGCACCGAGGGCCTGCCGATGACCCGACAGACGAGCTTCAGCTTCTGGCCCTCGACTACGCTGGAGTCGGTGCTGGGCAGCTTGGTGTAGGGCCGTGGCTTGAGCTGCCAGTAGAGTTGTTGCTCTCCAAGCTTGCAGGCGTAACAACCGAAGAATGCTACAAGATGTATTACTGTATCAACGTACCTGAACGCCTTTGTTGGTTTTCTCATCATATGACGCGGGATCCTTGCTGTACCACCACTCAACAGGCACCGAGGGCCTGCCGATGACCCGACAGACCAGCTTCAGCTTCTGGCCCTCGACTACGCTGGAGTCAGAGCTCGGCAGCTTGGTGTAGGGCCGCGCCTTGAGCTCCCAGTAGAGCTGCTTGTCCGCGAGCTTGCAGGTGTAGTTGCCCGCGTCGTCCTCGCTGGTGCGGTGGATCACCAGCTTGGCGTTGTTGTCTTCCAGTTTGTAGCGGTCCTTCATTTCGGGGACTTTGGAGATGTCGGTGTTATTCTTCTCCCTGGGGATTGTTGGAAGTTTACAGTGAAGAGTAAATTTGACGACCCGTTTAGCCTAGTGAGTGCTACTTACGCAGCTGATAGTTCTGGGTTCAAATCTCGGTAAGGGCAAATATTGTGTGGCAGCGTGAATTGTTGTTTCTGAGTCTTATAAGTAATAAAAATATCGTCGTCTACACACAAGCCTAACTTTGGGGCTAGTTCGGCTTGTAAAAGAATGTGTGTAATACACAAATCGAAGTCCCAATCTGAGCGACACTTGAATGGACCTAGAAAACATCCAAATCAAAACTCAGGAACAAAAATATGGGTGATTTGTTGACGTGATAACGTCTTATAAATCGATAAACGCCGGCTGAACACACGAAAAAGTGTGACTCATTGTCCCATTCCGAACGCCGGCTGCGCGCACGAAATATCAACGCACAAGCCCAAACCGCTGGTTCTAAAGATTCTAAATTTGGCACGTAGGTTCCTTATAAGGTCTACTGTGCACTAAGAAAGGATTTTTCTAAATTCACCCTCTAAGGGGATGAAATGTGGGTCCAAAGTTTGTATAGAGAAACAAGATTAGGTCGACTTTTTTATTCGAAACTTCACAGGAGTATTCCTAACGATAAATGAATAAGTAAATACGTGTTTCAGGTTTTTTGAGAATTCAAGAATTCAACCCCTAAAAGGGGGAAATGTGGTGACAAAGTCTGAAAATCAACATGGGTATTGTTTCTATGGTTGTTCGGGTCGCTGATTACTGATTTATATTTTCTTATGATTATGACGTTATCATTATCACGTAAAATTTTTCTGTATACATACATACAATGATGTAATACAAATAAAACCGGCCAAGTGCGTGTCGGACCACGCAAAACGAAGGGTTCCGTGCCTATTAAAAAGGTCGTATCGTCACAGAAATTTTACGGCACTTACGTCCTTTTCTTTGAGGAAGGCAGTTTTTCAGCAATATCTCGAAAACCTCTAAACCGATCTTGTTCAAAACAATCTTCGGGGAATGAAATTAATAAGCCCTATGTCCATGAATTTTCCCATATTTTTAAAATACACCGTTCAAAAATTAGAGGGGGGGGGACAGAATTTTAGTGACTTTCGGGGCGATTATCTCCGACCCTATTCACTTAATCAAAAAAAATGCTAAGAAACCTTATATTTATTTTGAAAGGCCTATCGATTGATGTGCCACACGGGGGGTCACAATGAAAAAAAAATTTTTGACTTTTAGTTTTATGTATGGAGTGCACCCCTAAAAAAAATCTTTTTTGTCATTTTAATTACAAAACTATGTAGCGGCTAACAAAATACACCTATCCTCAAAATTTTATTCAAATACACCTTATAGTTTTTGAGTAAAATGCCTGTGACATACGGACAGACGGACAGACGGACATGACGAAACTATAAGGGTTCCGTTTTTGCCATTTTGGCTACGGAACCCTAAAAAGGTAGAAATGTTGTCTATACTAAATTCCATGTTTAAAAATGGCCACCAAACCTGACAGCTAACGTTTCCATTGACGACTCGAAACTGAGGCGAGTTGTGCCAATTGACTCAATTTTAGTGTGCCATTTTTGTGAGCGCGTATAACCTATCTACCTCTTTTTTAGGGTTCCGGTACCTCAAAAGGAAAAAACGGAACCCTTATAGGATCACTCGGTTGTCTGTCTGTCCGTCTGTCACAGCCGATTTTCTCCGAAACTACTGGACCGATTGAGTTGAAATTTGGTACACATATGTAAATTGGTGACCCAAAAATGGACGCGTAAAGTAAATTAATGAATTCTGAACAAGGGGGCCACTTTTGGGGGTTAAACAGGAAAATTTTAAAAAAAAGTTTCGCAAACTGTATTGTGTGATATATCAAATGAAAGGGGTTGTTGTAAGCATATTAGTTTTTTTTTATAATTTTAGCAAAAATAGATTTGAAGTAATTAAGGAAATAAGACGAAAATTGACCATTCCCCCCCTTATCTCCGAAACTACTAGCCTTAAAATTCTGAAAAAAATATGGAAAATAGTACCTTTCCTAAAGATTACAGGAAAACCTATAAGAAGTTTGAGTATCCAAAGTAACAGAAAAATTCTCACAATTTTTGTGTATTTTTTATGGAGCGCCTAATGCTTAGAGAATAGGAATTTTACGGAACCCTCACCACGCGAGTTGAACTTGCACTTGTCCGGTTTTTATATTACATCATTGCGTACATATTTAAACAGACAGACTGAAATAGTTGAGAGCCGAAACTCGATATCAAAGTGAACGTATAGACAAACGCCATATCGCATTACTCTTAACTACGTCACATAAACGTGTAATAAATTAGCACATGCCAGTTTAATTTACGGCAGTTAATTTTAAACATACGAATCTGCGTCAGCGCTGCGGAAATAGCGATAAAGCGGGGAAGGACTATCACTTCATATCTGTAATTAAATACTAAGATTCTACGCAGATATGATAGCGATGCAGAGCTGATTACGTTTGTAGGCCGCATTTAGTTGCCACGAGAATCTTACGTGAAGATATTTAATAGTACATTACTGCAGACGCCTGCTAGCCCCGCTGGTCTAACGCGAGTAGAAGCCCACTTTAAACGAACGGTAAAGCGCGGGACTCTCAATTTAGAGGTCGTGGGTTCGAACCCAGGCTCGTACCACTGGGTTTATTTAAAAAACCTATACGTACGAAATATCATATAATATTTAACAGCGGACTCCAGCAACCTTTACCAGGTCATCAGTCTACCTTGTGGGGGGGCCTACCCACGCTGCGCCTTCCGGTACGTGGTCGCCACTCGAGAACCTTTCCGCCCCAACGGCCATCGGTTCTACGTGCAATGTGCCCCGCCCACTGCCACTTAAGTTTAGGTCGCTGGAGTCCGCTGGATGCGGGTGGCGCAGGACCGGTCATTGTTCTCTCTTGGCGACCACGTACCGGCGCGGCGCGGCGTGGGTAGGCCCCCCACAAGGTGGACTGATGACCTGGTAAAGGTCGCGGGAGTCCGCTGGATGCGGGTGGCGCAGGACCGGTCATTGTTCTCTCTTGGCGACCACGTACCGGCGCGGCGCGGCGTGGGTAGGCCCCCCACAAGGTGGACTGATGACCTGGTAAAGGTCGCGGGAGTCCGCTGGATGCGGGTGGCGCAGGACCGGTCATTGTTCTCTCTTGGCGACCACGTACCGGCGCGGCGCGGCGTGGGTAGGCCCCCCACAAGGTGGACTGATGACCTGGTAAAGGTCGCGGGAGTCCGCTGGATGCGGGTGGCGCAGGACTGGTCATTGTTCTCGAGTGGCGATCACGTACCGGAAAGCGCGGCGTGGGTAGGCCCCCCACAAGGTGGACTGATGACCTGGTAAAGGTCGCGGGAGTCCGCTGGATGCGGGTGGCGCAGGACCGGTCATTGTGGCACTATTTGGGGGAGGTCTATGTCCAGCAGTGGACGTTTTTCGGCTGATATGATGATGATGATGATTTAACAGTGGCTTTTCAGCTTTTTGGCAGAGGGGAAGGTAAACACCGTGAGGAAACCGATCTAATCCCAACAAGGCCCAGTTTCCCCCTCCGGGTTGGAAGGTCAGATGGTAGTCGGACGGACATAGAGTAAAATTAAATAAATAAATAAGTAAAGCGGACCCCGGGCTCATGCAGGGCACTACCGGGACAAACGCCAGGAGGCTGATGATGACGGGTCCAACACAATATTTATTTACTTTTATTTCTAACGTCAATAATTTACGCATTTATTTTAGTTCTGTGGTAATGCCTTCAAAAGAGCTGTCATTGAATGAGAGTTCGTCGACCTTGAATTAGCATTAATTGACGACAGTCAATAAAGAAAATCCTTAATTGTTTCATTAGTATCGAGACTATCGAGTGACCATAATAGGGCACTTTGATTAAGGCCTTGGTCACAGAATAGTGAATAGTTCGTACAGAAGTATCTAAAGGTTAGATGCATAGAGTATCAAATATGATACAAGTCTATCTACCGTCTAATTTGATTAAATTAAAACCAGACAGGGAGTCTCAAATGTGACGTGGATTTAATTGTGGATAAGCCATTCCATAAGCACTAAGCAAAGTGATTGGGGTTATTCCCACCTGTTACCACCAATTTGTTACCAGCTGTACAGTGTTGGGCGTAATGCATTACATTTGTAATTGCATTACAAATTGCACATTTAATACCATTACGAGTAATGCGATTACACGTGTAATTGCATTACATTGCAATTACGAGTAATGCATTACACGAGTAATGCATTACACGTGTAATTGCATTACATGTAATTTGAATAACTTCATAATTTGTAATGGCATTACATTTAATGCAATTACACGTGTACCTAATTGCATTAGGTACATGTAATTTAAATTACTTCGTAATTGAAATTACATTTATTGGTGAATAAATTTTGTATATTTTTTAGTATACTAAAACGGAGCAAACTTACTTGGAGTGATTATAAAGAAAAACATCATGATTCAAAGTAGAGCTCAAACAGCCGCTTTGCTCGCTTCGCTCACTCGGTCAATAAGGAAAAATATTTTATTAAATAAAAGTAATTTGTAGATTTACGAAGTAATGCAAGACTAGTTAAAATTACAAAATGATTTGTAATTTACACATTACATTTTGTAATTTGTAATGCAATAATTGAAATTACATTTTGTAATAGTAATTTGTATTGTAATTACTTTTTGCCCCACACTGAGCTGTAGTCAATGCATTTACTACTGTTAGATCACTCATCTGATGCGGCTCTATTTGTATCAGACGACGGAGAGTATCACGTCAGATAAACAAGTATAAATCCGGCTTAACCCTTCGTATGCCTAGTCCCGTATCCGTTCCAGAGCGTTTGAGCCTTATAATCTTAACTTCAAGGTCACTATTTTATAAATAAATAAATAAATATTGTGGGAACATTCACACCAATTGATCTAGTCTCAAACTAGGCAAAGCTCCTGTACTATGGGTACTAGACAACGGATAAACATACTTATATAGATAAATACATACTTAAATAGATATTAAACATCCAAGACTCGAGAACAAACATTCGTATTCATCATACAAATATCTGCTCCGACCGGGGATCGAACCCGGGACCTCAAGCTTCATAGTCAGGTTCTCTAAAGTCGTCATATTTTACAAGCATTTTTTTGACAGGGGCATCCGAACTCACCAGACGAAAATCTCCCCGCCGGGGTTGACAATGTTGCACGAGAATGACATGTTGCGCAGTATGTCATAGTACTGCTCCGCGCCGGGCTGCGACGCCGAGCCGTCGACCGGCGGCAGTCGCTCCACTATCGCGGGCTTCGACGCGGTCGGCTCCAGCGTCGTCGGGGCGGTTTCGGCTGTAACGCACAAGTGTGTTAGGGGAATTTAAACTTTGTGTATATGTGGGTAGGATCGAAGTTTAAACTACGGTTGGCACTTAGGCATTGTCAGCGGAGTACAATTTAGTCTTATAACTATGTAGATAGGTTCGAACTTCAATGTCTACGGTCGCAAAGGGCAAAAGTAGATACAGTTTGTGGCCGTTGCACAAATCATTGTAAATATTATCCCACCAAAAACATAAATGTGAAAATGGGAGCCAAGTTCAATATTAACAATATCGTGGCTGTCGACTTCGCCGACAAAAGATTTGAGATCTAAATGAATGCCAAGTTCTGTACATATTATATAATTTATTAAATTTAAACAATCTAACGTTACACAAAGTAGATAACTTAACACGAATCGAAGTTAAAGATTTAACGTGGCAATTCCAAAAGTATCTGACTTTTGACTTGCCGTACGTATGTAAACAAATAAATAGTGGCGTTGACAAGTAATGTCAGTTGAATTAATTTTTACAAAAACTGTCATTTGCTTGGCGGTGAGTTGAGAGATTTAAGAGCATTCTTGTACTTAGAGCTGGTTGTTTAAAACCCTCAGTAATCTTAACTTACGTTCGTTAAAATCTTTGAAGCGTTAACCAGTCTGTAAAATGTGTTTAAAGCAACCCGCCTTTGTACTTTTCGCTAAATTAGACTCGTCATCATCATATCAGCCGAATGACGTCCACTGCTGGAGATAGGCCTCCCCCAAAGAGTGCCACAATGAACGGTCCTGCGCCACCCGCATCCAGCGGACTCCCGCGACCTTTACCATGTCATCAGTTCACCTTGCCTACCCACGCAAATGCAAATTTGACTGATCATGATAGAATGATCTGCACTCGCCATAAAACAAATGCGTCGAACCAGCGTATATAGCGCCATTATGATATAACATAATTATATAGAATAATAAATACATATAATGATAAGAAGAAAAATAAGTGCATCGTAACGAAGACATAATAAAACATGTTATAAATTCCAATTTACATTTCAAATAAAATAAAAAATTCTTAGAATAAACAGCTGTAATTAGTAATTTAGTACACTTTCGAAAAGTAAAGGTTACTTATGAGGCCTCTTATTATATTTGATACGGCGTGAAATTCGAATGTAATATTATATGTAGATGAAACCATACACACGACATACACACTGCAGATCCGTTACTTAACAACATGTATACATTTTGGGGCTTATGTGACTGGAACAGGGTTCAAATTTGTATACATATTATTGGAAGTAACGTACGCTAGGCCACGCTTCTCAGTGGTCAGTTTCAATATAGAATTACGGACTCCCTACGTCGTAATTTCGATCTATAGTAATGTGTCGCTCCCAGGTGAAAGGGACTGCTTAGTCAGTAGTTGAGAAAGATTTAAAAATATATATATAGTGGGACAATTCACACCAATTGATCTAGTCCCAAACTAGGCAAAGCCTGTACTATGGATACTAGACAACGGATAAACATATTTATGTAGATAAATACATACTTAAATAGATATTAAACATTCGTATTCATCATACAAATTAGAGATGCAACGGATATCCGGCCACTATCCGGTATCCGGCCTATCCGGCCACATTTTTACTATCCGGCCGAATACCGAATAGTGGTGTAGTATCCGGCCGGATACCGGATAGTATTTTAACACACTAACACAGAAGAACATAGGTAAAGATAGAACCAGAGTAGGTAAAAGAAGGATGAATAAATAACAAACTAAAAAGCAATCAATTATTAAAGTCAGTTTAATGAGTTAATCTTCATATGAAAAGAAAAAGATAAATTAAATGACACGTTATTATCTATTATTTCTATTAGTTAGGTATCATTCATTGGGTTCTGCTTAATCACACAAGTCAATGAAGCAATATCAATCAGTTTTATCACTATTATCTTCCACTAATTATTTTAAGTTTTTAACACTTAAATTTAGGCATTTTACTTCGGCCGGATATCCGGTGGCCGGATAACGGATATCCGGCCGGCTGCGCCGCCGGATATTCGGTATCCGGTATCCGGCCAAACCACTATCCGTTGCATCTCTAATACAAATATCTGCCCCGACCGGGGACCGAACCCGGGACCTCAAGCTTCATAGTCAGGTTCTCTAACCACTAGGCTATTCGGTCGTCAATAATTTTATCAATAATTATATCGATATCCCAAAAGCACCTTATTATTGCCTTGTCAGACAAAGGATGAATCACTTTGGTAACGGCTAACCACAACCAAAGGAATTCAAGGTGCTCTCGCTGAGCTGCATCATCCGCTTTGTGGAAATGGTGGAGCGAGCTTGGGAGTAGCTATAAAGGGGAGGGCAAATGCACAAAAGATCCCACTGGGTCGAAGTGTATCCGAAAGGGCCCTCAACTAGATAAGATAAGTACCTTTTGCCTAGGAACGACATTTCATTATTGTTATAAGTTAAAATAGAAAATTCAAGATAACATATTTAAGATTGTTTGTACCTAATGACAGAACACAAACTACGTAATTTGTACGATAGCCGACTTGCACAGTGAGGCATCATATAAATTCAGTCAAAATGTCCAAATATATCGTTACAGATCCCTACTCCTCCAGTTATAAAGACGTGTCGCGATATATTTGGCTATAATCTAGGTATACGATGCTGACTGTGTAGTGTATAATTACGTAATAACCAGACCAACTAAAAACTAAAGCTAAACTAACTACTAAGTCTCTCCAAAAGACTGTCTGCACGGTTAGCAGAAGACGGCACGCGAGCTTTCTCATCATTTCATTTCATTTCCATTAAAATGAGGAGGATTGACACCGGTGACTTTGCATTTTCACCCGACTGCCAAAGGAGGAGGGTAATGTTTTTCGAGTGTATGTAAGTATGTATGTCTGTTTCTTTGTGGCCTCCTGTAGCCTAAACGGCTTGATGGATTTTGATGTATGAGGTGTCGTTGGATTCCTCTTAATCGTGGGAGTGACATAGGCTATAATATTTGTCATAAAACAGTCGGGTTTTTTATTCTTTATTCTAAATGTTGGACGTAGCCAGTTTCCATGCAAATTCACCGGTGTCAACCCTCCTAATTTTAATGGCAACCAAAGGGTACTTTGTTTGGAGTCTAGTTATGTAAGACTATGTCTCTTTCTAATTAGAACACTTAGAATGAGACGGATGCGCTTACGTCTCGCTGCGAGGCAGCCCGCGCGCGCTGTCTCGTGCTAACGCTAACCGTACAGCGCTGGTAACATGATCACGTTTATGACCGACATAAAGTATTCATCCGTCTCACAAGTACTTGCGAGCGAAGGACGCATGCTTCATGTCCGACTCACAGATCAAAAGCGTCTGCTAGACGGTCGGCAACACGCCCCTCCGACCGAGCGACCTTGGTCGGCACCGACCGTTGTAGTATGACATTTTGCTGCAAACAACTGTCTACACGGTCGGTGCCGACCAAGATCGCTCGGTCGGAGGGGCGTGTTGCCGACCGTCTAGCAGACGCTAAAGAATACTCGGCAAAATAGAGCACTACTACTGAGCTATAAAGAGACACTAGAAGTACTAGAACATTCTACAATACTTTAAATTACAAAACACAATCATTAAGAAATCATCAAAGAGGTAATACAACGCCTAATGAACGCAGGGGTGCAATAAATTAATATTTATTAATTAATGATTGGCAAAGTATCCCAGACATCCGTCAGAGTAGCACGGAAAGTTCGTAAACGGATGGAAAAAACTATAATTTTGCAAGGTTATGGAATTATCACCATATAAAGGCTACAGTAATTGCCGGTCGTGGAATAGCCTCCTACGGACTTAGCGTAAAGTAAAGAAAATAAGAATAAAATTGTTGTTTCCACTTTTTTACTGTTCATACAGTTATGCTTTCCGCTTAAAATTTTACTGATAACTTCCCATCATGGGGTACAAAACTACAGAATATATCGAATACCTAACACAAGAAGCATACCCCGTTAACAGTGTTGCAGATCCATTGAAACTAAGTGTAAGGCCTGAGTGGACGCTCCGCTGTGAACGCGGCGTGCAGCGTCCATATAAAACAAATGCAATTTATATGGACGCTGCACGCCCTGCTCACAGCGGAGCGTCCACTCAGGCCTTAGTCATAGGGTTGTCGCACAGTATCAATTTTGTTAGTTCACCAAATATGAATAAATAAATACTAGCTAGGGTCAATTAGACTAGGAATGGATTAAAAATATTTTCCTGCATAGATAGACAGGTCTACTTCCGAACCTCCAGTGGTACTCTCATGTCTAAACAAACGTGATAGAAATAAAGAAAGTGCTCCAAAGACTCGACCTACAAAAATAAACATAGAATCTACAATCGAACTACACAACGAGCGAAGCGAAGCCGCATGCGGTACCGGCGGCTAGCGTGGCTGCTCGCGGCTCGACGACGACGCGCAGGCGCTGCGCTTGCGGGCCGCGCGCGCAGGAATACACCCCGGCGAGCTCGGGCTTCGCCGCCTTGGCGTGCAGACGGACCGTGAGGCCTCCGGAGCCTGCGGCGCTCTCCTTCGCCACCTTGAGGTCCTCCGGCAGCTTGCTGCTGCCTTCACGCTGCCATTCCGCGCGTTGCTCGACGCGAAGCGCGCACGCCAGCTCGAGCGGCGCGCCCTCGCGTACCACCACCACTATCTCGGCGTCCTCCGCTGGCGCCGTCTCTATTACACATAACGCGTGTATGCGCCGCCATCTTTACGTATTGGAGGCCCTGGGCTGTCCCGAGCCCCATTGAAGCCTAGCTGTGGGGCCCAGAGCGGCCAATGGGAAAGACGGCCCTGGCCATACGAATTCAACATTGGTTGGAGTCTGACTAATTGAAAACAAGATAACTAGTACTTTCAATTAATCTACAATGTGCTACGCAAGTCTATTTACTGTAAAGTTATTGTCCCCAATACATCAAAAGATAAGATTATTTTTTTTATAATATGTAAACAGTGTGCCTCGTAATGGCTCTAATTATTTAGTACATTACTTTAATTATTCTTACCACTAGTGAAATAGTATAACCTATAGTTTCAATACACGAATTTCAAACCATATTATCTACTAAGATCTTAATCTTGATAAAAAGTTACATGTATTGAATTATCTTTTGATAGTTCCTACTCTATGTGTAGAATAAACAATTTATACCACAAATAACTGTCTCTTCCTCTTGTCCAGGGCACTCAACAAGTCTAGTTGGGTCCATCCGGGGTTGAAGCGATCGTGGAAAACAGGGATAGATGTTTTGTCACCTGTTCAAAGTTGTGAGAATGCATAAAGGGACAAAAACTACAAATAAAATTGGGTTGGAATTCAAAACCATTTAAAGTAACAAACAATTACTATTTCCACTAATTACCTTGAGACAGTTCAAACAGAACTAACTACCTATGTAAAACAACAAGTAATTGTCACTATCATTTGGAACAAAAAACTTCATCATCCAGTTATCACAGTAAACTAACAAACAACTCAAGTTGTAAAAGCATTTAGTTATTTGCAAAGATAACACTCGTGCATTAAATGAGCGGAAATAATATAATGTGATGTAATAAATGAAAAGAACAGCCAATTCTCATCTTTTTCTCTTTTGGTAATCATGCAGCTATAGCTAGTGGTGTGCTACCCTGACTAGTATGAAACAAACCAAAATCATGCTATTATTAGGCACAAAAACGTTTCATTGTAACTTTTATTGCCGCCAAATGGTATTGCGGACACTATAACAAAAAAATACCAACCGAGCCAAGCCACGGGCTTCAGACAATTCCATTATATTCATTTTCTGTATTATATTGTTTATACCAGCCAAGTTATTCATTATGTATTGCCATATGATTAAATAAATAAACATAAGTCTTATAAATAATTATAAGTTATAAACACCACATTTTAATTGGTTTCTAACATATATTAAAAAACAAGTGTTAATAGATAAAAAAATAAACAGAAGTGGAATGAATCATAACAATTAAGCGTGAAGGAAGCAATAGTGACATCATCCCTGGGTCGCGAGGGCGACAACGACCTACTAATACTAACTAAGGCTGCTCAATGAAGGCCGAGCGGATAGTACCAGTAGGTAGATGACATTCGCACCCAGACATCTATCTACGATTGTAAATCGACTAAACACGAAAATGTCTGGCCGAGCGCGCCGCCGCAATATTGGAAACGAGACGCGAGGCCAATCAAAGATATAAATAAAACTAATTATATGAAATACTCGCTGTTCACTTACTTTGTGCGTTTGAGGGAACTATGGCTATAAATAGCAGAGCCAGAGGCAGGTAGGCGAGCGCACGGCGCATGGTGGGGCCGTCTTTGTGTCCAGCGGGGAGGTCAGGACTGGCGATGGATCTCGGTCAATCGATGGTCTTTGGGCGGATCGCAGTAGCTGATCGCTGTTACGGCCTCGAGTGACAGGCGAACAATGAACGGACAAGATGGCGCGTGCCGTGAAGTGAGCTGCGAGATAACTGTCAATGTCACTAGGGTTGTGACATTTGTACAGGGGCGCCAACCGAACTTTGTCTATGAACAGGGATGCACTACCCGTCGATTGTGTATACATATAATCAACATCTCATAATATGGATTACTGAATACGAACCTTATTTTTTTCAATATGAAGAACGAAATACTTAACACAATACTATTCATAAACAAACTTTCTTATTTGTTGTATCGCAGATTGGGGATTACTTATTCTCAAATCACACGAGGTATTTTAGGCCACTTTTCGACAATACATCATCATCAGTGATCGGTTATTTGGATTCTCCCTCGCAGGATATCAAGTAGAAAAGTTAATATAGATACGACAGTTTCCCGCGATACCGAACAAACCGTACAAAAATAAAACATTTTAAATTATCTCTAAGGAATTTTTTACTCTTACATGATGGCAACCAGTTGAGACAAAAACTTCTGTTCTTTTCCTAATCTCTACAATTTATTTTAAGCAAAAACCTCCACATAGTATTAGCTTACTATATATCTGTAATGATGGAAAAAATACTTCAAAATCTTGACATTGACATTTCATTATTTTCTCTGGATTTCAGTTCTAATTATATGCTTCTAAGGATTGCACAAATAAATAGGTATTAGGTGTATAATTTATACTTACTCCCTGAACTTTTATCCAAACGGTACAAAATGTGCCGCTTTGGAGGCAGCAAATGAGCTGTCAGTGTAAAAACTTGTGCTCATTTGTTCGATTTAGACAAAAGAACGGAGAGTAAGTAGTCGTCTATCAGCTACTTAGATGTTTTAAAGTGTAATAAAAAAAATGTATTTTTTTGCCTTTTCTAACAACATAAAGCCCGGATTCCCGGGGCATATCCATACTAACATAATGATTGAGGTCGTTCACCCTATGTCGAATCCAAAAAACCGATCACTGATTCATCATAGTTTAGCTCGACTCTTGTCGGGGGAATAGACGCCAGTTCATTGAGCGACACCATGATCTTTATTAAGGGATATTGGTACGGTAATTTAGCAATTTACCTTCCGTATCCGTACGTGGTCAGTTCCCCGCCAACTGCTCCCCATCAGAAACTCATACAGATTCTCCAATATTACTACTACTAGCTCCGCTGTGGTCCTATATTAGGTAGGTACTTAGAGTATACATAACGTATGTACAGTAAGGGAAATGTATTCACGTACCACCGTAGAACCCTGTCGCAATTGACAGGCCGCCGTCACTCAAACTCGAGTGATATGTCACCTTATTGCGATAGGGTTCTACGGTGGTACGTGAATACATCTATATACAGGGAAATTAAATAAAAAGCACGTAAACATGTAAGTTTTTATTTGTTTTATGATGACACATGAGGCTTCAACTATTACACCGAGCGCCGGGCGCGCGAGCCCGGCGGAGCACTAACGCGACTGCGGCGTCGGCGCACCCATTTTTACACTCTTTCAAATGGCCAATGAATATTGTACTCTATTATAAATGCAATAGGGTATACAGTTCAATAGATTTCTACTTTGAACAATATTACTCCGAACTCGGTATTTGTATTAGAATTAGCACCTTATAACAATGACAATAGCATGCATTATTCATTGGCCTTTGGAAATTATTTCCCCGGACTGCGTCGGGCCTTAAGGCCCACATTACGTTTATGAGCCTCGTTTCCACGGGAAGCTTTTTATATGTAGTATATTAGTGTCTTTTGTGTAGTGAATAAATATCTTCTTTCTTTCTTTAGTAGGGCCAATCAACTATGTTTTGTTTACTCGTTGCCATGGTTATGTCTCCTGGGTCACTTTAAAACTATGATTTTATGGGGTCTCAATCCACTGAACACGTGTCATTGGTAAACACATTCCGTGGTGGCACCTCTCTTTAGCATGATAGAGGACTCCAATTTTTTTTTTCTAAGAAACTCTGTCGCTGTTGTCTCTTGGCTTACCGGGACAGAATAACAACAAGAAAAAGTTGATTGACCCAGTAGCTATGGACAAAAAATAATTGCGCGCCTTTTGGCGTTAAACCGCGTAGGTACATACCAATAGATGAACTTCAACGTACGCTTTTGGTACTTTCCAGTAGTTCTATAGAACTAGTATACATTTTTCAAAGCCTTTAAAAAATCTTCTGTAATCTTCGCCCTTAAGACGCAGTAGGCTTTTGGCTTTATGTCCGTGAGAACGAAGGCTGTTTAGGAAAGAAAACGGGTGCACTTTGCATAGCAGGGTGTTTTTCATAAAAAGTGTACATGAACTTTTTTTTTCAGAATTCGATTTTTTTGGGTTTTACTTACTCAGAATCATTTATACTATCGATCCTCATACAAGAAAAAAAGTGTCCCAAATATTCCATTCCAGATCGTCACATTTTGGTACGTAGTCTTTTTTTATTTATATGCTCGTGACGCACTGGAAGAAAAAACTTCCATATTACTCCAGGCAAAATACGGTTTCGAAAAACATTAATTTATAATAGCGTTTTTTTTGTTTATTTCATTGTAAAACGTTATTCTAAGATGCTTTATTCAAGAATCCAACAAACTTTCCACCCGGAAGTAATTTTATAGATTTAAATTAAACATTCATTGTCTTTTTTATGTTATTTATATTGAATATTTTAAAGCAAATGTATATAAATCTATATAAAGATAAAAAAATATTAATATTTATCCGGACTTTTTAGGAGCTAATTAATTTTTTTTTTTTGAAGTCTGATTTTTTGTTGGATTTTGCCTCTAGGTAACTATTTAATTGATAACATATCCGTTACATTAAAAAAATTAGCTATTCTAATAATTTCCAAATTGGACCTGCCTGGACTATAGTCAAATCTGGGACACTTTTTCTTGTTTAAGGATCTAGGTATAGTACCCAAAAAAACAAATTCTGAATAAAAAGTTCCTATACACTTTTTTTGAAAAACGCTCAGAAATCTCATACAAACTGTATCTGTTTACATCGTGTATAAGTACAATAAAGATGGCCGACGCCGCGCATTCAACAAGGTCACTAACTATTACATATTTACATTATGTGTTCCGTTCGACTTCCAATATCCGGTTAACTTGAGAGGGCGCCACTGCGCACGATCGAACGTAGCCATTTGCGTAAACAAGTCGCTCCACGCCATCGCTGTGACGTCACATCCGCCTCCACTCCTGACAAACCAGAGCCCGCGCCCGTGCACCCGCCGCCATGTTGGCTTTCTCACTGTTGCGTCGTCTGCCGTAGAGTTCGGACGTACCATAGCTATTCTGTAAACTATGCAACGAGGAATCTTAAAACCTCGATTTTTAAAATCGGATAATATAAATTTTACCTAGAGGGAGTCTTAAAAACGATAAAAATTAAAGAAATCGAATCGCGAGTGATATTTTTTCCGTTGGACTACCCTCTCTTGTAATTTTTATTTTATTTTTGTACTTCGTTGTTCGCGAGTGTTTCGGAATCGCATTATGAACAACGAGAGTCGCTCCGCGTCGAAGGAGAAGGAACGCGCTTCGTGATCACGTAGGCACGTGCGCTCATCGAGCTGCATTAGCGGGCCCGGAACGGAGGTTTGAATATCTTTCGAACCAATCGGTGAGTCAGTTACATAACAATATCCTAGGTGCCCCGCGTGCCCGCCGTCGCCGCGGCGGGGCAGGCCGGCGCCCGCGCGCCACGTGGCGGCGCCCGCGCCGCGACGGCGCCAACTTCTGTGGTGTTGCCGACTGTTATGGTGTAATGGTGCCAATGGCACAATGCCGCCACCGACAACGATGTTCATCACTTCTTACCCTGGTGCCGTCCGCCTCAATGGCGCCACCCCTTTATCTGGTGCCGTCCGCCTCAATGGCGCCACCCCTTTATCTGGTGCCGTCCGCCTCAATGGCGCCACCCCTTTATCTGGTGCCGTCCGCCTCAATGGCGCCACCTCCTACTATGGGCCGTCCGCCACGATGGCGACGCCGTTCGCGATGGTGCTGCCCGCCGCTGGCTCTGTCGCCACGGTGGTGCTGGCCGTCTCGCTGGTGCTGTGGAGGAGCTCACAGAGGTGATCACCGCGGCAGAATGGAATGTGGTAAATTTAGACCGCCAGGGAGGCGCTGCCCGCCATGCTGACGCTACCCGCCTCGGTGGCGCTCTCTACCACGGCGGCGCTGTCCGCCACGCTGGCGCGATTCGTTAGGGTGGCGCCGTCTGCCCCCCTGGCGTTGTCCGCCTTGGCGCTGCTGTCCGCCACGCTGGCGCAACCCACCACAGTGGTGCTGTCCACTACGCTGGCGCTACCTGCCACAGTGGTGCTGTCCACTACGCTGGCGCTACCTGCCACAGTGGTGCTGTCCACTACGCTGGCGCAACCCGCCACAGTGGTGCTGTCCACTACGCTGGCGCTACCTGCCACAGTGGTGCTGTCCACTACGCTGGCGCTACCTGCCACAGTGGTGCTGTCCACTACGCTGGCGCTATCTGCCACAGTGGTGCTTGTCACTATGCTGATGCTACCCGCCACAGTTGTGCTGTCCACTACGCTGGCGCAACCCGCCACAGTGGTGCTGTCCACTACGCTGGCGCTACCTGTCACAGTGGTGCTGTCCACTATGCTGGCGCTACCTGTCACAGTGGTGCTGTCCACTACGCTGGCGCTACCCGCCACAGTTGTGCTGTCCACTACGCTGGCGCTGCCCGCCACAGCGGTGCTTTCTACCACGCTGGCGCTACCCGCCACAGCGGTGCTGTCCCACGCTAGCGCTGGCCGCCAAAGCAGTGTTGTCCGCTACGCTGGCGTTATCTGCTACTCTGGCGCTGCCCGCCATCCTGGCGCTGCCTGCCACGGCGGTGCTGTCCGCTATGCCGGCGCTATCCGCTTCTCTGGCGCTGCCCGCTACTCTAGCGCTGCCCACCAAGGCGGTGCTGTCCGCCATACTGGCGCTATCCGCTACTCTGGCGCTGCCTGCCACGGCGGTGCTATGCTGGCGCTATCCGCTACTCTGGCGCTGCCCGCTACTCCGGCGCTGCCTGCCACGGCGGTTCCATGCTGGCGCTATCTGCTACTCTGGCACTGCCCTCTACTCTGGCGCTGCCTGCCACGGCGGTGCTATGCTGGCGCTGTCCCTTACTCTTGTGCTGCCCGCCACGGTGGTGCTGTCGACCACGACGGTAACGCCCGCCGTCCGGAGTGGAAGATGACCACGTTACATCGATGCAGGAGAACTACTTACGTCTCCGGGCTTCATAGAGGTAATAATCACTGAGGAGCTGCCTGACTTCCCCGGCGTTCTGGCGCTCGCGAGTGACCCAGTAGCTGCAGAGTGCCGCGGTGCAACCTAACGCTCAAAATAAAGCCCTAGGTTCTCAATTCTATCCAATTGGTCCATTAAGCTGCAAGCCGGGACGCCCGGCGCGCTCTTACCTACTTGACAATCAATCTAATTACAAGGTCCTGCAGTTCGTCTCAGGAAAACGTACCATAAGGTCAGGGGACTCAATCTGAGATTTGTTAACAAGTAAGTTGTGGAGGATATCGGATGGGTCTCCGACCTCTGATTATATATTTCTCAGCCCCGTCAAACTGTCCTCGTACCTATGAAGAATGGAGGTCATGGGCAAGGTAGGCAAACAGATTTCACATCGTCTCTTAGCTCGCTCTCCCGCTCAGGTTCTTCTCTATAAAGACAAACCTTTCGCAGAAGCCTAATAAACAAAATTGGGGTAAAACAACTGGCCGCTCCTAAGCGATCCCGAGATTCCGCTCACCTCAAATCGGATAAGCCACTTTAGAAAATTACTTCCGTGAATTCTCAGCGAACTGTCTTACCGTAACAGTTGCATTGACTTGAAAGCCCCGAAAATCATCTCAGAGTTCAGATCAGTAACGGTTTTTTCTTTTGTTCAATAACCCCTATTGATTGTGCTATCTATCGACTTCGCTAATGCACAAGCTTTTACACTGCCATACGCATCCCGATACAGTCTCGACACAGAAAATCTCTTCAAAGAAGCTTTTCAAAGCTTAAGTACTTCTGCTAGTCTAAAACTTGTAGTTATAAATTATTCATGACTATTTTAAAGAAATTAGGGCAATTTACTAGGGCCTTCTGGTAATTGTCTATGTGGACGACGTCCTTGTTACAAACCAATCGAAGTGATCGCTAATAAAACCGAGGATTCGTTCATAAAGTTCATGTCTTTTTGTAGACATTGCCAAAATTAAGGGTAATAAAGCCCAACTTCTTGGTAGGACTCCTAATAGTCCGTATAAACGTCTCCTGTTATATAATTTTATGCAATAGGAACTTTGTATACTTGCAAGTAAGCCCTTAACTACTTGCCACGGGAAGAACGACTTTTGCTTTTGGTCCTCACGCAAACCTTCGAGTTCCTGGTGCCGAGGGAAAAGGTAAACTACTTGGCGCGACTTATATGCCTGTCTCGCTTTGGACAGTCTCGTACTGGAAGGAATCGTCTCAACTTTGTAATATTTGCGACCCACGGAGAAAGTTCGCATTGCTGCACTCTCCGACTATACCTGTGAGACCACGAGGAGCGCCATGCACTCTCCATCGTCTCCCTTCTGCTGTACAAGATACCGTACCATAACAGTAAGTAAGAAAGACTAACTATATTGTAAAGAGTGTTGTGCTACAAATGGACAACCGGTGGATGGTAGCATGCATTCCTTTCCCTGCTGCAAACTGCTGGCAAGAAAGAACTGGGAAACACTGGTCTCATACTACCTGCAAGATCGGTAGCGCCCAGAAACTACCGAGAAAGAAATCTTCATCCGCTCTGGGGTGCCTCGCCCGTCGACCTCAAGGTCACCTCGCAGGGCACACACTTTATGGCAATACGTCTCGATCGACTCGCAAGTCTCGAGTGCCTACTGTCACGACGTGTTCAACAGCTTCTGGTGTTACGACACGACTACGCCTACGTTCCAGACTCCTGCCTCGCGCTCCACATCACCTCGACATCATGTTGTGTCTGTTGAGCACAATGACTATCAAGTGAAGCAGTATCATGTGTTGACCAGACCTGAAGAGGCAAGCCGTAGCGGAATCATTGAAGGTTCACAATTTGCAGGCGTTCCTGCGTGACACGACATACACGGGAAATACACGCCTGTATGACCAATGGCCGTCATGGCGCGCCAGGTACAATATCAACAGCCAGTTACCTCCTCCCATGCGCACTTATTTCTGTCGCATGTGTTCGCGTACTGCATTCAGTACGAATTATTATCTTTGTTTATAAATCTGCAATGATCGCTATTGTGTGACCTACGTTTTTGGTCACTAGGATATCTTCGAACGCCTCACTCAAGAATACCATCAAAACAACGTTCTTGTGAATACCACTGTCTCCCAAACCACTGAATAGGTTTGGAATGTGGTAAATTTAGATAATTAATTATGCTAAACATAACTATCTTACTTCAATAACTTATATGACGTATCCAGAAGATCGGCTGCACTTTTACTGTAAGAGTTTTCAGACCCCAGAGATCATGGCTACACTGTAGCCCAGACAAATAGACAAATTTTGCTTTATACCCGAAGTCTGATCCTAAATAAGATTGTTATCAACAGAGTTATCGAAAGCTGTGTTCTGGATAGGTATAACGATTTCAGAAGGTGTAAAACTTCAATATTTTACTCTAATTTAGGCGAATCAACTAGAGTAGCGTCCAAGCCAACCTCAACCACGCTTATCGGAGACGAGATTTAAAGTACATATACATACATATACTTTATACACTATTTATGCTACGCCTTTGGACAGAATCGGGCCTTCAAGTAACATCTGAGTAACTTTTCGACCCGTGGTATCGTTAAAACTGGCTGGACAACTACCCAATTACATTTTAACAAAAGCTATTTGGCAACTTGAATCTATTCTCAGACGTTTATCTCGAATCTATTTAAGTACCTATAATGATTAGTGCCCGTTAGAAATCTAACGATAATCTAATAGATTTCTTTTGTAGGAATTTTATTTTTCTACAGGCGCGTGGGCGCCCGCTGACCCGCCACCAGGAGATAATAAACAGATCTCAAGTTAACCGGATATTGGAAGTCGAACGGAACACATAATATGAAATTTTACCTTCCAATAAAATTGGTATTATGTTTCCTGAGACTTCCAATATCCGAATAATGGCTTCCTGGTGGGCTGCCAACGGCATTTCCTCCGCAACAGTGAGAAAGCCAACATGGCGGCGGGTGCACGGGCGCGGGCTCTGGTTTGTCAGGAGTGGAGGCGGATGTGACGTCACAGCGATGGCGTGGAGCGACTTGTTTACGCAAATGGCTACGTTCGATCGTGCGCAGTGGCGCCCTCTCAAGTTAACCGGATATTGGAAGTCTCAGGAAACATAATACCAATTTTATTGGAAGGTAAAATTTCATATTTTAATCTCTCACAATTAGAATCTACAACTCATTATCAACAAATACAATTAACGAATGTCGTCGAAGGTGTGCGCTGGTTTTGGGGATTCTCAATGCCATAGACAACCTTCTTTAGGAATGGAACAGCTAACAGAATAGGCATGATGACTAAGACTTTTTCACGATGCCATTCGAACCAGTTTTTGGTGAGGAACAAATGTTTGTATGGGAGCAACTACAATTAAAGAACAAGAACAACAACAACGGTATCCCAAACGCTTCATACTAATTGACTGAAAAATATGACGTCACGCATGTAACTATGGACCTAAACGCAGTATATTTTTTTACCGAAACAGCAATTTACTTGATTTTCCATACAACGGTTAGTACGACACATATCACACAGTGACGTCGTGATTCAATGTTAGTCAGTATGAAACGTTTTCGGCTGCCGCCAGCGAGGTCCGTCTTTAACTCAATTCTTTTGGATATTTATGATCTTTATAGTTGCTCCCATACAAACATGTCCCTCTCCAAAAACTGGTTCGAATGGCATCGTAAAAAAAATTAGGACACAAGCCTATCGATACGGACTACGACACATTAACCAAGTTAACCATTTTACCACTGTTAAATCTCCCAGTTACCCAAACCAATCACAAACTGCACAAGTTAATAAAGAACGTTATCAACGGCACCGAAATTTGTGCCACACGGTGGTCGAACAGGGCCGTATGGGCCCTTTAACTAATCATTCGACCATACACGGATCCTTTTGGCATCCTAATCGCTTCATTTTATCGCTCTTTGGTTTCTTACACGGGCTTACATCGTATCCAATGAGCAAAATTACCGAATAAGCAATTCGATTGAGCAAAAATGAAAGTTGAGTGTGGCAGAAAAGACATCAAAGTCGAGTGAATGCAGTAGAAATGAGAGCCTTGTGAAATTGAGTGACAGAGTCAGAAACAGTGTGATAAGAGTGTGGAATGGATGGAGATATAGTCACGAAAATTGAGAAGGGTATGTTAAGGTGGTTTGGGCATGTAGAGAGGATGGATGATAGAAGATTAACGAAGAGAGTGTATATAAAAAGAGTGGAAGGGCAAGTTGGAAGGGGAAGACCTAGGCGAACTTTCTCCGATCAAATCGGAGAAAACTTACAAAGTCCAGGTCAAAAGTACCCTAAACCGAGGAGCATGTATGAGAAATGTTATGAAGGTGAGTGAAGCGAAAGTGGTTTGTCAGGATCGTAGCAAATGGAGATCCGTGATCTCTGCCTACCCCTCTGGGAAAGAGGCGTGATTATATGTACGTATGTAAAAAACTAATATAGCGTGGTGGGTCTAGTACCCATAATACAAGCGATGTTTTCCGGGATAAAAAATATCCTGTCCATCCCAGCGTGTCAAAATATCTACCATATTTCATTAAGTTCTGTGGTTTAAGCGGGAAAATGTAACAGACAGAGTATCTTTCGCGTTAATAATATATTATAGAACGCATTAGATTATAATATTAAATAAATAATAAATATAGTGGGACAATTCACACCAATTGCCCACCAGTCCCAAACTAGGCAAAGCCTGTACTATGGGTACTAGACAACGGATAAACATACTTATATAGAAAATACATACTTAAATAGATATTAAACACCCGGGACTCGAGAACAAACATTCGTATTCATCATACAAATATCTGCCCCGACCAGGGATCAAACCCGGGACCTCAAGCTTCATAGTCAGGTTCTCTAAACACTAGGCTATTCGGTCATTTTCGATATTAATACATGTCATGACATTTTTACCCAACTGCCGAAGGAAAGGAAATGTATGTATGTGTGTATGTCTTATTCTTTGGTACGCTCTACAGCCTTAACCGACGGATTTCGACATACGAGGTGTCGTTGGATTCCTCTTAATCGTGGGAGTGACATAGGCTCTAATATTAGTAAAAAAGCAGTTGGGTTTTGCGAAAATTCTTGTGATTTCACTCGTTGCTAGTTCGGCAATTTTGCTCAAAAACTCGATGGCCGTCTTAAACGCATGTACAGTCTTAAGTCGCACGGGATCACTGTTTTAACTAATATTGCTAACATACAGACACACATAACACGGCGGCCACCGCATATCAGATCACTCAGCGGCTCTCTCGAGGGCATGCAATAATATATGTTAGGGCGTTGCTTGAAAACCGAAAAAAAGAAAAGTACCGCGTGACGTCACACTATGCTAAAAAATTTACCATAATGTGACGTCACGCGGAACTTTAACGGGGCTATATCTTCACCATTTTTTGTTTGATTGACATAATAAAAAATACGTGTCCAATATTTTTTGATAATCTAACTGACGGACTAATTTTTAGGGTTCCGTACCCAACGGGTAAAAACCGGACCCTATTACTAAGACTTCGCTGTCCGTCCGTCCGTCCGTCTGTCTGTCACCAGGCTGTATCTCAAGAACCGTGATAGCTAGAGAATTGAAATGTTCACAGATTATGTATTTCTGTTGCTGCTATAACAACAAAAACCAAAAAACCGGCCAAGTGCGAGTTTTGATTGATGATTTTTTTGCCGTTTTTATAGATAATGGTACGGAACCCTTCGTAAGCGAGTCCGACTCGCACTTGTTTTTTTTTAGGTAAGTAGCCAATTTCCGGTCCATTGCTGCCACAAAATTGCTGCAAATTTTCCATTGTCACTTTTCAGTCACCGGTTAGAGCAGAAAAAAATTGTCAGTAGAGCAGAAATGTTCCTGTCGAGAGCCGCTTCAAAGGAAATTACATTCGACAGGGTCGGCGGTAGGATGATTTGGACATACTCCCTTACCCAAAGATGTAAGAAGCTGTGTTTTCATATACTTGATACGCGGTCACTGGTAGCAGGGATATTCCTTCATTTGCCCGAATTTCATTTGCCATCATATTCACAGGCCATAATTTTGTTTATCATAAATTTCATGTGCCATAATTGTTATTTACCATAATATTCTCCCCATCGGCTAACAAACTTACTAAAGGTTTTGCCAAGATGGGCATTGTATTGAATTGTAATCATGTATTTTCTTTTTGTATTAATCAGTAAATTAAAAAAAAAACATAAGACAGAATTGTTGTTTCCCGAAATATCATATGCCAGAAACCTTATAATTATTTGATTTCTCATATTCTCACCACCTTCGGTCCAACTCAACTCTAAGGCAGGTCGGTGTAGGTACGACGACGAGCGAAGCGAGAAGGAGTGTTAGGTAGAACTGCAACCCTAGCGAACCGAACATTCGCAACATTCGAACGGCTCGCAGAAATGTAGTTTTTTATGGCAAATTAATATAATAGAATAGAATATATTTATTTGTAAACATAATGTAGTATTCTAATATCTGAGTACTCCGTGTTTTTGCCTATTGGACGTAGAAATTTTTACTTCAGAAGAATGCTGCTTATGCAGAAACGTGCCGTACGTGCGATGATTGGGGCAAAATCGAGGACTTCATGTAGAGGCTACTTCCCAATGCACGGTATTATGACGCACTACTCACTCTACATATTCGAAATTATAATGTTTGTAAGGAAAAATCTTTCTATTTTCGATACCGTAAATGCGATTGGCAAAACACTCCGCAGCACTGGGCGTTTGAGAACAGTTCCCCGTCGCATGGCACTTGCAGAAAAGAACCCGCGTGTCATTGGGCCTACCTACTACGAGCGACTGCCCGCTGATCTTAGACTGGAACCATCTGACGAAGCATTTAGACGCCGCCTGAAAAGCCTTTTATTGGAAAATACATTATACTCAGTTCAAGAGTATATGAATCTCGATTTGACATGTTAAACTATTATTATAATTATTTAAACTTGAATTGATATTATTGACGATACCTAATGGTTGATATATTTGCTTTGCTTTGTGGTTTTGTTTTATTTTACAATTTCCAAATTATTGTGTAGTGTACACATTTATTGACATCGTCATATTATTGTATATCTATTTTTAATTAATTTTGACGATCGTGATAAAGAATCTTATTTTTTTGACATGTATACAAATCTGTAATGTATTTTCTATCATGAAATAAATAATCTAATCTAATCTAATAAAAAAAAGAACATTCTGTCAAGTAAAATTATGGCAAATAAAGTGTAGCATATTAATGATTCGAGCATACAAAATTATGGAAAATTATAATATATCAAATGAATATTATGGAAAATGAAACGTTATGTTATATGGAATTATGACAAATGAAATTATGGAAAATGAAATTCGGGCAAACGATAGACAACCCTGCCAGACTCACCCGGCGCTAAATCACAACTCTAATGACAGATGCCAAATACATGAAAACACATCACACATCCCTGATGGACAACTTAAAGGTTAGTACACTTGTGCCCGACACCACCGACGAACCCTACATACGTATAGTTATGTTACATTGCACGAATCGGCGCATGCGCCCTTACTCTAGCTACGTATTCGAATAAATATGAAGACCAGACCGGGAAGGGAAGTACGCGCCGTTTACGCCCAGATCTGAAACAGAAACAAATAATCAATTGTTGTATTAAGCAGTAACGTCTGCAAACGAAAAAAATGTGTCACTTTGATCAGGATACGAACCTGCGACCTTTTGGCACACGCGGCCAGTCGCCGCTACCAACTGAGTTACAAGAACCAATTACTCTTCTTAAAAGGAAAAAACCGGCCAAGTGCGTGTCGGACCACGTAAAACGAAGGGTTCCGTGCCTATTAAAAAGGTCGTATCGTCACAGAAATTTTACGGCACTTACGTCCTTTTCTTTGAGGAAGGCAGTTTTTCAGCCATATCTCGAAAACCTCTGAACCGATCTTTATCAAAACAATTTTCGGTGAATGAAATTAATAAGCCCTGTCCATGATTTTTTTCATATTTTTAAAATACACCGTTCAAAAATTAGAGGGGGGGGGACAGATTTTTAGTGACTTTCGGGGCGATTATCACCGACTCTATTCACTTAATCAAAAAAAATGCTAAGAAACCTTATATTTATTTTGAAAGGCCTATCGATTAATGTGCCACAAGGGGGGTCACAATGAAAATTTTGACTTTTAGTTTTATGTATGGAGTGCACCCCTAAAAATTTTTTTTTGTCATTTTAATTACAAAACTATGTAGCGGCTAACAAAATACACCTATCCTCAAAATTTTATTCAAATACACCTTATAGTTTTCGAGTAAAATGCCTGTGACATACGGACAGACGGACAGACGGACACGACGAAACTATAAGGGTTCCGTTTTTGCCATTTTGGCTACGGAATCCTAAAAACGGAACCCTTTTAGGATCCCTTTGTTGTCCGTCTGTCTGTCAAGACCCTTTATCTCGGGAACGCGTTGAAAGGTATCGAGTTGAAATCAAAACCATATACTCAAGTCTACAGTCCATTGAAGCTGTGAAAAAACCAAACTTCTAAGTTAACGTAAAAAAAAGATACGGCCGTTTATGCCGCAAAAACCGTATATTTCGACACTCTCAAGGGAATCAACATTTATACTTCCCGTTGACCTAGAACTATGAAATTTGGCAAGTAAAATTGTCTTGTACTACAAGTACAGGGAAATATCTGATAACTATACATTTGTAATTTTGTACGGCTTTATGCCGCAAAAAAGGTATATTTCGACACTCTCAAGGGAATCAAAATTTATAGGGGACTTCCCGTTGACCTAGAACTATGAAATTTGGCAAGTAAAATTGTCTACAAGTACAGGGAAAAATCTGATAACTATACATTTGTAATTTTGTACGGATTTATGACACAAAAAACGTATATTTCGGCACTCTCAAGGGATTAAAAATTTATAGGGGACTTCCCGTTGATCTAGAAGTATGAAATTTGGCAAGTAACATCGTCTTATACTACAAGTACATATTACATTTGTAATTTTGTACGGAACCCTCGGTGGGCGAGTCCGGCTCGCCCTTGTAACAAACAGTAACAAAGGAAGCGTTTGTCTATGGCGCTTTCCGCCTCCACCGCCGCAAATCAAATACGCGGTGTGTCGTGCGGTGCGATATTACGCCCTTGCGTTAACGCGGACTAAGCGTAAATTCTGTCGCAAGCATAAAACGACTGTAATATGCTCCAAGTATAAGGATTGCATTTGCAAGATTTTTTTCTTACAGTTTCGGTCCTACTGACTTCTGACGACCGCATTAGCCTAGTTTGGTAGTAGGGCTTCCAAATACCGGACCTTTTGTAAAGCCGGTATTAATACGGGATTGGTCTTTATCAATCCCGGGATCCCGGGATCACGGGATTGGTCTTCATCAATCCCGGGATCCCAGGATTGATACAAAAAGGGTTAGTCAGGGGTAAATATTATGAAAGAAAATACAAAATTGAATAAAATTCCTTTATTATGCATGCATAAAAATATAACAATCAAATAATCAGTCTCTTGCTCTCCATATTACAGGTGCCAATCAACAAAATAAAATTGACAATATCACAATATTCTTGTACTTCTAATAAATCATCTAGGTATTCTTCAATCCCTCTAAGTTTCGTTCCGACATTTGTTTATACACGCAGAATAAAGCATTTAACTGGGTAGATAGACATTTGACTGGCAAAATGCTTTTGAGAATTTGTAGACTTGGAATAGAACTCCTGTACTAATTTACGTTTAAAATAAGTTTCATAAATGGGTGAATATGAAAATTGAACTCTTTTAGTAAAAAAAAAACTACTTACACACTGGCAACACGACGCCGCCGCGTGCGCAGGACCGAGATATCGTTACGCTTGTCTTAAAGTGAGAGAGGGACGCAATTTGACGGACCAACTACAGTAGACGGGGAACGCGACAACTCGAAAACTTGACTTATTGAGTTATTGTTGTACGTAAAATTTTGTTAGTTGTCTATTGAGTTATATTAAAAATGCTACGCGGCGCCATAATTTTTTTATAATTTTGACGGGCTGATTGTGTTTACATCGCATATTTCTATACTTTTTGGTAATACCGAGATCCTGGTATTGTAGGTCAAAATACCGGTATTGAAAATCCCGGGATCCCGCGATCCCGGATTCCCGGGATCCCGGAATTGGAAGCCGTAACCAGGAGTGTACAGGAGTGCAGCTCACCCTGAGAGTGGAGTCCCACGAGGCGGTGGCGAGCGCGGCCCCGTCGGGCGCGAGCTGCACGCGCGACACGCGGTGCTCGTGCCCGCAGAGCACGCGAGTGTACAGGAGTGCAGCTCACCCTGAGAGTGGAGTCCCACGAGGCGGTGGCGAGCGCGGCCCCGTCGGGCGCGAGCTGCACGCGCGACACGCGGTGCTCGTGCCCGCAGAGCACGCGAGTGTACAGGAGTGCAGCTCACCCTGAGAGTGGAGTCCCACGAGGCGGTGGCGAGCGCGGCCCCGTCGGGCGCGAGCTGCACGCGCGACACGCGGTGCTCGTGCCCGCAGAGCACGCGAGTGTACAGGAGTGCAGCTCACCCTGAGAGTGGAGTCCCACGAGGCGGTGGCGAGCGCGGCCCCGTCGGGCGCGAGCTGCACGCGCGACACGCGGTGCTCGTGCCCGCAGAGCACGCGAGTGTACAGGAGTGCAGCTCACCCTGAGAGTGGAGTCCCACGAGGCGGTGGCGAGCGCGGCCCCGTCGGGCGCGAGCTGCACGCGCGACACGCGGTGCTCGTGCCCGCAGAGCACGCGAGTGTACAGGAGTGCAGCTCACCCTGAGAGTGGAGTCCCACGAGGCGGTGGCGAGCGCGGCCCCGTCGGGCGCGAGCTGCACGCGCGACACGCGGTGCTCGTGCCCGCAGAGCACGCGAGTGTACAGGAGTGCAGCTCACCCTGAGAGTGGAGTCCCACGAGGCGGTGGCGAGCGCGGCCCCGTCGGGCGCGAGCTGCACGCGCGACACGCGGTGCTCGTGCCCGCAGAGCACGCGAGTGTACAGGAGTGCAGCTCACCCTGAGAGTGGAGTCCCACGAGGCGGTGGCGAGCGCGGCCCCGTCGGGCGCGAGCTGCACGCGCGACACGCGGTGCTCGTGCCCGCAGAGCACGCGAGTGTACAGGAGTGCAGCTCACCCTGAGAGTGGAGTCCCACGAGGCGGTGGCGAGCGCGGCCCCGTCGGGCGCGAGCTGCACGCGCGACACGCGGTGCTCGTGCCCGCAGAGCACGCGAGTGTACAGGAGTGCAGCTCACCCTGAGAGTGGAGTCCCACGAGGCGGTGGCGAGCGCGGCCCCGTCGGGCGCGAGCTGCACGCGCGACACGCGGTGCTCGTGCCCGCAGAGCACGCGAGTGTACAGGAGTGCAGCTCACCCTGAGAGTGGAGTCCCACGAGGCGGTGGCGAGCGCGGCCCCGTCGGGCGCGAGCTGCACGCGCGACACGCGGTGCTCGTGCCCGCAGAGCACGCGAGTGTACAGGAGTGCAGCTCACCCTGAGAGTGGAGTCCCACGAGGCGGTGGCGAGCGCGGCCCCGTCGGGCGCGAGCTGCACGCGCGACACGCGGTGCTCGTGCCCGCAGAGCACGCGAGTGTACAGGAGTGCAGCTCACCCTGAGAGTGGAGTCCCACGAGGCGGTGGCGAGCGCGGCCCCGTCGGGCGCGAGCTGCACGCGCGACACGCGGTGCTCGTGCCCGCAGAGCACGCGAGTGTACAGGAGTGCAGCTCACCCTGAGAGTGGAGTCCCACGAGGCGGTGGCGAGCGCGGCCCCGTCGGGCGCGAGCTGCACGCGCGACACGCGGTGCTCGTGCCCGCAGAGCACGCGAGTGTACAGGAGTGCAGCTCACCCTGAGAGTGGAGTCCCACGAGGCGGTGGCGAGCGCGGCCCCGTCGGGCGCGAGCTGCACGCGCGACACGCGGTGCTCGTGCCCGCAGAGCACGCGAGTGTACAGGAGTGCAGCTCACCCTGAGAGTGGAGTCCCACGAGGCGGTGGCGAGCGCGGCCCCGTCGGGCGCGAGCTGCACGCGCGACACGCGGTGCTCGTGCCCGCAGAGCACGCGAGTGTACAGGAGTGCAGCTCACCCTGAGAGTGGAGTCCCACGAGGCGGTGGCGAGCGCGGCCCCGTCGGGCGCGAGCTGCACGCGCGACACGCGGTGCTCGTGCCCGCAGAGCACGCGAGTGTACAGGAGTGCAGCTCACCCTGAGAGTGGAGTCCCACGAGGCGGTGGCGAGCGCGGCCCCGTCGGGCGCGAGCTGCACGCGCGACACGCGGTGCTCGTGCCCGCAGAGCACGCGAGTGTACAGGAGTGCAGCTCACCCTGAGAGTGGAGTCCCACGAGGCGGTGGCGAGCGCGGCCCCGTCGGGCGCGAGCTGCACGCGCGACACGCGGTGCTCGTGCCCGCAGAGCACGCGAGTGTACAGGAGTGCAGCTCACCCTGAGAGTGGAGTCCCACGAGGCGGTGGCGAGCGCGGCCCCGTCGGGCGCGAGCTGCACGCGCGACACGCGGTGCTCGTGCCCGCAGAGCACGCGAGTGTACAGGAGTGCAGCTCACCCTGAGAGTGGAGTCCCACGAGGCGGTGGCGAGCGCGGCCCCGTCGGGCGCGAGCTGCACGCGCGACACGCGGTGCTCGTGCCCGCAGAGCACGCGAGTGTACAGGAGTGCAGCTCACCCTGAGAGTGGAGTCCCACGAGGCGGTGGCGAGCGCGGCCCCGTCGGGCGCGAGCTGCACGCGCGACACGCGGTGCTCGTGCCCGCAGAGCACGCGAGTGTACAGGAGTGCAGCTCACCCTGAGAGTGGAGTCCCACGAGGCGGTGGCGAGCGCGGCCCCGTCGGGCGCGAGCTGCACGCGCGACACGCGGTGCTCGTGCCCGCAGAGCACGCGAGTGTACAGGAGTGCAGCTCACCCTGAGAGTGGAGTCCCACGAGGCGGTGGCGAGCGCGGCCCCGTCGGGCGCGAGCTGCACGCGCGACACGCGGTGCTCGTGCCCGCAGAGCACGCGAGTGTACAGGAGTGCAGCTCACCCTGAGAGTGGAGTCCCACGAGGCGGTGGCGAGCGCGGCCCCGTCGGGCGCGAGCTGCACGCGCGACACGCGGTGCTCGTGCCCGCAGAGCACGCGAGTGTACAGGAGTGCAGCTCACCCTGAGAGTGGAGTCCCACGAGGCGGTGGCGAGCGCGGCCCCGTCGGGCGCGAGCTGCACGCGCGACACGCGGTGCTCGTGCCCGCAGAGCACGCGAGTGTACAGGAGTGCAGCTCACCCTGAGAGTGGAGTCCCACGAGGCGGTGGCGAGCGCGGCCCCGTCGGGCGCGAGCTGCACGCGCGACACGCGGTGCTCGTGCCCGCAGAGCACGCGAGTGTACAGGAGTGCAGCTCACCCTGAGAGTGGAGTCCCACGAGGCGGTGGCGAGCGCGGCCCCGTCGGGCGCGAGCTGCACGCGCGACACGCGGTGCTCGTGCCCGCAGAGCACGCAGACACGTGTGGCGCGCAGAGCGTCCCACGCGCTCGCTGTGTAGTCACTAAAATACAAATGGCACAATTTCAGACGATAAAAATGTAGATCAGTAACCAAGGGCTGAACCTGTTGAACATCACCCATTTCTGAAAATACATTTTGTTCCGAACACGAGCGCTAATAGTCCCGAGGCTGACATGGATGGCTTTCAAGGCACCTAAGGCACATCGGAATGTTACCTCATTTATATTTGAAGCAGCCCAACTGTATCCAAACAAGATGCTCAAACAGCATATTGGCGCACATAATTAACATTTCATTTTTTTGACTCCTTAATTTTGTTTAGGCGTTTAATAGTATTTGAAAAGTTAGGAGAGGAGACACGTATTTTTTCTTTTAATTTTATTTATAGTTAAACACCCGTAATTTGGATATTTTAAACTACCACGTTCGAAAAGGTCATAAGTACATTTAAAGGATGAATAAGATCAGTACTGTGGTCAATTTATCGAATTAAAAAGTAAACTGCATGCTGTGTCTGTGACAGTGACATTTGACATTGACAATGACAGGATAGAAGGAGTCAAATAACTGTCAATGTCACAACATTTTTTTTCTTACAAGATGCATGAGCACAGCTATGGAATATCCACATTCAGCCTTTAAATGGCTTCTTCAAAGTAAATTCCAGTTTTCTCAAGAAGAGCTGAGCCGCTAAGAAAAAATTAAATGTTGTCAATTAAGCAAGTTAAATCCAATTTAGTTTTTAGGGTTCCGTACCCAACGGGTAAAAACGGGACCCTATTACTAAGACTTCGCTGTCCGTCCGTCCGTATGTCTGTCACCAGGCTGTATCTCAAGAACCGTGATAGAGAGTTGAAATTTTCACAGATTATGCATTTCTGTTGCCGCTATAACAACAAATACTAAAAAACCGGCCAAGTGCGAGTCGGACTGGGGCTCCCATACAACAGACATGATTTTTTTTTACCGTTTTTATAGATAATGATACGGAACCCTTCGTGCGCGAGTCCGATTCGCACTTCGCACTTTAATCTTTTCTTCAATCTTGAATAAGTCAACCGAGGGAAATGCGTCAATGGGGTAAATGCGTCTTTTGAAGATATCTTAGAAACGCATCATTTTAGAACTATTACAGCCCTCGACATTCATAGTCAGATAACCAAACTTTTAATTTAGAGGAATGTTATATTTCTATAATATCGAGTTTCGGTGATATCATCATAAGACGCATTTGCCCCATTGACGCATTTGCCTCGGTTGACTATAAATGAAAATTAGAATTTTTGGCAGGAACTTAATGTTCTAAAAAAAATTTTTTTTTTTTCAGCATACCTGTAACCGGCGAAGAGCAGCCGGCCGCTCAGCGACCACTCCACGCTGTTGACGCCGAAGATAATGGAGTCCTTCGCGTAGCGCGCCACCTCGCGGTCGGCGCGCAGGTCGAACAGCCGGCACGCCGCGTCGTCCGCACCTGGCGCAGTCACCACGGCTTATTCAACCAGCGTGCCGAGGTACTCATTTCCAAATGACTGGAGTTTATATTTGCGCGATATTCAAGTCTACCAAAATCGTATACTATTATAGGACCAAAAGGGAATATGCATCTTTATTTTTTATTTGACGACCGAATAGCCTTATCTCGAAAGCTTATTATAGCACACAAGACTACATGAATGATAAAACTCCATGGAGCTCATTTGAATTTTTTATCTATTATTTTCGTAATATTTTGTTTTTTGACATTAGATTGTTTTTCTAGAAATATTCTACTAGTATTTTTTATAAAATTTTTATATCAATTGTATTTTATTCTTTATGTTTAAAAATTACTCTAAAATATTAACTGACGATTTGAAAGTGCTTGTTACTAGGCCTACTTGAATAAAGATAATTTTGAGTTTGAGTTTGGTTAGAAAACCTGACTATGAAGCTTGAGGTCCCCGGTTCGATCCCCAGTCGGGGCAGATATTCGTATGATGAATACGAATGTTTGTTCTCGAGTCTTGGATGTTTAATATCTATTTAAGTATGTATTTATCTATATAAGTATGTTTATCCGTTGTCTAGTATCCATACTACAGGCTTTGCCTAGTTTGGGACTAGATCAATTGGCGTGAATTGTCCCACTATATTTATTATTTACTAGCTTCTGCCCGCGACTTCGTACGCGTATAAATTATGGATGACATGATATTCTTATGTTTCACCATACGATACCTACTACACTGATAAATTAGATTATTACGATTTCATTTCTATAAATTATGTGTGTAACAGTTCAAATCCTCATAAACTTTGTCGTCAATAATATTTAGTTATATTGATTTACTTAATCTTTATTGCAAACGAAGTGCCTAAGTAGAAGAAAAATTACCAAAACCGGAATTTAAATATAAGATTTCATAATTGAAACAAATGGACCGAGGGCGAGACCCCAAAGATACTCTATATCTCCGGGTGTCTTGTCAAACTACCCCTGAGAGCCAAAGTCCTGAAGGTAAACGGGGAGGCAAGCGAGGCCGAAGGCTGAGCTTTTCGTAGGAATGAAAGGCCCAGCGTACCCTTATAGATAGCGCTCCATATGCGAGCCAGAGCATCGAAGGCCCGAGGGCGAGACTCCATGGATACTTACTATCCACAGGTGTCTTGCAAGCGAAACATGAGCCTTAAGTCCCAAAGTTGAGGGGTGAGGCAAGCGAGCCCGAAGGCCGAGCTTTTCGTATGAATGAAAGGCCCAACTAAACCAACCCTTCAGAGAGCGCTCTCTATGCGAGCCTGAGGGCCGAAGGCCCGAGGGCGAGCCTTCACGAACACTAACTAAACCCAGGTGTCTTGCAAGCGAAACCGGAGACCAAAGTCCCGAGCGAGAGAAGTCAGAAGAAGAGCGGTTGAGATATCAAACATTTTTGGTTATTATAGATAGTCTTTAGCCATCTAGCACTCAGTTTCATCCCGTGGTTTTTCACGTTTTATCTATATTTTTTTATAATGTTTGAATGGAGTTCTTTTTACTTTCCAGTCAAGTGTATGTTTATCAATTTTCAAGTCTAAAGCTCATGGATTTGAGGAGTTCCCATACAAAGTTTTGCCCCATTTTTTACCCCCTTTGAACTAATTTTTATCATTTTTACAGCCTATGACCTGGCCAGGGATTTTCTCGACCGATTAAGTAAAAGTTGCATCAAAATCCTCTATTCACTAAGCTTCTCTGCGTTTTTTGAAAAATATACATTTTCAAAAACGCAGACACAAAAAAATTAAAACTACAAAAAGTGCATGCTGCTGGGTTTGAACTCGGGGACACCGACTCCATAAGCTATGGGTGAAACCACTGGACTAACTATCAGTTGTAAGAACACGATGAATTTTCGAATATATTGACGACATGTTACCATGGTAATGATACTGTTATAACCCCGCTCTTGCAACATTATATAGTTTCTAGTCGCCTCAGAACCTATTTTCATCCCATATTTTTCACGTTTTATCTATACATTGCTAAAAGTTTGAATGGGGTCGTTTTTACTTTCCAGTCAAGTTTATGGTTACCAATTTTCAAGTCTGTAGCTCGTACATTCAAGGAGTTCCCATACAAAGTTCAACCCCATTTTCTACCCCCTTTGAACCCTAATCTTTGAGATTTTTGTAGCTTAAAACCTATCCGGGGATTCTCTCGACAGATTAATAAAGTTTGCATCAAAATCCGTTCAGCCGTTTCCACGTGATACTCTGACAAATAAACAGACAAACAGATAAACAGATAAACAGACAAAAATTCTAAAAACTGTTGGAACGTGTTCTGTTATCAATTCTAAGTATCCCCAGCCATTTTTTTTTCGTTTATCTTCCATGTACAGACTTTCGACCCTCTTCAGCTTTATTATATGTATAGATATTTATTTATTTATTTTTTATTGCGAAAATCAAAAGTATAATACAGAGGAATATCAACTACATCGTTAGAACTTTCTTACGTTTTTTTTCTGATGTTATAGGCATTTCAAACATGCACGCGCCGGGACCCACCGATAACGCTCTATGTTAAAGCGGCATAGACTGTGAGGTCACAGTCCATATTCTCGGCGCGTGTACTATGGACTTAGTCTTTCTTTTGTTATTATCTCCTTAAAATTTGCGTTTAAATCTATACTTGTCATACAAAATATCATTTCTAATTCAATATTCTGTCTTACTATTATGTAATTCGATCGATTAAAAAAAAAAAACAGTGATTTTAACGTTACAATACAATAGTTGTTTTTTTTTAATATATATTTCTGTTGCATGATATTTTACGTATATCCGCATCGATTGAGTGCAATTTATCCAAAATTGAAGTTCCATGCATATTCCCTAATATCTATAATTCAATACCCAGTCAAATTGTTTATTTAGATAACGAACTTTCATTTAACAGAGTTAAAAAATGGCCTGTACAGTCAGCATCAGAAGTAGCTAAGCAAAATAATACGCTCAAAATGACCTACGTGGTTGTCTATCGTTTGCCCGAATTTCATTTTCCATTCATTTCTTTTGCCCGAATTTCATTTGCCATAATTTTATATTCAATAACGTTTCATTTTCCATAATAACCATTTAACATTATTACTTTATATAATGTTTTAAGCCCGAATCATTCATATGCCATAAACTTTATTTGCCTTCACATTATATGCAATAATTTCACTTGACAGAATGTTCATTTGCCATAAAAAACTACATTTTTCCGAGCCGTTCCAATGTTGCAAATATTCGGTTCTGGCGCTCCGCTTCGAGTTGGACCGAAGGCGGTGAGAATAAAATGATGAGATATTTTATTGCCTATGAATATTATGGATTATAAAGTTTCTGGTAAATGATATTATGGCATATGATATTATGGAAAATAACAATTCTGCCTTATGAATATTATGGTAAATAACAGTTATGGCACATGAAATTATGGTAAATAAAATTATAGTCTGTGAATATGATGGCAAATTAAGGAATACCGACCTACACAGATCCTCATTCCCTTGAAATTAGAGTTCGTGTGTAGATAATTTTGAGCACTAGTACCGTGGTACTAACGTACGTGGTATTATTTTTACCATAGTTAGTCCTGAGTATCTTAGGTCTATGGAGTCAACGCTACGTCCTATTGGTCAAATTCATTATAGTTCAGTAAAGGCGCCACTTATGATTGGTCGAATTTATTTTACTTGTCTAAAGCGTTGTATAATAATTATTATAGTTGAGTTGGGATCGCCATAGAAAAAAAGAATGTGGTTTTAGTTTAGTGTACGAAGTCTTAAGTTTAGCAATTCGGAGGGCTATATCGGTTACCTTGGTTCTGCTGCGGATAGCCTCATTTCTGATGCGATCACGCAGAGAAACTCCTAACATAGTGGCAGTGGGCGGGGCACATTGCACGTAGAACCGATGGCCGTTGGGGCGGAAAGGTTCTCTCTAGGCGACCACGTACCGGAAGGCGCGGCGTGGGTAGGCCCCCCACAAGGTGGACTGATGACCTGATAAAGGTCGCGGGAGTCCGCTGGATGCGGGTGGCGCAGGACCGGTCAATTTGCAACTCTCTGGGGGAGGTCTATGTCCAGCAGTGGACGTCTTTCGGCTGATATGATGATGATGATGAGCCAATTGTCATTGTCAGGTGACAATGGTCAAGATGGTGAAACAGGGCCCTGATAGTGTGAAGTTTTTAGACTAGTGCTCTGTCACTGTGCCCATTAGAAAGTGGTCGGGTGTTCAGACACTAAAGTGCGTCTGTGGAATGATCTCCCTCTTACCGTCAGGCAAGCTCAGAGCAAATTGTCCTTTAAACGCAAGTTGCGTAAGCATCTCTTTTCTACTATTTAGAATTGATGATCCTCGTGATATCTTTGTGCGGGTACATAAAATTGTATGTATCAAAGTCAAAGTGATTTATTCTTCAATTTAGGCATATTACATGCACCTATAAATATAAAATATAATAAACTACCACCGGTTCGGAAAGTAAACCTCTGCCTCGAGAAGAACCGGCGTAAAAAACTCGGCGAGGTGTCATTTTTTCAAAACAGTATACAATATATCATTTCAGTATCAGAGTATTATAAAATTTTAAAATTACATTGCTACAGTAGAAAGCCTATTTATTTTACGACAGATTTCTAGTGCAGGATTTTATCGCTGCCAAATATTCCTATCCATGATGTAGTCGTTTATCTTATAATATGCTTTTGAAATGTGTTTTTTTTAATTTTATTGTAGAATTTTATACAATTTCCCAAGAACGACTTTTTCGTATAAGTAACTTTATATTGTATGCATTATATAAGTATGTATATTATATACCAAGCAAGTTTGCTTTCAAGCGGATGCTGCGTAAGCATCTGCTTAAACAAGAATTCGACTAAAATCCATCCACATAATGGTAGTATATATTGAATATGTAGTAGTATATATTTTTGTATGTATCTTATATATTTTTATTTATGTATGTCTATATGTAGTGTATAATACATTTGTATTTTTTTCCTCTCTCCTCAAGTATATTCGTAACAGAAATTATCATACTTTTTTCTTTGCACCTGTTATAAGTCTCTGTTTAGCCCAATGGTTAGCTGGTAGAGAATGCCATCTGGCATTAAGCTCGCCATTTGTACATATATTTTTTGTATTGTGTGCAATAAAGTTTAAATAAATAAATAAATAAATATATTCATGAAATTAATTGATTTGTGTTTCCATTCTAGTATCAGCATTTAAGATCCTGCACCACTAAAGTTTCTGTTTAGCCCAATGGTTGACTGGTAGAGAACGCCTGATGGCATTAAGTCCGCCATTTGTACTTTTATTTGTATATTTGTGCAATAAAGTAAAAAAAAAAAGGTGTCTCACCGGAGGCGAGCGCGTCCCCCCCCGGGTGGAAGCGCACGCTGGTGACGTCGGAGCGGTGCGTGTCGAAGGCCTGCACGGCGGCGCCCGAGCGCATGTCCCACACCAGCACCGCGCGGTCCGCCCCGCCCGACGCGAACGTGTCGCCCGTGTCCGACGGCGCCAGGTCCAGCGCCAGCACGTCCGCCGCGTGGCCCTGCAACAGGGCAAGTAAAACCACTCGTCTCCGGTGAACGTGTGTGCGCGCCTTGTCGGTGCACCCGTCAATGTGTGCGTGAAGGCCGTAGGGCTGCCACAATCGGTGTAGACGTTCGTCGATTGACTTTTCGAACCGCTAGACGGATATTTTAGTTAAAACATCAAATGTGCTTCGCTTCACATATATTATGTACATTGATATTAGATTTATTTTCAATGTTTAACTAACCAAAATAGTACCTACACTAGTTTAAGACAGACTTTTTATACAATTGTACACGGTGGATCAAGATCATAGACATATGTTCGTATCCAGGCCTTTAAAAATATTGAGGGGTCAAAAGTATGTGAAATACGTGAGCGTTCATCGAGTCATGGGTAAAATATTTATCTACGCGGTTATATTTTTTAATGAATCACAATGCTCCTGGTATTTTGCCGCAGGAAAGAATGTGACGTTGCTGATGAAGCCATAGTCTCCCGGTTTCCTAAGGTTAGTGTGGTTACCTGAAAGGCTTGCAGCAGCTATCCGGAATCGACGCCTGCAGCGTTATGTGGCCCTGGTAATTTTATCGCAGTCATTGTCGTCTAAAGAGTGTGATGTTTTTGATGATGGACCCATAGTCTAAGGTGCTGGTTGTACCAGGAAGGTCTGCAAGGTCAACAGAGTCAGGCTACCTGGAAGGTCTGCAAGGTCAACAGAGTCAGGCTACCTGGAAGGTCGGCAAGGTCAACAGAGTCAGGCTACCTGGAAGGTCTGCAAGGTCAACAGAGTCAGGCTACCTGGAAGGTCGGCAAGGTCAACAGAGTCAGGCTACCTGGAAGGTCTGCAAGGTCAACAGAGTTAGGCTGCCTGGAAGGTCTGCAAGGTCAACAGAGTCAGGCTACCTGGAAGGTATGCAAGGTCAACAGAGTCAGGCTGCCTGGAAGGTCTGCAAGGTCAACAGAGTCAGGCTACCTGGAAGGTATGCAAGGTCAACAGAGTCAGGCTGCCTGGAAGGTCTGCAAGGTCAACAGAGTCAGGCTACCTGGAAGGTCTGCAAGGTCAACAAAGTGGGGTTACCTGGAAGGTCTGCAACAGCTGTCCGGACTCGACGTCCCAGAGCGCGGCGGATCCGTCACCGGAACCCGTGAGCAGCTGCCGATCGGTGCGTGGGAACAGGCACGATGAAACGTACGACGTGTGAGTGGCGACGGTGCGCTTGCGCGTCGCACCTTCCCCCTCTTCGCTGCCCAATGGGAACACTGTCACCTTGTTGTCTAGGCCGCTGGAAATAAAAAATAGTATTATTTTGGGCACTGATTCGCTATTATTCACTAAAGAGGATAAGTTTTGTAGAACTTGATGGAGATGCTGGGATTGGTTTGGTTGAAAAAAAAATCAAACGATTTTACTTTCCATAACCACTTTCAGTGCTATTACTTTATTTTCCAACAGCTATTTTTTTTCAGAATAAGAGTTTAAAATATCCTAATTGTAATATTTATATGTAACTTTTTACCCCCGACGCAAAGAGAGGGGTGTTATAAACTTAATAATAGTGTAAGTTCTTACTAACATAATATGGATGTGTAAAAGTGTCCGAAATTTTCAATGTCATTTATTCCAGGCTTTTGGACCCATATATATGTGTTAGTTACAATAAAATTATAAACTTAAATTAAGTGTTAGTAACAAAATAAATAATTAAATACTACTCTTACATAACAATACATGAATTATTTAGCCCAGATATGAGACACTGGTGCATGCAATGACTGCCAGTGTCTCATAAATGGACCGTCAATACGGTCGGCGACGACCGCCAGCAAGGCGCCGCCGAGGCCGCCCTCTTGCGCATGGTGCTGTAAAAGCAGTCCACGCGCGCCTCCGCGAACATGCCCGAGGCGCTGCAGTATCGCGGCAGCCGCAGCAGCACCCTGAAGGCGTTATTGTATTGAACGCGGAGAGCGTTGTAAGCTTTCTTTGTGTAACTACCCACAGGCTGCTCGTGTAAAAAGTAGTGCAATATGCACGGAAGAGCGTAACTTTGCTTTCATTTCATTTTTTTCATTTAACGTGTCTGTGGTATCGTAGCTCCCAAACGGATGGACCGATTTGAATTCGGTTTTTTTTGAGTCATAGATAATTTTGACCTGAGTGTTCTTAGTTATGTTTCATCAAAATCGGTTCAGCCATTTTTGATATATTGAACTTCGAAATAAAAAAAATCGGGGGTTTTTTCAACTGTTCTAAGTTGTGTAATTATTTAACCCTTTCAGACCGGATAAAGTGAAATATCTTGACTGTATGTTTTTGATTTGACAATTAGTTGTAATAAACCCACACAATTTTATTGGCCAGGTTAAAGAATTTTTATACATGAGCCGAGTAAGACTTGTTCTAGAAAATCTGTATAAGAGTGGTCACACACACACAGCGAGTTTTTGCAGCAATACAAGATATAGCTGCAAGTGAATGACAGTGATCTATGGCTACTGTCGCGTTAAAGTCGAGCGTTCGTGATATGTGCGTCTGCATAGCTGCAAAAAGTTGCAGTGCGCTCTAAACGTGTCACTAATTCTGTGTACCCGAAATGTTGACAATAAATAATCAGCACTCACCCAGCGGCCACCATGTTCCCGGAGGGTGCGTACGCGCACGCCATCACCCACGTGCTGGGCGTGGCGATGGTCAGCTCCTTCGTGGCGGAGAACGCGTCCCATATGATCACCTTGCCATCCTGAAGCGAAAACCAACGTTAGTATCCCATATACTCATTACCGGAATTCATAATAAACTCCCTGATGAATTAGTTACTGAGAGAAAATAGTTTTACGCACAAGGTTTCTGGACAAATGCTTGGATGAAAAATATTTGGATTTCGTTTGACATATTATGTTTTTTTTTATTATTATTATATAGCTTTTATTCCATTTCTTTACATATTTTTGTTATTACATTTTCTTATGTATTTATCTATAGGTTGGAAATGGATCCCTTTTGGGCAAGAGCCTCGAACTAACACCTTGGCTTCAAACATGGTAGGACATATAATGTTATTTCATTATTATTATTTTTCTCTTTCTCAACTGATTGTATATTTTTTATTATTGTTATTATTTGATCTTGTTATATAATTGTTTTAATTCCTTATTCTTATAATTTTGACTTTATATGACAATGCATTTTATTTTATTTTTACCATTTATAATAAATTCTTTGAATCTTTGGAAATTTTAATGGGACGGAAATAAACAGGCAAAGGTATGCATAACTTTCTGCCAAAGAAATCATGTTTGGAACCAGCTTCTATTAATATCTATTAATACTGACTGTACTGTTGTTGCACAATAATCAAGTACTGTTACTGCGAGTGGCTGAAAAATGGTTTTAAATTTTTAAGGACAACATACAGTAAGGGAAATGTATTTACATACCTTTGTATGCCTTATTGTTATAGTAAGAAGAGCGAAAAAGGTACGTGAACACATTTCCCTTACTGTACATACTAGGAACAGTGCACGTTAAATAAATGTACTAGCTCTACACTCACCAAGCGTCAAAAATTGTGTGACTTCCATAAGAATAGTTTTTTACGATACAAGTGCAGAAAATAGGAAATTCGCAACGAGTGGTGATAAATTAAAACACGACCGAAGGCAGTGTTTTAAATCGACACGAGTTGCGAATTACCTATTCGCACGTGTATCGTGCAACGTTTTACAGTACATATGGCTCTTTAAAGTTTCAACATATGCACGGAAAGTGCTCATTTCCGCACTCATGCTGGAAAGTAATACCATCTGTACTGTAAAATAATTTCTGAGATTTTTATTGTTAAGTCATACAGCCTTGGCCAAAAGTATTAAGTATAAAGTAAGTATTTCATTTGTAACTTATGGATAAATATTATTTTTCAATTTCATAAATATACAAAGACGTAAAATATAATAAGTGTTTGTACATGTGCAAATCATTAATATATATCATTTTGAAATTGCTATTTGTGTGTCAAAACTGAAGCTAGAAAAAGTCGGGTTTTACAATAAAGGTTTAATTGTATATTTTTTCACGGAATATCCCTTAACGTCAATAAATATGACGAATTTTTCCGATAGATACACAACTTTCTATTATAAAATAACTAAATGCACCTTATAAAGTTTAACTTTATAAAATATAAAAACGCATGGGTGCTCAACACTATTGACCAAGGCTGTATGATGCGAAATAGACAGACCATGTTGAGAAGATACCTGTGAGGAGGAGACAATGTGGCGCTTGTCTTGTGACCAGTCGGAGCAGAGCACCTTGGCCTGATGGCCTTTGAGCACCCGCCGCGGCTTCAGGTTTGGGAAGTTGATGGCTTCCAGTCGTTCTGCCACGCTTGCCACTGTAAATATCAATAAACCTAAAAAAATGTTTCTCAGAGTAAGCTACTTACAAAGTTTCATTCCGCACATTTTTTTTACAAATACAAATAAATTATTGTGTGAAAGTGAGTAATTATAAGGGTACAATATTTTAGGATTCTAGTAGCATGTTATTGACATTTAAATATCTTAGAAAAAAAAAATTACACATGAATGTCTATGTCCTACTAATATTATAAATGTGAAAGTTTGGATGTTTAGATGTTTGGATGTTTGTTACTCAATCACGCAAAAACGGCTAAAAAGATTAAGATGAATTTTGGTATACATATATTGTATAGCCTGGATTAACATATAGTATACTTTTTATCCCGGGAATCATCCCCTAAGGGGGCGAAATGGGGGGCGAAACTTTGTATGGAGCTATATAAACGAGTTCCACGCGGACGAAGTCGCGGTTAAGAATATGAATTAAATAATAATAATAAAAAATACAATGTCATGCTATGTGATGATGAGAACAGAAAATAAAATAAAACAAAATAAACAAAAGAACGAAGGGTTTCGTGCCTATTAAAAAGGTCGTATCGTCACAGAAAACTTACGGCACATACATCCTTTTCTATAGGAAAGGCAGTTTTCCAGCAATATCTCGAAAACCTTTGAACCAATCTTGTTTAAAAATAATTTTAGGTGAAAGAATTTAATAAGCCCTATTTCCATGTTTTTTTTCATATATTTTATATGTTAAAAAATTAGAGGGGGGGACACAATTTTTGTGACTTTCGGGGCAATTATCTCCAACTCTATTCACTTATTAAAAAAAATTGCTGAGAAACCTTATATTAATTTTGAAAGGTCTATCAATTGATGTTCCTAACCACCCACACGTGAATTAAGATTTTTCTAAAAACCCAACTGCTTTTTTGCAAATCGAGTTTTATCAATTCTAATATCCTAACCTAATTATCTCCATACAATTTAATGATCTTTAAGCTAAAGAAAAGTTCAGTTTGTAAAAATACCCTATGAACTGTATGGAAAAAGTTTTCTTTGATTTGTGGGTGTTTTAGCATTCTAACCTTAGTTGGTCTCAAAGAGTATTTTAATCCTTGATAGAAATGGGACCGATTGGCATTAAAAAAAATTACTCAAATCTGTAGATTTTTTGGCTGACTGTACATTTTATCAAAAATCTGTGAATGTTGATTGTCATCACTTAAAAAGTTTATAAAGGTCTCCTAAGAGCATTTTCGCGTGGCAGCAAGGGATCTAGTAGCTGCCCTTACTGCCCCATCTCAACTTTCCACTCTGTATACAATACAATACAAATACACCTTATTGCACACCTCACACAAACAAAGCAGTTACAGAGAGAAACAATACAATAACATGTAGGTAGAGGTAGACAACAGGCGGTCTTATCGCTGAAGAGCAATCTCTTCCAGACAACCTTTGGGTATCGGAGAAAGAGATAAAACTAGTAGGTGGTGCAGAGATTATTATTAATCAAAAATCAAAATTATTATAAAAATAAACGTACATAAATATGTCTATATATAAACATACATACACAATCATACATATTACATATATACAAATAACACAAATACATACATAAACAGTCAGCCAAAAAATACAATCAGGGTTAGGGGAGAGACAAATAATGTTCTTTAAGAAGGGATTTGAGGTTGCTGATAGATTTTTCTGTATACATTCAAATAAGACATGCTTCTTTTGGTGTATTCTAAATTATAGATCCATATAAAATATGTCATAATGATGTCCCACCTACGATTTTTTTTATAAATCCTGCATACACTACACTCTTTGCTACACCCTAACCACTCCTTCACACTAAGTACAGAATGGATTTTGATGAAATGTGCCAGTAATATAAAGACAATTTTATACACGTACGAAGTCGCGAGCTTCTGCCCACTCCACAGTTATTTTTTTCTGATCACATAGGCCTCGCATTAGTCAAGTCATATTAATGCTAGTACAGTTCTTTATCTTAACTGGCATACTTTGATAATACTAAGGTCTAAGGAAGTAGATTAGAGATTGGGTTGAAGGGGGATTCAAGCGAAACTAGACTAGTAGTGCCCACTCACGCGTAACATCGTTGAGCTTCTGCCGTTCCTCCTCCAACTTCTGCTTGAGCGCCTCCGCCTCCCGCAGCAAGGACTCCAGGGTCTCCTCCGGGCTGGCTTGGCCCGCGCCCGCGCCCGCCTGCGGCGCCGCGCCGCCCGTATCCGCCGCCATCCCCGACAGCCTGTCTGCCCGAGGGCTCACTCGCGCATCACTAACAAGCTACCACGCCACTCCCACGAAGAACACACTAATCGACACTCATCACAAACCCGCGCGAACTCTCCCGATTTCTATCATAAATTACTTTTCAGCGCAATCAATAAAGATTTTCAGTCAACTTCGATTCGACAAACGTCAAAAGCCGGAAACGGGGTCGCGCCACAGATTGACCAGACGGACAGCTGTTTGTGCGAAACGAAGTTTAAAATGGAATCTCAAACATCCCCGGCGTTGCCTTCTCAATGATTCGGGCATGAACCTAGGTTCATGGATTCGGGAGACATTTTAGATTTTATATTTTGATTTATATTTTACACCATAAATAAAATTATACTTTGAGGTATCTATTTATAGTCACTCGTTCATATTTGTATTTTGTTCCTTTTAAATGTACCTAATTGAAACTCGGAACGGAACACTTTAATCTACTTTGTCTATGATCTGATAAAACAAAAGCGCGGTAAATATTATAAAATTGCTATGTATTTATATTATTTTTGTTTAATTCCACACTATTACATTTTCGTATTAAACTGAAAATATAGGTTTCTTATGAACTTATGATACATATCATAAAAAGAATCTAGTGGAACGTTTGTTTATAAAACTGAAAATATTGTAAAGAAAAAGGTGTGATGCCGGTCCGGTGATGCCTGCCGATGCCGTTAAGAAATTAAATGGTAAGTTCGGAGTCTGTCTTTCAAATATAATATTTGATAGAAGAGAGGCATAATAACTAAATTGCAATAGGTAATTTAATAATACTGACAGCTATTTGTCATCCGCAAATTCGCAACTATAGGTAGGTAATTCAAACAAAAGTTTTGTCAATATTGAATTTTTATTCAATAACATTACAATATATAATAAATCCATGGACTATGATACAGCAGTGAAACAATAACCGCATCCAATACTTAGTACCAGTACTCCCAATACTAATTGTAATTTTAAACCTTTGAACAAAATAAATGCAAAGTATTTTTGCAAAAGGTAAAGGTATCAACTCATTTTGTATTTATATTATAATTATTAATTATGCACAAACACTAGGCAAGACAGTGTATGTAAAAAATGTAATGTAACAAAAACATATTTATTTAAGAAACAAGATGATATGCCTTACTAGCAACTAGCAAGTGCCTACGTTAGTGCGAGGGGTCCGGTCCCCCTCGCACTAACGTCCGACTTAAACGTGATCTTTAGCGACAATAGGCATGATGACTCATGTTGAAATTGATAACATAGTGTTGCTAAATGGATAGCAAATTATTGTAATAAAGTACCTATAGGTAAAAAAATATAATTAATATCATAAAAAGATATGAACCTTGAAAGTTTAGAAAAAACTTGCATTTTTTTTCAATGTCCAAGTGTAAATTTAAAGCTACCAATAGAATCCTTACGCTTTTATAGAAATAAAATTGTATGACAACTATGGACCTCATAGCAGTATTTTGCAACTGAAAGAAATTTATTTTGATTTTCCGTACAACGGTTAGTTCAAATAGCTAAGTGTGACGTCATACTTTTAAGTCAATCAGTATGAAGCGTTTGGGATGCCGCCAGCGAGGTCAATCTTTGTCACAATTTTTTGGATATTTATGTTCTTTAATTGTAGTTGCTCCCATACAAACATTTGTCCTCTACAAAAACTGGTTCGAATGGCATCGTGAAAAAATTTTAGTCATCATGCCTATTAACGACGACAAATGAAACTCAGTAGAGAACTTGCATTTCATTGGACAAATGCAGAAGTAGAATACTCAAAGTGGATACCCCTCTTCCACATAAGCCAGGCAAAATTCAATCTTATGTCAATGTTACAAAGACTGACATTCCATTGTTTTTTTTAACCTTGTCACAGTTAAAAGTGAACACTATTTCTGTGCGTGCTCCAAATATGGGTCATGACACTCATGTCATGACTAACTACCCTTACCAATTAATAATATTGACACTTCTGGCACAGACAGTCAAAAGTAACTACTCACCTCTAAAAGTACTAAAGCTAAGTCTGAATTCTACTGTATCCCTACAGTGAGGGTATTTAAGAGATTGTCATGTCAACAAGGGTGACAACCATTAGGGTGGTGAGTAAGTATGCTATTGGTGGATCGCAGCGCCAAGAACGCCATTAAGTGTTACGACGTCTGCTGTGAATTTTTTTTCTTATAAGGTTCATATTCACTCTCTTTTGGAAAAAAAGTTGGCGTGTAAGTGACAATTTAGTACGTGAAGAATGGCGTTCAAAGGGTTAATATATGTAGGAACATAAATAAGGACATAATTAAATATCCTTACACACCTTTATGACGTTGACAATAGAGTCCTGTACAGATATTTATGTACATATATTACTACCCATGACTGTACTAATTCAACCATGCCATATATGCCATATAATTTACCTAACTGGTCTTAACTGCATAAAATATTGCCCAATTAATTTTGAATAAATTACAACAAATAAAATAAAACAAACACAATATTTATGAAAAAAACAGCACCCAACAAATTGATTTAATTCAGATTTAAATTTAATTTAATTTAATTTAAATTGCCTATATATTTAATCACCTTACAAGTATACATACCATACTATTATTTCACTACCTACATGATATGACTATTCCACAACTAGATGTATTTTAGTGATAATATTATGCATGAATTTGTCATAGGTACATGTAAAATTGTCCTTATACAAAAACAATATTCAAATTAAAACACCAAAATTAAACACATAATTACAAGTCAAAAATACTAGTTGTGCAGTATTTTTTTTATTATACTACAAATAAAATAAATGCTGGGAATCCTAAAAAGGTTTTTGTTTAAAATTGTCAAGAGAAAAAGAAAGTCTCAAAAATATGTGAGTATATGCCTACATATACGTAAAACATTTTTACACTTGACCACATAGCTTTAGAATAAATACTACATGGAATGGGAAAAGCAAAAAAAAAAAGTAAAACAGACTACACTCAACGGTTACTAGCGCTAGCGGCTCTGAGCTGTAGAATTCACAGTCCATTTTCAAAAAGTTGAATAGAGGAAAAGCTGAATCGTCAAAAAAAACTATATAATTATTGGACCTGGGGGCCGATTTTTGACTTTCGAGCGCTCGAAAATGAACCAAAAGTGAATACGATTGTGGTGTCAAAATTGCAGGCACTTACTTTCTACCGATAGAATTTAATACGAGTGGTCAATACTACTCGTTTTTCAATTTTCTATGGCTATTTCAAAACAGCATTTCATAATTTTTGTCAGTTCTCAAGTGAAAGAGTCGAGCGCTCGAAATTAAAAAATCGGTCCCCTCCTCACAAAATTTCATGAGCGTCAGTTGAAAAATACAATCTATACAGGAATACAGCCGGACATATGAAAGCATTTTGCGAAGCTGAAGCGGAGATCTGCGTTCGCTTCGCACACTCATTCCAGAATTCTCATTACTTACTATTTAAATAATTTCATTTTATCTCTAATTATTCTCTATTTATATACGATGACAAAAGGTCAATGCCAAATAAATATTTTTATCTTGTAAACTGATATACTGTATTATGTTATGTGGTAGAGGAAAACACTTATCTATTCAGCACATATGTGTTCATACACACTGATACTGATACCGATACCGCGGTATTATGTTAGCTACTTACATAGTGAACAGTTTAAATCGATGCTAACTGGCTTTTACAAGCTTTTATGTAACTTGCAGTGTTTGTTAGTTGATTTTCGAATTGCAAGCTTGGAGACAGAAAGTGGCCATAGCAACTCCTAACCCTATTTAAAATCGTTTTTTTGTCTTGGATTTTTTCCAAATTACAGTCTATATGTATTTAGGTGTTTTTATTTCAGCAGGTTTAAAATTGAAACATCCATATGGATAAAAGGCATCCATCGCTCATCTAAATTAACTATATCGTTAAAAACCATGCAGATTCATTGAAATTAAAACATCAAGTCAAATTAGATTAAGTTTATTATTACAACAGTTTTAATTAACATTTCCTACAAATCATTTCAAAGTTCCGATTTATCTCCTTTCACTTTCTCATCTCCCACCTTCTCGTACAAGCATGAGTTGTCGGTTCCCCGCAGAGCATTTTTAGTGCAGAAGTAATTCATCAAATCTACACTCCCTTGCTGGTTCCAGTACCAATCTTCAATGACATTTTCGTTTTCTTCTAGAAGGCTCTCACACTGAGCTTTCATGTGGGTGATTTCTGCAGATGGCTTGTCCCATAGTTCGAGTGGAATACCAAGGTCCACTTTCACGCCTTTATCTACAAGTCCGTGAAGAGTTTTGAACGTCTGGCTCATGCCTTTAGCGAATCGGGTGCTGTCTCCGCGTTCTTTATGCATGTTATACTCTAGAATCCTGTCACAAATACCTTCAAGAGATTCTATGAGCCTTAACTCGGACTTTTCGTACTTGGTTCTCTTTTTTGGCTGGACATCGTCTAGTGAATATCCGATTTCGATGACATCGAGTATTTTGCCGGTTTCCTCGAGTCTTGCCTGCAGTTCGGTAGTTAGAACTTTGCACACTTCGCATCTATTCGCGTATTTTACACCGATATCCTCCTCCGAACGCACTTCGACGTTGCTATCACAGTTACTATATGATAGTAATACTATTAAAAACAAAGACGATATTCTAACAGTCATTTTAAGTTCGATTTTTATTTAATTTACTCCGTAAACACACCGTGCAGGCAGCGGTAACTGTCCAACTGACAGATAAGAAGTGTCAGCTGTCAAAGTAAGCTACCACGGAAGCTTTTTATACGAATGTTGCTAGAGTAAATATCGTCCAAACAGGGAATAAGACCCCAAGTAATAATGCGCGCGGGTTAAGCGATGATAGCCTCTCGGTCTACTACTTGAGCGCTTTGACGCATGCTAAATTAATTGTGTTCTCCTGTACGAAGACGTGTTTAGGGCGTGGAGGCGTGTGATAGGCCCATTCCTGTAAACGCAAATATTGTGGATGTTTGATAAGCTCAGCTTATCATTCGGGATGACGAGACAATACAAAAACAATTCATAGAACAGGAGATAATGATGCTGGTAATTGGGTTATTTTCAACCTAATGACTGTAATGACACTTGTAGGAAGCGTATTGGTGCTATTATCCAGTCAGGGCGAATATCCACCAAAGATGTGCTTTCATATATTACACACCTATCTTAGCTGTCAAGCATGCGAGCGAACTGTCTAATATACAAAAATCTTCGCACATCTCTGGGCCCTTAGGGGTGGTGGAATTTGGCATGTGCTAATATTGATTAATTATACCTATTGATAATTATATTCAATGTCACTAATTGGTTAAATATCGATCAGTTTACATGCATATGCTTAGGACAAATCCTATGTGGGTCCCAAAAAAATCGTAAATATATACCATAAGTTCCTCAACCAACATGATGTGACGTACATATTTGAATTAGTATTCCCTATAATTACCTACTTACATTAAATAAAATTACTAAAAGTGTGCGAATTCAGACTTCTCCGAATACGAACATACGATCCACCTTTTGCCGAACCCGATTTTTTCTGTTATTATTATTCTATTAACATAATCCCTTAAACCGCCGTTCTAAACAGACTTTCAATAGTAAAAATATGTTATTTTAATAGTAGGTAAGATTTAGACAACAAAGTAAAAAAATCTCTTTTTTATAAATTACCGTAAAAAAAATCCAAGTACCATACCATAAGTCATATAACAACAGGCCAACCTGTCGATAGGCCAATCGATTCATTCTTATGACAATGTCACAAAGACTGACGCGGGAAAACTATTATGACTGTACTGTGGTATTTTCTTCATGTTTACTGATTTGGTACCTATCTGAATTACTAAAAATTGTTTCTCAACTGTATCGTTTGTCCGAATTTTCATTTGTCCCAAGTCGTTTTTCTCTGAACACATTTCAGGATTATTATAAAACAAACCTAATAGCCGTGTCTACACCCGGACGCACGCCTCGCCCGAGCGTGGGCGCTCAGTGTAGACGTGCCTCGACGAGCCACGCCTCGCCCTAGCGTGCGCGCTCAGTGTAGACTGCCTCGACGAGCCACGCCTCGCCCTAGCGTGCGCGCTCAGTGTAGACGTGCCTCGACGAGCCACGCCTCGCCCTAGCGTGCGCGCTCAGTGTAGACTGCCTCGACGAGCCACGCCTCGCCCTAGCGTGCGCGCTCAGTGTAGACTGCCTCGACGAGCCACGCCTCGCCCTAGCGTGCGCGCTCAGTGTAGACTGCCTGGCCGAGCCACGCCTCGCCCTAGCGTGCGCGCTCAGTGTAGACTGCCTCGACGAGCCACGCCTCGCCCTAGCGTGCGCGCTCAGTGTAGACTGCCTCGACGAGCCACGCCTCGCCCTAGCGTGCGCGCTCAGTGTAGACTGCCTCGACGAGCCACGCCTCGCCCTAGCGTGCGCGCTCAGTGTAGACTGCCTCGACGAGCCACGCCTCGCCCTAGCGTGCGCGCTCAGTGTAGACTGCCTCGACGAGCCACGCCTCGCCCTAGCGTGCGCGCTCAGTGTAGACTGCCTCGACGAGCCACGCCTCGCCCTAGCGTGCGCGCTCAGTGTAGACTGCCTCGACGAGCCACGCCTCGCCCTAGCGTGCGCGCTCAGTGTAGACTGCCTCGACGAGCCACGCCTCGCCCTAGCGTGCGCGCTCAGTGTAGACTGCCTCGACGAGCCACGCCTCGCCCTAGCGTGCGCGCTCAGTCCGGTGTAGACTCGGCTAATGGGTTCTAATCGATGAGAATTTAAAAATCGGCTTTTTGCCGAAATGAAAATTCCGACTTACAGTTGGGAAATTAAATTTAGTTATTGCGATGGGATACATGTTAGTCGTTAATAAGCTCATTAGGTGCTAAAATAAACTAAGCCAGTTTTTAGCTAATGATAATTCACATAGTTCAGAAATGTGAAAATGGGCAAGCAACAAATTGCAAATAATATCTAACATTTTTTTGTAACGCAAAAGTTTCGACGGAGCGCCGCATAGCGGGGCTCATATTTCTGGGCAATTTGCATCTGAAAGCTACCTAACGAACCTAACCTACCTAGCGTTTCGCGAATAAACATACACATAAACGAAGTAAAGAACACTGCACACCTAGTATGAAATTTAAATCTCGGTAATAAAAGAAAACTATTTTGCGTACTTATTTGTCCATACTAAGTAGGTGGGGTGGGTGTCTACAAAATGTAGGACAACGTTGTCTGTAAACCTTCATAGAAGCAGCTTCTACAAAATAAATACAGAATTATCCGTATGTGCGAGTCATATTACGTTAGCGAGCACTAATGTCTGAAGCTCTGAAGTATATCACAGAATGGTTAGTGTTGGGTCAAAATGCACGTGCCAATTAGGGTCATTAAATATTAGATCGCACCTCTCGCTCGCACTCGTTGTTTCCAATCGCGCATAATTAATACTAACACTAGAATAAGTCCAAATATAATGTTTACTAACCAAATAATGATCAAAGGATAGAAATAAATAAATATTATTATTATTATAGTATTCGCCGTTTGGCAAGTTGGGTCATATTATAAATTACAAGTAACGCTATGGAACGGGACTTGTCACTGAAGTTCAGAGCTATAACCACGTACTTCGAAGTTCGGGTATCTCCATCTCTATCGCACTTACAATACTCGAGTGACAGGGATGCAGATATACGAACTTCGAGTTTCGAAGTTCGTGGTAGCGCCGCAGTAGACAGTTTCTCGAAGCTACAATTTAACAATTCTAAACAGGCAACACAGAAGCGCTTGCCCAATGACGACTGACCATTCGTTTTTTTTTTTAATGGGAGGTACATCCGTTATGGATACCTCCGCGCCACGGGGATAGCGCGGAGGTTATGTCGGACTCGCACCGACTAAAAACCCCCGATTGGTCCGACGCATTTCGCACGGCTTTGGGATCTCCTACGGAACGCACCAGTGCCGCCCTAGCGTCATGCCTCAGTGGGTCCTATTTTTTATTTTTTATCCTCGATTGCAGCCCCCAACTGCAACCGTGCACCACCCCGAGGACCCCATTTAGTCGCCTTGTACGACAGGTAGGGGATACCGTAGCCGCATTCTAATGCCCTGGCTGACCATTCGCCTCTCTAGACTTGTAAAGTCGTAAATTCGTCGCGGAAAAACAAACTTACACTTGCCAGAGTTGCGATCGTGCATGCTGCTCCCGTATCAGCCTGTAGTCAATGGGCAACCGAGCTCTGCTCGGTTGAAAATACGGAGCAAACGAATTTTCCCAGACATGGGACCCGGCTAGATCGATTGTTTGCCCCCGTAAAACCCTATATTCCAAATTTCATTGAAATTGTTAGATCCGTTTTCGAGAACGCGATTTCAAATCTTGATGATGAATCTCGAATCTGATGAGCTCTAACTTGAAAACGGTTGGGAATACTAAATTTAGTTTTTTTTTTAATTTAACGTACTAACGCATAATCCGGCTCTTGCGGGAAAGTCCATCGTTCCGTTCCAATCCGTATACATATATCGTCGGGTGACAAGCAAAAGTCACTAAATGCAGAAAAATAATTTAAGAAATAGCAACTGTGCTGAATTAGTAATAAGGTTGAGTTTTCCTTTACCTCTTTCGTGTAATTAGTGACTTTTGATTGTCACCCGACGATATATATACAATTATTGCTCGTTTAATAGTATAGGAGAGGATAGCTATAACATAATTTATCAATCTCCTCCATACCACTGTTTTTATAGTCTTTAATGAACGGACCAGCCTTTTATATAACGCACGCATCACTAAAGTGAGTCATATATTCCCCGGTACGCCCACCAGGCCCGTAGAAAAGTAGAAATAGTCCATGGTTACACTCTATACAAGTGCAGATCGACCCCCCAGCCTGTGGCCGCCGGCGCCGCGTGCGGGGGCAGAGACGCCAGGAGTTCCTTCAGCGCGGGAGCCTCCTTGGTCGGGCCCGACTGGCTGTGACCTGCTAGTGACAAGTCCAGCCACGCGTCCGTGGGAGGCGTAACACCCTCGTCCAGCTAGAATAAAAATGAATGTTATCGATTGTTCCATCTGAAGAAAAAACTAATTTTCCTTTCTCCTTTATCGTTTATTTGGTTACAAAATTGGTATATAACAATGGATCGGCAGGAAGGAGCTGTGTGTTCCGCCATAGATCCAAGTGAAAGAGATCGAACTCCCCGCTTTACCGAACGAGTTCACCCGGTCGGTAGAACAGAGCGGGCAGTGCCGTGGCGCCATCTACCGGCGGCGAGGCAACTCACTCCCGTCTCGGTATTACTCAATATACTGGCCTCGCCTCCGCGCCAGTAGGTGTCGCCTACGAGTAAGCACCCCAACGCAAAGTGTTTTGTGGGAGAGGAGTTTCTTTGTCGATTGAACGATCTGTACCGCGGTATCGCTAGCACGACGATGATCCATATGACAATCTGGAATCATCTGGTGACAGAGTTTTCCATTGATCAATCGGTCTAAGTGCCCGGGGCCATGCGACTTATGTATGGTCTCTATAGGGCCCCTAGTTCCAGACGATTTATGAGCTAGAGTAGCCGAGGGTCCATTATTCTAAAGTGCCAAGGGCTTTTAAAATATAGATATATTCAGACACTACATTACACACATCACATCTAATTTTACAGAAATACATACATAAAACTGCTCGGAAATGAGGCAAAAGATGGTCAGAATTCAGAGGGCCTACCGCGAAACGATTTTCGTTTTCGTTCGTGTATCTCCCTCTTTGTCACTCGAACTAGCAAGTGCAACAGAGATGGAGATATACGAACGAAAACGAAAATCGTTTCGCGGTAGGCCCTCAGGCGTCAATGCTGGGGGTAGTTGGACGTCTTACGAACAGGCCATCTATGAATTCAAACTGTAAAACAATGTTTTTGTAGTCAGTTGAAGTAGCGATTCGAACAATCACAGCCCTCCACCCGCGCGCCCGCGCCGCCCCGCCTCTCCCCGCCTTGCAATTTCCTCGCAGTAGGCGTGAAAAGCACTATGTAATGTCTCGGCCAAAAGTGCATTAGATAGACTCGTACTTTCGAGCTGTAACAAACTCGTCCATCTATTGCTTAATTTCTAGTCTCCAAAATGATGACGCCGCAACTCCAGCACTATGACTATGGATCGGTACCGAGAAGAAACTCAACTCAACGATCGTCGGCCTTCGCTAAATAACTATGGCTCCACGAACCTGTAGATGGAACGCGAGCTGCCACGGCGCCGGAGAGCGCGCGTCGTGCAGCGCGAGGAAGTACGTCTTCCGCGCACCCCACGGGGCCGCCTCGTGCGGCGCGCCGCCGCCCGCGCCGCGCGCCGAGTAGTGTGTGACGCGCACGCCCTCCACCGGGGATAGGATCACCACCTGGATAGATATAGTGCATTATTGCCGTGGCCGGGAAGGAGGCAATTGCAGGCTGAGTATTTGTTTAAACGGACGAGCTTGCGAGTCCGTTTAATTATAATGTAAAGCCTACAATTGCCATTCCGGCTAAGGCTAATATAGTGCTTTTCTCAAAAATGGGGTTAATATAATTTTTAAGCTAAAGCAGCGTAGCGCGATACCACGAAAATCGAAAATGTCACTCAAATGTTATAAGACTTAATATAAACGGAGACGAAGATATTTGAAAATCGAATTTCGGTTTTCGAAATTATAGCTCTAGAGAAGCTTGCAGTGGTTGGAAAGATGGATGGTACGATGCACAGATCAGATTGATGCCCATGGACCTAAGATACTCGGAACAAGCTATGGTAATAATAATACCACGTCCGAGCGAAATGGTAGCATACAAATCTCGATAAGTGTGACAGAAAAGGAAACATCATTCGTTGTCCTTGTCATAGTTCCACTTTTTTTCTGTTTGCCACAACTGATTTAGTATGAAGTTATGGCCAATAAATCACTACCCACCCAAATGAAGTAGGTTGTTTATGGTAGGCGATCAGCCGTTTTAAGAACAGTTCTTAATTTAGCTGCATAGAAGCATTTCCGTCCCTCATTGTGGCATCAAGTATGGCCTGTCCCGAGTATCTTAGGTCCACGTTGATGCCCTCAGGGGTAGCACAGTCACAAACACGATAAAAAATCCAAGGACAGAAGTCGTCTAAAAGATTCAACACGGCCACGAACTTCAGCAATGAAGACCACGAAAATTGAAGATGTTTGTTGGGCTTCTAATACGATCCGAAGTCAGAATCGATAAAAGTGGCCACCAATTCATACTTTTCGAGACCATGAACCATGAGATCGTGGACCGTGAAGTTTTCATGCTAAAAAAATACCCGAAGCGAAGTGAGTGAAATGTTGAAAAGTATGAAACTTTGATGTGTTTTGTTTTATATACTCGTAAAATATGAGTTTGAGGTACATTCGTAACAAATTATGCACAAAAACTAAACATATTAAAATTGTTTATGAAAATCGGCAATATCATGTTTGAGGGAGCTTAGTGATTACTTTTTTATTTATTTAAACGTACAAAAAATTAAAATTTAAAAAATATGATTTCCGCGCTTGAGACACGCACTTCCATCTCGCTCACGCTTATGCTCAGTGAGAGGTAGAGAAGACCATGAACCTACGGCGCCTTAATGAATGATGCTCACCAGATGCGTCGGGCCGGTGAGGTTCATGTACAAGACGGGCGGAGACTTGTCCAGCCGCAGGCGCGCCGCGAGCGCGGCGAGCGGCGGCGCGCGCGCGCGCGCGGCGTGCCCGCGCGGCACGAACGCGCGCGCGGGCAGGTAGTACGGCGCGCCGCAGTACACCCAGCGGCCGCACTCCGCCGCGCTCGTGGCCGCGGCCGAGCGGAACGCCGCCACTGCCCGAATATAATAAATGATGCTCACCAGATGCGTCGGGCCGGTGAGGTTCATGTACAAGACGGGCGGAGACTTGTCCAGCCGCAGGCGCGCCGCGAGCGCGGCGAGCGGCGGCGCGCGCGCGCGCGCGGCGTGCCCGCGCGGCACGAACGCGCGCGCGGGCAGGTAGTACGGCGCGCCGCAGTACACCCAGCGGCCGCACTCCGCCGCGCTCGTGGCCGCGGCCGAGCGGAACGCCGCCACTGCCCGAATATAATAAATGATGCTCACCAGATGCGTCGGGCCGGTGAGGTTCATGTACAAGACGGGCGGAGACTTGTCCAGCCGCAGGCGCGCCGCGAGCGCGGCGAGCGGCGGCGCGCGCGCGCGCGCGGCGTGCCCGCGCGGCACGAACGCGCGCGCGGGCAGGTAGTACGGCGCGCCGCAGTACACCCAGCGGCCGCACTCCGCCGCGCTCGTGGCCGCGGCCGAGCGGAACGCCGCCACTGCCCGAATATAATAAATGATGCTCACCAGATGCGTCGGGCCGGTGAGGTTCATGTACAAGACGGGCGGAGACTTGTCCAGCCGCAGGCGCGCCGCGAGCGCGGCGAGCGGCGGCGCGCGCGCGCGCGCGGCGTGCCCGCGCGGCACGAACGCGCGCGCGGGCAGGTAGTACGGCGCGCCGCAGTACACCCAGCGGCCGCACTCCGCCGCGCTCGTGGCCGCGGCCGAGCGGAACGCCGCCACTGCCCGAATATAATATAGTACATTGTTTAACGAGGGGCGTAAGTGGAATATTGCTAACGAGAGTCTATCAGAAGCCCGACGCCGAAGGCAGAGGGCTTTTGATGACTCGAGTTTGCAATATTCTTACGCCCGTGTTATACACAATGTTTTTCATCACATTTGCGAGGAAATAAATCACTACAAAAGACAGAAAAATCTAAGTTTCACACAGCCGCACCAATCAAAAATTGACAACTTCACTTCCAGATCAGTGCTAGTGGAGTTCAATATTTCAACCAATCACAGAGCAGTATTCTTGCGGGGCGGGGCCGGCTTGACCAACTAGATTTTTTTTCAACCAATCACAGAGCAACCAGATTTGCTTAAGCCAATCAGAAGGTTCTATTATTTTAAAACTAAACTTAACCGCCCGTGGGAGGTAAAACGGCTATAACTGCTCTGTACGCTCGCAAGTAATAACGCCATTGACGAGCAAGTGTGATGAAAAATGTTTTTGAGCGTGTTTCAAAAAAAGTGTACGTAAACTTTCTTTTTCAGAATTCGATTTTTTTTGGGTGTTATCTTACTCAGGATCGTTGATACTATCGATATTTATACGAGAAGAAAGTTGTCCCAAATTTTACTATGTAAATTTTTTCTTCCAATGCGTCACGACCATATAAATAAAAAAAGACTGCATACAAAAATGTGACGATCTGGAATGGAACATTATGGACACTTTTTTTCTTGTATGAGGATCAATAGTGTCAACGATTCTGAGTCTGTCACTTTTTTTGAAAAACGCTCTTTTCTCAAAAATGTTCGCCAAACTTGATATTATTGGTAAAAAATCAGGACGTGAAGTGCATATATGGTTAGTCAAAAATTAAAAACTTTGCCGGCTCGATTTTGCTCGACAACAATACGTTTTGGGTCAGTTACGGCACCTTCCTCGATCGGTCTCATATTACAAAAATAGTACATTACTGCAGACGCCGGGAAAGAAGGGCTTGCCGGGTGAGTAGGTATAGACGGCCGACCGTAGGAAGGCCGGATAGTGATACGAAGCCGGCAAGCCCTTTTCACAGCGAGGCATGTATAGTGCTTTTCTCAAACATATGCACCACTCGAAATAGTACATTAATTTTCCCTCCAATTCCTCCATACTTAATGTTTTTTTTACGAAAGTCGTCCGTATTTCGCGTGTGTAGCGTTCGAATAGACCCTATTAGGGCCATTATACATGACCTGATAATAAGAATCTAAATTTTTTGTCTATGGCGTCTGGTGACTTACGTATAGATAATATTTTTAATTTAGTCATCAAACACACTGAATCATACAGATTTGTATTCTTAATAAAGGTTCGTGTGTAATAGGCATTAACGCGGATATTTTTGGTCCGATAACCATTCAGCCACCAGAAAAAATAAAGAAATAGAATTCAGCTGTTTAGCCTGTTGATGAACACAGACGCCATGTTAACATTAAAATTAAAAAAAAATTACTTCCCGGCCTAGGCCTTCAATTTTGTATGAAATTCCTTTACAGTTCTCTCGAGTTGTTCCGCCCGAAACGTGATACTTTGAAGCCTGTTATAACGCACGTAAGGACAACATTTCATTGCATGTTTGAGAAATAGTTATTTACGATACAAGTGCAGAAAATAGGAAATTCGCAACGAGTGGCGATAACTTAAAACACGACCGAAGGGAGTGTTTTAAATCGACACGAGTTGCGAATTACCTATTCGCACGTGTATCGTACAACGTTTTACAGTACATATGGCTCTTTAAAGTTTCAACATATGCACGGAAAGTGCTCATTTCCGCACTAGTGCGGGAAAGTAACACCATGTGTACTGTAAAATATATTAAATATGTGTGGTAAGCTGACACTGGCAATGATATTGACACTTGCAGCAGCTATATTGGTCATTACCAGTGTCAGTTTACCACAGATATTTAAGATAGTTTTTTGTAATATGAGTCAGATCAAGGAAAGTGTCTATTTACCGTTCTTGACCCAAAACGTAAATGAGGAAACTGTTTATATTTTTCAAAAATAATTGGCGCAGCTGAAAAATCTGAAACTTTTTTCTGGTGCTAAGGAAGGTTATTCCTATCACCAAAAAAATAATCAGGCTATTCTAAAATTTTCATCCATTCCCCATTATCCGTTCCCATCGCTCAATATAAGAGCGAAAACATGTTGATATCGATATCGTAACTGGGATATTTGAACCCGTGGTGTTAGCTGTTAGCCCTTGATAAGTTGACACGTGCGTGCCAAAAGTGAGCACTTAATTAATTTTTAACAAGTGCTTTTTCAACAGTCACGCTGTTGCAAAAAGCGGCGACAGTCACCTCAAATAGCACAGCTTTTTTATTGCAACATAAAGCCTCTGGTGAAAACAGGCCCCGTTTCACAAACTTGACAACTTCGATTAGTGTTTAATGCTTTTGTGATCATAACTAAAACTAAAAATAACCTTCGAGGTGATTACGACAGGTTATACAAGATATGTAAAATATTACCTATACACCAGAGAGTGCAATATATGATAGCTGTAGAAAACTATTTTAATAATGAGTATAAGGTTTTAACACAAAATAAATATAAAACTAAAAATGTAAGGGCAAAGCAATATGTACAGAATTCTGCTAAAAACTACTATGGCAAAAGGGCAAAAGAACTATGATAAAATATATAACGAGACTGATTGGTTAAGAGAAGAAAAAAGTGCAGCAAAGTTGAATTAAAAAATAGATTAAAAAAGAAATTTTTGGAAAAATTACATTAATACTTATAGGTAAAAAAATACTTGCAGTTAAAAAAATAATTAAACACATAAATAATTGTAAAGTATAGCACTTTAAGTGCAGGGGTGAGGTGTTCAGGCATTGTCATGTTTAGTGTGTAAGTTAGTGTTTAAGATTATATGTAGTTCACATAGCATACCTAACATAGTTCTAACGTAGGTACTTAACACTAGTTAAAATGAGCGCGGTCTCGCCAACAAACTGTTATCGCAGTTTGGCGAGTAATATAACATTCGTAATTGTTTTGTACTTTTGATAAATAAATAAAAAAAAAACTTTGTGTTATACACGCAATTCAAGAAGCAGATTTTGGTGAAAAAAATGATAATTAAAATTACATAAGCCTCATTCAACTTACCATACGGATCGAGTGAGTGCGGCGAATTAGAGTCCAGATCGGGCATCCAGAAAATATTTTCTTGCGTGCCCGTCGTGTGGTCGGTGCGTCGAGTGTGGAACACCATTAGCCGCTGTGGGCGCGTCGCACTGTCAGAAGTATTTTAATAATTAGTGTTATTCTAAGCCGTCCACCTTGCCGCTTTTCTTGAAGCCATGAGGGAACTAAGACTACATTTAGGAGACTGCTAAAGAATGATCTAGATTCTGTGACTGCCATTCTCACATAAAAACTGTTACTACAATTTTGTGGAGCAATATCTTATTTTTTAAGATTGAGCAAATCGTGATTATAAAATAAATAATAATAATAAATAGGCGCACCTGTAAGGGTCCCCCCAACAGTACGGCTACAGCCGCGACTAACTAAAGTACTAGCAGTGCAAAGGCTAGTTGGTGTGGTTTCCTGCGCCACGGCCGCTAGCGGTAGTAACCAGTATGCCGCTGCTAGCGCTAGCGATGCGGATACTACCCCCGTTACTAACTACTAGACTAGACGCACCTGTAAGGGTTCCCCAGCGGCGTGAACAATACGGCTACAGCTGCGACTATATATCTGGAGTGCTAGCAGGGCAAAGGCTAGTCAGTGCGGTTTTCGCGCCACGGCCGCTAGCGCTAGTAACCAGCATGCCGCTGCTAGCGCTAGTGATGTGGATACCACGCCCGTTACTAAATACTAGACTAGACGCACCTGTAAGGGTTCCCCAGCGGCGTGAACAATACGGCTACAGCTGCGACTATATATCTGGAGTGCTAGCAGGGCAAGTGCGGTTTTCGCGCCACGGCCGCTAGCGCTAGTAACCAGCATGCCGCTGCTAGCGCTAGTGATGTGGATACCACGCCCGTTACTAAATACTAGACTAGACGCACCTGTAAGGGTTCCCCAGCGGCGTGAACAATACGGCTACAGCTGCGACTATATATCTGGAGTGCTAGCAGGGCAAGTGCGGTTTTCGCGCCACGGCCGCTAGCGCTAGTAACCAGCATGCCGCTGCTAGCGCTAGTGATGTGGATACCACGCCCGTTACTAAATACTAGACTAGACGCACCTGTAAGGGTTCCCCAGCGGCGTGAACAATACGGCTACAGCTGCGACTATATATCTGGAGTGCTAGCAGGGCAAGTGCGGTTTTCGCGCCACGGCCGCTAGCGCTAGTAACCAGCATGCCGCTGCTAGCGCTAGTGTACAATTTCTGCACTAAGGTTTCGAAAGGGAATGCACGAATTAAACACCGGTTTTAGAACAAAACGACGTATGTATAATTGTACTTCAAAATCTCCACACAATTCTCCATATGACATAAAATCTTTAAACACCTTACTAAACTACGGGAAACAAACGCTTGCGCGTTGTACAAATAGGCTCGCAGCTAACAGCGCCATCTGTCGGGTAATTGAGTAAACCGCCCATTATACATCATTTTATACATACCGCCCACCAAGGACGACATGTCCTTCATCATAACATTCAGAACCGCCCACCATGAAGCGGTTAAGAGGCGATTACCTATAGAAGTACAAAACAAATGCTATTGTGTAAATTACTGTGTAACTAACATAAGTTACAATAAAACAATCATTAAAAATATCTTGACAAGAATTAACTAATCAGTTACTGGCAAGACACAGAGTTTTGAAGTAGGACGCTTAATCAATACATTTTTACATTTAATAGTTACAACTCTGGTTAACAAGTCTGAGCCAGGATGTTTTTGTACTATTCTGCCGAAAAGCCACTTGGATGGAGGTAAGTCATCCTCCTTCACCAAAACGACGTCTCCAATTTTTGGTTCTGGTACTTTATGTGTCCACTTATAACGCTGCAAGTAATGGTTCAAATATTCATTTGACCATCGACTCCAGAAGTGTTGTAGCATACGCTGTGTCAGCTGCCATCGCTTTAGGGTACCAATATTGGAGCGTTCATAATTTATTTCGGGGACCGTGACAAGAGGCTCTCCTATTAAAAAATGCCCAGGGGTCAATGGCGCTGGCTCATTTGGGTCGTTGGTTACGACTGAGATAGGCCGCGAATTCAAGCACGCTTCAATTTGACTGAGCAGGGTCGACATCTCTTCGTAGGTAAGAGTCGCGTCTCCAATAACTCTTTTTATGTGGTACTTAGTGGACTTTATCCCTGCTTCCCATAACCCACCGAAATTTGGACTTTTGGGGGGTATAAAATGCCAAGAAGTTCCACTGGCAGCTAGACTTTCTCCTACCTCTTGAATCATAGTTGATTGTTCTGCGTGAAATAATGCTTTTAATTCTTTTGCGGCCCCTACAAAGTTTGTTCCGTTATCACTGTACATTTCTAAGCAGCGACCGCGTCGGGACACAAATCGCTTGAAGGCTTCAAGGAATCCACGTGATGTCAGTTCACTTACGACCTCTAAGTGTATGGCCTTGGTGACCATACAAATAAAGAGGCACACGTAACCTTTGTACGAGCGATGCCCTCGGCCTTTTGTTGTCCTCAAGTTGATGGGTCCTGCGTAATCAACTCCACTGCGGATAAATGCTCTGTTTGGAGTGACTCGAGCGGAAGGTAAAGCGCCCATCAGTTGAGTCTCACTCTTGGATTTATGTCGAGTACAGGGAACACATTTGCGAATGTGTTGTTTCACCAAGTCCTTTGCCCTTACTATCCAATATGCAGATCTCAAATAGTTTAGCATAGCTCGCTGTTCCCCATGAAGAGTTCGGTCATGGGCATCTGCAACAAGTAACTTGGTTAAATGAGAGTCATATGGTAAAATGATTGGATGCTTTGTCACGTCCAGTTCCGAAGCGTTTTCTAACCGACCACCCACTCTCAGGATACCGTCTTGTAGGAAAGGAGTTAGGGAACGAATTTTCGACGTTTTTGAATGGATGTAACCGTCTTTGTTTATCTCCGCTATCTCATTTTTGAATTCTAGATGCTGACATATTTTTACACAGGACATCATGGCCTCATCCAATTCCTTCTTTTGTAGATATTTAGTGTGATATCGGTTTTTGTGAGTATTCAGCTTGTTTAAAAAACGTCTACAGAAAGCAACTACACGAATAAGCTTCTTGAGTGAGGAGTACTTGTTCCAAATGGGTTCTTCTACGACTCCTAAATGCACTTTTGTTGATCTTTCCAATTTAGTTTCATTGTTTTTGAATTTCGAATAATCAATGGTCTCATTGCGTAACAAGTTGGGACCATGTTTCCACAAACCATGCTCTTTTAATTCTGTTGCTCGAATTCCACGTGATGCGCAATCTGCAGGATTTTCTTTCGTAGGAACATGTGACCATTGTGATGAGTCCATAGTGGTTAATATCTCTGACACCCTGTTGGCTACAAATGTTTTCCAAGTACTCGGGTGTTTGTTGAGCCAAGCAAGGACCACTGTGGAATCTGTCCACGCCCTAATGTGAGATTTGGGAATTTTCATTACTTGCGCAACCTCTTTAAGCAACTTGGCTACCAGCACCGCACCACAGAGCTCCAATCTTGGAACACTGATCTGTTTAACCGGCGACACTCTGGTTTTTGCCGTAACCAAGGCTGTACTTATTTCACCAGATGCCTTTACTACTCTAAGATAAACAACGGCAGAGTAGGCCGCGGTTGAGGCATCGCTAAATCCGTGTAACTCCACCAGTGTGTCATCTGAATCAGTGTACAGCCATCGAGGAAACCGGACCCCCACAAGGCATGCCAATTGTTCACGGTAAGTAAGCCAATCTTGTAAGATATCAGCTGGAGGTTCTTCATCCCATCCAACTCCTGCTATCCACAATCGCTGCATAAATATTTTTGCGGTGATGACGCAAGGTGCTAACCATCCTAATGGGTCAAATAGTCGCGAGACATCTGAAATAATTTTTCTTTTAGTTGCAGGTGGCGAAAGAGGCGGTAATTTCACCGAGTATTGGAAATCATCTTCGTTTCTATTCCAAGTAAGTCCCAAAATTTTAACTATGTTATCTATTTTTATTTCCAGGTTGTCTTTTTCTTCTTCATTTTCTTCGTTCTGTCTTTCTCTTTGAGCTATCTCGTTAGACAGTGCTATTTTATTACTAGCCCATTTCTGTAACATGAAACCTCCTTCCTTCAATAAAGCTTTCATTTCTTGGTATAGTTTTAGCCCTTCTTCTATCGTTTGACAACCGGTCATCAGATCGTCCATATAAAATTCGTGATCTACTCGTGTTGCAGCCATGGGATACTTCGCCTTGTTATCATACGCTACTTGATTCAGCGTCTTTACTGCCAAGTAGGGCGCCGAGGCCGTGCCGAAGGTTACCGTAAGTAGCTTATAGTCCTGGATTTCTTTTTCAGGATCTTCTCGCCATACTATGCGTTGGAAGTCTGCATCCTCTTCAGTTACCCTAACCATGCGGTACATTTTGACTATGTCCGCCACTAAACATACAGGGTACTGTCTCCAACACATGATGATGTGACGCAAGTCTGGCTGCAAGGTAGGTCCAACCATTAGCAAGTCGTTAAGTGAAATTCCTTTCTCATTTTTGCAGGATGCATCAAATACAACTCTTACCTTGGTCGTGCTTTTGTCTTCGCGGATCACTGCGTGATGTGGCAAGTATGTAGCTTCCTTTCGTTTGCTGTCAGGTTTTGTTACAGGTACCATGTGGCCTAGTTGTTCGTATTCCTTTATCACTTCTGTATATCTAGCTTTAAGTGTTTGGTCTTTTCCAAGTTTTCTTTCTAAACTGTGCAGCCTCTTAATTGCAATCTCACGTGAACTTCCTTTGCAGATACTGTCGTTAACGCGGAATGGCAACTTCACCACATATCTGCCCTCTGCGTCTCTCGTAGTCGTGGATGCAAAATGGTCTTCGCACGTTTGTTCTTCTTCTGTAAACCGTTTACTGGAAACTGATGGCTCGACTTCCATCTCCCAGAAGCGTTTCAATAGTTCGTCTTCATTGACCTTTGTGTGTAAAACTGTTACGCTGGCGTTTTCAGTCGCCGAACCTACTGGACCAGACAGAATCCACCCTAGTGTGGTGCACTGCGCTACTGGAGTACCTTTAGGCCCTCTTAGCACTCCTTCCTTCAGTATCTGGCTATAAACTTCGGCTCCCAAAAGCATATCAATTTTGTTGGGTGAACTATAAGTTGGATCGGCCAACGTGATCTGCTGTAACTCCAACCATTTTGGAATTACTACTTTCTTGCCAGGTAGATAAGTGGTAATCTTGTTTAAAACATACGCCTTCAACACAAGACTGAAGGTAGGATCGGTTAGCGATTGAACTTTTAATTGAACCATATACTTAGACACTACCGATGTCTGATCGCCACCTAATCCTGATATTGATCCTTTGATGGGAATTTTCTTTATCCCCAGGGCTTGCACTACTGCTTCGGTGATAAATGAAGCTTGTGAGCCTTGGTCTAATAACGCTCGAATCACCTGACAGTTACCTGTTTTCGACTCGGCCTTGACTAAAGCTGTGGCTAACAATACCTCTTCTCTAACTATTTCTTTCGTGAAACAGCTAACTATAGGCGTGGTTTCGTTTGAAGTATTATCTGTCGCGATATGTGTGGCTTCCCCCGAAACATCTTCAACTGCTTGAGCTGCGTTCTTCGACTGAGCAGTTGACGCTGGACCATCCCTTGGGTGAAGTAAGGAATGATGCTTTCTATTACAAATTCTACAACTAGTGGCTTTTCGGCAGAATTTTACAGAGTGATTACTTCCTAAACAGTTGTAGCATATTCGATTATTGGTTACAAATTCATGTCTATTGGTATAATCCTCACTTGCAAACTTTTTACAAAAACACAATTTGTGTGGCTCGGTACAGAACTCGCATTCTAATGCGAGTGCATTAGTTACATGTAGTACGTTTGCTTTGTTGTAGCTACTATTTGCAGGTTTTCCGTAAGCAATTGGAGCCATATTAGCACTTCTCGGATCTATGAATTCTAGAGCTCTGTACCTGCTCGTTAAAAAATCTTTAAATTGCTTGAATGTTGGCAAATCATCTGAGGCTGCGTTAGTCGCAACATTAAGCTCCCATTGTTTACGTGATTCAGGATCCAATTTCAACGTCAACAGATGAATTACTATAATGTCCCATGTGGAAACATCGATGCCTAAATTAGACAGCGCACTCAAACAATCTGTTGACGTGTCTATCAGATCCTTCAGAAACCCTGGAGACTCGGTAGTTGCACTCCTCTGACTTAATAACCTTTTTAGAATACAATGCGATAAATACTTTTTGTTATTGTATCTTTGCTCTAATTGACTCCAGCACCGATTATAATTTGTCTCTGATACGGGTATATTACGCAGTAACTGCTCTGCTTCTCCTGTGAGATAACTCTTTAAATATTGCATTTTTTGCACATTATCTAACGAGTCATTGTTGTGGATCATGGATAAAAATAAATCCCTAAATGTTGTCCACTCGTGATATTTGCCAGAAAAGCTAGGGATACATAATTTAGGAAGTTTAACTACATTGGTTTTATATGACGTATTATGTTCGTCATTGCACACTGACTGACTCTGTTTAGAACCCGTAAATTGAATTAAAATATCCTTCAGTTCGCATTTGTAGTCAATATATTCTTCCTCTGTTTTGTCGTAAGTTTCCCCAGACATATAGGACTTTGCTTTTAAAGATGTAAGATCAGCAGTTTGCAACAGTTCCTTATGCCCCTGTTTAAATTCGGACCAAAGCTCTTCTAAGGTTTCTAACCTACTTTCCATATGATGCTTAGTTTTGCGTTCTTTGGAAGTCTTTTTAAAATTAACTCTCGCTTTAAATATACGACTAGACACGTCATCTTGGTAAACAAGCAAAGGATCCATTATAGATTCAATCTAAACACTCACTAACAAAACAAATTTCAAATGTAAATGCTGACTTTTGTGATCCAAAAAAACACTTAGAATAATCACGGTCACAAATGGCAAAAATTTTACAAGTGTTTGGAACTTTACCACACTGCAAAATCGGGCGTGGATTCCCCGTTCCAACAGGATTTCGCTTATAATTCTAAGTTAGTATTTAATACAATTTATTCTATGTTAATATCCGATACAAATTCACCCAGAAAATATTCTATGTTAATAACTATGATGAATTTTTTCCAAGTCGATGTAAACAACCGATTTGTACAAGTTAATTGTTTCTTCTCAATAAAGTTCAAAATCTCGTTGGAAATCCTCAGTTACTTGATGTTCACTAGGTTGAAACTCGCCTGCGATTATTCATGAAAAAAGTACTCACGTTTTGCACTTCACTCACTCGTACGTAAATATGTGACGTCACTCCTCGCTGGGCTTCCTTACGGCGACTACTTGTGCCGTCTGCTAACTGCTTGGCTCCGGTGGCGCCACTTGCGCCCTCCACTGTTGCCTGTCGTATCGGCTTCAAAAATAGTAGGTTCCCGCTACTCGCCGCTAGATGGCGCTGGCAACCTTAGTTAGCAGCGATACTTCCCGGCCTTTTTAACAGCGATCCACTGCTACTGGGCACGGGGCGAAGAGTGTAGTTACACTGAACTACCAAAAAAGCCACCACAAAGGCTATCCGATTCGTATGGACCATGTACAATTTCTGCACTAAGGTTTCGAAAGGGAATGCACGAATTAAACACCGGTTTTAGAACAAAACGACGTATGTATAATTGTACTTCAAAATCTCCACACAATTCTCCATATGACATAAAATCTTTAAACACCTTACTAAACTACGGGAAACAAACGCTTGCGCGTTGTACAAATAGGCTCGCAGCTAACAGCGCCATCTGTCGGGTAATTGAGTAAACCGCCCATTATACATCATTTTATACAGCTAGTGATGTGGATACCACGCCCGTTACTAAATACTAGACTAGACGCACCTGTAAGGGTTCCCCAGCGGCGTGAACAATACGGCTACAGCTGCGACTATATATCTGGAGTGCTAGCAGGGCAAAGACTAGTCGGTGCGGTTTCCGCGCCACGGCTGCTACCGCTAGTAACCAGCATGCTGCTGCTAGTGCTAGCGATGCGGATACTACGCCCGTTACTAACTACTAGACTAGACGCACCTGTAAGGGTTCCCCAGCGGTGTGAACAGTACGGCAACAGTCGTGACTAGCTGGAGTGCTAGCAGAGCAAAGGCTAGTCGATGCGGTTTCCGCGCCACGGCCGCTAGCGGTAGTAACCAGTATGCCGCTGCTAGTGCTAGCGATGCGGATACTACGCCCGTTACTATCTACTAGACTAGACGCACCTGTAAGGGTTCCCCAGCGGTGTGAACAATACGGCTACAGCTGCGACTATATATCTGGAGTGCTAGCAGGGCAAAGACTAGTCGGTGCGGTTTTCGCGCCACGGCCGCTAGCGGTAGTAACCAGCATGCCGCTGCTAGTGCTAGCGATGCGGATACTACGCTCATAACTAACTACTAGACTAGACGCACCTGTAAGGGTTCCCCAGCGGTGTGAACAGTACGGCAACAGTCGTGACTAGCTGGAGTGCTAGCAGAGCAAAGGCTAGTCGGTGTAGTTTCCTGCGCCACGGCCGCTAGCGGTAGTAACCAGCATGCCGCTGCTAGCGCTAGCGATGCGGATACTACGCCCATCACTAACTACTAGACTAGACGCACCTGTAAGGGTTCCCCAGCGGTGTGAACAGTACGGCAACAGTCGTGACTAGCTGGAGTGCTAGCAGAGCAAAGGCTAGTCGGTGTAGTTTCCTGTGCCACGGCCGCTAGCGGTAGTAACCAGCATGCCGCTGCTAGCGCTAGCGATGAGGATACTACGCCCATCAACTACTAGACTAGACGCACCTGTAAGGGTTCCCCAGCGGTGTGAACAGTACGGCAACAGCAGTGACTAGCTGGAGTGCTAGCAGAGCAAAGGCTAGTCGGTGTGGTTTCCTGTGCCACGGCCGCTAGCGGTAGTAACCAGCATGCCGCTGCTAGCGCTAGCGATGCGGATACTACGCCCATCAACTACTAGACTAGACGCACCTGTAAGGGTTCCCCAGCGGTGTGAACAGTACGGCAACAGCAGTGACTAGCTGGAGTGCTAGCAGAGCAAAGGCTAGTCGGTGCGGTTTCCGCGCCACGGCCGCTAGCGGTAGTAACCAGCATGTCGCTGCTAGCGCTAGCGATGCGGATACTACGCCCATCACTATCTGCGAGACCAAACTACGCGTTAGCAATGCGATAGTGTTAGGATATACTATTAAGATCATGCGCGGGAGGCTATTTCTCCATACCAAACGTAATCCAAAGAAAGAAAGAAAGAAGATATTTATTCACTACACAAAAGACACAAAGGGGGGGTTAGACTAATACATATATATACGGTCAGAAAAGTAATGTGCCGTATTCGATAATTGGGCACATCGATAAACTAGGGTCGTTTGTCAACATCGACATTTTAACTCGTTGATAAATTGCCGACATATTTAATCATAAACATAAAACGCCGCCGGCGGACAGCCCGACCGTCCATAGTTAGAAGCGTGTTGTATTGTACTGACGTCGTGCGGCACGGGCCCCGAGCGGCCCATGATGGGCACGAGCATGGCGAGCGCGTCCAGCGCCACGTAGCCGGTCTGCAGCGCCGGCAGCGCGGCGCCGGCGGCCCCGCACGCGCGCGCCGCGCCGCCGCGCGCGCCCGCCGCGTGCGCCAGCGTGCCGGCGGCGGACAGCCCGCCCGTCCATAGTTAGAAGCGTGTTGTATTGTACTGACGTCGTGCGGCACGGGCCCCGAGCGGCCCATGATGGGCACGAGCATGGCGAGCGCGTCCAGCGCCACGTAGCCGGTCTGCAGCGCCGGCAGCGCGGCGCCGGCGGCCCCGCACGCGCGCGCCGCGCCGCCGCGCGCGCCCGCCGCGTGCGCCAGCGTGCCGGCGGCGGACAGCCCGCCCGTCCATAGTTAGAAGCGTGTTGTATTGTACTGACGTCGTGCGGCACGGGCCCCGAGCGGCCCATGATGGGCACGAGCATGGCGAGCGCGTCCAGCGCCACGTAGCCGGTCTGCAGCGCCGGCAGCGCGGCGCCGGCGGCCCCGCACGCGCGCGCCGCGCCGCCGCGCGCGCCCGCCGCGTGCGCCAGCGTGCCGGCGGCGGACAGCCCGCCCGTCCATAGTTAGAAGCGTGTTGTATTGTACTGACGTCGTGCGGCACGGGCCCCGAGCGGCCCATGATGGGCACGAGCATGGCGAGCGCGTCCAGCGCCACGTAGCCGGTCTGCAGCGCCGGCAGCGCGGCGCCGGCGGCCCCGCACGCGCGCGCCGCGCCGCCGCGCGCGCCCGCCGCGTGCGCCAGCGTGCCGGCGGCGGACAGCCCGCCCGTCCATAGTTAGAAGCGTGTTGTATTGTACTGACGTCGTGCGGCACGGGCCCCGAGCGGCCCATGATGGGCACGAGCATGGCGAGCGCGTCCAGCGCCACGTAGCCGGTCTGCAGCGCCGGCAGCGCGGCGCCGGCGGCCCCGCACGCGCGCGCCGCGCCGCCGCGCGCGCCCGCCGCGTGCGCCAGCGTGCCGGCGGCGGACAGCCCGCCCGTCCACAGTTAGAAGCGTGTTGTATTGTACTGACGTCGTGCGGCACGGGCCCCGAGCGGCCCATGATGGGCACGAGCATGGCGAGCGCGTCCAGCGCCACGTAGCCGGTCTGCAGCGCCGGCAGCGCGGCGCCGGCGGCCCCGCACGCGCGCGCCCGCCGCGTGCGCCAGCGTGCCGGCGGCGGACAGCCCGCCCGTCCACAGTTAGAAGCGTGTTGTATTGTACTGACGTCGTGCGGCACGGGCCCCGAGCGGCCCATGATGGGCACGAGCATGGCGAGCGCGTCCAGCGCCACGTAGCCGGTCTGCAGCGCCGGCAGCGCGGCGCCGGCGGCCCCGCACGCGCGCGCCGCGCCGCCGCGCGCGCCCGCCGCGTGCGCCAGCGTGCCGGCGGCGGACAGCCCGACCGTCCATAGTTAGAAGCGTGTTGTATTGTACTGACGTCGTGCGGCACGGGCCCCGAGCGGCCCATGATGGGCACGAGCATGGCGAGCGCGTCCAGCGCCACGTAGCCGGTCTGCAGCGCCGGCAGCGCGGCGCCGGCGGCCCCGCACGCGCGCGCCGCGCCGCCGCGCGCGCCCGCCGCGTGCGCCAGCGTGCCGGCGGCGGACAGCCCGCCCGTCCACAGTTAGAAGCGTGTTGTATTGTACTGACGTCGTGCGGCACGGGCCCCGAGCGGCCCATGATGGGCACGAGCATGGCGAGCGCGTCCAGCGCCACGTAGCCGGTCTGCAGCGCCGGCAGCGCGGCGCCGGCGGCCCCGCACGCGCGCGCCGCGCCGCCGCGCGCGCCCGCCGCGTGCGCCAGCGTGCCGGCGGCGGACAGCCCGCCCGTCCATAGTTAGAAGCGTGTTGTATTGTACTGACGTCGTGCGGCACGGGCCCCGAGCGGCCCATGATGGGCACGAGCATGGCGAGCGCGTCCAGCGCCACGTAGCCGGTCTGCAGCGCCGGCAGCGCGGCGCCGGCGGCCCCGCACGCGCGCGCCGCGCCGCCGCGCGCGCCCGCCGCGTGCGCCAGCGTGCCGGCGGCGGACAGCCCGCCCGTCCATAGTTAGAAGCGTGTTGTATTGTACTGACGTCGTGCGGCACGGGCCCCGAGCGGCCCATGATGGGCACGAGCATGGCGAGCGCGTCCAGCGCCACGTAGCCGGTCTGCAGCGCCGGCAGCGCGGCGCCGGCGGCCCCGCACGCGCGCGCCGCGCCGCCGCGCGCGCCCGCCGCGTGCGCCAGCGTGCCGGCGGCGGACAGCCCGCCCGTCCATAGTTAGAAGCGTGTTGTATTGTACTGACGTCGTGCGGCACGGGCCCCGAGCGGCCCATGATGGGCACGAGCATGGCGAGCGCGTCCAGCGCCACGTAGCCGGTCTGCAGCGCCGGCAGCGCGGCGCCGGCGGCCCCGCACGCGCGCGCCGCGCCGCCGCGCGCGCCCGCCGCGTGCGCCAGCGTGCCGGCGGCGGACAGCCCGCCCGTCCATAGTTAGAAGCGTGTTGTATTGTACTGACGTCGTGCGGCACGGGCCCCGAGCGGCCCATGATGGGCACGAGCATGGCGAGCGCGTCCAGCGCCACGTAGCCGGTCTGCAGCGCCGGCAGCGCGGCGCCGGCGGCCCCGCACGCGCGCGCCGCGCCGCCGCGCGCGCCCGCCGCGTGCGCCAGCGTGCCGGCGGCGGACAGCCCGCCCGTCCATAGTTAGAAGCGTGTTGTATTGTACTGACGTCGTGCGGCACGGGCCCCGAGCGGCCCATGATGGGCACGAGCATGGCGAGCGCGTCCAGCGCCACGTAGCCGGTCTGCAGCGCCGGCAGCGCGGCGCCGGCGGCCCCGCACGCGCGCGCCGCGCCGCCGCGCGCGCCCGCCGCGTGCGCCAGCGTGCCGGCGGCGGACAGCCCGCCCGTCCATAGTTAGAAGCGTGTTGTATTGTACTGACGTCGTGCGGCACGGGCCCCGAGCGGCCCATGATGGGCACGAGCATGGCGAGCGCGTCCAGCGCCACGTAGCCGGTCTGCAGCGCCGGCAGCGCGGCGCCGGCGGCCCCGCACGCGCGCGCCGCGCCGCCGCGCGCGCCCGCCGCGTGCGCCAGCGTGCCGGCGGCGGACAGCCCGACCGTCCATAGTGCCGGGATGAACCTGGACGAACATTCCTGTTACTACTCTATCATACTTCAAACGAAGGCAAACAAAAAACGACCTCGCAGTCTGACTACGAACCGGGGACTGTTTTCGGTTACGGTTTTACCGATATGGAACCGGTATTCCATTACGATATCGTAATGCTGTGAAGGTTACCGTTACCGCGCCAACATAACGGTTAAGGTAACCTTTTTATAATATCGGTTTCTGTTTTGCGTTTTAAAGGTTACCGAAACCTTTATATACAGGTTCGAAACCGGTATTATAAAGGTTACCGAAAAATACAAGCGAGCTGACAACATCGCCTACCGCGCCGGTTCATTCATTAATTGCGTCATTTGCGTCTGCCTGCAACTCTGTGTAGGTACCTAAGTATTTTGGTCGCGATAATCACGTGATAAAGATAAACGACAAAATAAAGTGTCCTTAACTAAAATTTTTGAAAACTTTTTTATTTGGATTAAGTTAACGTAATTACTTGATTGATTACGGGTTCAAATTATATTAAGTCCCTTACGTATGAAATTGGCGTTTGGGTGGCGTACTGGCAACTTTGGTTCAAAATATTTAGCGTTCGGCTAGGAATTCCAAATTCAAATTTATTTCATATTTAAGACCATGTATTTGTGTAATCGATTTTCGAAATTTATTTGTTATCACGTCATTTGTTTTTCTTTGATCTCTGTTCACAATATGGAGAACTTAAAATATCGCTATATTTACGAATATGATTTCCACTTCGCCACCAGTGCTGCAGAAACGGCTCGTAGGATTAACAATGCGTATCGGGAAGCTACTGCCAAATGCGAAATGGAAATTTTGACCTACAGTATAAGCCTACCTTCTACCTTCGAGATAGCAAAAGAGCATAGATAGACAGGTATCTACTTTGATTAAATAAAAATATAGTTTCATAAAAAAAAATCGTTTTCATTTTTGCGATGTAAAACGCCAATTTCATATGTGAGGACCTAATATTTAAACATGTTTTAGAGTATAGCGCATCGTACTCACGTTGCTGTTTCATGGAATCAGACTCCGATGGGAATAAGATATTTAGGGCGGTAAAACAAAGAATGTCTCAGAACTCCATGCGATCGGAGGCTTTCTTTATTATCGTCCGTGATGAGTACACACTTTTACTTTTCTCCCTGGCCAGAAAGTGGGATTTTCCTAGCGTGTGGAAGTTGCTACTTTAAGGCCAGGTATGACATAAAAGTACATTACTTGCCTAGGGCGGTAAAACAAAGGATGTCTCAGATCACAGGTAAATGACGCCCGAACCGGAGGCAAGGGCGATAAATATCCGATATGAGGCTTTCTTTTTACGTCCGAAATGGGCAATCTTTGAATGCTATATTATTTATTTTTTCACCACAATGTACACAGTTCTGACAACAAAATTATCTTATCTTATCTTTATTACCGCCCGTGGTGAGTACAACATTATACGTCTCTCCCTGGCCAGAAAGTGGAATTTTCCTAGCGTGTGATAATTGCCAGGCCCCGTAGCATGGTTGGCCTTGTCACGCGATAGGTGATAGGATAGAGCGTGCGTCACTGGCTGACACCGTTCGATAGAACGAGACGACGCCCCTATCTTGTCACTTGTCGCGTGATAAGGCCAACAATGCTACGGCTCCTGGTATGACGTAATAGTACATTACTTACCTATGGCGGTAAAACAAAGAATCCCCCCCCCCCCCCCCACTCACCCAATAAAATCAAACAAAACGGCAGCGCCGGCGGTTTGGCAACGACGCCAAAATCGAAATAAAGGTAACCTTTAAAAAGCGGTTACCGGAACAAATAAAGGTTACCTTTACATTTCGATATCGGAATATAAAGGTTCCGATATCGAAACCGCTATTTTACAACCTATATGACGTCATATCGGTAACCAAATATAAAGCTTTTTTTCGGTTATGCAACTTATGCAGTCCCTGTTTCGAACGTACTTATCCTCATTGCGTTTAAAACACTATCTAATGTACATTGTATAGTTATCACACCTGGTTTTTCTGCGCTCGAAGTCAGCCGCCTCACTTTCTTGGCCTCATTTAATTGATAAAAAATTGCGTAAAACTTTATGGCATTTCCGATTCTAAAATAGACGACTTACTCAATTCAATTCAATTCAATTTCATTTATTCAAAATAAATTCATGGTGAACACTTTTTGAATGTCAAGTTTTTACATAACTACATAGTTTTATATTATTATAAATTATTATAAATTAAATATAAATTATACATTAAGTAATGTCATTGACATTTGTCCATATCTCCTTATCTGGTAAATATTCGTCCAATCTGTAATAAGCTTTATTTTTCAAAGATGTCTTTACAAAGGACTTAAATTTATTTTCAGACATGTCTAAAACATGATCTGGTAACTTGTTGTAGTAGCGTGTACAGAGCCCCACAAATGACTTTTGAACTTTACTTAACCTAGTACTTACTGCTACCAATTTGAATTTATTCCTAGTATTTATCTTATGAATGTCACATCCTTTACGAAATAATTCTTGATTCTTCCTAACATACATAATATTTTCATAAATATATTGACTTGGCACGGTCATAATCCCAATAGTTTTAAATAATTCTCTTAGGGAGTCACGGCTTTTCAAGCCATATATCGCTCGGATTGCACGTTTTTGTAAAACAAAAATAGTGTCAACATCGGCAGCTCTACCCCATAACAAAATACCGTAGCACATGACGCTATGAAAGTAACTAAAGTAAACTAACCTCGCCGTAGCTATGTCAGTGAGCAGTCTTATCTTTTTCACGGCGTACACTGCCGAACTTAATTTTTTCGAAAGAGCAGTAATATGAGAACCCCATTGTAGTTTCGAGTCTACTGTTATCCCCAAGAAAACTGTACTTTCGACAACATTTAAAGTCTCATCGTTAATGTTTACTCCCTGTATAAGATGTTTAACATTGGGTAGCTTAAAGTGTACACATTTTGTCTTTTTTGCATTAAGTACAAGGTTGTTGGCAGTAAACCATTCATGAGTCAATCGAAGAGCATTATTTATATTAGCTACTGTCGGAGATGACCTGTTAATTTTAAAAATAAGTGAAGTGTCGTCTGCGAATAGCACAACTTTAGACACATGTTCCACCATAAATGGTAGGTCATTTATATAGGTCAAAAAAAGAAGAGGGCCCAGTATTGACCCTTGGGGAACACCAATTTTAACGGTGGACCCTGCTGACCGAGTTCCATTCACCAGCACTTGTTGAACTCTACCTGATAAATAAGACTGTATCAATGCCAGAGCTTTTCCTTTAATACCGTAGTGATCAAGTTTAGTCAGCAAAGTCAGATGGTCTACGCAATCGAACGCCTTCGATAAGTCACAGAAAATAGCGATCGCGTCTTTCTTTTCTTCCCAAGCCTCGAAAACATTCTTAACCAAACTAATTCCCGCGTCAGTTGTAGATCTCCCTCTTGTAAAGCCATATTGCTGAGGATGAAATAATTTATTAATATTAAAGTGCTCAAGAAGTTGAGCCATTACAATTTTCTCGAAAACTTTGCTAAGCACTGGCAAGACGGATACCGGTCTATAGTTACCAGGATCCTTGTTGTCGCCAGCTTTGAATAATGGTAATACTTTACTTTCCTTCATCAGATCAGGAAAGGTGCCTTCGTCAATACATTTATTAAATAGTAGAGCCAGATAAGGTGCTAGGGTGACTATGACGGCAGTACATACCTTCACCGACATACCCCACAAGTCTTCAGTAGATTTGATTTTTATACGCTTAAAGGTTCTCAGGATGGTTTCAGCGTTGACGTAAACAAATTCAAATTTAGTTTCACATCGTTGTATATGCTCAATAAGTAGTGCATTGGCCTTGTTACAAGACGAATTTAGACCTTCAGTAGTAATTAGCGGAATGTTTGTAAAAAATGATTCAAATTCTTGGGCTACTTCTATGTCTGAACTGATTGGTCCATTACTTGGAAGTAATTAATGTAATTTTTTTATTTCGAGGTTTATTTTTCCCGATTTCGGTTTTAATGACTTTCCAAATAGTCTTAATTTTATCAGTAGCCGTTTTAATTTTATCAAAAATAAAATTAGCTTTCGCTGCCCTACATACTTTTTTAAACATTTTTGAGTAACGTCTGACATAGTCCTTAAAGTTCTCAGAGTTGATTATATTCTTCTGTTCATAAAGTTCAAATAATCTCTTTCTACTTTTGCGAATGCCTAAAGTCGCCCAATCACTGAATTTAAACTTATGATTTACATATACTGTTTTGATTGGAAAACTTTTTTCGAATTCCACTATTAATTTTGAGAACAAGCTGCTATAGAGATCATTACTCGTGCAATTATCTACTACTGCTGTATCTTGGCGTAATAATTGCTCATGCAGTCTTTTATTAAATTGCTGTAAACGGTGTTGTGTTATTGGACGAGTTTTGATTTCTATGTCGGTTTCTAACTCTTTATGGTTAAATATGATTTCTTGACCAGAGTGGTCAGATCGTATTATGTTCACAATTTTTTGCGATGAAATGTCAAAATTTACAAATATGTTATCCAAGCAAGACGCTGTGGAGGTTGTCACTCTGGTCGGTTCGTAAAATACATTTTTTAAGTTAAAAGATCTGAAAAGATTTAATAATTTACAGCATAACACGTCATTGTCGTTTAAAATATTTACATTAAAATCTCCACATACTATATATTTTTTATTTGCTCTAGATACAACTGTCAGTACATCTTCCATTACTAATTCAAAAGTATTAAAATTTTGAATATTTGGTGGCCTGTACACGCTGATAATAATGTGTTCATCCAACTCTATACAAGACAATTCGATAATTCGTTCCACTGACATTCGCACTATGTCTTTACGCTCCTTACATTTAATATTCTTACGAACTAAAACGAGTGAACCACCGTGAATAGCGGTCTGTCGATTATATGAACTGGCTAAACAATAATTTTGATAGTTTAACATACATACTTCTTGATCTTTTTGCCAATGTTCCGTTAAACAAACGATGTCGTACTGAAATTTTTCAAGACATAGAGACGACTCTACGAGACGGTTACTACAAATCCGATAAATTATGACAAAGACAGCTGATTGGTTAAGATATTTTTCTCAAATGCTCGGAAAGCGCCGCGTTTTGTTTGAAAAACGAACACGCGAAGTGCCTATTTTTCAACCGCCAAAATGTAAAAAGTTAAATCTCTTCCCTGCCTAGGAGTATAAACTTAATAAATAATAATCCATACAAAACCCATTATTTCCCGCTACGTAAATTTCTTTAATATCCTGATATCGCCATACTAAATCGGACGACTTAGGAAAAATCACATTCAGCCAAATAAAACAACCCGCGAACCGCGCGATTTTCATAGTGGTATATTTTTTTAATTTTTTCGCTCTTTATTGTTTATGGTCAGAAGAAAATGTAATTAAAAAGTTTAAAAACGTAACTAAATTCATTTATTTGAGATAATTGAAACATGAAATTAATTAAATGTGTTATAATTACTTGAAGAATCGCTGCGATTGTTCGAATCGTTGCTTCAACTGTACTACAAAAACATTGTTGGACAGTTTGTATTCATAGGCCTGTTCGTGCGACGTCCAACTAACCCGACCCCAGCTTTAAAGCCTGAATTCTGATCATCTTTTGCCATATTTCCGAGCAGTGGCGTGAAAAACTTCCTACCCTCGTATCTTTGATGCCTACAATACTATACATTTATTATATATAACAATACCATTATATTTGTCACCTAACATATATATTTGCCCATAAGTACCTACAACCAAACTATGGTCATAGTATAAATTAAATCAAAATAGGTACACGGTTTACACACATCATTACTGATACTCAAAATACATATTTATTCCGTTCCGACATAATATTATCATTAAAGCTTATTATATGTAAGGGTCTAACTGAAAACCAGCGTTGCGATGTAGGTTTATACCTACTTACTGCAACATTATGCTGAGTCTAGCCCCTTTTTAGCATCACACATTGTTATGCCTCGTATGTACGGTATACTGTATACCTATACAATTTATTAAAGTCTAATCTTAAGTCTGGTTTGTACACGTTTTGTTTAATATGTGATGTTGAATAAAGTTTTTCTATGTCTATGTCTATGTCAAAAATGAATACGTACCCAGATCGCAGCGCTTTCGCCGTACATAAAAGCAGCAAGCCAGCCCAGAAGAGACAGAGAGCGTCGCCGGCCAGTCGCGCGCGCGGCCAGCCGCGGAGCGTCGGCCCCACGGCCCTCGTCAGCCGCAGCGTGGCCAGCCAGCTCACTGCCACCGCTGACGAGGCAATGGAGAGGTTATGATTATGACCATTCCTTTTACTGCATGGTCCTATGATACTCAGGACAAGCTATGGTATAGTACATTGTTGAAGAGGCTAGAAAGTAAGCAATAGATGGACGAGTTAGTTCGAGGCCCGACGCGTAGCGGAGGCCCTCGAAAGTACGAGTCCAGCTATTGCCCTTTCGGCCGAGGCTTAACATAGTGCTTTTCACGCCTACTGCGAGGAAATTGCAAATAATTGTAATTTAAAATCAAAATTAAGTATCTAATTGAAGATCATAATACTAAACAGGCTCGCTTGCCTCGCGCCCGGCGCGGAGGAGGGGGAACGGGCGCACGCACGCCGGCCGACCGCTGCCCTGTGATTGGTCGATTGCTGTTCAAACTGTCCAACAATAACATTGTTGGACAGTTTGAAGTCATAGATGGCCTGTTCGTGCGACGTCCAACTAACTCCAGCTTTGAAACCTGAATTCTGACCATCTTTTGCCACATTTCCGAGCAGTGGCGTGTAAATAATAATACCACGTCCGAGCGAGATGGTAGCATACAAATCTCGCTCGATAAACAGAAGAAGACATTTATTCACTACACAAAAGACATAAAGAGATAAAGGGAGTAGACATACAATACAATTGACACATATTGTGTGTCTTCGCGGCAGTGAAACGGTCGCTGTCTCAGCATTGTGCGCAGGTGTCAGACATACACTTACAGCGCTGGTTTTCAGACAGTACCGCAAGTGGCCCACGGAACGCAACACAGCATTAGATAAAAAGTAAGTAGACACATGATAAATAAATAATTGATGTAAAATATTGTTTTTTTTTAATATATATATATATATAATACAGTAGCACGACGGGATGAAAAACACAAAGCATAAAACGCGACACGGTTGGGATGTTAAAAGGTGTTAAAAGTAAAAAGTTGTTCATAGTTCCATTATTTGTTGTCATAAGCATATGTATTCAACTGTCGCCGTATTCTTTATTTTATAACTGCGTTTTAAATAAAGTCTCTGTTTTGTAATAGTTATGTTTTGTAAATTATGTAATAAAGGTAAATTATTAGACACGTGTGAAATAATAATTTTCTTACTCGTCGACTTTAATGTTTGAATTAAGATTTCGAACTTACACCAAAATATAATCACATACTTTTTTTTCTATGAAGCTCCCGACTCAACTATAATAATTATTATACAACACTTTAGACAACTATAATGAATTTGATCAATCACGTGGTGCCTTTACTGTACTATAATGAATTTGACCAATAGAACGTCGCCGCGGACACAGAACAAAAGACATCAACGAACGCTGAGCCGGTGGGCTGCACTTCGTTTCAGCAGGGCTTAGGTTTTTAATAGATACGAAGTTAGTTTAATTATTTCAGTTGACACGTAGATAAATTATTGTATGCAATAGATTTTAAGAGCCCTCATTGTGTAACGATTGTATAAAATAATATGTGAGCAAAGCGCAAGAGATTAAAGTGTTAGTGTTATGTTATAATGTAATATATAATATGATCCTGGTGGATATAAATAAATGATTTTATGATAGTGATTTGTTAGAGTTACCTGGCACTGCGTACAGTGGTGCCAACAGCCACGGGCGGCTGTAGAACGCGAGCGCGGCGCCCGCGTGGACGACTGCCCCCGACGCCGCCGCCCAGCCCAGCCCGCACAACGCGCCGCCGACGCCACGCATCAGCGTTGTGAGAACTAGTCGCCACCATTCGCTGCGCTTCATGTACACTGTAACGTAATAGCAGTTTATGCAACTGACACATAATGAGAGACCTTAAAACACGAGCGTGGTTTTATGAAACGAGCGTCAGCGTGATCGCACACAGTTGGCACAGGCTACTCACACTCCCCCTCGAGGGTGAGTGTGAGCCGCGCCTTGCCGGGGCGGGGGGGCTTAGTAACCGTGGACTGCAACCCACGGCGAAGCTAAGAGGCACCCAGGGCCGGCCTGTGTGGGCCTGCTGGCTGGCCCGAGGAGGGCGCTCCTAACGGGCTTGTGCACTGCCCGCTTAGGCAGCCGCGGAAGCGGCATTGGTGGGGCCGCAGAGGAAGAGGAATGCCGGTATTACGGTGCGCCGCTTTCCCTATCCTCTGCGGCCGAGGCGTGGTCGGTGGCGGAACCACAGACCTGATCCGCCACCGGGTGCTGGAATTTCCTACACCCATGATCTCCTTGTAGCGGACTCAGGGGGGTCCGCTACTTAACAGGTGGAGATCGAGGAGGCAGGCGCGCCAAAACATCTGGCGTGCCTCTCGTGGAGGGCCTTCGGGCGTCCGCGAGGGAGCCACTTGTGGGTGGCTGCCGCCGGCGGGGTCGCGGATGTGTGCGCAAGCGTTCCCGTGACCTCGCCACGTGGCGGCGAGGCGGCAAGTGGGGGGTTTTTAGTGGGTATACCGTGAGTCTCATCAGCTTATACGGGAGTCCCACATAACCACTCGGGTCACCCCCTGCACCCGGGTGGTATGCGTAACGCATTTTCCCCCTAAACAAAAAAAAAAAAAAGTCTACTCACACTGCTCCCTGGCCAGGCCCGCGTGTAGTTGTATCCTCAACGCGGCGGCCGCCACCGCGAGCGCGGCCGCGGCCGCGGCCGCATTAGCGCGCAGTAGCACCACTCCTACGCCCAGCACGTCGAAGAACACTGGCTGGCCTGCTGTGCGCTCCACTTTGCGGGACAGGCGGCCGCTTTGGAGTAGCCCTGTCAAATAGAACCGTTATCGCCATAATATTTGCTGGTTAGAAAAGAAACACGGCATCGCCATTTCTAAGTTGAACTTGGCCTAGGTTCAGTGTTTTATAGATAGATAGATAAATAATTTATTTGGCATTTTGCAACAAAAAAGTAAACAAAAAAAAGAAGTAGAGAGGAAAAGATAAAAGAACAAGTAAAAACAATTATGCCAAAAAGGTACTAGCTCAGATTTGCTTTGCTCGCGTGAGCACTGATATTCTACTAGTTCCTACCTCAGGTCACGAATCACGATGCAGGTGGAATATAAAAAAAAACAAAAGCTTGCATTATTTGCAAGCTTGCATTGAATAAATAAATAAAATAGGTCTGTGTGATACTAAACATGACAAAATTACAAAGTTTATATTCTGATTTAGTCTACAAATCTGCATATTATTATTAGCTTGTGAAATATAAAGAATGAAGCGATAAAGGATGTTTAGCCCAAGGAGCTTTGGCAACCGGGATATTTTTCGAATAGATTTTCTTAAGTGGCAGTGGGCGGGGCACATTGCACGTAGAACCAATGGCCGTTGGGGCGCAAAGGTTCTCGAGTGGCGCCCACGTACCGGCGCGGCGCGGCGTGGGTAGGCCCCCCACAAGGTGGACTGATGACCTGGTAAAGGTCGCTGGAGTCCGCTGGATGTGGGTGGCGCAGGACCGGTCATTGTGGCACTCTTTGGGGGAGGCCTATGTCCAGCAGTGGACGTCTTTGGGCTGATATGATGATGATGAGATTTCCTTGCGGAAGCGTCGTGATTTATATTAAGTTAAGGGACTTTTGGGAACAAGGCTAAGTGGGACGCTATGCGACAGAGGTATTTGCAAAAGGGACAAAAAGGCATTTTACTAATAGGATTATATTTTAGCACATTCCTTGGTGGCAAAGAAACGCCGTAAAACAATCAATCATAGAATCGGTAAGAAACAAAGTTTTATAGACAATTTTTTTCCATAAACTAACCTATTATGTTGTAAAAGAGAAAGAAGTACGTACCTTTGGCGAGAGCGAGCACGTTGTCCCCGGTTCGCTGCAGAGCCGAAGGCGGCGCGCGATCCGCCGTGTCCAGCCGCGTGTGGTACACGTAGCCGTTAGAGCTCCACGCCAGGTCCACGCCTGCAGAATACGTCACGTCACGTCACGTCATTCGTGGACAAACGGGGTCCGAGGTAAAAAGTCAACCATACCTTATTCATGAAACTTAACAAACTTCTGGTTATAATGTATTTTGTCCCAATTCTCAAAAACTCAAATGTCAAACTTATAGTAGTTTTGTAACTAACCCAATATGGATCGAATGGTCTGAATTAAACGTATTTTCTTTTATAGACAAAGGCAAATAAATAGGCTTTCTACTGTAGCAATGTAATTTTAAAATTTTAGAAGACTCTGATACTGAAATGATATATTGTATACTGTTTTGAAAAAATGACACCTCGCCGAGTTTTTTACGTCGGTTCTTCCCGAGGCAGAGGTTTACTTTCCGAACCGGTGGTAGTTTATCGACATTCATAGGTGCATGTAATATGCCTAAATTGAAGAATAAATCACTTTGACTTTGACTTTGAAATGAATTTGAACGCCATTTTAGCCAAAATAGTTCTTCTTTCTTTATACCAATAAGGGTATTGATTTCGACGTACAAAATTATTCCTAAAGACTTAGAAATACTTCGAATATTAAGGGCTAAAGATGGATAAAGGGCACGTATATGTCTAAACTTCAAAATTCTTAATGTACAAATCAGCTGAAATTATGTTGCGTTCAAAAGAAATTTATATTGCAAAACAAACGCTAATGTCATGATAACTGTTCCAAGCCAAATTTTACTGAGATTTCTATCAAAGGATGTTTATGAAAGTATTTTCAAAATAATCATAAAATTCCTTACAACACGCATCACATAAGTTTTCGTTAGTGTACGACCGAAACGTGTTTTTTTACCGAAACCGAAGGTTCGGCTTTTGCTCAAGTTTCAGTCGAAACCAAAACTTTTGCAGACTTGTTAAAATCGTTGAAAAATTCCATAAAACCGCTTTTATACACATTCATTAACAATGTAACACCTGAAACTCGTAAAGGTTGTACAAAATAAAACAAGGGTTACTACAAGAGAAAATTTAATAAGTTAGCCGAACGCGACCCGAAGTATCATATCGTAAGTTTCGGCCCGACTGAAAGGTTCGGCCGTTTTTTAGCCGTAACTGAAACTACCTGATTTTTTGGCCGAAACTGGCCGAAACCGAAACGAGGGATCGGAACCGGTTTTTTCAAAAGTCCCCGAAGTAGTCTAATATTTTGAATTATTTTAGGCTTATAATGTAGGACTCTATCTTGTATTTAGGTAACATTTTCGTATTATTAGACAGCCTGATCAAAAATGATATTATAAACCAAAGAACGAAATTGAACAATATAAAACCGGTATTTTGTATGGTGAAAATACCGGTATTCGATCCCTGACCGAAACTATCAATCAATCAATCAATCAATCATTTATTGCAATATCACAAAAGTAGGTACAGATGTTTACTTAAAGCTACAGATCATTGTGAACCCTGTTGGGCACTGCAATATTAGGGAGAGGAGGACTTACTGAGCGTTTATATTATAATCTATCTTCTAAGTATTCATTTAGCGTGTAATAAGATTTAGTTAGTAATAGTTGCTTTATTTTATTTATGTACTTTTTATCGTCTTCTTCTTCTTTTATCGAGTCAGGTAACTTATTATAAATCTTAATGGACATTATTAATGGGCCTGAGGATAGCAGTGTCAGGTTGGTGGGTGGTTGAACGAGTCTATTCTTATAACGGATAGGTCGTGAAGAGGGAATGTCATCACGTTTTACATAGAACTCTTTATGTTTCCGTACAAACTTACATGTCTCAAAGATGTATATACTAGGAAGAGTTAATAATTTATGTTTTTTAAAATATGGTTTGCAGCTGTCAGTTTGCTTGATATTGACCAATATTCGTATTAGTTTTTTCTGGATGATGAAGACAGCAGGCGCGTCCGTGCTATTTCCCCAGAGCATAATGCCATACGTGAGCCATGCGTAAGCGTAGGCATAGTAAGTAGATAGCGCAGTTTCCAGGTTAGTGGATTTTTTAACTTCCCGAAGCGCGTAGACAAATTTTGACAATTTAGCTTTAATTTTGCTTATGTGGAATTTCCACGTAATATGCCTGTCTATATCAATGCCCAGTAATGTAAAACTTTGTACAATTTCTAGTTGGATGTTATTATATTTATAGTTGATACTTAGAGGGGTTTTCTGGTATGGGTGAAATGTCATGATTTTCGTTTTTGGGAAGTTTATTTCAAGGTTATGGTCTCTCATCCATGTAGTTATTTCGTTAAATACGGAATTGAGCTTTTCATTGATGTTTATGTCGTTTTGACAAGCTGTAATTAACGAAACATCGTCGGCAAATAGTACGCACGGTTCTTTCGTTACTTTTGGGAGGTCGTTGATGTATATAAGGAACAACAAACATCCTATAACACTACCTTGCGGTATAGAAGCATTTCTACGGCCGCCAATCATGTTTTTTTGGCAGAAACTGTCCGAAACCGAATCTTCGGTCGGACAATAGTTTTCTTCTCTGAAACCCGTCAAACCCCGCCGACACCGCTACGAATCTACAGTAGCTAACATCAGAGACTCAATCTCACCTGGCGCGTTCTGTATTCCTTAGGTTATCGGGTGTGGGCCCAGTACAAATAGGATACATTACTTGGTAAAATGGGTACCCCATACTTCCCGTACAGAAATGAATCTATTTTGGTTACACTCCACCATGTATCTTGAGATGTATGCTTTGAATTGTGCCCAAACAAAAAAGTCTAAACTAATATTGTAAAATGTACACAAACTCATACTTTCCAACATTAACACACATGCACTTATTTTATTTTAATATTTTAATTTTAGTAGCTAATTCATACTCAGTATTTTAGGTACCTACTAGTTATATGTTAAATTGAAACAGAAAACGTCAAAGATTGTTTTACTAATTGAACTGTTAATTTCTATCTTTTGATTTTATGTCTTATTTTGTCAAGTATTATTATTTACAATTGTATTGTACCTCTGATTAAAGAAGAGCGGTGCCTCTTAACACAGGTATAATTTACTTAAAAAGAGGCATCAAAAGTTATTTTGAAATTTGTAACAATTGTGGATGAATAAACATTTTTATTATTTATTATTATTATAATATTACAAAGAGGCCATGGACCTAAGATACTCGAGACAAGCTATGGTAATAATAAAACCACGTCCGAGCGAAATGGTAGCATACAAATCTCGATAAGTGTGACAGAAAGGGAAATATCATTCGTTGTCCTTGTCATAGTTCCACTTTTTTTATTTGCCACAACCGATTTAGTATGAAGTTGTGGCAAATAAACAACTACCCACCCAAATTAAGTTGTTTATAAGCCATCAGCCATTTTAAGACCAGTCCTTAATTTAGCTGCACAGAAGCCTTTCCGTCCCTCGTTGTGGCATCACGTATAGCCTGTCCTGAGTATCATAGGTCCATGGGTGTGATGGGTGACTTACCGGAGAGGTTGCCAAAGTCTCGGAACACCCTAAAGTCGGTGTCCGCGGGTATGACACCGCTCTCGAAGATCTCCTGCGCGAGCGACGACGCGAACGGGTGAGGAACTGATGCGGCGTATACCTACAATCGATTGTTATAAAAAAAATAAGTGGAATCAAAAGATTAAAAAAAAACCCGACTGCTTTTTAAGGTTCCGTACCTCAAAAGGAAAAAACGGAACCCTTATATCACTCGTGTGTCTGTCTGTCCGTCTGTCACAGCCGATTTGCTCCGAAACTACTGGACCGATTGAGTTGAAATTTGGTAAACATATGTAAATTGCTGACCCAAAGATGGACGCGTAAAGGGAATTAATGAATTCTGAACAAGGGGCCCACTTTTAGGGGGAAAACTGAAAAATGAAAAAAAAAAAGTTTCGCAAACTGTATTGTGTGACATATCAAATAAAAGATTTGTTGTAAGCATCTCGGATACATTTTTATAATTTTAGCAAAACAGATGTGAAGTAATTTAGGGAAAAAGACGAAAATTGACCATTCCCCTCCCTTATCTCCGAAACTACTAGGCTTAAAATTCTGAAAAAAATATGGAAAATAGTTCCTTGCCTAAAGATTACAGGAAAACTTATAAGAAGTTTGAGTATTCAAAGTAACGGGAAAATTCTCAATTTTTTTCGGAACCCTCACCACGCGAGTTTAACTCGCACTTGTCCCGTTTTTTTTTACAAATATAATAGCCTATGTCATTCCCACGATTAAGAGACACGTCATATGACGAAATCCGTCAAACGGTTTAGGCTGCAGGCCGTGCGAAAGAATAAGACATACATACATACGCCCGAAAAGCACAACCCTCTTTTCCTTCGGCAGTCGGGTAAAAAACGGCACGTACGGTAAGATTGTTACAAACTCGAGTCATCAAAGCCCTTCGGCGTCGGGCTTCTAATAGACTCTCGTTCGTAAATCATATCTTACCGTACTTGTGGCATAATGTACTATTACAAGTTTAATTGGTGGTTTCTGTGTTGCCTGTTAAGACTTAAAATTATAACTTTGAGCTTCTTCAAACGAGACATTGAGGTTCTGAGGTCTTCAAATACGAATCCAGATCATCATCGGGATCATGCTCGGAAAAGTGGGTCGCCATATTGAACTTTTTTTTTAATCCGATTTTGTCCTCAACCGATATCTGCCGGTCTAAGAGGTATCTGGAAACAGTGACGTCATACCTCCATGATCCAGGGGTCGTGCGGCCCCGCCTGGAACAACACCTCGCGGCCCCCCGCGCCGCAAGCTTCCACGTTTATGAACGCACGTACAGATGGCGCCCATTTGTGGGTTGTGATGAATGCGTGGGACGCCTGCAAAGTAAAAGAGCAGTTTTGTTATAGAATTAATTATATTCTAAAGTCAGCAGACTGACTTGGTAATAATGCCAAATACTTATTGGAAAAATTGGTAATAATTGGAAATACGAGGCGTTAAAAACCAGTGACAGCAAATTTCATGATTTTTGAATGACAATATCAAGTCAACTGCTAGTAGGGATCGGATACAGGTATTTTCACCATACAAAAATACCGGTATTATTTCGTTCTATTTCGTTCTTTTGTTTATGATATCATTTTTGATTGGGCAGTCTAATAATACGAAAATGTACCTAAATACATGATAGAGTCCTACATTAAGAGCCTAAAATAATGAAATATATTAGACTACTTCGGGGACTTTCGAAAAAACCGGTTCCGATCCCTGACTGCTAGCAGAAACGCAAAATTTCGCGGCGCGCGCGCCGCAAAACCCGCATTGCGACGCCGCAAAGAAACCCGCGGCACGACGTGAATTTCTGCGGCGTCGCAACGCGAGTTTTTGGTGGCGCCATTGTGCGCGCGCGCTGCGAAATTTCACGTTGCAGCGCCGCACCGCAGACTGTGGCCAGGCCCAAACACATTCACAGCAACCTATTTCTTAAGGCGCCGTAGGTTCAGCGAAGTTAAGCGAACAGAGTTTTTGAAACAATATACTGCGTCTGTTTATAATATAATGGTTTCAAAAAAATAAGAATAGTAATCTTGAGGCTTTTCTGCAGGGAGATCAGTGATTCGAAACATGACTAAGCAATTTTCGCTCGATAGAAAAAAATCACGAACATAGGTCTAAAACATATTAAAATTCACTTAAAACATTCGTAACAAATTATGCACAAAAAATAAACATATTATTTTTTTTTATGAAAATCGGCAATATCATGTTTGAGGGAACTTAGTGATTACTTTTTTTTTTATTTAAACGGACAAAAAATTTAAATTAAAAAACATGATATCCGCGCTTCGGAACACGCACTTCCATCTCGCTCACGCTTATGCTCAGTGAGAGAGAGAAGACCATGAACCTACGGCGCCTTAACGCTACGCGTGTAGCCGATAGCACAGCCTAAGATAAATAATCTAATCACATAGGTAGTTGTAACGTTGTAAGTGCCTAAAGTTTTCAGAGAAAACGTACCTTTGTATGTAATGAACGGCATATGACGCTAGAGGTTCGTGACGTCACAAACTTGTAGCATCGCTGTCTCTTACTAGTAACATTAAAACGGTTGTAGATTTTGGAGATATTTGAATTGGATTTTCATAATTATGCATACTATTTTTGGGGCGGAACGGTTCTCGAGTGGCGACCACGTACCATAAGGCACCCCACAAGGTGGGCTGATGACCTGGTAAAGGTCGCTGGAGTCCGCTGGATGCGGTTGGCGCACGACCGGTGATTGTGGCACTCTTTGGGAGGCACATGTCCAGCAGTGTGCGTCTCTCGATTGATATGATTATGAACATAGGCTACCTACTAACAGAGAAACTGTAAACCCACCTGCATGATATTCTCCTCTGCGCCGTTAAGTAGCAAAATGACGTCGTGCGCGTGCGGCGCGGGGTGCGCGGCCAGCGCGCGCAGCGTCTCCAAGCCTACTGCGCAGCCCGCGCCGTCGTCACTTGCTCCTGCGCAAATAACAATCCCACTAAAAAAAAAAAAACCGGCCAAGTGCGTGTCGGACCACGCAAAACGAAGGGTTCCGTGCCTATTAAAAAGGTCGTATCGTCACAGAAATTTTACGGCACTTACGTCCTTTTCTTTGAGGAAGGCAGTTTTTCAGCAATATCTCGAAAACCTCTGAACCGATCTTGTTCAAAACAATTTTCGGTGAATGAAATTAATAAGCCCTATGTCCATGAATTTTTCCATATTTTTTTAAATACACCGTTCAAAAATTAGAGGGGGGGGACAGAATTTTAGTGACTTTCGGGGCGATTATCTCCAACTCTATTCACTTAATCAAAAAAAATGCTAAGAAACCTTATATTTATTTTGAAAGGCCTATAGATTGATGTGCCACACGGGGGGTCACAATGAAAAAAAAATTTCGACTTTTAGTTTTATGTATGGAGTGCACCCCTAAAAATTTTTTTTTTGTCATTTTAATTACAAAACTATGTAGCGGCTAACAAAATACACCTGTCCTCAAAATTTTATTCAAAAACTCCTTATAGTTTTCGAGTAAAATGCCTGTGACATACGGACAGACGGACAGACGGACATGACGAAACTATAAGGGTTCCGTTTTTGCCATTTTGGCTACGGAACCCTAAAAAATCATGTAAAGCGATTGCCAAGACTTCCTAGCTCTTTAGCTTTGAGCATTAAAAACTTATCAGATCGCAATAGGCTTATGACCTCATGTTAAAATTCATAACGTAGTGTTGCTAAATGGATAGTAAACCATAAAATAATAGTAATAAAGTATACATTTACAATATTTGTCGGGTGACAATCAAAAGTCACTAATTACACGATAGAGGTAAAGGAAAACTCAACCTTATTACTAATTCAGCACAGTTGCTATTTCTTAAATTATTTTTCTGCTTTTAGTGACTTTTGCTTGTCACCCGACATTATAAATTCAAATCATAAAAAGATATGGACCTTGAAAGTTTAAAAATATATGCATTTTTTATAGTCCAAGAGTAAATTTAAAGCTACCAGTAAAATCCTTGCGCTTTTATAGAAACAAAATTGTATGACAACTACGAACCTAAACGCAGAATTTCGCGACCGAAGCAGCATTTTACTCGATTTTCCACACAACAATTAGTTCAAATAGAAAAGCGTGACGTCATACTTTTGAGTCAATCACTATGAAGCGTTTCGGCTACCGCCAGCGAGGTCCGTATTTAACTTTTTTTTTGGGTATTTATGTTCGTTAATTGTAGTTGCTCCCATACAAACATTTGTTCCTCTCCAAAAACTGGTTCGAATGGCATTGTAAAAAAAATCTTAGGTAACAAATCCATTAGCGCCAATACTCCTACTCCACACGGTCTAACTCTACCAACTCCGCTCTATACAGGGTGTTACTTAAGTCGTGATACAAAATAGCAAAATGTGAATCTATCCATGATTCTGAACAACTTTTACTAAGGGACCAACTTTGTGTTTTACAAAAAAGAAAGAACTATTTCATACATTTTGCTCATTTTAGACTGACGAAAATGTATGAACAGCCTGTTTTTTTTTGCATTATACAATGTTGGCCCCATAGTAAGTTCAGAATCATGAATAGATTCACATTTTGCTATTTTTTATCACTACTTAAGTAACACCCAGTATACAAATTCTACATCTTGGTCAAGTATAGCTTGGGCATATTCCGCATATACACTCCACATGAATATATGGCGATACTGAACGACGAGATAGATCATCATATCAGCCGAAAGACGTCCACTGCTGGACGTAGGCCACTCCCAAAGAGTGCTAAAGTGACCGGTCCTGCGCCACCCGCATCCAGCGGACTCCCGCGACCTTTACCAGGTCATCAGTCCACCTTGTGGGGAGCCTACCTACGCCGCGCCTTCCGGTTCCCGTTTTTAACCTTTGGGTACGGAACCCTAAAAAATAGCAAAATTTTATCCGCGACGGAAAAAATGCAACGGGGTTTCGAAGATACTTTCTTTTTGTTTACTTTATCGTCTGTGTATAATTTGTTGTTGTTTGCCACGAATAAGTTCATGAAATTAAAAAGAAAAACGGCCGTTTCAACTTTGGACGAATAGATGGACGAATCCAGCAACATAAAAACTAGGCTGATCATGGGGAGAAGGAGGGTATAAATATTAATAAATGATTTAATCTTTATTTTGTTTCATTTACATTTGCTTTAAAATATTCAATATAAATTAAACAAAATAAGACAATGAATGCTTAATTTAAATCTAAATATATTATTACGAGAACAATATTCCTTTGCTATTCCGCTAAAAAACGTGCAGGTCGATCAGCGGAGATCAAAATGCAACTATTTGCGTATAAACATGCAAATAATTACAGCAAACCACCACCAATAATGAAAAAACCTCGACACGTGTTTCGCCTCTCTACGAGGCATCATCAGGAGATGCTGGCAGATGTTGCTTGCGCCACGTTCACTGAGCAAAAAACACGTGTCGAGGTTTTTTCATTATTGGTGGTGGTTTGCTGTAATTATTTGCATGTTTATACGCAAATAGTTGCATTTGATCTCCGCTGATCGACCTGCACGTTTTTTAGCGGAATAGCAAAGGAATATTGTTTTCGTAATATATCATGAATTTCCGCAAAGTAACGCCTGATTCAATAAATTATTTAAATATATTATTACTTCTGGGTAGAAAGTTTGTTGGATTCTTGAATAAAGCATATTAGAATAACGTTTTAAAATGAAATAAGTAAAAAAACGCTATTATAAATTAATGTTTTTCGAAACCGTATTTTGCCTGGAGTATTTACATTTAAAGCAAGTCTCAGAAAGGGCAGTGAATTAAATACCTGGCCAAACCAGTCCTACGACGATCCATACTTAAATAACCTGTATTTCCTCGAACGCAAAAGAAAAATGATGTAAATACACTAGCTATATACCATCGGTGACAAGTTGACAACCGAATACAGAAAAATAATTTTAGAAAAATCAACTGTGTTACAGTACTGATAAGGTTGAGATTTCTTTTACATTTTACGTGTAATTGTGACGTGTCGTCACCCGACCGCATAATCCCTACATTTTTCGTTTAGACGGCGCATTGCGAGAAAAACGCAATTAACATGCAGTTTAACGTTACACTTTCTTTAGTTCTTAAGAGGGAAAACGACCAGTAATTTACAACAATACTTGAAACGGCCTTAATGATGTTTCAAGGCATCGATGTTGTATTTGTAAATTGAATGGTGGAAATTAGTGGTGTAGGTACTTATGCTCAGATCGTGAGATACATTTTAACAAATATACTTGTTACCTCATGTTAAAATTGATAACATAGTGTTGCTAAATGGATAGCAAATCATCAAATTATTGTAATAAAGTATAAATTACAAAAAAATATATATGGACCTTGAAATTTTTTTTATTGTCCAAGAGTAAATTTAAAGCTACCAATAGAATCCTTACGCTTTTATAGAGACAAAATTATAAGATAACTATGGACCTAAACGCAGTATTTCGCTACCAAAACAGCAATTTACTTAATTTTCCATACAACGATTAGTTCAAACAGTAAAGTGTGTCATACTTTTAAGTCAATCAGTATGAAGCGATTCGGCTTCCGCCAGCGAGCTCCGTCTTTGACTCAAATTTATGTTCTTTATTTGTAGTTGCTCCCATACAAACGTTTGTTCTCAAAAAACTGGTTCGAATGGCATTGTAAAAAAATCTTAGGTTACAAGCCTAATTGTATATAATAATAAAAAATACTTATTCCGGAATACTAGTCCATATGGAGTACATTCTTAAATTATTAATTGCAATTAAATTCAATTAAAACATTTTATATATTAAATTATATTATAATTAATATTTAATAATATAATTAAATGAAAAAATGATCCTCCTAAGTATTAAATTTAATTGTATCGCATTTCAAATGAAAGTTTGAAAAATTTGTAAAAAAACATTTGTAATGGAAAAATAATAAATGTGTTATGCGGGAGGTTAAAAGATAAGGGTTAATATGATAGGTTATTTATTATAGGTATTCTACTTCAATGAATGGATTTCCAGGTTGAAACCTCAATCACAGACAAATCGCAGCAATCACGACGTCAATCAATAAGTAGGTACATGTATTACTACAGCTGCAACGACGGGTGTCATTCACATGGGAATCAGATAGTACATTACCAACTGACTATGCCTGCGGTTCCACCCGTGTAGAACTCTATCACACCTAGGGTTGCCAACTTTTTTTGGGGGTGATATAGTATTTTACAGAAAAAAAACCGGCATTTGTCACACAATACAGTTTGCTTAACTTTTTTATTTTATTTTCCAGTTAACCCCCAACCAAAAGTGGCCCCCTTGTTCAGAATTCATTAAATTACTTTACGCGTCCATCTTTGGGGTCACCAATTTATATATTTTTGCCAAATTTCAACTAAATCAGTCCTAGTTTCGGAGCAAATCGGCTGTGACAGACGGACAGACAGACGCACGACTGACCCTATAAGGGTTCCGTTTTTTTCCTTTTGAGGTACGGAACCCTAAATAGCTACCACCTACCACGGTTCCGTAACGTCTCTGTATTGCCCCATCTGACCTAAAGGTAATTGCTGGGAGCCCTTTTGACTATCACAACACTGGCTGTACGTCGCTTAACATTTTAGCCCAATAGAATATTTGCTTAATCCTAAAGTAAGTTTTCCTAGTGCCTAAATGACTGCGTAATGCCTCAGGCACAAACAGTTTCCACAGGTCATCTCTATTAGGAAATTATTTAATTGGTATTTTCTTGTACAGTTGTCCGTTAGACACTGACCATTCTGAGTTTTGCTTTTCCGATGATACCCTCTAGCCACCCAGAGGTCTTTTAAAAGGTCTTGTCAGTTGTTGAGAATTCTAATAAATTCCATTAAAATGTGACTCAAATTTCACTGTTTCTTTTTGCGTGCTGGGCGGTTAGAGGATACCTTTGCTACCGTATTTTTGTACCAGTTGTCCTTCTGACTGTGCAATATAAAAAAAAAACCGGACAAAAGCGAGTTGAACTCGCGTGGTGAGGGTTCCGTATATAATCTAAATTTCATAAGTGTTTTTGAATACTCTTCTTATATAGGTTTTCCTGTAATCTTTAGGCAAGGAACTATTTTCCATATTTTTTTCAGAATTTTAATCCTAGTAGTTTCGGAGATAAGGGGAACCCTAAAAACGTATATTTCGGCACTGCCAAGGGAATCAAAATGTATAGGGTTCTTTCCGTTGACCTAGAACTATGAAATTTGGCAAGTAATATCGTCTTATACTACAAGTATAGGAAAAAATCTGAAAACTATACATTTGTAATTTTGTACGTAACCCTCGGTGGGCAAGTCCAACTCGCAATTGTCCGGTTTTTTTAGTCAATTCATGCGTTACCTGGCGCACCCTCGGTAATTGGTGAACTTACAAGGTCATAGGCTTGTCCCGAGTTCGTTCATTGCGAATTGTCACGATTTGACTCCACCTATACTATCCACCCCCAAAGATACGGAATAGAAAATCCGTCGATATGGCTCGTTTATGCAGATTGCGGTAGATACACCAGAGGGGCTACCGCGAAACGAAAAAGTCATCTATCTTCTTAGTATGGTTTGTTGTTTGGTGTTGCAGTTATGACGTCACGATAATGGCAGCTGCCCTTTTGGCGCGAATATTTAACGCTCAAATTTCAACCATTATATATTTGCATAAAGCGATATTATTTTGAGGAAATAAAAATACCAGTTGTGACTGTCTTATCTATATGAACATTTTAAAGTATATTTTAAAAAATCGTAGAAAATAGCCTGTTCCCAACAAGGGCCGCCGGGTAGCCAATGGGCCCATGAGATCGGTACCATACAAACAGCTTCCTCGTTGGGAACAGAAAGGTTTCTTCAGACTTCCATAGTCAAAGCCAGCAAGACACGTATATGTGATTGTGTTTGTATGTATGTGAACTTGCTGGAGCACCCGATGGCGTCTGAGGCTCGACCAGCTCTCGAGCCCGCCGTTCAGCACGTCTCCTCTGAGGCACCTTCCAAACTTCACTTGTGCGACCCGACCCCTAGCCGTATTTGAACCTAGCGCTCCTAAATTAAATCTAATCTCGGCGCCACCACGCTCTGCACGTCGCGGTACACGTTGTTCATGCCTGCGCAGTGCACACACAACACTGAGTTGTACTGACCGGGGCTGTCAGGCACGGTGTCGAAGTGACAGTTGAGCAGGAGCGCGGTGCGGCGCGCGGCGGGGGGCGGCCGGCCGCCGCGCGCGGACAGCCGCGCCACCACGCTCTGCACGTCGCGGTACACGTTGTTCATGCCTGCGCAGTGCACACACAACACTGAGTTGTACTGACCGGGGCTGTCAGGCACGGTGTCGAAGTGACAGTTGAGCAGGAGCGCGGTGCGGCGCGCGGCGGGGGGCGGCCGGCCGCCGCGCGCGGACAGCCGCGCCACCACGCTCTGCACGTCGCGGTACACGTTGTTCATGCCTGCGCAGTGCACACACAACACTGAGTTGTACTGACCGGGGCTGTCAGGCACGGTGTCGAAGTGACAGTTGAGCAGGAGCGCGGTGCGGCGCGCGGCGGGGGGCGGCCGGCCGCCGCGCGCGGACAGCCGCGCCACCACGCTCTGCACGTCGCGGTACACGTTGTTCATGCCTGCGCAGTGCACACACAACACTGAGTTGTACTGACCGGGGCTGTCAGGCACGGTGTCGAAGTGACAGTTGAGCAGGAGCGCGGTGCGGCGCGCGGCGGGGGGCGGCCGGCCGCCGCGCGCGGACAGCCGCGCCACCACGCTCTGCACGTCGCGGTACACGTTGTTCATGCTTGCGCAGTGCACACACAACACTGAGTTGTACTGACCGGGGCTGTCAGGCACGGTGTCGAAGTGACAGTTGAGCAGGAGCGCGGTGCGGCGCGCGGCGGGGGGCGGCCGGCCGCCGCGCGCGGACAGCCGCGCCACCACGCTCTGCACGTCGCGGTACACGTTGTTCATGCCTGCGCAGTGCACACACAACACTGAGTTGTACTGACCGGGGCTGTCAGGCACGGTGTCGAAGTGACAGTTGAGCAGGAGCGCGGTGCGGCGCGCGGCGGGGGGCGGCCGGCCGCCGCGCGCGGACAGCCGCGCCACCACGCTCTGCACGTCGCGGTACACGTTGTTCATGCCTGCGCAGTGCACACACAACACTGAGTTGTACTGACCGGGGCTGTCAGGCACGGTGTCGAAGTGACAGTTGAGCAGGAGCGCGGTGCGGCGCGCGGCGGGAGGCGGCCGGCCGCCGCGCGCGGACAGCCGCGCCACCACGCTCTGCACGTCGCGGTACACGTTGTTCATGCCTGCGCAGTGCACACACAACACTGAGTTGTACTGACCGGGGCTGTCAGGCACGGTGTCGAAGTGACAGTTGAGCAGGAGCGCGGTGCGGCGCGCGGCGGGGGGCGGCCGGCCGCCGCGCGCGGACAGCCGCGCCACCACGCTCTGCACGTCGCGGTACACGTTGTTCATGCCTGCGCAGTGCACACACAACACTGAGTTGTACTGACCGGGGCTGTCAGGCACGGTGTCGAAGTGACAGTTGAGCAGGAGCGCGGTGCGGCGCGCGGCGGGGGGCGGCCGGCCGCCGCGCGCGGACAGCCGCGCCACCACGCTCTGCACGTCGCGGTACACGTTGTTCATGCCTGCGCAGTGCACACACAACACTGAGTTGTACTGACCGGGGCTGTCAGGCACGGTGTCGAAGTGACAGTTGAGCAGGAGCGCGGTGCGGCGCGCGGCGGGGGGCGGCCGGCCGCCGCGCGCGGACAGCCGCGCCACCACGCTCTGCACGTCGCGGTACACGTTGTTCATGCCTGCGCAGTGCACACACAACACTGAGTTGTACTGACCGGGGCTGTCAGGCACGGTGTCGAAGTGACAGTTGAGCAGGAGCGCGGTGCGGCGCGCGGCGGGGGGCGGCCGGCCGCCGCGCGCGGACAGCCGCGCCACCACGCTCTGCACGTCGCGGTACACGTTGTTCATGCCTGCGCAGTGCACACACAACACTGAGTTGTACTGACCGGGGCTGTCAGGCACGGTGTCGAAGTGACAGTTGAGCAGGAGCGCGGTGCGGCGCGCGGCGGGGGGCGGCCGGCCGCCGCGCGCGGACAGCCGCGCCACCACGCTCTGCACGTCGCGGTACACGTTGTTCATGCCTGCGCAGTGCACACACAACACTGAGTTGTACTGACCGGGGCTGTCAGGCACGGTGTCGAAGTGACAGTTGAGCAGGAGCGCGGTGCGGCGCGCGGCGGGGGGCGGCCGGCCGCCGCGCGCGGACAGCCGCGCCACCACGCTCTGCACGTCGCGGTACACGTTGTTCATGCCTGCGCAGTGCACACACAACACTGAGTTGTACTGACCGGGGCTGTCAGGCACGGTGTCGAAGTGACAGTTGAGCAGGAGCGCGGTGCGGCGCGCGGCGGGGGGCGGCCGGCCGCCGCGCGCGGACAGCCGCGCCACCACGCTCTGCACGTCGCGGTACACGTTGTTCATGCTTGCGCAGTGCACACACAACACTGAGTTGTACTGACCGGGGCTGTCAGGCACGGTGTCGAAGTGACAGTTGAGCAGGAGCGCGGTGCGGCGCGCGGCGGGGGGCGGCCGGCCGCCGCGCGCGGACAGCCGCGCCACCACGCTCTGCACGTCGCGGTACACGTTGTTCATGCCTGCGCAGTGCACACACAACACTGAGTTGTACTGACCGGGGCTGTCAGGCACGGTGTCGAAGTGACAGTTGAGCAGGAGCGCGGTGCGGCGCGCGGCGGGGGGCGGCCGGCCGCCGCGCGCGGACAGCCGCGCCACCACGCTCTGCACGTCGCGGTACACGTTGTTCATGCCTGCGCAGTGCACACACAACACTGAGTTGTACTGACCGGGGCTGTCAGGCACGGTGTCGAAGTGACAGTTGAGCAGGAGCGCGGTGCGGCGCGCGGCGGGGGGCGGCCGGCCGCCGCGCGCGGACAGCCGCGCCACCACGCTCTGCACGTCGCGGTACACGTTGTTCATGCCTGCGCAGTGCACACACAACACTGAGTTGTACTGACCGGGGCTGTCAGGCACGGTGTCGAAGTGACAGTTGAGCAGGAGCGCGGTGCGGCGCGCGGCGGGGGGCGGCCGGCCGCCGCGCGCGGACAGCCGCGCCACCACGCTCTGCACGTCGCGGTACACGTTGTTCATGCCTGCGCAGTGCACACACAACACTGAGTTGTACTGACCGGGGCTGTCAGGCACGGTGTCGAAGTGACAGTTGAGCAGGAGCGCGGTGCGGCGCGCGGCGGGGGGCGGCCGGCCGCCGCGCGCGGACAGCCGCGCCACCACGCTCTGCACGTCGCGGTACACGTTGTTCATGCCTGCGCAGTGCACACACAACACTGAGTTGTACTGACCGGGGCTGTCAGGCACGGTGTCGAAGTGACAGTTGAGCAGGAGCGCGGTGCGGCGCGCGGCGGGGGGCGGCCGGCCGCCGCGCGCGGACAGCCGCGCCACCACGCTCTGCACGTCGCGGTACACGTTGTTCATGCCTGCGCAGTGCACACACAACACTGAGTTGTACTGACCGGGGCTGTCAGGCACGGTGTCGAAGTGACAGTTGAGCAGGAGCGCGGTGCGGCGCGCGGCGGGGGGCGGCCGGCCGCCGCGCGCGGACAGCCGCGCCACCACGCTCTGCACGTCGCGGTACACGTTGTTCATGCCTGCGCAGTGCACACACAACACTGAGTTGTACTGACCGGGGCTGTCAGGCACGGTGTCGAAGTGACAGTTGAGCAGGAGCGCGGTGCGGCGCGCGGCGGGGGGCGGCCGGCCGCCGCGCGCGGACAGCCGCGCCACCACGCTCTGCACGTCGCGGTACACGTTGTTCATGCCTGCGCAGTGCACACACAACACTGAGTTGTACTGACCGGGGCTGTCAGGCACGGTGTCGAAGTGACAGTTGAGCAGGAGCGCGGTGCGGCGCGCGGCGGGGGGCGGCCGGCCGCCGCGCGCGGACAGCCGCGCCACCACGCTCTGCACGTCGCGGTACACGTTGTTCATGCCTGCGCAGTGCACACACAACACTGAGTTGTACTGACCGGGGCTGTCAGGCACGGTGTCGAAGTGACAGTTGAGCAGGAGCGCGGTGCGGCGCGCGGCGGGGGGCGGCCGGCCGCCGCGCGCGGACAGCCGCGCCACCACGCTCTGCACGTCGCGGTACACGTTGTTCATGCCTGCGCAGTGCACACACAACACCGAGTTTAGTTCGTGCACACCAGCGAACGAAAAAACCATAGAACTAGCGCCGAAAAGTGGCCCCACAAAAAGGATACACATGCACGGCTATCACAAGAAGGCGCGCGCGAGCTCTCTCGATTTTTCTCGCACTATACCTCTCTTTCTAAGTTTTCTTAATAAGAGAGAGACGGATAGTGCGAGAAAAATCGAAAGAGCTCGCGCGCCGTCTTGTGATAGCCGTGATGGCCATTATGCGGATGCGGACATATGTACGCGGACGTAAGGCGGGGCGGGGACGGGGTGTCGAAAGGATGCCAAGTAGCCGTTTAGTTCGAACATGCTTACCTATACCGGGTTTTAGGTAGAAATTAGGGAGTTCGGCTTCTACGGTTTTTTCGTTCGCTGGTGCACACGTAGACGACTTAGGCGGGCATCGCACTGCCGCCGCATCCCGCTGCGTTGTACGGAACGATTGTTTTTGCTAGCTTTTTATTAACTTGCAATGTATGTAGGTATGTAACTATGTTTGTTGGGGTGGAATCTTGCAACTCAATTTTGAAGCAGATGGAAGGCACAGCGTGGGTAGCCCCAATACAAGGTAGACCGATGACCTGGTAAAGGTTGCGAGAGTCCGCTGGATGCGAGTGGCGCAGGACCGGTCATTGTGGCACTCTTTGGGGGAGGCGTATGTCCAGCAGTGGATGTCTTTCGGCTGATATGATGATGATGATAGTTTGGATGACAATTCAATATTATGGTACCGTCGAGCTGATCTAATGATGGAGACAGAAGGTATATAGCCAGGGTGATTCCGTACTTAACCGACGTAACCCTGTTAAGTTTGGGCTCGTTAGAATCGTCTCAACGAGTAGTTGATGACGGTATACAGAAAAGTGCAGTCGGCAATAAAAGCTTGTACCAAAAATGAAATTTATGACAGAACCATTTTCGTTGTATGCAAGAACAGTTATATCACGTCAATGTTTGCCCGTTTCGTGCGGAGAAAATTGGGTTAAAGTTTTGCGTGACGTCACATTACATTATGCTAAAAAGTGAACCATAATAATGTTGTTTTATTGACAAACAAAAAAATACGTGTCCAATATTTTTTGATAATCTAACTGACGGACTAAATATATTTTTTTAGGAAAGTAGCCAATTGCAAATGTCTCCGCACACCGCAACGGGATGCGGCGGCCGTGTGATAACCGCCTTAGGCCTCTCACAGACTGGCGCAGCCTGGCCGCGGCGGTCAATAGTAAACTTGTAATTAGCTGTCAAATTTACTATGGACCGCCACCGCAGGCCGCACCAGTGTGATTTACCTGTAGTCGAGACGAGAGCTGCCGAGGGTACGCTGTTGTGAGAGTTGAGGGACCTGCATTTGTCTTAGTTTCATGATACGTTCTATGATAAATTGTATGCGTTTGACGACCCACTAGTACAGATTAGGTATATATAATAGTTCTACGAACAGATACTCAAGTCTGAATAAAAAAACGAATAACTACCGCTTTGCATGACTACTAAATTTATGAAACGAACGACCTTGAACGCGCGGGTTGTTGCTCGCACGTGCCGGCCAATCGACGTTAGGGTTGACACCGCTTAGATATAATTCTATAATTAATAGTCGAGTGAAATAAAAAACTGTTTATTTTTTGAAATATTTTGTGTGTTTAATAATAAGTTATGTGTCTACAATTGCTTTACCTCAATGTAGTGTTGATATTTTTTTCCTTATTTGAATGTTCGGTTATTAAATTTAAGAGTAGTAAAAATTCTGAATCAGATGAATAATTTCAGCATGGACATAAATTTGCATCACCTGTCGGCAGAGCAAAAAAGGATAAATGTCTATTTATTTTATTATTAATACATCCCACAACGCTGCAGTGCGCAAAATTTCAGTTTTTAATAATTGGTCACAATTTTTATTGTGCGCGTCCGGCCGTGAGCGCGTGTGCCAACCAAACTGGCTGAATCCCCGCTAGCGGCGCGCAAAGTGTAGGTATAATTCTGAGTTCCCACGGTGCAGTTAGGTAGCACTGCCACTAGTATCTATGAAACGTGAGGTATAAAGAGTCGCTTCTTATTGGATACCAGTTTTACAGGCTGAAGAATAAATTTTGATCAATAATCCAAATGTGATACTAACCGTCAAGAAACGACAACGGGAACGCGCCGCTGGCTGTATGCACGTCGATCTCTAGAATGTGGTGCGAATACGAGCCGGCCGCGATCTCGCGCAGCGCGGCTACCAGTGAGCCCACGGCTAGTACTTCGTTCTCGTAACTGCCCGCCACCTGCGCAAACGCATATACCTAGGTAGTGAGAAAAGCTTTCACAAGTAAGTAATTATGATATTTTTTACACCGCGTTCGTGGTGTTTGCCATGGTCAGCGGTCACCCGTAACATATGAACGCTTGCAACTCCAGAGGCACCACATGCACACATTTCCAGAAGAGCCTATACTCGTAACACTGTATATTGTCCCTCGGAATAATCTCGGTAAGGACTCGGAACGTTTGAGGGAGAAAGGGCAGGCGCTAGCTGCCGCCAGCAGCGCCAGCAAACCGAGGACTGGGATGTTTGTTGCCAGCAATTTTGTATACCGTGGTTTTTCAGCTTTTTAGAGGAAAGCGGCTACGAAAAGGGCGCTCGAGAATAAGACACTTACCCAACTGCATACCTAGCTCCATTTGTAATGGATTTGTAGACAAGATCAGAGCAGCGTTTCCCTAGGTCCATTTCAAATAAGAGAGAAGTCAAGTTTTTAGCATGATCTCTTTAAGTGTAGTATCAGTCTTCCCGTTCTATCAATACTTGGCATAGCGGTTCAAAGACTGAATGTGCTCTATTACTTCTTTCACTGAACTTAGTTCGAGGAAACTATGAAATTCACCCTAGGACCGATAGAGGTGAGATTCACGAGATGTCTATGCGCATTGTCACCGATGAAGCTGGTGGGCGGAGCGCAACGGGTGAGCGGCGCAAGTAGGCGCTCGCCCGCCAGCAGCGCCAGCGAACCGAGGACATATTTATTCACTTGTACTAGACTTGGTTCGAAGACACCCAACATGCATTAAACAAAACAGCAGCGCCAGCGCCGAAAGCGCGTAACTAAGCGCCAACAGCGCAGAGTCAATCGAGGAATAGGATGTTCTTTCACTGCGTTCAAACTCTGTCTGTAGACACCCAAGATTCGTCAGCGCAGACTGTCTAGATCCAATCTAGATCCATGTAGCACTTATGTCAAGCCTAGTTAAACAGTAGCGAGCCAGCGCAGAGACAGTTCCCAAGGACCACGATATACTTTGAGAGGTTTTGAAGACACTTACCTAAGATCTGTCTAGACTGTGTCTAGCTCGATTTCCTATTATAGGGCGCCAATGTAATATTATAAATTATAACCTATGGATTCCTCTTGATACGAACAGTAGTCTAAAGTGACTAGAATATTCTTTCACTTGGTTCAGCACTCACCCTAGGACCGATAGAGGTGAGATTAACGAGATGTCTGTGCGCATTGTCCCCGATGAAGCTGGTGGGCGGAGCGGAGCGGGTGAGCGGCGCGGGCAGGCGCTCGCCCGCCGCCAGCAGTGCCAGCGCTGCCAGCGCGCAGCTCAGCGCGCCCAGCGCCAGCCAGCGCAGAGAGAGCGGCTCGCGGATGAGGATGTTCTCTTTCACCTCTTCCATCACCTGTTGTTAGTAGCGGTATGGTATTCTTCAGTATGTGGTATAGAGATACTGCGGTGTGTGTGGTCTTTACGCACGAGTACACACAATGACCTTAATTCACTTTGTCTATAATGTATAAGTTAATGATCCATTTGATTCCATGCAGCTGCAACCCGCGTCATTGTGCACGCACACAGCCACTGATGAACCCATGTATTTCACATAAAGTGTTCATTCATTTCCCGACTCTCGTCTATATTATTTCATTCCATATCGAACCTTACTTCATGGCGGCATTGCCAGGATTCGAACCTGAAATCTTCTGAGCGATTTATGTCCTGCACGAATATGTTAATTGTAAGTAAAGTATACTAGCTACCCGCGCGGTTCGGTCCATGTATTACAGAGGACCCAGATTGAGTAGCGGGAAAAGAGTTGCATCCCTCACACTAGGTATTTTTAAAAAGCACTGTAATGCGTTAGTGTAACTGAGCATACAATGCGGAATCATGTTACTTAGGTACCTATCCTTGCGACTTCCTGCGAATAGAGGAAGCTCGCTCATTGAGAAGCGTGATTGCTCGATTGCGATTATTAGACGTTTAAGAACGAGGGACAAAACGAGATATCAGCATTAGCAGCTAACTACAATACTAGTCTCAAATGTATTTTTTTTTTTTTTGTGGCACTGTTAGGCACGACCCTTTTCTCTCTCTTTATAAGCTTTATATTGACTTGACCTGTTCGTAAGTAAGTATATAACAATATATATATTAGGGGACATTCTTACACAAATCGAACTAGGCCTATAGTAAACTCCATAAGGCTTGTGTTATTGGTACTAGAGTTATAGATACCTCCACGCGTTCCTGAGAAAAAGGGTCTTGACAGACGGACCGATGGGCGTACAACAAAGTGATCTTATAAGTGTTCCGGTTTTAACTTTCGAGGTACGGAACCCTAAAAAGAATCATCTTTCCCTGGCCACTCTAGATATAAATATTAAATAGGTACATTGATATCATCATAGACTCGGAAACAAATATTCATGCTTGTCACATCTCATATCATATCATTTCAAGTCAATATTTGGTCTTACCGGGATTCAAACCCAGGACCGTCAGCTTCATAGGCAGGGTCACTACCCACTAGGCTAAACCTGTCATCGTAGATGTCTGGTAAATAATCAATCTGATGGCAATTGTATTCTGTGGAGCACTACTTCTAAGTTGAGCATAAATGCTGTTGCATTCACTACTAAGATATGCTACAAATGCTGGCACGATGCTGAGACAGCGACCGTTTCACTGCCGCGAAGACACACAATATCATCATCATCATCATCATCATCATATCAGCCGAAAGACGTCCACTGCTGGACATAGGCCTCCCCCAGAGAGTTCCAAATTGACCGGTCCTGCGCCACCCGCATCCAGCGGACTCCCGCGACCTTTACCAGGTCATCAGTCCACCTTGTGGGGGGCCTACCCACACACAATATGTGTCAATTGTATTGTATGTCTACTCCCTTTATCTTTGTGTGTCTTTTGTGTAGTGAATAAATGTCTTCTTTTCTTTTTTTTTCTTTTTAAATGCTACAATGCTATGCCATGATATGGGAACTGCTATGCCTTATATTGTAGCATTATTTTTCCAGTATATATCAAAAGTAAAAATCAATTACATGCTGCATAATATATGTAAGTGCTGTATGAGTTAAAATATTATAATTTATAGTAATAGACACTCTTGCTGTTTAGCAGTTGAGTAATTAAAAACATTACCAGTTTTTATAGACTGACATCAAAAATTTGCATATTCATTGAAACAAATTATAATAAATTAGCATGACTGAAGTTTTTAAACAAACATATTTTGTAATTTATTCATAACTATTAGGTATAATGATAAGTAACTTGGTTTTAAAAACTTGGGTGCTATATAAGTATAGGGAAAGTACCAAAAATAATTTAAAAAGAAGTGTTTCCTGGTGTATACAGAACAGTTAATGTTAGGTAAACCCGTTATTTAAAATACCTAGTTTTTTCCGCGTAATAACTAGTTTACATTTAACTACATGATCCTCTAAAAAAAGAATAGGTATTTTCGCAACACCTAACCTGTCGACCAACCAAAATAAATAGGTAACTAGGTTAACGGGTGTGTATCACATGTCCGCAGTAATAATTCTAATTATCACCAAGTTACGAACACCTGTACATAGTAAAACCATTTTAATTAGTAATAGACCGCAGTAATCGCTATTATAATTCGTGTTACCTGAACTGTATCGCAGCGCGCGTAGTTTTCAAACAACTCAGGAATGTGATTCAAATAATTTAAAACAACTGTTTCACTTATATTGGAATTTAACAGAGCTTTTTCACATTATATTTTCCGCAGAAATTACGCATAATACTCCAAAGCTCCACTCCAGTAGGTTTGCAAAGCAACCACAGACTAAATTGAAGTGAAGAACAAAATAAATGAAGACAGGTTTTTGACGTTGTCATTCGTACTCCGACTGTCTTTTCTAATTAGAAACCATTAAGAGTACGATCCAAAACAAGTGCATTTTTTATAAGTTTAATACAAATATGATTTAAGGCCATTACACAACTCGCAATTTGTCAATAAAATTTAAATAAACTGCTTATTTTTTTTCACAACTTGCTAGAGTTCGAATGAAAGGTATGAATTGCTGTCTCATACCGACTATATCGGCGTCTTTGTCAATCGGTGTAACTAATTGCAAGGTGTCTAATGGCCTTAAATGCCATGAAATGCTGGAATAACCTTCCTTCCTTCCACCACCTATCAAGGAGCGCATTACTGTTAGTTTTTTTTTTTTTTTTTATTCTTGTATTATAAAGAGGCTTTTGTACACTCTTGGTGACAATGCCAGCCTCATAGGAGAAAACGCTTTTAACACCTTTCAAAATCCAAACTGAAAAAAACACCTAATGGCTCAACAAGGTATTGCTGCCTAGATATTACTAGATTGGGTAGAATATCCAAAACACCATTTCTTAGCTCCAATTCCTAAAAAAAATATTAGCCCCAATTTGTTAACCGCTAAATAATAAGATTATTTATGTATAATATAGGTATTTTTATTGTTGTAACATATATATATATTTAATTGTACTTCATAACGTATTTATATCATCTGAGACAAGTCGCACAGTACGCTGTCCCGCACACCCCGCTGGCCCCACAAAAAACCAGCGCCGTTGATCACGCTAGCCGTGCCAACTGCATTTGCTGAGTGGAGGCCATTTCAGGTTCACAACACGATGAGAAAAATAATACAAAGTACCTGGACTTTGTATTATTTTTCTCACTTTAATTGTATACTTTTGTTTGATTATTGTATTTATTAATGTGTGTCCTGAATAAATGTATTTCTATTCTATTCTATTAAACGAGACGATCATTTCATTTAGATTTGCTAATTCCTACAGTACCCATGCGTTTTGTAACGTACCCCGGATTCGTACATCGAGATGTCAAGGAAATGTCTGCATCGCATCATGAACCTAGGATACTATGGACAGGCTATGGTAATAATAATACCACGAGCGAGCGCGACGGTGCTATACGAAACGCAATAAGTGTGACAGAAAGAGATATATCATTCGTTGTCCTTGTCATAGTTCCACTTTTTTTCTGTTGGGCACAACGGTTGTGCCCAACAAAGCGCGCGTGGGGCTGCATACTCGCTAGAATAACCTAAATTATTTAATGCTAATGTGACTTAAATCGACGCGATTAAAGTTATTTTACTCACAATAAGGTGCCTGTGTTCCGACTGTGCCAAAAAAATGGTATATTGCTGTGTTCTCGGCTGTAAAAGCCGGTCGGAACACTCTGATGAAAATATAACCTTTCACACGTAAGTAGAACCTTTTTCACTTTTCTTTATACGCAATAAGTAAAAATGGCATCGTAAAATTACATTACGCTCAAAATCTTGTTAAATTAGACGATTATAATAGAAATAACATCATTGTTTACATTGTTCAAGAAAATATTCGTTGACAAATTATCCGCCCAAATTACGTAGGTTGTTTATGGTAAGCTGCGACAGGTATAAGAATGTCTTCTCGATTTAGCTTCTTTGCAATCATTTTAGGGATATCAGCCAATACAACTTAAAAATACCCCATTTCTCGGGTAATTTATACTTTAACAAAATTCTCGTACTTGTTATTACATAACATTCGTATAAAATGGGTGGGATCTATTTTTATATACTTATATTTATTCTATACTCATAAAAAGAGGCCAAGCTTTTATGTAGCGAGTAATCTCCGGAACTATTCATCCCATAACAAAAAATCCTGCATCTGCGCCTCCGCTCGGGTTCTTTCTAATACGCGGGTGGAGACGCGTGGACAGCTAGTAAGACAGATAGATATAGATAAGTAAAGATGATCGACGGTATAGAGTGATTCATAATTTTCTATAAGCCCTATGCTTTGAAAATTGAATGTAAAATAATATGTTTTATTTTCTAGGTTTCCACTAAATGAGGATGTGCGTACGCGGAGTATTTGGATTGAGAAATATGTATACAACATTAATATTATTCAATTTCAAAGGCCAGTACGCGACCCCTACCTAACCTAAATAGAGATAACCTTATATAAATAAATGTTTTTTTTAATATGGTTGTGTCTCATTTCGGTCCTTAGTATCATTATTTTATCCGCCTTAAGCCTAATGACAAGTTTACCACTGACCGCCGCGGCCAGGCCGCGCCAGTCTGTGAGAGACTTAAATAAAGCCTCTCACAGACAGGCGCGGCCTGCGGTGGCGGTCAATAGTAAATTTGACAATATCTGTCAAGTTTATAATAATTAATTAAGTAGATCAGGACGACCCGCGAGCTGTGTCGCGGCGAGGTAGACTGTCCGTCTCTTTCTAGTAAGAACGCTTAGAAAGGTAAGATACGGACAGTCTACCTTGCCGCAACACAGCTCGCGGGCCGTCGCGGACGTGATAACTGTGCTGATCACTCTGTACAGTTTGTGGTGCTGATAAGAAATAGATAAGCCGCTCGCACAAGGACTATTAATTACCTACATGTTTTGTTACTAGAATCATATTTCATGTTATTAAACTGAATATTACTAGTGCCTGCGAACAGCGCCTGCTAGGCAATGAATGTGTAAAGCTTCAGTAAAAACTACTTACAATAAAAGTGCATTATTTAAAATAAACATATGGACGCGATGGGGTAATTTTTAGTTACATGGCCACCCCACGGGTATCATCTACTTTGTTGCTGTCCCTCATTGTGGCATCACGTATAGCCTGTCCATAGTATCCTAGGTTCATGGCATCGCATGCATGTCATATGTCATTGTCATTACACGATTTGTGTCACCATGTCGCGCTGTGATCCGTAATATTATTTATAGTTAACGGCTTGTGTTGACGATACATTTTGGTGTTTTGTGAAAAATTCTGCGACTCTGTGTTAAGCTATGGCGCAGTGGGAAGGCTTCAGTGTATCGGTCCGTTGCGGGTCCCCGCTGGGCTGCTACCAAGGCACGATTCTGGCGGCCGATGGAGCGTCTGTGACTTTGACGAAGCCGTTTCGTAACGGCTTCCCTTATCCCAAGGCACAGGTTACGCTCAAGTAAGTACATATTACAGTCAGGACTGGAAGTTAGTAGGGTAATTGGCTGAGAAAGGTGAATGGTAATTACTCCACCGAGATTTAAAGAACTTACTCTTGTTCGCTTTTTGAGTCCTGAGGAACGGATCTCTTTTGTACGGCCCAATAATCTCCACCTACATGTATTAGAGCAATGAAAGCACAAGCTTTTATTTATCTTGCAATATGTAATAAGTATGCTATGTATGTATGTAACTGTTTGTTCCTGTGGGATCTACAACTAAATTTTGAAGCAGATATCTTCAACCGATTGAGCTGAAATTTTGGGTTTAAGTATAGTTTGGATGACTATTCAATACTATGGAACCATCAAGCTGATCTGATGATGGAGACAGAAGGAGGCCATGCCAGACAAAGATTGAATCTCTTTGGTAACGGCTACCCGCAACCAAAGGAATTCAGGGTGCTCCCACTGCGCTGCATCATCCGCTTTGTAGAAATGGTGGAGCGAGCTTGGGAGTAGCTATAAAGGGGAGGGCAAATGCACTAAAGATCCCACTGGGTCGAAGTGTATCCGAAAGGGCCCTCAACTAGATAAGATAAGATAAGATAAGAAGTTGGCCATGGGAATTAAGGACTTAATAGACTTAACACAGTTGAGTTTGAGTATGTTAGAATCATCTCAACGAGTAGTTGATGACGGTATACAGAAAAGTACACTTGGCAATAAAAGAAACCGTACCGTAATGAAATTTTTGACAGAAACTTATTCAGAGGCCTATGCTTCTACTACACAGGAGAAAAGCTTGTGAGATTGTAGCTTTTGTAACTTTGTATGTAGGCGGTAATCTTTGGAACTAATTATCCAATTAAAATTAATTTCACCAGTACATAGATAGAATGAACCTTCAGGAGTGACAAGGGCTTCCAATTCCTGGATTTATTACTACCACAATACCCGGTGTTGTAGTAGTAATAAATCCCGGGATTGGAAGCCCTAGTAGTGACAAACTTTATCCTCCGCCTGAGTTCGCTGCAATTGGTATTTGTGTAAACACATTACTGACCGGTAGACATTAAATATGGTCTCTCAAACTTCCCATACAAACAGATTTTAATAAACATACTTTATATCTATAAGTACTTAATTACTAGTGTTAAAATAAGATAAGATGAGGATGAAGATGTTATTCTTCTTCTTCTTCTGCATTCACAACTGTACATAATTAGATCCTATATAAAACCACACTCGTACTTTAAGGCCTCTCATTATGTATCAGTTGCATAAACTACTATTATGACTACAGAAAACTCCTTACCTGCCTAGGATATAAGTAAAATTGGCACATGCTGGTTTCTAACAGTCTCTATTAGAATTATTAGTGAACTACTGTGTGTTACCTCATAGTTTAGTTTAGTTGGTTTAGATTAATTCTGTTTAAAATCACATTTAAAAAAAACCATGAGATATAAACATGACAACTCGCTACAAGAATTAGTTGACTCCCATGTACAATTTTATTTCTCAAGCCTGTAAATTGATAATTCTTGCAGAGCTTCAGACATCAAATCCCTGGAGATAATCTCCGGAAAGTCCTCAACCGGCACAGCACACAGCACCGTCCCGGTGGTCAGTAAGAAGCGCGCTCCCCGAGCGACAGTGGGTGAGAGCCTGCAAGAACAGGCGCCTCTCCCGCCGCCTCCTGCCCCAGCTGCTGCCAAGGTCAAGCCGGCGCGGAGCAAGCCCATCGATATCCAGGCTCGTCCAACCAAGAACAACAATGCGGGTATGATTTAACAGTGCAATGAAAAGACGTATCATTCTACTGTTTTCGTCGCTTTAGCGTACTGACCGAATGCATACTGAATAAACAGTTGAGTTGGGAACTCCATAGAAAAAACCGGACAAGTGCGAGTTCAACTCTCGTGGTGAGGGTTCCATAAAGTATTGAGAATTTTCCCGTTACTTTGAATACTCAAACTTCTTATAAGTTTTACTGTAATCTTTAGGCAGCTTAGTAGTTTCGGAGATAAGGGGGGTCTTTTTCCTAAATTACTCCAAATATGTTTTTGGTAAAATTACAAAAAAAAAAAACTGAAATACTTACAAGAGGTACGGAACCCTAAAAAGTATGTGATTATAGTTTGGTGTATAAACAGTACAAAGTCTTAATTCAAACACGTAACGACGTATCGTAGTCGACGAGTATAAAATAGTAGTTTATGTGACTGTACATAATGAGAGGCCTTAAACCATGAGTGTGGTTTTATGGAGCGTCAGCGAGTTTCATAATAGGATCACAAGAGTGTTTTAAGGCCTAATTATGTACAGTTGCATACACTACTTTATCTACACACATATAATAAATCCTCAATGATGTGTTCGGGAACCATTAGAATAACCGCCATTGCACCGGCATGGCCGACTAGATTTCAAATCGTGACCAACTAGATGTCCATAAAAAATCTAGTTGATCATGATTTGCTCTGACCTCTAGGCCACGCTTTGAAATTAGAAAGTCATTACTATATTAATATCGATATCTTAATGAAAATACGTAAAAAATTACCTTACGGCCAGAGGCAAGTAATTTATTTTTATAAATCTTATTGATATAATGCTGGTCATTACTGCCAGTTTCTGAACGCATTTTAGCGGGTTTATAGTATATGTGGAGATAAACATATTTACTAAATGGTGTCCCTTACAGGAAGCTACGGTGCCTCAGGCTCAACGCCGAAGACTCGCGCGACGGGCGGCGACAAGGCGCGACGCCGGAACGAGGCGTGCTTCGGCTCCGCTGCGCTAGAGGCAGTAGACAACGACTTCGACTTTGAGGGGAACCTGGCTCTCTTCGACAAAGAGGTACCTTTGATATACGGATTGAATGGTATCCCTTACAGACAGGATGGCGACAAGGCGTGACGCCGGAACGAAGCTTGCTTCGGCTTCGCTGCGCTAGAGGCAGTAGACAACGACTTCGACTTTGAGGGGAACCTGGCTCTCTTCGACAAAGAGGTACCTTTGATATACGGATTGAATGGTATCCCTTACAGACAGGACGGCGACAAGGCGCGACGCCGGAACGAAGCTTGCTTCGGCTTCGCTGCGCTAGAGGCAGTAGACAACGACTTCGACTTTGAGGGGAACCTGGCTCTCTTCGACAAAGAGGTACCTTTGATATACGGATTGAATGGTATCCCTTACAGACAGGACGGCGACAAGGCGCGACGCCGGAACGAAGCTTGCTTCGGCTTCGCTGCGCTAGAGGCAGTAGACAACGACTTCGACTTTGAGGGGAACCTGGCTCTCTTCGACTAAGAGGTACCTTTGATATACGGATTGAATGGTATCCCTTACAGACAGCTTGCTTCGGCTTCGCGGCGCTAGAGGCAGTGAACTTCGACTTTGAGGGGCACCTAGCTCTCTTCGACAAAGAGGTACCTTTGGTTCAAATATTGAATTGTGACGCTCTTTTCATAAAACCACACTCGTGTTATAAGACGTCTCATTATGTACAGTCACATAAACTACCATAACTCTATTCTTCTGTTAAGGCGTTATGGCAACAAATGCGGCCCGATGTCGTCCGCGTGGCGGCCGCGCGCGAGGAGCTCGCGGCCGGCGGGAAGCTCCGACACGATCAGGTACGTTATACAAATAGCCTTTTCATCACACTTGCTCGTAAATGGTGTTATTCCATGCCTGTATACAGAAGGACAATGGCCTAAATTGTTCCGGAAGTTATGGCGAGTTTGTAGTCCCTAGGGAGTAATGAGCTTGTGTGTGATCTGAATGGTTTAATCAAATCTGCTCTGCTCTGTGATTGGTTTGGAAAAAAATCTAATTGGCCACGAACCTAGACCTTAAAACACTCCTATGTTTCTATTATGAAACTCGCGTCCACACTCGTGCTTTAATGCCTCTCATTATGTATCAGTTGCATAAACTACTATTATTTGACAACTCGTGACACTGTAAAACATCTCCCCAGAATGTTCTTCGAGGCACGGCGCCGGACACGGCCCCCGTGTCGGTGCCGGCTTGTCTGCGCGGCGCGCGCGACTACGTGACGGACGCGGGCGCGCGCGTGCCCAGCGTGTCCGCTGCGTTGCGGGCGAGGCTGTGGGCCGGGTAAGGATACATGACCAGTGTCGGTGCCGGCTTGTCTGCGCGGCGCGCGCGACTACGTGACGGACGCGGGCGCGCGCGTGCCCAGCGTGTCCGCTGCGTTGCGGGCGAGGCTGTGGGCCGGGTAAGGATACATGACCAGTGTCGGTGCCGGCTTGTCTGCGCGGCGCGCGCGACTACGTGACGGACGCGGGCGCGCGCGTGCCCAGCGTGTCCGCTGCGTTGCGGGCGAGGCTGTGGGCCGGGTAAGGATACATGACCAGTGTCGGTGCCGGCTTGTCTGCGCGGCGCGCGCGACTACGTGACGGACGCGGGCGCGCGCGTGCCCAGCGTGTCCGCTGCGTTGCGGGCGAGGCTGTGGGCCGGGTAAGGATACATGACCAGTGTCGGTGCCGGCTTGTCTGCGCGGCGCGCGCGACTACGTGACGGACGCGGGCGCGCGCGTGCCCAGCGTGTCCGCTGCGTTGCGGGCGAGGCTGTGGGCCGGGTAAGGATACATGACCAGTGTCGGTGCCGGCTTGTCTGCGCGGCGCGCGCGACTACGTGACGGACGCGGGCGCGCGCGTGCCCAGCGTGTCCGCTGCGTTGCGGGCGAGGCTGTGGGCCGGGTAAGGATACATGACCAGTGTCGGTGCCGGCTTGTCTGCGCGGCGCGCGCGACTACGTGACGGACGCGGGCGCGCGCGTGCCCAGCGTGTCCGCTGCGTTGCGGGCGAGGCTGTGGGCCGGGTAAGGATACATGACCAGTGTCGGTGCCGGCTTGTCTGCGCGGCGCGCGCGACTACGTGACGGACGCGGGCGCGCGCGTGCCCAGCGTGTCCGCTGCGTTGCGGGCGAGGCTGTGGGCCGGGTAAGGATACATGACCAGTGTCGGTGCCGGCTTGTCTGCGCGGCGCGCGCGACTACGTGACGGACGCGGGCGCGCGCGTGCCCAGCGTGTCCGCTGCGTTGCGGGCGAGGCTGTGGGCCGGGTAAGGATACATGACCAGTGTCGGTGCCGGCTTGTCTCCGCGGCGCGCGCGACTACGTGACGGACGCGGGCGCGCGCGTGCCCAGCGTGTCCGCTGCGTTGCGGGCGAGGCTGTGGGCCGGGTAAGGATACATGACCAGTGTCGGTGCCGGCTTGTCTGCGCGGCGCGCGCGACTACGTGACGGACGCGGGCGCGCGCGTGCCCAGCGTGTCCGCTGCGTTGCGGGCGAGGCTGTGGGCCGGGTAAGGATACATGACCAGTGTCGGTGCCGGCTTGTCTGCGCGGCGCGCGCGACTACGTGACGGACGCGGGCGCGCGCGTGCCCAGCGTGTCCGCTGCGTTGCGGGCGAGGCTGTGGGCCGGGTAAGGATACATGACCAGTGTCGGTGCCGGCTTGTCTGCGCGGCGCGCGCGACTACGTGACGGACGCGGGCGCGCGCGTGCCCAGCGTGTCCGCTGCGTTGCGGGCGAGGCTGTGGGCCGGGTAAGGATACATGACCAGTGTCGGTGCCGGCTTGTCTGCGCGGCGCGCGCGACTACGTGACGGACGCGGGCGCGCGCGTGCCCAGCGTGTCCGCTGCGTTGCGGGCGAGGCTGTGGGCCGGGTAAGGATACATGACCAGTGTCGGTGCCGGCTTGTCTGCGCGGCGCGCGCGACTACGTGACGGACGCGGGCGCGCGCGTGCCCAGCGTGTCCGCTGCGTTGCGGGCGAGGCTGTGGGCCGGGTAAGGATACATGACCAGTGTCGGTGCCGGCTTGTCTGCGCGGCGCGCGCGACTACGTGACGGACGCGGGCGCGCGCGTGCCCAGCGTGTCCGCTGCGTTGCGGGCGAGGCTGTGGGCCGGGTAAGGATACATGACCAGTGTCGGTGCCGGCTTGTCTGCGCGGCGCGCGCGACTACGTGACGGACGCGGGCGCGCGCGTGCCCAGCGTGTCCGCTGCGTTGCGGGCGAGGCTGTGGGCCGGGTAAGGATACATGACCAGTGTCGGTGCCGGCTTGTCTGCGCGGCGCGCGCGACTACGTGACGGACGCGGGCGCGCGCGTGCCCAGCGTGTCCGCTGCGTTGCGGGCGAGGCTGTGGGCCGGGTAAGGATACATGACCAGTGTCGGTGCCGGCTTGTCTGCGCGGCGCGCGCGACTACGTGACGGACGCGGGCGCGCGCGTGCCCAGCGTGTCCGCTGCGTTGCGGGCGAGGCTGTGGGCCGGGTAAGGATACATGACCAGTGTCGGTGCCGGCTTGTCTGCGCGGCGCGCGCGACTACGTGACGGACGCAGGCGCGCGCGTGCCCAGCGTGTCCGCTGCGTTGCGGGCGAGGCTGTGGGCCGGGTAAGGATACATGACCAGTGTCGGTGCCGGCTTGTCTGCGCGGCGCGCGCGACTACGTGACGGACGCGGGCGCGCGCGTGCCCAGCGTGTCCGCTGCGTTGCGGGCGAGGCTGTGGGCCGGGTAAGGATACATGACCAGTGTCGGTGCCGGCTTGTCTGCGCGGCGCGCGCGACTACGTGACGGACGCGGGCGCGCGCGTGCCCAGCGTGTCCGCTGCGTTGCGGGCGAGGCTGTGGGCCGGGTAAGGATACATGACCAGTGTCGGTGCCGGCTTGTCTGCGCGGCGCGCGCGACTACGTGACGGACGCGGGCGCGCGCGTGCCCAGCGTGTCCGCTGCGTTGCGGGCGAGGCTGTGGGCCGGGTAAGGATACATGACCAGTGTCGGTGCCGGCTTGTCTGCGCGGCGCGCGCGACTACGTGACGGACGCGGGCGCGCGCGTGCCCAGCGTGTCCGCTGCGTTGCGGGCGAGGCTGTGGGCCGGGTAAGGATACATGACCAGTGTCGGTGCCGGCTTGTCTGCGCGGCGCGCGCGACTACGTGACGGACGCGGGCGTGCGCGTGCCCAGCGTGTCCGCTGCGTTGCGGGCGAGGCTGTGGGCCGGGTAAGGATACATGACCAGTGTCGGTGCCGGCTTGTCTGCGCGGCGCGCGCGACTACGTGACGGACGCGGGCGCGCGCGTGCCCAGCGTGTCCGCTGCGTTGCGGGCGAGGCTGTGGGCCGGGTAAGGATACATGACCAGTGTCGGTGCCGGCTTGTCTGCGCGGCGCGCGCGACTACGTGACGGACGCGGGCGCGCGCGTGCCCAGCGTGTCCGCTGCGTTGCGGGCGAGGCTGTGGGCCGGGTAAGGATACATGACCAGTGTCGGTGCCGGCTTGTCTGCGCGGCGCGCGCGACTACGTGACGGACGCGGGCGCGCGCGTGCCCAGCGTGTCCGCTGCGTTGCGGGCGAGGCTGTGGGCCGGGTAAGGATACATGACCAGTGTCGGTGCCGGCTTGTCTGCGCGGCGCGCGCGACTACGTGACGGACGCGGGCGCGCGCGTGCCCAGCGTGTCCGCTGCGTTGCGGGCGAGGCTGTGGGCCGGGTAAGGATACATGACCAGTGTCGGTGCCGGCTTGTCTGCGCGGCGCGCGCGACTACGTGACGGACGCGGGCGCGCGCGTGCCCAGCGTGTCCGCTGCGTTGCGGGCGAGGCTGTGGGCCGGGTAAGGATACATGACCAGTGTCGGTGCCGGCTTGTCTGCGCGGCGCGCGCGACTACGTGACGGACGCGGGCGCGCGCGTGCCCAGCGTGTCCGCTGCGTTGCGGGCGAGGCTGTGGGCCGGGTAAGGATACATGACCAGTGTCGGTGCCGGCTTGTCTGCGCGGCGCGCGCGACTACGTGACGGACGCGGGCGCGCGCGTGCCCAGCGTGTCCGCTGCGTTGCGGGCGAGGCTGTGGGCCGGGTAAGGATACATGACCAGTGTCGGTGCCGGCTTGTCTGCGCGGCGCGCGCGACTACGTGACGGACGCGGGCGCGCGCGTGCCCAGCGTGTCCGCTGCGTTGCGGGCGAGGCTGTGGGCCGGGTAAGGATACATGACCAGTGTCGGTGCCGGCTTGTCTGCGCGGCGCGCGCGACTACGTGACGGACGCGGGCGCGCGCGTGCCCAGCGTGTCCGCTGCGTTGCGGGCGAGGCTGTGGGCCGGGTAAGGATACATGACCAGTGTCGGTGCCGGCTTGTCTGCGCGGCGCGCGCGACTACGTGACGGACGCGGGCGCGCGCGTGCCCAGCGTGTCCGCTGCGTTACGGGCGAGGCTGTGGGCCGGGTAAGGATACATGACCAGTGTCGGTGCCGGCTTGTCTCCGCGGCGCGCGCGACTACGTGACGGACGCGGGCGCGCGCGTGCCCAGCGTGTCCGCTGCGTTGCGGGCGAGGCTGTGGGCCGGGTAAGGATACATGACCAGTGTCGGTGCCGGCTTGTCTGCGCGGCGCGCGCGACTACGTGACGGACGCGGGCGCGCGCGTGCCCAGCGTGTCCGCTGCGTTGCGGGCGAGGCTGTGGGCCGGGTAAGGATACATGACCAGTGTCGGTGCCGGCTTGTCTGCGCGGCGCGCGCGACTACGTGACGGACGCGGGCGCGCGCGTGCCCAGCGTGTCCGCTGCGTTGCGGGCGAGGCTGTGGGCCGGGTAAGGATACATGACCAGTGTCGGTGCCGGCTTGTCTGCGCGGCGCGCGCGACTACGTGACGGACGCGGGCGCGCGCGTGCCCAGCGTGTCCGCTGCGTTGCGGGCGAGGCTGTGGGCCGGGTAAGGATACATGACCAGTGTCGGTGCCGGCTTGTCTGCGCGGCGCGCGCGACTACGTGACGGACGCGGGCGCGCGCGTGCCCAGCGTGTCCGCTGCGTTGCGGGCGAGGCTGTGGGCCGGGTAAGGATACATGACCAGTGTCGGTGCCGGCTTGTCTGCGCGGCGCGCGCGACTACGTGACGGACGCGGGCGCGCGCGTGCCCAGCGTGTCCGCTGCGTTGCGGGCGAGGCTGTGGGCCGGGTAAGGATACATGACCAGTGTCGGTGCCGGCTTGTCTGCGCGGCGCGCGCGACTACGTGACGGACGCGGGCGCGCGCGTGCCCAGCGTGTCCGCTGCGTTGCGGGCGAGGCTGTGGGCCGGGTAAGGATACATGACCAGTGTCGGTGCCGGCTTGTCTGCGCGGCGCGCGCGACTACGTGACGGACGCGGGCGCGCGCGTGCCCAGCGTGTCCGCTGCGTTGCGGGCGAGGCTGTGGGCCGGGTAAGGATACATGACCAGTGTCGGTGCCGGCTTGTCTGCGCGGCGCGCGCGACTACGTGACGGACGCGGGCGCGCGCGTGCCCAGCGTGTCCGCTGCGTTGCGGGCGAGGCTGTGGGCCGGGTAAGGATACATGACCAGTGTCGGTGCCGGCTTGTCTGCGCGGCGCGCGCGACTACGTGACGGACGCGGGCGCGCGCGTGCCCAGCGTGTCCGCTGCGTTGCGGGCGAGGCTGTGGGCCGGGTAAGGATACATGACCAGTGTCGGTGCCGGCTTGTCTGCGCGGCGCGCGCGACTACGTGACGGACGCGGGCGCGCGCGTGCCCAGCGTGTCCGCTGCGTTGCGGGCGAGGCTGTGGGCCGGGTAAGGATACATGACCAGTGTCGGTGCCGGCTTGTCTGCGCGGCGCGCGCGACTACGTGACGGACGCGGGCGCGCGCGTGCCCAGCGTGTCCGCTGCGTTGCGGGCGAGGCTGTGGGCCGGGTAAGGATACATGACCAGTGTCGGTGCCGGCTTGTCTGCGCGGCGCGCGCGACTACGTGACGGACGCGGGCGCGCGCGTGCCCAGCGTGTCCGCTGCGTTGCGGGCGAGGCTGTGGGCCGGGTAAGGATACATGACCAGTGTCGGTGCCGGCTTGTCTGCGCGGCGCGCGCGACTACGTGACGGACGCGGGCGCGCGCGTGCCCAGCGTGTCCGCTGCGTTGCGGGCGAGGCTGTGGGCCGGGTAAGGATACATGACCAGTGTCGGTGCCGGCTTGTCTGCGCGGCGCGCGCGACTACGTGACGGACGCGGGCGCGCGCGTGCCCAGCGTGTCCGCTGCGTTGCGGGCGAGGCTGTGGGCCGGGTAAGGATACATGACCAGTGTCGGTGCCGGCTTGTCTGCGCGGCGCGCGCGACTACGTGACGGACGCGGGCGCGCGCGTGCCCAGCGTGTCCGCTGCGTTGCGGGCGAGGCTGTGGGCCGGGTAAGGATACATGACCAGTGTCGGTGCCGGCTTGTCTGCGCGGCGCGCGCGACTACGTGACGGACGCGGGCGCGCGCGTGCCCAGCGTGTCCGCTGCGTTGCGGGCGAGGCTGTGGGCCGGGTAAGGATACATGACCAGTGTCGGTGCCGGCTTGTCTGCGCGGCGCGCGCGACTACGTGACGGACGCGGGCGCGCGCGTGCCCAGCGTGTCCGCTGCGTTGCGGGCGAGGCTGTGGGCCGGGTAAGGATACATGACCAGTGTCGGTGCCGGCTTGTCTGCGCGGCGCGCGCGACTACGTGACGGACGCGGGCGCGCGCGTGCCCAGCGTGTCCGCTGCGTTGCGGGCGAGGCTGTGGGCCGGGTAAGGATACATGACCAGTGTCGGTGCCGGCTTGTCTGCGCGGCGCGCGCGACTACGTGACGGACGCGGGCGCGCGCGTGCCCAGCGTGTCCGCTGCGTTGCGGGCGAGGCTGTGGGCCGGGTAAGGATACATGACCAGTGTCGGTGCCGGCTTGTCTGCGCGGCGCGCGCGACTACGTGACGGACGCGGGCGCGCGCGTGCCCAGCGTGTCCGCTGCGTTGCGGGCGAGGCTGTGGGCCGGGTAAGGATACATGACCAGTGTCGGTGCCGGCTTGTCTGCGCGGCGCGCGCGACTACGTGACGGACGCGGGCGCGCGCGTGCCCAGCGTGTCCGCTGCGTTGCGGGCGAGGCTGTGGGCCGGGTAAGGATACATGACCAGTGTCGGTGCCGGCTTGTCTGCGCGGCGCGCGCGACTACGTGACGGACGCGGGCGCGCGCGTGCCCAGCGTGTCCGCTGCGTTGCGGGCGAGGCTGTGGGCCGGGTAAGGATACATGACCAGTGTCGGTGCCGGCTTGTCTGCGCGGCGCGCGCGACTACGTGACGGACGCGGGCGCGCGCGTGCCCAGCGTGTCCGCTGCGTTACGGGCGAGGCTGTGGGCCGGGTAAGGATACATGACCAGTGTCGGTGCCGGCTTGTCTCCGCGGCGCGCGCGACTACGTGACGGACGCGGGCGCGCGCGTGCCCAGCGTGTCCGCTGCGTTGCGGGCGAGGCTGTGGGCCGGGTAAGGATACATGACCAGTGTCGGTGCCGGCTTGTCTGCGCGGCGCGCGCGACTACGTGACGGACGCGGGCGCGCGCGTGCCCAGCGTGTCCGCTGCGTTGCGGGCGAGGCTGTGGGCCGGGTAAGGATACATGACCAGTGTCGGTGCCGGCTTGTCTGCGCGGCGCGCGCGACTACGTGACGGACGCGGGCGCGCGCGTGCCCAGCGTGTCCGCTGCGTTGCGGGCGAGGCTGTGGGCCGGGTAAGGATACATGACCAGTGTCGGTGCCGGCTTGTCTGCGCGGCGCGCGCGACTACGTGACGGACGCGGGCGCGCGCGTGCCCAGCGTGTCCGCTGCGTTGCGGGCGAGGCTGTGGGCCGGGTAAGGATACATGACCAGTGTCGGTGCCGGCTTGTCTGCGCGGCGCGCGCGACTACGTGACGGACGCGGGCGCGCGCGTGCCCAGCGTGTCCGCTGCGTTGCGGGCGAGGCTGTGGGCCGGGTAAGGATACATGACCAGTGTCGGTGCCGGCTTGTCTGCGCGGCGCGCGCGACTACGTGACGGACGCGGGCGCGCGCGTGCCCAGCGTGTCCGCTGCGTTGCGGGCGAGGCTGTGGGCCGGGTAAGGATACATGACCAGTGTCGGTGCCGGCTTGTCTGCGCGGCGCGCGCGACTACGTGACGGACGCGGGCGCGCGCGTGCCCAGCGTGTCCGCTGCGTTGCGGGCGAGGCTGTGGGCCGGGTAAGGATACATGACCAGTGTCGGTGCCGGCTTGTCTGCGCGGCGCGCGCGACTACGTGACGTGGCGCCTTTACTGAACTATAATGAATTTGACCAATAGGACGTCGCGTTGACTCCAATACAAAAGACATCAACGATGTTGAGCCGGCGCACCTCTGACTTGCTCTTCGTTTCAGCAGGGCTTAGATTTTCATTAGATACCAATAGTGTTTAATTATTTCTTTTGACTCCTATAAAAAGTATTAGAAACAATAGTTACACAATTAGCTCTTAAATTTCTTTCTTAAAATTCTCGTACCTTACTTAGGCTAGGTATATGCCTAAACACGGTACTCGACTTTAAGAGCCCTTATTGAGTATCGATTATATAAAATACTATTGTATAACTATCGTTTGGTCGCGTATCGCGAAAGCGCGACACTAGCCACAGATCACCTGTGAAATCACCTGCTCAACTAGCACGAGGCGTCGCGCGAGCTGTGTCGCGGCGACAGCGACATAGACATAGATTATCCGTCTCTTTCTAAGCATTGTAATTAGAAAGAGACCGTCTTGTGCTAGCCGAGCTGTATCGATTCTGTATCGCGTTCGTATTGCTGCAAAAAATCGCCGCGTGTAACCTATTAAGAGACGTAATCCTTAAGACAATTTTTATAGTTTCTAAGAGACTAAAAGGGAAATTTGATCTACAATATTTGTGTTCCCTTTTCATTCTCGAATTACAGACCTCCGCACCTTAACACGTGACATGCGCCAAATATTTTTTGCTCTCTTGTGAATAAAATGCAGTTTATGCTATCTGTCTTTGATTTAAAATAAAAAATTTAACTTCTTATGCTCGTAAAATTCGACTTTAAGTCGTGAGAGAGAACAAGACTGTATTACAGAAGACATTCATTTAATCCCGAATGAGCCGCAGCCGGGTCCATCGGGTGTTAACAATGCAATGATGGATATTTTCAACCACAACCCGCAGCTGATGAAAATCCCATTAGATCGGGAACGTCCTCATTCCATAATCATAACGTACCATCCTCTCAAATAAACACCGTCAATATGCCAGGAAAGACGATTTCTTTTAGTATTCTCAATTGTACCAATTTCACTTTACAGTTTAATTAAATACTCTTTTATACACGGTGCCCGTGAGCATTGCGAGAGATTTTAATCACGAATTCCTGAGGCTATAAGGAGTAATAAATGTTATATGAAGCTAGGTTGAATTACGATTTTTAATTTTTTTTCATATTTTCATACACAATAATTGCTATTCTAGTAAAACGTGTCTTTAGGACGAGCTGTCAAAGTAGATGGTTAAGTCTCGCAACGTCGCAATCATAAAGGTGTTTCATACTGGAGATTTCATTACAAAATTTTTACACAAAAATGGAAATATCTCTAAAACCGAACCGAATTTACTCGACGTTAATTAACATTTTTAACTTAAAATATAGTCAGGAATATCCTGTTAAAGTCTCTCGCAATGCTCACGGACACCGTGTATAATTATATGTAATGTCATTGTTTTATTTGTTCACATTCGGCCCAAGCCCTCCTACCACTACACTTATAACTCTAGTGGACAGCTTCACTGTGTCTCTTGCGGTCGTACCTACGTTCACAACCAAATTTGGTTTTGCAAGTCACACTCGAGCCCATGCACGTAAAGTTTCCCAACCTTAGATAATCATTTTTGTCGGGATGTCGCCGTCGACGAATACGTCTGGGAATACATCATCATCATCATATGTTCACAACCGAAATTTTCCTCGCAATCGAAGTGAAAAGCAGAGTAACACACAGGCATAAATGTCCATTTTTATCGTCGACTATATTGGTCCGCTAAACTTAAGTGGCAGTGGGCGGGGCACATTGCACGTAGAACCCATGGCCGTTGGGGCGGAAAGGTTCTCGAGTGGCGACCACGTACCGGCGCGGCGCGGCGTGGGTAGGCCCCCCACAAGGTGGACTGATGACCTGGTAAAGGTCGCTGGAGTCCGCTGGATGCGGGTGGCGCAGGACCGGTCATTGTGGCACTCTTTGGGGGAGGCCTATGTTCAGCAGTGGACGTCTTTGGGCTGATATGATGATGATGATGATGATATTGGTCCGATTAATTGCCTCGGATAAGAATGGATCGCTTTATGCCCTTGTTGTACAATCTGCTATATTGTTATCCAGGTTGAGAAGAACGGACGAGGAGACGCAGCACGGGGCGCGGGCGCTGCTGGCGCGCGCGGCCGCCGACGTAGCGCTCAAGCTCGTGGGCGGCACTCGGAGGTAACAACACGTATAACTCAAAGTCAAAGTCAAAGTGATTTATTCTTCAATTTAGGCATATTACATGCACCTATGAATGTCGATAAACTACCACCGATTCGGAAAGTAAACCTCTGCCTCGAGAAGAACCGGCGTAAAAAACTCGGCGAGGTGTCATTTTTTCAAAACAGTATACAATATATCATATCAGTATCAGAGTATTATAAAATTTTAAAATTACATTGCTACAGTAGAAAGCCTATTTATTTTACGACAGATTTCTAGTGCAGGAACTGGTTCCAAAACATCCAATTAATGTTCTGGAAACAGTTAAGTATACGGGGTTTTCTGTAAAAAAATAGTACATTTCGGTGCTAGTGCGGAAAGTATGTCATTACGTCACGAGTACCGAGATATCTTGCCACGAGCCGTAGGCGAGTGGCAAGACTCGGGACGAGTGAAGAATGACATTTCCGCACGTGTATCGAACGACGTTTTTTAATACAATTGCGAAAAAACAAGAAAAACAACAAGTAAGGAATTCGAAACTTTTATATTATTCATTCTGTAACATCATTTTTAATACAGTTGAAAAAAAAAGAAGTTTAATACAGTTTATTACAGTTCTTTATTATTTATTTTTATTGACATAATAATTAATGGTACAATTTGTACAAGGAAAAGGAAAAAGCACTAGTGCGCGAAAACCAACTTTCCGCACGCTAAACAGCTACGTAAAGTAGCACTTTTTGAGCAACTGTATTAAAAAAGAATTTTCTGTCCTTACCCATTATTCACGCACGAATATGTATATTTTTTCACATTTCTTGTGTTGTGTGTTGTTGTTTATTGTTATTGATAATCATTAACCTGTCCATTATGATTAGACATTTTCTTTTTAATTGTAGACCATCTAGATAAAAAGTAAAAAAAAAAAAATTACCTACTAAAACAAAAAAAAAGTCGGCTTTCTCTTAATAAAAAAATAATCAGCACGAAAATGCCACTTGAAAAATCCATTCGAAATAGTTTATACCCACCAAATTGGGTAGATACGGGTATTTATCCGGTGCATTGAGTAAATACGGGTAAATACTCGGTATTTATCCACCCCTACCAATCTCTAACTATACACGGTGCCCGTGAGCATTGCGAGAGATTTTAACAGGATATTCCTGACTATATTTTAAATTAAAAATGTTAATTAACGTCGAGTAAATTCGGTTCGGTTTTAGAGATATTTCCATTTTTGTGTAAAAATGTTGTAATGAAATCTCCAGTATGAAACACCTTTATGATTGCGACGTTGCGAGACTTAACCATCTACTTTGACAGCTCGTCCTAAAGTCACGTTTTTACTAGATTAGCAATTATTGTGTTTGATAATAAGAAAAAAATTAAAAATCATAATTCGACCTAGCTTCATATAACATTTATTACTCCTTATAGCCTCAGGAATTCGTGATTAAAATCTCTCGCAATGCTCACGGGCACCGTGTATATAGAGATGGTGACAAGGTCGATTTGTGTTAAATTGTCCCCAAATATTTATTTTCATCACACATGCTCGTAAATGGTGTATACAGATGGACAATGGCCTAAATTGTTATGGCGAGTTTTTATTCCCTAGGGAGTAATGAGCTTGTGTGTGATTGGATTTGCTTAAGCAAATCTAGTTGCTCTGTGATTGGTTGAAAAAAAAACCTAGATGGCCACGCGCCGCAAGAATACTGCTATGTGATTGGTTGAAATATTGAAGTTGCGCGCTCCACTAGCACTGATCTGGAAGTGAAGGTGTCAATTTCGTCAATGTTTGATTGGTGATGTATGCAACTTAGATTTCTTTTTAACCGACTTCAACAAAGGAGGAGGTTATATGTTTCATGCAGGGATCGGATACCGGTATTTTCACCATACAAAAATACCAGTTTTATTTCGTTCAATTTCGTTCTTTGGTTTATAATATCATGTTTGATCAGGCAGTCTAATAATACGAAAATGTTACCTAAATACATGATAGAGTCCTACATTAAGAGTCTAAAATAATTCAAAATATTAGACTACTTCGAGGATTTTTGTAAAAACCGATTCCGATCCCTGGTTTCATGTAGTTATATATTTCCTCGCAAATGTGATGAAAAACATTGTGCATACACGGGGCGTAAGAATATTGCAAACTCGAGTCATCAAAAGCCCTCCGCCTTCGGCGTGGGGCTTCTGATAGACTCTTGTTCGCAATATTCCATCGCGCCCCTCGTCAAACAATATAGTATTGTTGTTTGCAGACTGGACCCGCGCAACGCGCACCAGCGGCCCTGCGCCGGCGTGGCCGCGGGCCGCGGGCAGGCCGCCGCGGCCGCCGTGGCCGCGGCCCGGCTGCTGCGGTCGCACGGCGTCGACACCTACGTCGTGCCGCTGGACGGTACGTGGGGTACACGTACCGTTCGAACCCGGCCAATATAATGGGGGTGTAAACTCTAAATTTACGAGTATTATAACTTCAAAAGAAATAGGGCAAAAAAATGCCTAGTGACGACATTCCCATTCAAATATCTCAAAAAATTACGATGTTACAACCGTTTTAATAATGCTTGTTAGAGAGAGAAAACGCTCGTAGATTGTGACGTCACTACCATCGAGCGTCGTAGTAAATGACAATCGTTTCATATGAACGAACGAAAAGGGACATAACTCTTAAAACTTCGGACACTTACAACTTTGTGATTATTTAACCTCTTGGGTTTTTTTTTCTCATATGGACTACATTTTTAATCCTTTTTCGAGAAAATACAACATTATTGGTTATTTTATTTAGTGTCTACCTACGCCCCAATTGTGCGGCTTAGTTACAATTAAGTGTCAAATAAATAAATAAAGTCAATGAAACTTCATTTCACGTCTCCCGAGCAATCAAAACCCTTTGTTCACGCGAGAGCGGTTTGATGATGTTGAATTCGCTTTCTTTAGCCAAACTTTTTCTCCAATTTAGTGTTTCCGACATTCCATTGTGTGATTAACACAAATTTTAGTTTTTGAGTCATGGATGTTAAAAAAAAGTCAAAGTCAAAGTGATTTATTCTTCAATTTAGGCATATTACATGCACCTATGAATGTCGATAAACTATCACCGGTTCGGAAAGTAAACCTCTGCCTCGAGAAGAACCTCGCGTAAAAAACTGGGCGGTGTTTTCTATGCATTATAACATTTATATCTATTAAATACTCTTATGGATCGAGGTGTGTAATTTAAATAAGCCAACGAATTAATCAACTAATTTATTAAAAGTTAAGGTACAAATCAGATATCACGCTAATTGGTACGAAATAATTGATGGTAACGGGTCCTAGCTAATGTCCGATCCCTAACGAGTGCGCCGCCGAAGTGAAGTCCGTCGCTGCTCCGGTCTCATCCCCACCACCTCACTCCTCGTCCGGCGCGCTCGGGGGGAGAACGCGTCAGGGCTGTGACGTAGGCGTAGCAAGCAACAGAGAATCTTGCCTTCTCTCTTTATTTCTTTAGGGCGTTGGTAATAATACATTATCGTCCGAGTTTCCTATGAGGCTAGGTCTGTAGTTACATTTGAGTAAAATTGTCGCCTGATGTTCATTTATTTATTATTTCTTTCCACGTTTTTACCCAATTTTACATTAATACATTTATATTTGTGTTTATTGCGAGTAGGAATGTGCTAAAGGTCTTGCCGGGACTAGTCAGACAAAATGAGAGATTCTCAGGGGATCGTGAGCTCCCTGTCCAGAGTGACACTACACGTCGGTCCTACTTGATCTGGCTTAATTAGAAAAGAAAAGAGAATGTTGGACGCCAGGTGTTTTAACCTAAAACTAACACCAAGGTTTGATATTAAATATTAAGGTGAAAAAGAAAAAAAAAACAAATCAAACAATGCATGAGTACACAGAAAGGGTTTTGT